>CM052700.1:30210561-30238598 GCA_028551405.1 Uromys caudimaculatus | reverse complement strand
AGCAATCTACAAATTCAATGCAATCCCCATCAAAATTCCAACTCAATTCTTCATAGACTTAGATAGAGCAATTCTCAAATTCATTTGGAACAAAAAACCCAGGATAGCAAAAGCTATCCTCAACAACAAAAGAACTTCTGGGGGAATCAGCATTCCTGACCTCAAGCTGTACTACAGAGCAGTAGTGATAAAAACTGCATGGTATTGGTACAGTGACAGGCAGGTAGATCAATGGAATAGAATTGAGGACCCAGAAATGAACCCACACACCTATGGTCATTTGATCTTTGACAAAGGAGCTAAAAACCATCCAGTAGAAAAAAAGACAGCATTTTCAACAAATGGTGCTGGTTCAACTAATGGTCAACATGTAGAAGAATGCAAATTGATCCATTCCTATCTCCCTGTACAAAGCTCAAGTCCAAATGGATCAAGGACCTCCACATAAAACCAGATACACTGAATCTTCCAGTCTTCATACGCCAGGGCTTGCCGGCCCGGTTCAGGTCTTTGTACACATTTCTGAAGAAATAGTTGCATAGCCAAGCTCCTTTCCCTTCAGTCACGTATTCCCTTATGTGACACCTAGATTGTTTTCTGTTTGTTTCTAATACTACTCTGGATTTCTGAAATTAATTGTGCGTGTGTGGTGTGTGTGTGTGTGTGTGTGTGTGTGTGTGTGTGTGTGTGACCTCAACATGAGGCCTCACTTTTGCAATCCCTCACAGATTTGCAGAGTCAGCCATGTGCACACTCCTAGCTGTGCCTGTCCCCCAGAAGCCCACCTTTCAGTTCCAGCTCTCAGAACAACAAACAAAAGCATGCTTTCTGGGTTAGGGAATGCCAAGATTTCTACACTCTTGTGGGTTTGCATTCGTGATTTCGATGTTTCAAATGCCCTCAAGCAGAGGGCTGAGGTGATGCAGTGTTGCTCAGCCAGAAAATGCGATTTATTGGAGGAAATGTGGCTCAGATAAGCCCTTTGGCACACACCAGCTACTGCACTGCTGGCTGTGAGGCTGTGAGGTCAGTGTTAATGAATCAACAGCAGATAATACAGAGACTGGCTTTAAATAGAACCACCAGTGGGAAACAAGGTTACATTGACCAGGGATGAAAAGGCTTCGATCAGAGGCTCCCAGCAGCCAGCCAGTGTTCTCCTGGGAAGAACAGGTCAATATTTGCTAACTTTATAGGATACACATAACTACCAGAAATAGAATCAACTATACAGTTGATACAAGCATGTGTGCCTGTATATAATATATTAAGAGATTCATACTAGGATACCATGAGTGAGAGCTTACATGATGTTTAAGGTTCTTGTTTTATTTGTTTTTAAATTGATTTATGTCTATGACTGTTTGCTGGGCTGGAGAGATGTCTCAACGGTTAAGAGCACTGACTGCTCTTCCAGGGGTCCCGAGTTCAATTCCCAGCCATCACACTGTGGCTCACAAACATATGTAATGGGATCTGATGTCCTCTCCTGGTGTGTCTGAAGACAGCTACAGTGTACGCCTATACAAAAGAAAAAAAAAAATGTGCCACCACATGACTGTTTTGCCTACACATATGTCTGTGCTTGGTGCCAAAAAGGGCATTAGATCCCCTGGAACTAAAATTACAAATGGTTGTGAGTCACAAAGTAGGTTCTGCAAACTGAGCACAGGTCTATGGTAAAGCACCCAGTGCACTTAAACCCTGAGCCACCTCTACTGCCCCTTTTGCTGGTGGTGGCCTTTTATTTGTTTGGTTGGTTTGGTTTTTTGAGAAAGGGTTTCTCTGTGTAGCCCTAGCTGTCCTGAAAGTCACTCTGTAGATCAGGTTGACCTCGATCTCAGAGATCCACCTGCCTCTGCCTCCTGAGGGCTGGGATTAAAGGCATGTGAGAACATGGCCCCACTGATTGTTGTTCTTGTATGGGACAAGCAAGGGTCTTAGTATATTGCCTGGCCTTGAACACCCAGCCTTAAAAGATGCTAGCTCCTCAGCTTCCCTAGTAACTCAAACTATAAATACATACCATCATGCCTGAGCAGGGATTATTTTGAAATACTCCAACAAGAAAATCAAAGTTGAGATAAGAAGAATATGAAAGCAACAAGAGAACAAAGGTTAGAAGTTTGAGAAATACATTTTTTGTTTTGTTTTTTTGGACCCTAAGACCTCTGCGTGCTAGGCAATTGATCTACCACTAATTTACACCCCAGCCTGGGGGGGGGGGGTTTCTCACTATATAGTCTTGGCTGATCTGGAACTTGCTATGTAGACCAGGCTAGCCTTCAATTCATAGAGATCTGGCTGCTTCTCCTTACCAAGTGCTAGGATTAAGGTACTCACCACCATGCCTGACAGATTTTTTTCTTTTACTGCCTGTCCGTATTCTTTGTTTTATGTGTTGTTGTTGTTATTGTTGTTGTTGTTGTTTTGTGCATTCTTACAGTTTCAGACAGTGAATCTTTATCAGAGCCATCCCCAACTCTCCTCTCCCACCCCCTACTCACCCACACATCCCTGCCTGTCTTCATTCCTCTTGCCTTTTATCTTTTTGGTCATCCATCAGATACAGTCAGTACTGCAGGCTAGAATGTTAACTGATCTTTCAGGCTTGACACTGGCCAAGCCTCATGTAGGTAACCAAGTCTGCTGTGAGTTCGAGAATGCCATGGGCTCTGTCATGTCCAGAAGACAGTACTCTCCCTCTTGCCTTCTTTCTGCACCACCCCTACTTCAGTGTTTCCCCAGCCTTGGGCAGGCAAGGGTTAATATAGACATCCCATTTAAGGCTGAGCACTCTGCAGTCACTTGTCAGCATTTTCACAGGTACTAAGCCTGTGGAGTCACCACTGCCCTCTGCAGAGAGAAGCTTCTTTGGCCAGGGGTGAAGGCAGCACTAATCTGTGGGTATAACCAAAATATTTGGAAGAGTTTGACCTCTTCATTTAGCAAGACAAGTAGTAGTCGGTTTCTCCTTAGGACCTTTGACCTCCTGAGACACTGGCTTTTGATCAAGTTTACAATACCAGGCATGACTTCTCTCCATCCAACAGACCTCAGATCCAGTCATTAAGTGATGGTTGCCTCTGTAACCTTCTCACCATTATTGCACCAGTGGGCACATCTTCCCTTGTAGCGTTCAGGGTTCATTACTGAATAAAATCTCATATCACACTGAGGTCAAGGGCAGTCTTTTGGGCAGGTCGCTTCATATCTCATCTCTAAAAAACGGACCTTGTGTTGGAACCTCCAGGCAGTGAGCACGTTTAATCCCAGCACTGGAGATGCAAAAGCAGGATGCAAAGGCAGGTGGATCTTTGTGAGTTCAAGGCCAGTCTGAGCTAGTGAGTTCCATGCAAACCAAGGCTATACAGTGAGACCTATGTAACCTCAAAAGAAAAAAAAAATGGAGCTTGTGGGATTGCTGTGAGGATTGAGGCGGGGTAAATCACCCCTTAGCCTTCCTCATTAGATTTAGCTGGGGGATGGGCGGAATGTACCGTCTGCGGTATTGTGCGCAGGCGTGCTGTGCTAGGACGCAGCCGGTCGGTTTTGCGGCTGCGCGCATCTGATTTTGCGGCGCACTGCTTGACGGCTGTAGCACCGCCCCCAGGTTGCCGGGTAACGGTGGGCGCGCGTGGACGCGTAAGGTAAGACTGACGGGCAGTCGGGAGCCGGCGGTCTCTTATGTTCTGTGTCCCGCGTGTGAAAGGCTTCAGGCGTGAGTGGGGTGGGGGCTGGCTGTCACTCAAGCCGCATGGGCACAGTGTCCTGCGGGCTGCCGAGCACTTCGCTCTCGCTGACAGATGCCGTTTGCCGCAGACCCAAAGCTGGTCTGCCTTGGCCTTCAGCTCTGGAGCTCTTTAGTGGAGAAACACAGATGCAAGTGTGCTTTCAAATGATGAGAAACCCACGAGGGGTGTGGATGAGACTCGGTTGGCAGCTTATTCCCAGCACTGCATCAAGCCAAGCGTGCAACTGCCCGCCTGTAATCCCAACTTTCAGAGGTGGAGGCAAGAGCTGTTTTTAAGGCCATCCTCAGCTACGTATCAAGTTTGAAGCCAGCCTGGGCCACCTGTGGCCTCATCTCAAAAAATAAATTAAAAAATAAATGATAAGAGACAACGGGTGGGTTTTGCCATCAGGGAGGCTTCTTTGACACCTGATCCAAGAGTGTTGCGAAATTATTTGGATCCACCTCTTCCTGTATCGTTTGTGCTTTAAGCATATAAAAGGGATTGGACTAACCATTGGGTGTGATGGTTCTTGCCTTTAGCCACAGCACATGGGAGGCTGGAGCAGAACGATCATAAGGAGTTTAAAGAGCAAAGCTACATAGCAAGACCATGTGTCAGCAAAACCAAAAATTTAAATGAATATTAGGCTAGCAGATTATGGGAAGAATAAAGGTTGGGCCTTGCTTGTAATGGACAGAATATGCTTTGTGGTGCTTTGGCGTCAGGCATGGCCCGGTTTCTCCTTAACAATCTTTGCAGGTACATTCAGTTCCCCCCCCCAAGACACTCTTCTAACTTGTACAGTGGGAATAAGAGCAGTGGCTGGGCCGGGCAGTGGTGGCGCACGCCTTTAATCCCAGCACTTGGGAGGCAGAGGCAGGTGGATCTCTGAGTTCGAGGCCAGCCTGGTCTACAGAGTGAGTTCCAGGACAGCCAGGGCTACACAGAGAAACCCTGTCTCAAAAACAAAACAAAACAAAAAGAGCAGTGACTGGGCTGGGACTTGGCTCCTTTTTTTTTTTTTTTTTTTTTTTTTTTTTTTAAATGAGCCAGGCCCTGGGTTCAGTTCCAAGCACTAGAAAAGAAGCAACTAAAAGCTTTTATATCCAGGCCCCCAGTGGGTATAAGCCATCGTGCGCGTGCTGGGAACTGAACCTGGGTCTTCGGGATGAGCATCCAGTGTCTTAACTACTAAGCCTCTCTCCATCCCATGCACGGGTATCTTTGACCTTCACTTGTCAGTTGTTCTAACTTTACCTCCTTGGTCCATGTTTCCCTCTGTCTTTATTGAAGTCCCTGGCTTCATAAGACGTTCCATGAAGCTGTCTGTCATCACACCTTGGCCAAGGCTTGATGTTTCTATTATCATCATCATCACCATCATCATCATCATCATCATCATCATCATCATCATCATCATCATCATCATCTTGCCATGTTTGCCTGCCTTTGTGTCTTGTCTGTGCATAGCATGCATGCAGTGTCTACAGAGGCCAGAAGAGGGCATTGGATCCTTGGGACTGGAGTTACTGATGGGCATGAACTGCAGTGTGGATGCTGAGGATGGAACCAGATCCTCTAAAAGAGCAGGCTCCTGCCACATCATTTCTTCCTAATGATCATGGAATGTAAAAGCCACCCATTGCCTAATGAATGCTGGCTTGAGGGCAAGGGCACCCAGGTCATCAGTCGCATTTTGTCCTTTGTGAGGGGTTATGTAGGTGACCTGAGAGCTCCCTGTAACCCCTCAGTTTAAGTCATATGTAGACCTGACCCTAGACCGCTGCATCCCCCGCCCACCTGGTGAAGCATCTGTCAGTTGGGATGTACACACATGCATGAGCATGGGCTCAGCAATGCTCTGTGCTGGTAGCTGGCAGCAGCTCCATGTTACATGCATGCTTTTGTGTGTGGTCCACACTTGTCTCCTTGGGTCAGCGTAGGACCCAGAATAAAGAGGTCTTCAGCCTCCTTAGATCCTCCTAGGTGATTCTCTACCTGTTGGTAGCTGTGTGGCGTCTCCCTCAGACCTAGACCACAATGAACAGATGCAACCTGTGTCTGAGCAGGACCCACAGAGAGGGCCTGGGCTCCGGTTCCCACAGCCCTGCAGGGCCCTCTACAGGCCTCACTGACCCGGAACGTAGCCTTGGCTGTAAGATGGCATTGCTGGCACTCACTTCATAACCAGTATCGTCAGTGTGTGAGTGACACCACTCTGCCAGGTCCTGTCCCAAGCACTCTGTGATCAGGGCTGTGAGGAGCTGGTCTTCTCCCCCTTTATAGATGAACTAAGGCCCAGAGGCTGGGGGACTTCCGCCCAAGGTTCTATGGCTAAGCTGCAGCAGCTTGCTGGTCTGGGTGTGTGCACTGCGGTAGCCAGCAAGCACACAGAGTAGAATACAACATGGACAGCCTGACTCCGGTCCCTGCGCACACCCACTGGCATTCGGTGGGGATATAACTGGCCCTTAGAGACAGTGACTCTGCTATGGTTCACGGATTTCCTTTTAAAAGTGGGAGCCAAATCTCAACACTTGGGAAGTAGAGGCAGGGGGACCAGGAGTTCATGGTCATCCTCACCTACATGGTTCAAGGTCAACCTGGACCTGTGTCAATAAAGCAAGCAAATAAACAGAGAACCCTGAGGAACCATAAGCCCTGGGGATTATGATGTTTCTTAAGGTAGAGCTTCAGAAGATGGAGGTCTCACTATACTGAGTCTGCCGAGGACACATTCTTGGTTTTATCTCTTCATCCACTTTCTGTCCAGTACCCTGAGAATTAGCAGTCCCTGGGAGACTCTGAGTGCTTGTTGGTCAGAGAAAAGAAAGTATGTTGTCCTTAAAAGCAGGAATTCTCAGGCGAGTAGCTAGGCCTTGGTGTCACCAGCTTCAGTTAAGGTGATAACACTGACTTCTTAGAGGTCTTAGCGTCTGAGATACCCCAGTGACCGATGTCCTTGTTACACGGTGTCTTCTAGTTCATTGTTTTACAGATACTCTGCTTTTCCCCAAGAGACCATTGAACCTGGCTCTGAGTGTGCTGGCTCTGTTGGTCCGAGGTTACTGACTGGTTCCCCTCCTTTGTCCTCTAGGCACCCGTTATCCTTGAAGAATGGCAGAGGCGGTCTTCCGTGCTCCAAAGAGGAAAAGAAGAGTGTACGAGAGTTACGAGTCACCACTGCCCATCCCCTTTGGTCAGGACCAAGGTCCCAGGAAGGAATTCCGAATATTCCAGGCCGAAATGATTAGCAACAATGTGGTGGTGAGGGGTGCAGAGGACATGGAGCAGCTGTATGGGAAGGTGAGCCCAGGCCTTCCCAGTTCCTTCCCGGTGACACCTGAGCAGCCGCTCCCTTCTCCGGGCTCCTCCCAGAACAAACCGTAAGCAGCAGCTCTAACATGTCAGCTGTGAGCCTGAGAACTAGACATGCCCAACCACAAACCCACATTCCAAGAACACATAGGGTGAAGCGGTGAATAGTAAAGACAAAGAAGGAATTTACAGGAAGGTAATAAGTAAAAACTTGACAGTCACCCCCACTGACTTCTGTCCCTTCCCAGAGGTCACTACAGTGGCACAGGGCCAATGAGCCAGAGCCTCTGGAAAGTTCCCCACCATCTCTGCCCTCTCTCCATGCTGGGCACTTGTTAGACAGGATAACAGATGAGACCCACTCTCCTTTCCTTTTTATTTCTGGGACAGTTTAAAAGCCAGCCTGGTGGAGAGATAGTTCAGCAGTAAGAGCAGTGACTGCTTCCAGAGGCCCCAGATCTGACTCCCAGCACCAATATGGCAGCTCACGGTTTCCTATAATTCCAGTTCCAGATGATTCTGTATCCTCTCTGGACTCTGAAGGCACCAGGCATATGTGGTATACAGATAGACATACATCCAGGCAAAACACCCATACACATAAAATTTAAATGATTGGCTCGTAAAAAGTAATTGGTTTTTTTTGTTTTTTCATAAACTGAATGAGATGTAGTTTATAGCCACTATGTTCACGCCTTATAAGCATACCTTTAATTCAGTGACATTTTAAATTTATGGAGCAGTTTCCTGTCACCACAGTCTAGTTTTAGGGTTTGCTAGTTTGGTTTGGTGCTGGGGTTTGCACTGAGGGCCTTGTGTTCTACCTCTCAACTGTACCTGCCATCCCCAAAGATACTTACCTATGACAGTGAATCCTGCTCCTGCTCCTGCTCCTGCTCCTGCTCCTGCTCCTGCTCCTGCTCCTGCTCCCAGCTTAGGACAGATGATGGGTATTCTGCCTCTCTTCTACCTTCTCTAGAGAGTTTACAGCAATGTCAGTGGCCTCCGCCCTGGGGACCTGGTGCATTAAGGCCTCGTTGGGTCCTGTCTGCCTACAGCTCCCTGTTAAGGCCTTTGTCACAATGTATAAGGTAAATGAGGCTTTACACATACTCAACAAGCTTTAATCATCTTATTATTTGATTTTTTTTCTGCTAATTTATAATCAAAGGCAGGTAAATTATGTATTTAGGGGAAAACAGCAGGAAAGAGAGGGACACTTCACTCCAGAGTATGAAAGAATCCAAGAACAGCTAGGTCTGCAGTGGGTATAGCTCTCACTCCCAGGTACACTGCATTCCTGAGCCACATGTGAGAAGAAGCTGTCCCTGCCTGTTCTGGTGCCTTCAGGATGCCAGACTCAAGCCAGTGTAATTCGTCATGAGAGAGACAAGCTAGTACTGAAAGCCAGGTAGCTGCAGAGATGGATCCATGAGTATAGTACACAAGGTCCTAAGTTCAGATCCCAGCCCCATGGAAAATAATCAACATTATGTGCACACCACATGCACCTGCACACCCGCATGTGCGTACTTGTGCGTGAACACCTACACACGCTACACCCACAGAGGTGGGAATATAATCATTAGGAAATCAGAGAAACATGAAGCTGTTGGCTAGTTCTGTTACACTGCAGCTGTAAACCTAACAACTGAGTGTCATCCATGTTTCTTCTTGGAAGGGTTACTTTGGAAAAGGGATTCTTTCAAGAAGTCGTCCAAACTTCACAATTTCCAATCCCAAGCTGGCTGCCAGATGGAAAGGTAAGCCATATAACTTTATTTGGTGCTTACATGTCCTGGTGAGATGGTAAGTTCTGGAAGAGAGGCAACACTGATAGTGAAGAGCAGAGCAGCTACAAGAATTTGCATCAAAACAGCTATTTGTTCTGTTTAGTTTGACTTTTTTTTGGGGGGGGGGGTCTGTCTCACTACTTAGCCCAGGCTGGCCTTGAACTCAGGATCTCCCATCTGCCAGCAGATCAGGCAAAAGGATCTTTTATAGTTCTTGGAAATGCATTTCGCCTTCCTTCTGGAGTGGTTAGAAGTCTTACACATACAGGACCTTGATTTCAATTCTTTGCCCCTTAAAGACAGGAAAACTATAGTTCAGGCTTTTTGGTTACACTCTGCCTGGTAGGATGCTGTATGTAAGAAGTTCTCCCTGCCTGCACTGCTGTCAAAATGAGCTTGCTGTTCCATTTGCAGAGTTAGAATTTACAATAACCATGGCATTGTTAAACATATTCATTGATGTGGGGCTGGTGGCGAGACAACTCGGTGGGTAAAAGTGCTTATCACCCATCCTTATGACCGGAGTTAGATCTCCCGTGCCCTGTGCGAGAGTTCATATCTGGGACATATACATCTATACATATATATGATATGTAAAGATATATGTGTGGGGGCTTGTTCGTGTGTGTGTGTGTGTGTGTGTGTGTGTGTGATTTATTAGAGTGGCTTACAGGCTGTGGTCCAGTTAGTCCAACAGTAGCTGTCTGTCTCCTGACAGAAAGTCCTTCAGTCCATAATACTGGATGTCTTAGCTGGTCTTTAGTATACCTTGGAATCCTGAAGAAGTAGGTTCTAATGCCATCGAAGGAATGCCACAGTAGCAGGACAGATGAACTTGCCAATGAGAGTGAGGGCAAGCAGGCAAAAAGCAAAAGCTTCCTTCTTCTGGGTCCTATTATATGAGCTGCCATCAGAGGGTGTGGCCCAGATTTAGGGTGGGTCTTCCTATCCCAAATGATCCAGTAAGAAAAATTCCTCACACCCGTATCCAGCTGCTTGCCTTTTTTTAGTTAATTCCAGATGTAGTCAAATTATCACAAACCCATATGGTGAAAAGAGAGAACTGATTACTGAGCTGTCCTCTGACCTCCATGTGTGCTCTGGGATGCTGGGTGCACGTGCACACACACATACACAGACGAACGCACGTGCGTGCACACAAACACACAAATAAATGGGGTTTAAGATTTAAAACTAATTAATGTGCGTAACTCCTTAATTTACAATTATTTTCTCCCAATACATTTTCCAAGGCATTTTCATGACAATTAATTAAACAATACCAGTAGGTTAAAACATAAAAGAACTGCCAGGCATAGTGGTATATGCCTTTAATCCCAGGACTTGGGAGGCATTCAGTGCCAGCCTGGCAGGTTCCAAGATAACCAGAGCAGAAGCCTCTCTGGCTAGGTAACTGCGAACCAGAGAGAAAGGAAAGGAAAAGAATTAAGATGCTTTATTCAGGCAGATATGCACAGACACAGACACATTTATACACACATTTACATTTTCATTCTCATCTATACATTAACACATTCACATTTTTGTTGGGCCCAACCACCTGTCTCATACACTCAAGTGTTCATGTATGCTTACATACACACATATACCTACATACGTACATTATAGACAACCAGACATACACATTGGATGGATGGATGGACGGATGGATGGATGGATGGATGGACGGATGGATGGATGGATGGATGGATGGATGGATGGATGGACGGACGGACAGGGCAGAGCCACCTAAGCCAAACCATTCAACCAATAACTTTATTTCTTTGCTCTGGCTTTTTTATACCTTCTTTGACAAAAAAGTACTTTAGAAAATTACCTCAGAGATAAAATGGGAGTTACAGAAGAATGTTGATATTAAATTCAAAACAGTGTTCCATTCTAAAAGCTCATTATAAGTTCAGAGCAACAGTTTTTTTCGTGGCCTTGCTTTATCATGGTGTACACCTATGGCTTCATTCTTGGGCCTCAGTGCTTTTCCTTGAACATAAGTTTGTCCCAAGTCTATTTCTCTTTTTAGTGTGATTATGAAAGCTCATTGTATTTGTTATTATGCTGTCTTTACTTACTGTATAAGGAGGAGGTACATTCTATTCTTGATTCTAACTTTATTACATCTTTCTAGCAAAACAACTAAAACCATCTCTTTAAACTTTCTTCCTAAAATTATTTGAATCAAATCAGGAATTCTATAGAATCATTAACTCATGTAAACAGCATTAATTCATGAAAGTTTATCTTTATGTTGATCTGCAAGAAATCTGCTCAATAGCCTGGGCTAATGCCCAGGGATTGTTATATTAATTTAATAATGAGAGGAAAGGCAGTCAACTGCAAGAAGCAATCCTGAGATGAAATCTCTTTGGGCCTTGCATCAAGCTCACCCATCACAGACCATGCAAAACCAGTGGGCCACCTCCAGGAAGGCCACCTGCTAGCTCTAGCCTATCGTTGAAGGCTCTTAACAGCTGAGACAGGAGAATCACTAGCTAGAGACCTTATCTCAACAGAAAAGCAAAAAAAAAAAAAAGAAGAAGAAGAGAGGAGGGGTGGGAGGTGAGTTGTAAAATTGCTCGTGTAAGAAAGCGTAGAAATTACTCACACTGAGGTGTTAGTTCAACAGCCGGCTAGAATCCTGAAAGCCAGACAGTGTGCCAAATTGATGCAGCTGTGACAAACTTCCATTCTCACAGGTGTGCGTGCATGTGTGCACGCGTGCGTGTGTAGCACAGCCTTTACAGAGGGATTTTAACCATGTTTAGCAAAGTTATGTTTACACTCCCCTGTAAGCTTAGCAGTCGTGCTTCTGAGAGTCATCTTAACAATACCCCACAGGCTGTTGGCTGAAGCCCCGATTGTAACCCTCAAAGGACAGAAACAGCCCAGTGTTATGAGGGGTCGGTGGCAAATACTAACGTGCTCATATAAAGAAGTGCGTAAAGCAGGGTGGGGTTGTGGCCACACTGTGGTATTATTAGACGAGAGTGGAAAGCTGTGAGCTAAAATGGGGCCTAAGAAAGATGTATCTGGGGGCCAGAGAGAGAGCTCAGCCATTAAGAGCATTGGCTGCTCTTGCTTAGGACCCAGGTTTGGTTCTTAGCACCCACATGGCAGCTCACAACCATCCATTGCACTAGCCCTGGGGGAGCCAACTCCTTCTTCTGGCCTCTGCATGCACATGGTGTACAGACATACACACAGGCAAAGCACTGAAACACATTTTTTAAATGTTTCTCTTTAAAAAAGCAATCTATAGTGTTTTGAAGATGAAAGGATTTGAGGAGGTAGATATTAGACCTGACTGAAAAATACACAAGTGTACACGGATGGAACCATGTTACCTCTTGATGTTACAGATTTTGTGGTTTTGTGTACCAGATAAAAAGTAAGAATTGGGCTGGAGAGATGGCTCAGTGGTTAAGAGCACTGACTGCTCTTCCATAGGTCCTGAGTTCAATTCCCAGCAACCACATGGTGGCTCACAACCATCTGTAATGGGATCTGATGCCCTCTTCTAGTGTGTCTGAAGACAGCAACACTGTAGTGTACTTACAAAAAACAAATAAATAAATCTTTAAAAAAAAAAAAAAGTAAGAATAAAGCCAAACCTGGTTGTGCAGTTCTGATACCCTAGTATTTGGGAAGCTGAGAGGAGGCTTGTGAATTCAAGGCAGCCTGGGCTACCTGGGAATGGACCATAGATAGATAGATAGGTAGATAGATAGATAGATAGATAGATAGATAGATAGATAGATAGATAGATAGATAGATAGATACTGGAATGAAAGCAAAAGCCAGGTATGGTGAAACACACTGAAATCTTAGCAGTATAGATTAGAGGCACTGAAACAGGAGGATTGCTGTGACTTTGGGGCTAGCTTATTACATAGCCAGACCCAGTCTTAAAAAAAAGAAAAAAAAACAAAGGATGTTGCAGGGTTTGTCTAGTGTGTGGACAGCCTAGATTCTGTCCCCAGCACACAGCAAGGGGCCTGGATGGGGCCCAAAGGGAGGTCAGGCTTTGCAGATCTGCCTTAGAAGCTCATCAGTGATAAAGTTTAAGTATTTCAAAGTAATCCTTTTGTAGGGCTGGAAAGATGGCTCCACCATTAAGAGCACTTACTAGTTTTGCCCAGGAGCCAAGTTTGGCTCCCCAATCACAACCCTCTGGGGACACACACACACACACACACACACGTATGCACAAGCATACTCATACATACTCTTACACATATAAACATTCTCTCTCTCTCTCTCTCTCTCTCTCTCTCTCTCTCTCTCTCTCTCTCTCACACACACACACACACACACGTATGCACGAGCATACTCATACACACTCTTACACATATAAACATTCTCTCTCTCTCTCTCTCTCTCTCACACACACACACACACACACACACACACACACACACACACACAAATAAAACTTTAAAGTCTTAAAGGCAGTCACAGCAATGCACACCTTTAATTCCATCACTCTAGAGGCAGAGCCAGGCAGAACTCTGTGAGTTCAAGGCTAGCCTGATCTACATAGCAAGTTCTAGGCCAGCCAGGGCTACATAATGTGACCTGTCTCAAGATAAATAAATAAAATTTTAATGAATTGGCTCTGTCTATCCAGTTGCTTATATAACTACCCTGGCAGTAGCTGTCTTAGGGAGCAGTCACCTACTGTTCAGCCTTCGTGGGAGAGACTTTGCCCATTTTCTCCTGTCAGAATACCTCTGCTCATAAACTGCCCCAGAATCCATCTGTTCTCAGCAGACTCATGGCCTCCTCCTAGGCATCAAGCTGAGGAGCCTCCTGTCAAGCCTCCTTAGCCTGCAGGCAAGGCTATTCTCAGTCAGTGTTCTGTTCACGTGAAGCGTTGGGGCTGGCGTACGGTTTCAGAAGTCTAGTCCGTTGTCATCTTGGTGGGAAGCATGCCAGCACGCAGGCAGACATGGTGCTGGAGAGGCAGCTGAGAGTTCTACTTAAGATCCACCGACAGCAGGAAGAGAGAAAGAGACTATGGGCTTTTTGAAACCTCAAAGCCTGTCCCCAGTGACACACTTCCTCCAACAGTGCCACACCTACTAATCCTTTCAAATAGAGCCACTCCTTAGTGACCAAGTAAGTGTTCAAATAGGAGATTGTGGGGGCCATTGTTATCCAAACCACCTCGAGGCTGAGTTTGGGAAAGGAGACAACTTATCCTAAAGGCAGAATAAGGACTGGGAGTAAAAGCAAGACCATTGAGTGACCTGAGAACCACTTTGGAAGGAAGGCCTTGTCCTAGTTTACACCCAGAGGTAGAGCTGAAGCCCCCAACTCCGTGCCCCAAATCACACCACCATCAAGGGTCTCTCCAGCCACAGAGGGAGAGTGAAAGCTAAGCTCACACGCAGGGCCCAGGCATCCCACAGATGGACTGTCCACTTCCATATCTGTGCTTCTGAGCTGCGGCTAAGTCTCGGAGGACCCATCTGAGCCAGCAAGAGGTTGTGGATGCATGGAAGGACGGTGGTCAGAAGCTGGCTGTGGCCAGTAGACAGTTAGCATTGTGACTGTGTGGATCTTGAAATTATCTGTCTTTTTAGAGTTTTATAATGGGGTTTGTCCCTCTAAGGAAGTCTGTCTGGAACTAATAGAACATCTTTCTGTTCCAGGTGTGCAGACAGACATGCCTATAATCACCTCAGAGAAGTAAGTGAGGGCTACCTT
Source organism: Uromys caudimaculatus (assembly GCA_028551405.1). NCBI lineage: Eukaryota > Metazoa > Chordata > Mammalia > Rodentia > Muridae > Uromys > Uromys caudimaculatus. Next base: position 30,224,026 of record CM052700.1, on the reverse strand, counting down.
GGCTTCGATGTGGCTGCATCTTCTGGGTCTGGTGTTAGGTAGTCTGTAATGACAATACCCTGTGCCTTCATTTTCTCCTGGGAGTAGATAATGTTTGAAAACTGAGTCTGAATTTAATGTGGCTCAAACCCCATCTGCTTGTGTTGCTTGTTCAGGTCACCCTCCCAAAACGCCAACTGCTGTCATATCTAGAATGTCTTATAAAGTCCTGAGACTTGATGTTCTAAGCCGATGTGGGCAGATGGCCTGCCCTCTTGCTTGCTCTATAGAGTCAAAGGGTCTCACAGAAGTCCCTGTCAACTCCTCTTAGACATTTGGAAGCATTCCCCCAACTTCACAGTCACCTTCATGGTACCTAACTGATCCCAACATGTCACTCCCAAATTTCATCCCATCTACAGCCGCAGATTCTGAGCCCACTGCCCTCCTCTCTGTGCCTTCTCTCACCGGCTTGGGTTCAGAGTCAGTTCCAGGATATCAAGGCCAGACCTCACATCTCTCTATAGCATGGGCTTTAGTGGTCCCTTGATAAGACTAGGACTAAGTGGTGGCTCAGGCCTATAATGTCAGCACTGAGACAGTAGGATTGCTGTAAGTATAAGGCCAACTTGATCTACATAGTGAGTTCTGGTCTAGCCTGGGCTAGAGAGTAGTTCCCTTTTCTTGAGGCTGTCTTGTCTTGCTGTGATGGAAAACCATGACCAAAGCAACTTGAGGAAGAAAGGGTTTAATTCTGCTAATGTTTCTACACCACAGTTTGTCATCAAAGGAAGTCATGATAGGAACTCAAACATGGCAGAACCTGAAAGCAGGAGCTGATGCAGGGGCCATAGACAGATGCTACTTACTGACTTGCTCCTCGTGGCTCACTCAGCCTGCTTTCTTATAGCACCTAGGACCACCAGCCCAAGGATGGCACCACCCACAATGTGCTGGATCCCTCGCCATTAGTCACTAATTAAGAAAATGCCCTAAGGGTTTGCCTCCAGCTTGATCTTATAGAGGCATCTTAATTGAGATTCCCTGCTCTTACATGACTTGTAGCTTGTGTCAAGCTGACGTAAAACTAGCCAGCACACTCCTTTCTCATAAAACAAAGCAGGTGTCTATTCATCCCAAACCTCATTGTTCGTATGTTCTAACAAGTTCAGACCCCAGCCCCTCTGTAGAGCCTCATTATGCCAAGTCCACAATGGCGTTCCCACCTTCTAGCCTATGATAGCAGACTCATGGCTATGCCCTGCTGGCAAGCAGAGAATCAGGAAGGCATAGAGTGGGACTTACTTAGAACCTGGCAGAACCCCCATCCCTAAAAGGCCAAGGTCACTGTACTCAAAGCCGGGATTCAGAAACGAGATAGAGGCTGTGAGGACCTCCTGATCAGGCCACACCTGTCTGAGGGTGTGAGTCCCAGACAGCTCCCTGAAGAGCCTCACTCGTTAGCGCCGAAGGGCCTACAGTCTGAGCATCCAGAAAATGTCCCTCAGCTCATGTATGTTTCCTCCAGCTGCCAGCCCAAAGGACCACAGACTCAGTGACTTAAACAACAGAAATGGATCTTCAGTTCTAGAAGCTAAAAGTCCAAAATGCAGGTATCAGCAAGGCTACCTCCCTCTGGAGGCCCAGGAGGACATTTCCTGCAAATCTCAGCTTCTGGTGGTGCCTGCAGCCCTCAGTGTTCTTGGCCAGTACCTGCTTCCAACTTCCAATATATTTTCTCTCTCTCTCTCTCTCTCTCTCTCTGTGTGTGTGTGTGTGTGTGTGTGTGTGTGTGTGTGTGTGTGTGTGTGTCCTTGTCTGTCTCTGTTTCCTCCTTCCACTAAGTACACCAGTGAGGATGACCTCATCTTAAATTGAAAAAAAAAAAAAAATACACTAATGGAATAGCTTTCCCATGAGTAAGTGGGCTCGTCTCTAGAGTGAGAGGAATCCACACAGGAGAACAATAAAGCAACTGTTTATGGCAGTGATGCTGGAGTCTGTTGTGTGAGAGACGCTGTGCACGTGACAGACTTCTCTCTTGTCTCCTAAGTCCTCACCCCATCCCCATAAAGACTCCACATTCTCATGATAGCCATGTTCTACCAGGAAGGAACTGGACCATGGGAAGTTAAGTTCCTCACCGAGGTCAGAATGGGCCTTCAGGAGCTGGCTCTGGAATGGCCCAGATACTAAACAGCCATGAGTCTATCATACAGAGGAAGGGATCTAGCCATCGGGGGAGGCAGTTCAGGGCCAGGGAGCCTGAGCGGTGGGGTTCTTGCAGTCCCAGCTGCTGCCTCTTCCCTCTGCTCTTTCCCCTTTGCTCTCTGGCACCGACTCTTTGCTTTACCGCTCTTCTAGGACTTGGACTGTTTACGGAGTTTCCAGCCAGCAGGAGGCTACCACTCTAGGACCCACACCACACACCTAGGCTATTTGCTGTCTACCTCTTTAATTTCTGGTCTTACTTGGGATTTCTTCCTAACGGTCCCGTGGCCACTCTTGTTGAAGTATTAGGTCATCTGAGAGATGACAAGGCAGGAGGGCAGTGGCTGTGGCATGTGACAGAAGATGCCAGTGGCTCAGCCCAGATTCAGAAGAGTCAGGTCCAGAGCCATGTGTAGTTTTTAATGCAATGTGTACTGAGACAAATCGAGAGAGTAGACATGTTACTTCTTGGGCACATCCGTGCTTCACTCTTCACACACCTCATCTCAGTCCATCCTCTCCACAACCCCTGAGGTGGCACGTAAGTAAGAAGCAAGTGTGACACCCCTGAGTTCACATCTGCCCTGCCCAGGCCACTGGATGGGATGGAGCAGAGCCCTGTGTGCTTGCTCTGGGTGGGCACAAAGGAGGGCTGTGGCTGAACCTTCAATTAAGTGGCTCTTTCAATGTGTTTTTACTTTTACGGTCTTACTGGGTTTTTTGTTTTTTGTTGTTGTTGTTTTTGCTACACTTTTACTTTTTATTTTTTGTATGCCAGAGGTCTTACCATGTAGCTGGCCTAAAAAATGCAATCCTCCTGCCTTTACCCCAGTAGGTGCTGAAAGAACATACTTCTACCGCTGTGACTAAGTCACATTTTCAAGTCAAGGATTCTGATGTATCTTATAGACCCCTTCTACAGTAAGGTACAGCAACACAAGAGTTTGTGTTCAAATAATAGAAGTCCAGGGGAAGGAGAAGCGGCTATGAGCTCTCACTGCTCTTGCAGAGAACCAGTCAGTTCCCAGCACCCACACGTGGGCTCACCATGATCTGCACCAGGGGAGTCCGGCGCCCTCTCTCAGCCTCCACAGGCTCCGCATGCATATGCTGCACATAGGACAAACCCACAACAAATAAATGCACAGGTTCATAGAGCCACGAAACCTCTTGGGTCTATCTGTGCTGCAGTTGCTAGCACAAGAAAACTTTCTGGCTTTTCAACTGTGTGTAACGGTCACCAGGCCACCATGTTCCTTGATGATAAGAGGTTGTATGTCACAGGACCTCTGTGAGCCAATAGGACTAGCAGTCCCAATTCTGTGGGAGAGAAAATGGAAGCAAAAGCTACACAGTGGTGAATGACAGAGTCCGGGCTAAAGCCCAAACATGTGCAATACCAGATTAACCAAGCCTGTTATACTACGGGTTTCAGAGCAGCCTTGCCATGTGTCAGTCCTTTGGTCGGGGAGGGGGCACTTTTTGAGACAGGGTTTCTCTGTGTAGCCCTGACTATCCTGGAACTCACTCTGTAGACCAGGCTGGCCTTGAACTCAAAGATCTGCCTGCCTCTGCTTCCAGAGTGTTGGGCTCAAAGGCATGTGCTGCCACTACCCAGCTAAGTTTCAGTCTTTAAATCTAAGATTCAGCCAGGCCTAGTAGCACAGGCCTATAATACCAGCTACTAAAGAAACTGAAGCAAAAGAATTGGCAGGTTTCAAGTCTTGCCTGGATAACTCAGGCCCTGTCTCAAAAAAAAAAAAAAAAAAAAAAAAAAAAAAAGGCAGGGTAAGGCTCAGTGGTAGGGCACTTGCTCTTGCTTGCAGCTCTAAGTCAAAGACTCAGTTCCCATTGTACAGGGATTTGTGCTCATCTGTGTATAGGAAAACCAGTGTGAACACCTTGGAATTCCAACAAGCCAAAGTGAAGCAGATGCCAGCTTTCTAAGAACAAAACAGGTGAAATAAAGGGAGGCACGAAATTACATGTATCTTCAGTATGGGCAGAGCCACTGGTGCTTGCCGCTGTGGTTTGCCTTCTGCTGGTCTTTGGTTTGTAACATGTTCTTTGTCACAGGAACACATCCCAGCAACATCCTGGCACAGCCCTGTTGTCTTCACCATAGCCTTTCTATCTTGGCAAATGCTCACCTCTTTCAGTATAGAAATTTAATGTTGTTACTGTACTCTGAGGATTATTATGGGGAACTTATTTTCAAATGTTTGGACGTGTGTGTGTGTGTGTGTGTGTGTGTGTGTGTGTGTGTGTGTGTGTGTGTGTGTATTGGTAATCTTGGGTGTCAATTGAAGATTGCTTCTATCAGATTGGTCCACAGAGGCATTCTTCTCGATTGCTAATTGATGGAGGGAGCCCTAGACTACTGTGGGTGGTACCATCTCTAGGCAGGTGGTTCTGGGCTGTGTAAGAAAGCTAACTAATTGTGAGCTAGAGAGCAAGCCAGAAGCAAAGTTCTTCCAAGGTCTTTGCTTGTGTTCCTGCCTCTGGGTCCTGTCTGGAGCTCCTGCCCTGGCTTCCTTCACAGTGCCTGTAAGCTCCAAAGTGAAATAGCCCCTTTCCCCACCAGTTGCTTTTGGTCAGAAAAGCTTTTCATCACAACAGGGAGCCAACTTGAACTATGTATGAGGCAAATCATTTCTTCCCATATCCAGTAATGTTCCTGGCATTGTGAAAACTATCGATTGAAATTCACTTTCCAATGCTAAACAAAGGGTCTTATATCATGAATGGAGTGTCGGAAACAGTGTGATAACCAAGATTAAATTCAGACAAAACAGATCCCAGGAAAAGGCAACATTTTCCCTGCCTTGTTTACCAGCATCTCTTGGTTTTAAATAAATGTTCACACTTTGTTAAAAGGAGGTTAATTTTGTCAAAATAAGCAAATGATATCAAAGGTCAATGACCAGCAACAGTGCATGCTTGTTGCTGGACAGTTAGGTGCAGGAGAATGAAAGCGGTAAGCCACCCTTGAGAAAAACTCAGCATCTTGGTGGGCCACCTCGTAGGCTTTTTTGGTCACTTTGTTGTCATGGAATTGAGGCTCAAGTGTGTTGTTGATGGTGTCTCTGTTGGCAGGTATCAGCATCGAGTGGAATGGGCCAGGGATTTCATGCGTAGGCAGGGCCATGATGAGAGCACTGTACAGAAGATCCTCACAGACTACACAGAACCACTTGAGCTTCCTTGCAAAAAGGAGAAAGACGAGACCCCACAGCATGAACCACTGAGCTCCAAGGCCGACTCCTCCTTGGAAGGCAGAGTGGGAAAGGATGAACTTTCTGTGACCCCTAGAGGTGCTGGACAGTCAGATGACCCGCCGGGTCTCAACACACACTCAGACTGCCCGCAGGAGGGGCCTGGCCATGCCACACTCGCTGTGGCTAGTCCTTCCAGCCTTAATGGGCATGTGGTAGAGAACCCGGAGGTTCTGGCCCAGATCACCTGCCATAGCCAGGAAGCCCTCATTCCGCAGGATGGCCTTTGGCCTGAAGCCAGCAGCCAGGTAGCAGGGGAGAAAAGGGCTGCTCACGAGTATGTGCTCATAGAGGAAGACCTGTGTGACGTCCAGGAGGAGGCGGCACCAGATGAGAAGGTATGCAGATCAAAGTGCCCTGCTCGCCTCGTCTGGTCCTCAGTTACAGTCAGCGACAGTCTGAGAGCGTTGCTGTTGGCCTTGGCTTTTTAAATAGAGCCCACATTCCTTATTGCTCTCATGCAGTGTTAGGATCCTGTACCAGTCGCTGTTGCTGATCTCTCACTGATGCAGACTTTACCATGACTGGATGTGGATAGGGAAAGTGTGTCCTGGGGTCAGTGCCACCCATGGTTGCAGGCATCTGTTGGGACTCTGGACGTGTCCCCTGGAAATGTCACATCTCCTGCTGGCCAGTGAGAAATGTCAGCCCACCCGCATGCCCTTCACGTGCCCCCTGGGCAGGCCTGTTGTCAACACTGGGCCTGTGTGATGTTTCTGAGGCCAGCACTGGAGCACAGTCCCCATTGCACAGCAGTTGTGAGGCCTGTTTCCGCTAAAATTCAAGTTTAAAAAAAAATTTTTTTTTAAATAAGTTAAAGCAAGACCAGTAATTCTCTATGCCTTGTATGGAGAGGAAGAAACTCAGGATAATTGCCTGGTCTCCAGCGCGACTGAAGTTTTGACACCTAAGTTCAAGGACACAGCTTGTGAGTAGGAGACACTAAGCTCAGCGGTGGAGTTATCCCATCTGCAGGGAAAATCCATGGGATGGTGTTAGCAGCAGAGAACCAGAACATCCTTCCCACACAGGTTTTTAAGTATCTGAGTACACTGTCGCTCTCTTCTGTCACACCAGAAGAGGGCATCAGATCCCATTACAGATGGTTGTGAGCCACCATGTGGGTGCTGGCAGTTGAACTCAGGACCTCTGGAAGAGCAGTCAGTGCTCTAACCACTGAGTCATCTCTCCAACCCACACAAAGGTTATTTTTTAAATCTTTTTTTTTTTTTAACAGATTTTATCCAACAGCATGGAAAACCCAGTAGAAAAACCTGACAATATTCTGAAGCATTGATGAAAAAAGAAAGAATCAAGTTGGGTGTGGTAGTACACACCAAATTCCACCATAGCTGAGGCAGTCTGGGCTAGCCTGGGCTATGTAGCTCATTGAGTTTATCAAAAAATGCTAATTTGGGAATTAAGTCTTCATGACAGGTGTGTCCCACATGGCTAATTTATTCTTTCTTTCTCTCTTTCCCTTTCTCTCTTTCTCTCTCTCTCTCTACCCCTCTCCCTCCCTCCCTCCCCCTTCCTTCCTTCCTTCTTTCTTTTTTTCTTTCTTTCCTTCTTTCTTTCTTTCTCTTTCTTTCTTTGTAGTTGCTGAAAAGAAAGAAACTTGTATGCAGAAGAAATCCATACAGGATCTTTGAGTATCTGCAGCTCAGCCTAGAAGAGGTATGTGTGCATCTTGCTCTCGGCCTTGGTGAGTCCAACCCTGTGCACTGTGCACCTGAACCCACCTTGCAGAACAGTTCTGTAGAGAATGCTAAATGTTGACATCACCTGCTAGGGTGCTGATCCTCAGCCTGTTTCACTGTCTGAGAGTGTGTTGGAGCTTGGCTGTAGCTCTGTGAAATCACTAAAACGGTCTGTGAGAGCTCTGGGTTTGAATCCTCAGCCAGGAAACAAAAGGAATTTGGACCATTTGAGGGGTTTATCTCAGCCGTTCCTCCCTCTTCCCCTCTTCTTCTCCTTCTTTAGAGATTTATTTTATTTATTATATGTAAGTACACTGTAGCTGTCTTCAGACACACCCAGAAGAGGGCATCAGATCTCATTATGGATGGTTGTAAGTCACTATGTGGTTGCTGGTAATTGAACTCAGGACCTTCGGAAGAGCAGTCAGAGCTCTTAACCCCTGAGCCATCTCTCCAGCCCCTCTTCTTCTTCTTCTTCTTTCTCCTCCTATTCCTCTTCCTCCTCCTCCTCTTCCTCCTCCCTCTAAGATAGGTTCTTGCTACATATCCCAGGCTAGCCTGAATTTTAACATCCCCACGTGTGCCAGGATTTAGTGTGTACTACCATAGTCAACTTGAGTCCTTTTCTCATCAAGGTTTCAAAATATTGTCATGTTTTCTATTGTTTGATTGGATTTGTTTGTTTTGAGGCAGGATATCAGAAGGTAGCTCTGGCTACCCAAAAACTCATTATAGAGACAGCTGGCCCAAATGCATGGAGATCTCCCTGACAGCCTCCTGAGTGCTGGGATTAAAAGTGTGCAACACCATGCCCAGCTAATTTTCGTCAGCTTTTAAAAAAATTTACCTTTATTGAGATGTACACACCAATTCTTTCATTTGAAGTGTGTAGCTCAGGCTGCAATGAAGGTCATTGGCAGTGTATCTGCCTGGTATTCACAAAATCCTGGTTCAATCCCCAGTACTGCAAAACAATAAAAAAGATTAATAGAAAAAGAATACACAGTCCACCTTGTGTGGCCACATGTGCCTGTGAACACTACTAAGAGGCCGAAGAAGGGGGTCATTTGAGCCAGGACTTCAAACCCAGCTTGAGCAGCATAGCCAGACTCTTTCCTGAACACAGAAAAAGGAAGGAAGGAAGGAAGGAAGGAAGGAAGGAAGGAAGGAAGGAAGGAAGGAAGGAAGGAAGGAAGGAAGGAGAAAGAAAGAATTCAAGTTTTTTAAATTGCAGAACCTACTGTTTTTTCCCATGCTTGTGTGACTCTGATCTCGTCCTGACCGCCGAGGGAGTGAGTACTTTCCAGGCATTTCCTCTGCAGACTCAGCGTGTTCCACCCCCTGCATGACTGCATTCTAAGTGAATTCTCCAGACTCCGCCACACTGCCCCCTCGTGTTCTCTAGCCATGGTCGCGCTTGATTGCGACCCTCCTTTCTCACTCCTGCCTTTCCGCTGCAGGAGACAGTGCGCCCTTGCCAGGCTTCCTGGATAGCTCTGCAGCATCACAGCTCCTGATGGACAGGCAGGTCTCTGGGGAATTTGTTATATTCATCCATGGTGCTCATGTCAGAGCTGTGTCTGTAACCCTCCATTCCTGGTCCTTGCCAGCGATACACAGCTGAGTGGTGAGCAGTGGTGCTGGGGACAGCACCTTTTCTCTTTTTCACCCGAGGCTGATAGTCCCTGAGATTCGGTAGCCACTGACCACACCTGACTGTTTTAATGTAAACTAATTAAAACAAGTAAGTGCAAGTTTCCATTACCCAGCTGCCTCCGCCACACTTTTGTGTACCAAACAGGCACATGTGACCTCTGAGCTAGACACCATGTAGAACATTCTCTGTTTCATGGACAGGACAGGCTGGGGCAAAAATGAAATGAGCCCAGGCTGTCCTTTCTCTGTGTTCCCTTCTGCCCTCTGTGTCTAAGAATCAGACTCCATCCATGTGAATAGCTATAGTTTCCACACAGAAATGTGTGATTACTTTTTACTGCTATTAAAATATTGATCCTATCTGTAAAATAGTTCTACACAACCTTCTGAATGCCTTTTTAAAGAGCTCAGATTTCTCTCCATCTCCATATTTAAAGCTGCCTTCCCTGTACGCTCAGAGAAACCCCTCTGAGCGGCTGTGAGGGTCTGCTTTGTAGACTGTGCTCCCATGCTGGTAGGAAGAAGAGAGGATCATAGCATCTCTTCCCCTGTGTCTCTTCCTATCCTTCATTTAGAATCTTGAAACTAGCTAAGAAAGTGCAGCAGCGGCTAGGGGCCAAACCAAAACTGTGTATGCTGGACAAGAGCTCTGCCACTGAACTGCCCCAGCCCAAGAACAAAACAATTCAAACAAAAAATGTTGTAGCTGGTAGTAAAAGGTTAGACTACTTTAAAGTGTACCAGTGACAAGATTGGGCCCTAAGAGACTAAAACAGACCATCAATGGATGGGATTTCAGTATTCAATGAAAAAAACAGTGGATCCATGGTGTTGGAGCATCTCGTTAACCACGTGGAAAGAGGCCAGTAACCCAACCTCCAAGTGTATGCCAACACAGAGCTCAGGGCAGGTAAAGAAAGGTATGCCAAGTGTGGTAGCACAAGTTGAAGGTCAGCGTCAGCTACATAGAAAATTTATGGCCATCCTAAGCTACATAAGACCCAACTCAAAAACAATACAAACAGACAAACAACCCAATGCTAAATACTTACATTATATGGCTTTGCCCAATGAATAAGTTCTTCTAAGAAGCTGTGACATATAGATTGCATGCCAGGGCTGGGGCTATAAATCCATGATGAAGTGATTCCCTACGAGGCTCCAGGACCCTGGCTCCTTCCCTAGAGACCACAGCACTGAAGAAAAGAGTAGAAACTGAAGTTTCAGAAACTACCCAGCAAGCACCACACAGATTTGTTCTCTTTTTACTTAAAAAGTAAGTTAGCATACAAAGTGTGCTTCTTTATAGTATTGTAAGGGCCCATGATTCACTGAAGAATGATACTCTGGACTCAAGCAAAGACTGTTTTATTCTGCAGAAGTTCAGCATGCTGAGGTCTTCCATTACCAAGATAGAGAGACAACCAAGTGAGCTTGCGGTTTCATTTTAAAGCACATTGGAATTCCAGGGTAGATGAGCTTTATCTTACTCTATCTCTAGGCTTTCTGGAGCCATTACTGGGGCGTGAAGGCTGGAGCCTGGGTTTTTTTCTATTAGTAATTGACTTGCCTGGACTGGCCCAGTTCGTAGGCCTGGTCTCCTTATCTGCCAATTTGAAGTCTGTGGTGGAATCAGCCTTGCCTTCTCAGTACGTTCATACATGTATGTTAATATTCTTTATCTCTCTCATTGTCCTCTCCTCTGTGCTCCCTAAGCCCTCGTTCCCATCTTACTGAACCCCTCGATGCCCTCAGATAAACACCCCCTTGCTCTCACATGGATCCCATTACCTTCTCTTCTTTCCAGTACCCCGCTCTGAAGATCTGCTTCTCGTCTCACCATTTCCTTTCTACTTTTATGAGTAACACATATACATTTAACTCTAGATTCTGTATTTGAGGGGAACCCTGCAGACTTGGGCCTTCTGAGCCTGACTGATCTTGGCTCATGTGAGAATTTCTATGCTCCTGTAACTTACCATGTTTCTTTCTGGTTGTTCAGGTGTACCATGCTCTCCTTATCCTTTGTGCACAGTAATCATCCTTAGATGGTGAGAGCCTCTCTGTAAGGCCTGCGGCTGACTGTCAGGGGAAGGGAGGCCGGTAGTGCCTTAGAAGGGCACAGGTAGGGTGTGACCCTCCTACTGTGGTCTTTTGTTCAGTCAGCATTTCAGGGAGACCTGCTGTGTCTGCCGGGGTAGGTGCTGGAGATGTGAGCAGGAAAAAGACCTCATAACTGTTCTTTGGGGATCTGCAGTCGGGGTAGAGAAAGGGAGGTTCATGTAACGGCGCCCGCCCCATCCGCCTCGCCTGCATCGTCCCTTCCGGGTACCACAGAGAATGCCGAGGCTTTCGGTTGTTTCTGTGGAGCATTCATGGGGTATGTCTCTCATTGGCCCACGATTATGTGGGCTCAGCTCCAAGGCTCTAGAAAGTCACACATACTGAGAAGAATGGGATACCTAGTGTGCTGGTGTTACGTTCCATGTGCGCGGTCTAGTGACTGCTAAGGACCGGTTTCTGTGTTATCTCCCTAAGTCCTCATATTACCCTAGGTCGTGCTGCGATCTCTCTGACCTGGGGAGAAACTGGCTGGTTAAATTCCTTGCTCAAGCTCAGTACTTGAGCCTAAGCCATCTGATTGTAGAGCCTAAACTCTAAAGCATTTGCTGCGAACTACCAGTGATAAATGGAAATAAACAAGATGGTACTGACTGATATCCTAACACCTTGGCGCAGTGCTTGCTTAGCAAGCCTGCAACCCTGGGTTTGCTCCCCCGTGGGAAGATCAATGTGATCTTATAGACAAAGATGAATAGGGCTGTGCGTGGTAGCCTGAACCTTTAATCCCAACACTGAGAGGCAGGGGGATCTCTGTGAGTTCCAGATCACTTGGTCTACATATCACGTGACAGGTCAGACACAGTGAAACCCTGTCTCAAAACAAAACAAAGCAAAACAGGGAGAAAATATTTCCCTCATCAACATAGCACGTGAGAGGTGGCTTCCTTTGGCTTTCTGGTGGGTGACACGCCAGGATGTTCCCCTCAGAGGAGTATAGTGAAGACCCATGAGGTGTGGCGTGTGTCAGGCGCCTTTCCGGGGAAACAGGTAACCGCATGCACATCTCTTACCAAGGACGCTGACATCCCTGGGTGGACATGGCCCCGACTTAGTCTCTGGTTCTCTCTGTTGTCCAGATGCACAGAATGGCAGGTACATTTGTTTGTTTGTTTGTTTGTTCTTAACTCTAAATTTAAAATGAGCTCCACCAAAACTTGGTTTGATCATGGCTTGTAGAAGGACAGGGGTGCTAAGGGAACTCTTAAGGAAAAAAATAAGTCTTTCAAATGTGCTCCCTTCTGCTTATTCAATGTAACAATTCTCTTTGAGTTCATGGTCAGTATCAGACATCACATTAACTTAACACAAATGTAAGGTGCATGCGCTTGTCTCTCCTGACAGGGTTCTGACTATAGTAGGTGCCCAGTCAGCCATGCCTTCATTCTCTCCCCTAGAGCAAGGTCTCTCTAAATTGTTGATATCTATCATAAATTAAGAAGAATTCACAGTGACTTTGTCCTTTCCTCTGTTGGACGATAACAGCTGTCACTCAGATGTGCTGATATTGTCTTCCACAGCTGGCTTCTTGGCTGTCTTTGTCTTGAACCATTCCATGGCAGACACCACACTGGTGATTCTGTGCTCTCCTTTAGAGAGTCATGTGATCACTGAGCCAGGCTGCTTCATAGTTTTGGAGAGTTCTGTCTTCAAGATGTGGTTTTCCAGTGCTGTGGGCCCTAACCTGAGTACACTATCCCCAAAAGGAAAAACTTGCTAATGAAGCAAGCTTCACAGACCTTCCTCCTCTGCCTCATGAGGACTTGATTCCAAATAAAATACCTCAGTGAGGTTGGAGAGATAACAGTTACAAGCACTGACTCAACCTCAAGAGAACCCATGTTCTGTTCCCAGCACCCACAGTGATTCAGAGTCATCTGTTACTCCAGTTCCAGGTGATCTTCTAGCCTCTTTGGATCCCTGGCACACACATGGTACACATACATACATGTAGGCAAAACACCTGTACACATAAAATAAAAATTAAAAATACAAATTTAAACCACCTCAATGAAGGCTTGAACTTAGGTCTGTTAGACCTCATTCCATGATCCTCTGAAACAGGTTCCTTTTCTGTATTGTACTGTTTTGAACCAAGAAATGCAAATTTGCCAAAATCTTTTCTGTAGTATTTTGGTCACCCTGGTTCACACACAAACTACAGTATTCAGTGTTAGGAAATGTTGACAAGATGAGGCCAAAGTAAGTTCATAGGAGGTTTGGTGGGGTGTGGGCAGCACTGAGAGAAGTATGACCTTTCTTGGGACACATAGGCCCCTGGAGAAGCAAGCTGAGGCAGGTGCAAAGGCCCCGGGTGGATCTAGCTGCCTGGACCTCAGTCAAGGCAGGGATTGGGATTCCTTTCATTCTTTCAGCACAAGCATTGAGCCCTCACCAAAGGGGAGTTGGGCTGTCTTGTGGGCTGAGGCAACAGTGTCAGTCTCTGCTCTGCCTTAGAGGCGCAGGAATGGAAGGTATTTCCAGACAAAAGCAAGTGCTCTGGAGCACAGAGGCAAAGGAGTT
>CM052700.1:30139022-30210461 GCA_028551405.1 Uromys caudimaculatus | reverse complement strand
GGGGGTTTATATTCCAGGAGCAGGCCTGAGCCACCACAGCCTGCTCTAAAAAGTGTGCTTATGAAAAGTAACTGTTTTCTAAATCAAAACTGGATGAGATCTGTCCTGTTTTGGTCTTGTTTTGCAGATTACTGTGGGGTCTGGCTATGATGGGGTCTGCTGTGATCCCACCACAGGCTTTGGGCTATTTTTCCTCCGCCTGTACTTACTCCCCACCTAACAGGAGCATGAGTGAGGCAGATAGTTTTGAGTTTGGCACCCAGAACCTCCAGACAGCTGGGAGAACCACAGCTATGGAGAACATCAGTGGCTCTGGGCAGTTCCAAGGAAGCCACTGAGGTGCTAGGCCCTGTACCTCTCATCCCTGGACACTTCTCCACCCTTCCGCTTTCTGGCCCCTTGTTGCCATGTGTGCACAGGGTTGGGACAGGAGGGGACAAAGAAGAAAGAAGCCAAGTCCTCCTGTTTCTACTCAAGGACCCTCCTGCCCTGCGTCTGGAAGCAGAGGCCATTTGTGATTAGTTGTGGGTAACATATCTATGCCTTTTAAAATACTTTGACCTGAGAAAAGTCAAGTTGGGATGTAGCTAAGCAGGGTAGTTCAGGCATGCAGGAGGCCCTCCTTGGGTTGCCAGCACTGCAGTCAATAAAATAACAAAGTAACCCAGTGTCATCTTTCAGTACTGCCCACCACCCTGTGCCCTGGGTGCCTGAGGATCATAGATCTGACTACCCTGGACAGAAGCCACAACATGAGGCTATTGGGATAGATGGAGGTTTGGATGCATGTTGACTTTGTCAGGAAGCTATTTTTATTTCTGTTGGGTAGTGTGATGGGCAGTCGCTCCCCCACTAAGCCCCACACCCACCCTAGGAGAGCAGTGGTGTTTCTAATGAGCTCTCTCCCTGCTTTGTTGCAGGCTTTCTTCCTGGCGTACGCCCTGGGGTGCTTAAGTATTTACTATGAGAAGGTAAGTTGCCGAGTTCCCATTGACAGAGTTGCAGGCTGGGTGCCGCCCAGGAGCACAGTGCCTGCTCTGCATGTTTAAAGCCTTAGGTTCCATCCCTAGCACTGCAAAAATAATCAAACCCACCACTATATAGTACACATGCTGTGTGTCAGACCCTTTAAATTCATTGGGTTTTGTTTGTTTGTTTTATATTTTGGTTTTGTTTGGTTTGTTTTTAATGTGTATAGGCATTTTGCCAGAATGTTTGTGCGCCCCTTGCATGCTTGGTATCCAGACACCACTGAGGGCATTGGATCCCCAGAAACTAGAGTCCACATAGTTGTGAGCTGCCTTGTGGGTGCTAGAAATGTGCTAGGATCAGTGCTCACACTTAACCACTTAGTCATCTCTCCAGACCTCTGTTTTTGTTTTCAAGTCACAATCTTCCTTTGTAGCCTCGGCAGGCCTGGAACTCACTGTTTGTAGCCTAGGTTAGACTCAATGTTGAGACAACCTCCCTACTTCAGCTCTCTGAGTTCTGGGATTACACATGGAGCCATGGTGCCCAGGTTGCCTGTGCTAGTTCTGATCTTTTCCACCTCTTGGTAGGAACTGCATAAACAAGTTAACTGAGGCTTAGAGAAAATAAGTAACTCAGCCAAGGCCCCTGGATAGTGTGGTTAGAACCAGCTGGTAAACCCATGTGTGACTTCCATGTCTCTGGTTTCACCTTTGCCAGGGTATTACCATTGCTGACCTCTAGGCAGATGAAGAAAGGCAGCCTCTCACTGGACATTTTTTATCCATTTTGAATTTGGCACCTTGGTGATGTAATGCCTAGTCAGAGTACTTAGGATACAGTAATGAAGAGGAAAGGAGACAAATGGCACCAGAAGTGTCTGTGTCTGCTTCTTGGGGATCCTAAGGCTCCATGCCAGACTCCATCTTCTTGGAGAGACTTAGTGAGGGATTGAAGCCACACATGTATGAACAAAACCTGATGCTAGGTGTTTATGAGAGCTATTTGTCATCTGGGGATGGAGCCCAGGGCCTTGTTCATGCTAAGGATATGCTCTACCAATGAGCTGCAGCCAAGTCATATTTGTGGAATTAAAGCTTAGGCTGAGCTGAACTGAGCTCACTGAGAAGCTGAGCCCCAGACAGCTGAAGAGTTGATTCTTTCCCAAAGTAGTGGAATGAGAAAAGACAGTTTCTAAACCCACCCACTTACTTGTTGTGACTGTTTTCTGGTGGAACCTGGGGGGAACTTCTTGTTCTATTCAAGGCCCTTCTCTAGACAGTTATCACATTGCACCGTCAGTTGGCTGTTCTCTTATCTGAAAGCTAAATGGAACCAAGGATCATTTTGGGCCTTTAATGAAAATTCCACGAACAGAATGGTTTTCCTGAGCCTGGCCTGACACTGCAGTAGCTACTCACTGAAGGGCTCGTGGAAGCATGTTTCAGAAGTTCCCATGGGCTTGTGACACGTAAGCCCAACTCCACGTGTTGCTGGTTCCTTTGTCTACCACAGCCTTCCCAGATCCCCGCCTCTTTCCTTGGCCTCTGACCCCTTTGCTGTTTCTCATTTCTAAATTTTAGCCTCTCCTCTCCCTAGCCCTGTTCTCCTCATCTTCCTATCCCTCTCTCAAGGATGGAGCCCAGGGCCTATGTATGCTGAGCCCCATCACCAAGCTGCACTCCAGCCTCGGTGTCTCCTTTTCTGAGTCCTCTAGATCCCTGCAGCATAAGAGATGAATGAGAGCCTCAGGTGGGAGCCACATGGGTCACTGTAGGTGTTTCTGGTGGCACTTGAGAAGCAGAGGCAAGAAGATTGCAAGAAGTTTAAGGCCATCCTGGGCTACAGTAGTAAGACTGTCTCAAAAACAAAAACAGAAACAAAAACGAAAAAACAAAAACAGTACCCCCCACCCACCCACAAGAACATTTTTTTTTCCTGAGACAGGTCTCTCTTTGTAGCCCTATCTGTCCTGGAACTCACTTGGTAGGACCCACACTGGCATCAAGCTCACAGAGGTCGGCCTGCCTCTCTGTCTCCACCTCCCAAATGCTGGGATTAAAGGTGTGTGCCACCACCGCCTGGCTTGGAGCAATTTTAATAATATGCACATAGTTTATCTAGCCACGTATGCAGGGGGCTGGCCTGTGGCTCAGTGGTAGGCACTCGCCTACGCATGCACAAGGCCCTGTTTTGCATACCCAGCACTACAAGGGCAAAGAGTATGATTATCTTCAAATGATCCAAATGACTAAGGTTGCTTGTGTTACTTTCTCTGAGATGGACCTCACAGTAGCACCTGTGTTGGGAACAGCCACACTTAGTGGTTGCTGTCACGTAGACAGTGTGGGTTAGGTCTCTTGAATGAATCTCTCTTGTTCATCTCCATTGCTGCTGCAGTACCATGCTAGTCTAGGTGTCTACTCCCTTACTGAGTAGGAGTGAATAAATGCAAACTAACATCTTTTTAAAAAACAACTTTAGGAGCCTTTGACAATAGTGAAACTCTGGCAAGCCTTCACTGCAGTCCAGCCCACCTTCAGGACTACCTACATGGCCTACCACTACTTCCGAAGCAAAGGCTGGGTGCCCAAAGTGGGGCTCAAGTACGGAACAGATCTGTGTGAGTAGCTCTTGGTGTGTGTATGTGTGTGTGGCAGATGTGAGGACAGGGTCAGCCCAGTTTGCTTGGGAGGTCAAGGCAGCTATCTGTTCTGTTGATGTCTGTTCTTTTGGATACCATTGCTGGGTGTTTGAGTGGGGTGGGTTAAATCCAAAGAATGAGAAGGTCGTGTGATGGGAAAGCCTACTGGCAGGTGCAGACTTTCCTTATCATAGCCAAGAGTTCTATGGCACCGGCTGCACATCAGCCATGAGCTTGTGTGATTTCTGTCAGGCCTGTTTCTGTGCAGTTTCACTTGCCTCAGACTCCGAGTCCTGGAGTTACGGTGACAGCTGTTGTTTACTGATCTCATGCTGTCTGGCATGGTGCCGTGTGTTCCTGTGATACTCCTCATAGCAGCCCTTTGCTATTCTGTATGCCACTCTCCTTCCTTACTGCAGTGTGAAGAGGAAAGACCATGAACCCTCACTGGTTTCCAGTCACTCTCCAGCTTTGGATTCTAGCGCAAAGGCTCTTAGGCGCTTCTGTGTGTCACTGGCTCCCCCAGTGATCCCCTCGGGCTGTGAAGGCTTGCTGGGCCAAGCAATCAGCACAGAGGCTGGGGCGGGAAATGCCGAGCAGGTATCAGGAACTGCACAGAGGCAAGAACGTGGAGGGCGCTGGTCCCAAGGGAGTCAGGCTGGGACCAGATCCAGGATGTAAGGCAGTCAGGCTGGGACCTGGTCCAGGATGTTTGGGATAAGAAGTCTTCAGAGTCCTGTCTTACCAATGACTGGAGAGAACCAAAATGGAGGAGAAACTTACTGGTGAAGCTGGGCCTGACAGCCCACCAACAGAATGAATGTGACATTTGTGCATAAAGGAACCAGGTGGCATCTGGGCACCGGCTCAGATTCTTGATGTATTCGTCTGGTGGAGGCTCAGACTGAGAGTGCTCATCTGAAATGCTTGGCCAGAGAAGCAGTCTGGGTTTCAGGCACTTACAGGATGAGGTCTGCAGTGAGAATTCTGGAATTTTGGTTTCTTTAAGAACACAGAAAACTATAGTGTTTTCATTTTAATCCCAGATATGAGGATATGGGGCTGCTTCAGACTGTCCACAGCAGCTGACCATGATTTGCCTCATGCTCGAGCAGAGGCGTGGTTTTGCCAGCTGCAGATAGTTTCTGCATTGTGTGACATTTGAAATTTGGGAACTCTCCAGAGGGTATATAAATGCTAGGGCCCCAAGAGGTGGAGTTGGTGGTTGGTGGTCCTTGTGGGGCAGGCAGGGAGGGTTGGTGGCAGTCTGTTAGTAGTCCTGCTCAAAGAAGCAGCAAAAGGAAAGAAATTATATTCAAGGATATCCCCCCCATCCTTCTTTCTCTCCTGTCTAGTGATAATAGGGGGTGAAACCAGGGGTGGAGGGATAAAGGGTGGGAAAAAGAAGAACCCACCAAGTAGCCAGTCCTTAATGCTCTTCCTCTCTTCAGTGGTTCTGTGCACAAGCGTATCTTCATACTGTGGCATATCAGCCCTCAGCAAGCTTCAGACTTGGGGCAGAGGGGGAGCTTGGTGGTAGGGCTTCGGCCTTGCGTGCCTGAGGCCCTGAACATGAACCCCACCAAGGAAGAATTCAGATCTTGAAGCCTCGGAGATTAGTGATGCTTTTTGTGATTGAAAGAGGAGACAGGCAGTTCTGGGCCGCAGAAACACCATGGCAACCCCAGGGAGCTGTAGATGTCGGGGGCTTGGGTTAGTAACCATCTGTCTTTGGGTTCCCCTCCAGCTTCTGGGGTCATTCCTTAGTAAATGGCCAAACCCCATTTCCATATGGGCCATATGAATGAGTGCTTTCTGGGTTTTTTCAGAAGTGTTTGTAAGGCTCAGATAGAAATTTTAAGGTATTTGAGAGCCCCAAAAAGTTACAGCTTTTGAGGTCTTACGTGACCCTGTTGCAGCTTGTTCCGTATGTCTCTAAGCCTTTTTAAATAACCCAAAGAAAGTCAATGCAGTCTTTAAAAATTCTTACGCTGGGGCTGGAGAGATGGCTCAAAGGTTCAGGGCACTAGCTGCTGCGCTTCCAAAGGGCTGAGTTTGATTCCCAGCATCCACATGGTGGATAGCAACCATGTGTAACTCCAGTTTCAAGGAATGTCACTCCCTTCTAGCCTCTGTTGGACACCAAGTGAACGCGGTGGCCAGAAATGCGTGCAGGCAAAACACACACACACACACACACACACACAGTTATAAAAAATGAATACAAACTTTAACACTCTAAAATAGGCTGTGCTTAGGCTGGTGTTACTAAAACACTTTCCCAGGGTAGAGAGTATCTACCCTACTAATGTCCCAGTGAGGAAATGAAGCACGGTTCTGCCAGTTTACTCTGGGAAGTCAGTCAGTTTATTGAGCTTCTTTGTAGGTAAGGGGCTACTTACAGTGGTGTAGGTGCTCCTTTACCCCAACAGGACATACTTAGAAAGCCTTTACCCCTGAGGGGATGAAGGCTCACCCTGTAGACCCATAGATAGCTCCTCTCCATCCCCCTGGCCTAGCCCTCCCCTAGGCCACATGTAATTAAGGCAACGTTGCATACAACAGGTGTAGGAGTGCTAGATACTCAGGTGAGGGTCTCCTGACCCTCCCCAGCCCTCCTCCTCCGTGGGTATAAACAGTCGACAAGCTTGGCTGGGTGATCCTTGTTCAACGAGGCACAGCTGAACTCCCCAGGGGCTTGCTAGGCTCAGAGGACAGTCACTCACAATACCTGGAATTGTGGGATACTCCTCAGGGGGCACCAGCAGTCCTGAAGGCCTTTTCTGGACAGTGGTTGGTAGGTCGCTATGTGACCATCCCTCCAGGGGAAAGGCCTCTTTTGTTTCTTCCATCCTGAAGGTTACCCACAGATGGCTGATGGAGTGAACTGGGCTCAAGTTGCTGGAGATAAATTTCAAGATAGCTGTGTTGGTCCCAGTTCATGTTTGTGCAGGGATGGCCTTGCTTTGTTTCTTTTTGACTTCCTCTAGTTCTCACTTACGTGAGCACAGCCACTCTACCTGCCTGCCAGCTCTCCAGCATCCTTGTCTTAAGGGGAAATGAGAGTTGAAGCAGTCAGGGGGTGGCTGGTGCATTAAGAGGCAGCATGGGTAACAGAGAGCTCTCGGGTCACAGCTCTACCTCATCCCACCTGCGTGACCGCAGCTGGTTTCTTAATTTGCCTGAGCTCGGCCTTATCACACCTGGGGATGTTGATAACACATCTTTGTAGAGTACTTCTGAGGAGGACTGGGTGAGTTGTGCTCACATGACTCACGATTTGGTCAAAGTGTGTGGGGTAAAGATGCAATTGGGTTCCAGACATGAATGCAGCAGGTAGAGCAGACCTTCATTTCCCCTTGGATGCTCTGGGGTTTGTTTTGTATCTTGAAATAGAGTTTTACTGCATTGCCCAGGCTGTCCTCACAGTTGAACAACCCTCCTGACTCAGCCTCCTAAGTAGCTCGACCACGTGTGTGTGTGCCTCTGCACCCAGCAATGCCTTCATTTTAGAATGTTGGAAACCAGTTCAGAGAGGCTAGTAACTGGCCTAAAGTCTCACAACCTGGAGTGACAGAGATGGGGCAGGAAGCAATGGTCCTGGTCTGCCTTCTTCCTTCCCATTGCTGAACCCCAAATCATAGAGAGCTGCTTGCATTCACTTGATGGGAACTGAGTTGAGCTGAAACACAGTGCATAGGAAATAGATGGGCAATGGCAGCGTGGCCACAGAAGCCAGACCAGAAGCAGCAGGCTGGCTGGATGGGTCCTGCAGTGTCCTGGGGAGCCCCGAGCCAGTCCAGGATCACTGCCTCCAGAAGGGAAATTATGTGTTCATTTCTCAAGGAAAGCAAGCTTTCCTTTCCTTGAATTTTCCTCTATTGGAGAGCAAGGGGACAGCCAGTGTCACAGGGCTAGCACAGGGCAGCAGTAATGGCAGAGCTGTAGGTTACTTTTAGATTTCAGCCTTCAGGGTGTGGCCATACCATTCATTGTTCATCTATAAATGTCAGGCCTGGGGCTTACCAAAGCCTCACTTTTATTTTCCATGAAATCCAGTGAGCATCTCCAGGTGCAGATAACTGACAAGTACTCAGGGCCCTGGGCTTCATCTTCAGCACGGGCCCTTAGAGTCACTACCTGAGTGCTGAGCTCTGGACCCAGAAGGATTCTGAGTTGACCCCTGACCCACACGTGGCACAGCTCAGGGCCAGGCCCGGCTGCTCAGGCACTCAGAACCTGAAGGAAGCTAGATAGACTCGGTGGGCAGCTGGCCAGTCCCTGCCTCCAAGGGGTCCCTGCAGAGGGCTACGGTCCTTAGGCCCAGGCTCCTTCAAAGAGAGGCTCTTTTTGATCTGTCTTCACCCCTTCATGTGTCAGGTCCCCATGAGAAAGGCAGGCTGGTAACCGGATGGAATGTGTGGTTATGGATCTTTTGTAGCCTCTTGGCTGAATTTCTCATTTACTTACTTACTTTTTTAGTTTTTATTTATTAGTGTGTGTGTAACTCAGGTTCACATGAGCACATGACATGGCATGGACACACGTGCTATGTATGTATGGGCATTCACACCAAACATTTTTACTTGCTGCGACTTCTTGCCAACACCTGCATGTAAGTGTGTTGTGTGTGGTGCATGTAAATGACTATGTTAATGCATCAGGAGACCAGAGGAAGAGGTCAGGTGACTTTCTCTGTCACTCTTTAGCTTATTGCCTAGAGACAGGGTCCCTCAGTGAGCCAGAACAGAAGCACACTGTTTCAGGTGGACTGCCCAGCAAGCTCTCAGAATCTACCTACCACCCCCAGTACTGGGGTTTCAGACATGCATAACTGTACCCCACATTCTGTGTGGTGCTGGCAGTTAATACTGTCCTTAGATAACATGCTCTCACCACAGAGCCAGGCCCTGAATTTCTACACTTAACCAACCAAAAGACTGGGAAATGATCCTTGACTTCCCTGAAAACTGTGCATCGCCAGTGCAACACCTGCCACAGCACCAGCAGGCAGGGCCCACCCTCACTCTGAGTTTGGTTGATTTGGAATGGGTCACAGATGCTGTACATGTATGGACTTAATGTCCTGTCTACCACCCCCACACAGGGAGAAAGACAAGCCCCACTTGTAGCTAGGAGTATGGCCTGGGCAGAGTGAGTCACTGGGCTCAGTCCCCAACACCAAAAGAAAACAAAAAAGAGTGACTCTGGGAGTTGTTTGTGGGGTTAACGAGGGTATTGAGGTTCGGGCAGCAGAATTGACTAGCTTCCTTGTTTCTGGGAGAAAGAGTTTGGATCTGAAGCCAGGCTGGGGCCAGAGAGCAGAGTGCCTCCCGAAGAGAGGTGAGTGTTGGCTGGCTCTGGGTGGTTATGAAGGCCTAACACCACTTTTCTCTCTTTACAGTGCTGTACCGGAAAGGCCCTCCATTTTACCATGCAAGGTTTGGAAATTTTTAAATAAATTAATAGAAAGGACACAAGGAAATATCTGGCTTTGGGCTTAATTTTCAGTGTCTCAGAGGCAATTAAAAGTCATATTCTTAGCTGAGCAGTGGTGGTGCAGTGGTACACACCTTTAGACCAGGAGGCAGAGGCAGATGATCTCTGAGTTCTAGGACAGCCTGGTCTACAGAGTAAGTTCTAGGACAGCCAAGGCTACAGATTCTGTCTCAAAAAAAAAAAAGCCGGGCAGTGGTGGCGCACGCCTTTAATCCCAGCATTTGGGAGGCAGAGGCAGGCGGATTTCTGAGTTCGAGGTCAGCCTGGTCTACAGAGTGAGTTCCAGGACAGCCAGGGCTACACAGAGAAACCCTGTCTTGAAAAACCAAAAAAAAAAAAAAAAAAAAACTTCTCACACCCCTCCCAAAAAAAATGTCATATTCCTGGGGCTGAAGAGATGGCTCAGTGGTGAAAAGCACTGGTTGCTCTTCCAGAGGTTTTGGGTTCGGTTCCGGGCACCCACAAGGTGGCTCACAATAGGAGGATGCTTGGTGACAGACACCAAGCATGAACATGGTGCACAAACACATGCAGGCAACCACCTATACTTATTTTTTAATAACTTTTAAATTTTGTGTGCACTGGTATTTTGCCTGCATGTATGTCTATATGAGGATGCCTGATCCCCTGGAGCAGCAGTTACAAACAGTTATGAGCTGTCATGTGGGTGGTGAGAATTGAACCCAGATCCTCTGGAAGAGCAGCCAGTGCTCTTAACCACCGAGCCATCTCCCCAGCCCAAAACACCTATACTTATAAAAATAAAATATATCTCTTCAAAAAGTCATGTTCCTGGCCAAGTGTGGTAGCATGTATCTTTAACCCCGGCACTCTGAAGAGGAGGCAGGTGGAGCTCTTTTAGTTTCAAGTCAGCCTAGTCTACATGGCAAGTTCCAGTTTAATCAAGGCTATATAGTGAGACCTTGTCTCAAAACAAACAAACAAACGTGCAGGCTCCAGGCTAGCCTAAGGTGCAGCTTGTTGGTAGGACCGCTGGGTTCCATGGTCAGCACTGCAGGAAATTTTAGCACTCTGGCCTTAATATACTGTCCACACAATGAGCGATGGTGTCATGGACCTGTGTTAAACACCGAGCTAGTCTGTACAGTCCTCAGAGCATACAGTGAGTATGAGTATCCAAGTAGTCACAAGAATTTACAGCTGTCTCGTTGAGAAAATAGGTCCATTCCCTCCGGTCAGTAAGCGTGCAAGCAGCCTGAGGGATGGTAGCTTCCCGTCCAGTTGCTCATTAGTTGTTCTCTTTGGTGGTCTAGGCTTTTAGCAGCAGGCAATGTGCAGTTCTTATGTCTTAGTTCTTGGTAAGACATGCTGTTCTCTGAAAGTTGAGAGTGTGGCTTTTCCAAAATGTCTGTCTTGTCTTCCAGCTACTCTGTCATCATTGAGCTCATGGATGACAACTTTGAGGGCTCCCTCCGCAGGCCTTTCAGCTGGAAGTCACTGGCCGCCTTGAGCAGAGTCTCAGGGAACGTCTCGAAGGTAACAAGCTAAGCCTCGCTGCCACTTACATGGCTCCTTTGCTTTTCTCTTAAAGTCAGTAGGATTTTTTAAAAATGGGGATGTAGGGAATGGAGAGGTGGCTCTGTGGTTAAGAGCACTTGGCTCTTCCAGTGGACCTGAGTTCAGTCTAGCACCCACATCAGACAACTCATGACCTCCAGCTCCAGAGGATCTGACGCCCTCTTCTGACCTCTGTGGGCACTGCACTCACATGGTACACTCATACACACATAAACAAAAATAAGTTTGTTTGTTTATTTTTTCAAGTCTTTTGGGGCTCAGTGACTCTTCCTTCCTAGAGGACCAGAGCACCCACACCAGCCATCTGAACTCCAGTTCCAGAAGATCCAGTGCCCTCTTCTGGCTTCCACGGGCATTTGCACGTGTACTTCCACACACAGACACGCAGATATACACAGAATTAAAAATAAAATAATAGGGGGCTGGAGAGATGGCTCAACGGTTAAGAGCACCAGCTGCTCTTCCGAAGGTTATCAGTTCAAATCCCAGCAACCACATGGTGGCTCACAACCATCTGTAATGAGATCTGATGCCCTCTTCTGGGGTGTCTGAAGACATCTACAATGTACCTACATATAATAAATAAATCTTTAATAAATGAATAAATAAAATAATAGAAAATCTTAAGTTATTTGTATGGCTGAGTATACACTGTAAGCCCAGCACTTGGAAAGTGGAGACAGGAGGCTCATGAGTCTGAGGCATGGCCTTCCCTTCTCTGGTGGCATATATACTGCAGTAAGCATTTTCCATCTTGGATGTGTAAACAGCTTGTCTGCTTTGTCACATCCCCACATCCTCTCCACCACCGTAAAAGCCAGGGAAGCAGGAGATGTGCCCCGTGAGTGTGCACACTGCAGCGTACACAGGGATGGATGGAGGTGCCTGACCCCCTCCTCACACACTGACACGTGTGATGTCTCTTTGTGGAATGTGGATATTGTGTCATCTTCTCTCGGCAGGAGCTGATGCTGTGTTACTTGATTAAGCCCTCTGCCATGACTAACGAAGACATGGAGACCCCAGAATGCATGAAGAGGATTCAGGTTCAGGTGTGTGAGCGCAGAGACAGACCTACATCATCCCAAGGGTCTGCACCCTCTTCAGGGAGTGCTCTTTCCTCTGTGGCAAAAGCTCCTTCTGTCCCTGTGAACCTCTCTTCATCCCCCTGAACTTGTCAGTCCCTACCTTCCACAGCCTCAGTCAGTCTGTCTATTGTTTCCCCATTTCCAGCCGTAGGTGGGCCAGCTCAACAGCCAGGCCAGGGTCTCCACAGGTCTCACTCCCAGAGACTAGCTGTCCCTCCCTCCTCAAACTCCTTACATGACTTCCTTCAGTGCTGAGGGTGGAACAGGGCCTCACTCACAGCGCCTGTTCTGCCACACACACCTGAGCCTCACACACCCACGCGTGTCACTCTCATGCTCCTGGCTGCTTTCCTCTCTCTGCTGGGGCTGCCAAGTTCACAGTAGCATCACTACCGTGTGTTAATATCTCTGAGCTTCCCCACTGCCCTCGGGACTTCAGCAGTACCTTAGCTTCCCACACAGCCTGTGCACCCTAGTTTTCCTCTCTCTGTGTGCCCACGCCCTGGTCCAGTCAGATGTCCTGTCGGCCTCCAGGGCCCCAGTGGTACCTCCCTCCATGTGTTCTGATCTCCTCTAGGTTTGTGGTTCATAAAACGTCAGTGTCTGCTTGTTTCCCATGGCTGACTGACAGGTACCAGTGTGGCCCAGAGCAGGTCCTCACTCGGGTTGAGCACTTGACTGCTGCTGTGTGCTGGGAGGCTAATTCAGTGGTGACAGGGAACAGGGTTCCCGTGTGAGGGTTATGGTTACACCTCACGCTTTTTCCACATCTTCCTCTTTCAAGACTGGGAGGGGAAGCCCTGCAAGCCAGCAATCTGACAGGCAGCTGTGATATCACATGCTTGGGACTCCCATTTCCATGTCTGAAGTCCAGCCCGCTTTTACTCGGTTGCAGGAGGTGATTCTCAGCCGATGGGTTTCTTCCCGAGAGAGAAGTGACCAAGATGAGCTTTGACCTTCCAATCCCGGAGTCCACAGTTCACCACCAGCTCTGACTGTGTGGCCTCTGCCTGCCCCGAAGGAGCACCAGCACATTTGGGGATCACAGGACCCCACGATCTGTTGTTACTCCTGTAGCTCAGTTCACCCAAGGATTTCAACCAATTACCCACGTGACTGGAAACCCATTGATGGTTTGGAAGCCTTGAGATGCTGAGTGACCAGTGCGTTCTCAGTGAACTCAGTATTTGACAGGTTGGTGCACTGAACACAAAATTATGTAGTACTGGCTATGTAAGATGCAGCTTGCTTTGGAGAACTTCTTATAAAATAAAAGTAAGAAGTGAAGTTTTTGAGAGAACAAATGCAGTTAACATTTAGCAGAGCATGGCGGCATCATTACCCTCATCCCATGGGTTAGAGAGCAGGGAAAATGTTGCCTGAGGGGCATTTAGGCATCTTAGTTAACTTTTTGTGTTGCTGTAGCGGAATGGCTGATGCAGATGGAAAATCCAAGCAGCACGGCACAGGTCTGGCCCTTGGCAGCATCATAAGATGCCAGAGAAATGAAAAGGGATGTGGGCCAGAACGAGGGATGGGGACAGGCCAGTCTCCGGGGAACTAACCCACTCGTAAACTGAAATCCCTACAAGGGGAAGGTAGGGATTTGATCATCTCCCTTGAAGAACTTGCTCCTGCACTGTCAATGGGTAAGTTAAGCTTCAATGTGTTTTAGTGGGGGCGGCACACATTCACGAGATAACCAGCGGGGATGTGAACTTGGGTGGCGGTTCTGTGAGGGTGGATTGAGAGCCACAGTGTGAGTTAGTCAACGCATAAGAAAAGTGCCTGAGGTTCGCCCAGGTCCAGGCTCAGGAAACTGACACATGGCATGGCCACTTGGTCTCCAAGCAGTCAGCTGAAACTGTTTGGAAGCAGTGATCTTTAGAAGGAAAACAGGAGTGTTTGCTAAGTGCTGCAGCCCATGTCCTCCAGCCTCCTGATTCCATGCTATCTGCTCATGGCCCCAAGTCCCAGTTGAGAGCTTCTGTACAGGCCTCATTCCTGCCCCACACACGTTAGGCCTAGTGATCTGAAGACCATGTTCAGCAGTGCAGCTCCCCAGACCCCACATCAAGCGCCCGTGGACTGCAGAGATGCTTGCTCCTACCTCATTTTTAGCATTTTTACCATCATGGCTTCCCTCAGGCTCCAGAGCCGTGTCTTGTGGCTTCTTGTTGTTTTGAGTGATCACTTTCCAGAACTTCTAAAGTCAGACAAAAGTTTGAGGAGCCGCTGCACATATCTCATTCAGTCCTGCTCACAGCCTGGATGCACTGCAGTCAGAACACTTTTTTTTTTTTTTTTAAAGAAATATTTATTTTATATATATGAGTACACGGTAGCTGTCTTCAGACACACCAGAAGAGGGCATTGGATCCTATTACAGATGGTTGTGAGCCACCATGTGGGTGCTGGGAATTGAACTCAGGGCTTCCGGAAGAGCAGTCAGTGCTCTTAACCACTGAGCCATCTCTCCAGCCCCCTGTCGGAACTCGGTTCCAAGACTACTGTCACCCCTGCACACACCATCTCGGGTCCCTCAAAGGTTGAGTGACTCCAAGAATACAGACTTCAGTAACGGTGTGGTAGAAAGCCTAGGAGACCACAGGTGTCACTCAGCACAAAGCTGTGGAGGAGCATCCTAGGCAGGGCACAGTGGGGAGCAAGCCTGCAAAGTGGGGCCTTGGGTTTGACCCCACCTCTGGGGAAGGGCAGGGGAGGAAAGAGTAGTGTGGCAGAGGCACCATCTTCTCACTTGGTTTAGAGCTGCTGGGGACTCAGGCCTTGCCCACGCTAGGTCAGAGTTTAGCACTGGCAAATCTCAGCTCCAGAAGCAGCCTCATTTCAAACCTGTGTGGAAATGTTTCTTCTTTGCATGTTTGACTTGGACCTTGTACAGCAAGCCATTACTATAGAGCCTTGGGGTGCTGGACTGAATCAGGGGAGTTGACTGAATACCACCTGTGGCTTCCATCCAGTGGCAGTGTTAGCTTACCTTTGGAGGACTTGTGCCCTTCTGAAACAGATGTGCAATATGCCTTTGTTTAAATAGCCCAGGTTTGCCTGGTGGTGGTGGCACACGCCTTTAATCCCAGCACTTGAGAGACAGAGACAGGCAGATCTCTGTGAGTTTGAAGCCAGCCTGGTCTACAGAGCTAGTTCCAGGACAGCCAAGACAAGAAACCCTGTCTCGAATGAACAAACGAATGAAAAATAAAAAGTCCAAGTTAGTCAAGATTAGAAATTTGCCCTATGACAGAGCCACCTTCAGGAGCTCTCCTCGGGTGAGATGCCAGAGCCTACCTCAGCAGAGTTGCCTCCCCATACCCTTCAGAGCCTCTGGCTCCCAGGAGTCTCTTCCAGATGGGCTTTTAGTAGAAATACCTCAGGGTTGAAGGTCAAAGGACAACTTACAGGAGTCAGTTCTCTCCTTCCATGTGCAGGTGCCAGGGATCGAACTTAAGATTAACCACAATTGGCCTTTCCTACTGAACCATCTTGCCAACCGAAACTTGAGATGTTTAACCCACCAATTTATCTTAAACATTTGCTGTTTCGTAAAGTACTAGAAAGTTTAAAAGCAGTTTGACCATTGTGAAGAATTACCAGAGAATACATAATAGGAAAAAAGCATTCGTAAACCTGTGGTAATGGGTGGTGTGTGTATTTCCTTTATGTGAATGGCTTCTAGTAGCGCGGATAACTGGCAGCTTCATGTGCATTTTTGAGAGCAGAGGATACAGGGTTCTGCTAGGTGGCTCCAGCTGGCCTCAGACTCCTCCTGATCAGCTTCCCCCCATAGATAAATGAGTGGCAGTTCACCAAGACTGAGGCAGAAAGGTGTCACCACTGTGGACAGCTCCTGCTGAGGCACCTCCTGTACAGGCTGCAGGACGAAGAGAAGTGTGGTGCTGCCATTTTGACAGATGCCGCCATTTTTGACAGCTTGTGCAGCAGCATCTTACTGTTCATAGACTGGAATGGGAAGGAGGGGTTGACCGCCAGTTTGACAGCTTTTGTGTCATTCAGCTTAAGGACTACACTGGTATTTTCTCTCCCTAAGTGGGCTTGTCAGGTATTTTGTCACAGCTATGAGGGAAGCAACTAATACAATGGGCATCTATTCCCTGTGTTAACACAGCCCCAAGCCAGGGGGTCTCAGCAAACCAGGACCCAGTTCCCAACAGACCCAAACAGCTGAGGAGTGAGTGTCAAGACAGGAAACGAATTTATTTCAGTGTGGCCAACATCAAGGACACATCTAAGCTTTGCCTGTGAGGCACTAAGAACCGTTTTAAGAAGGGAAAGAACACAGGCAGGCCAAGTGCACACATAAGTAGCTATGGCTAAGGGCCAGGTTGGCTACTGTTACTTCAGGTTGTTATTACTTGAGGGGTGCAGTTTGGGTGTCCTGTGATAAGGGGCTTGGTGTCCTCTGCTATGAGGCGTCTGGTGTCTTGTCAGTCATGTGGTATTGGGTATGCTTTCGTGGGGTGTTGGGTGTCCTGCTTTCAGTTTGTTCTCCCTAGAATTTGAGATCAGCTAGGGAAGGAAAAAACCCAAAGAGAGAACAGGCCAGAGAGGAAATGAAGTGTGTTAAAGTTTTGGCCCCTGTCAGAAGGCAGAGGAAGGTGGGTGAAAGGCAGTTTCAAAGGCGCTTCTCTTATACTTGGGGGTTTTGTTGTTTTAATTTTTGTTTGAGTTATTATTATTTAATGTATACAGGTATTTTACCTGCATGTGTCTGTCCACCATGTGCCTGGTGCCCACAGAGGCCAGAAGAGGGTATTGTGTCCTCTGGAACTGAAGTTACAGGGATTGAGTGGCCATGTGGGAGCTGGGAATTAAACCAAGTCCTCTGCAAGGGGAACAGATGTTCCTAACGACGGAGCCATCTCTCCAGCCTCTCTTACCTTTGTTTCCTTTTAGGTTTGTTTAGTATTCTTTACACTCCAAAGGTTACTGAGCAGGTTTTCTACCATTTGGCTGCATCCCTAGCCTTCTCATGAGTCTTCAGGTGCAGACCTAAGACATACGTGTACTTTCAGAACCTGTGTCTTCTCTCTCTCTCTCTCTCTCTCCCTCCCTCCCTCCCTCCCTCCTTCCCTCCCTCCCTCCCTCTCCTACTCTTTGCTCCCCTCTCTCTGGTCCCTCTCTCTTTTCATTCACATCAAAAAGTAAATGTGCTCAGTTAAAATTAATTGATACAAAGTATTTTCTTTGATCAGCGAATGTTCTTCCACTCTGGTTATAGCAGATTCTCAGCTTAAAAACACAACAGCTGGAGAAATTTGGTTGTAATGAATGTTTGATTTTTTTTGGTTTTGGTTTTGGTTTTTTTTTTTTTTTTTTTTTTTTTTTTGAAACTCAGGGCAATTTTATTTATTTTTTTCTTAAATTAGGAGTATAGTACAGGGGACTGGACCTAGGGTCTCTTATATGATAGGTAGATGGTTCTCCCACTGAGCTACATACTCTGTGATTTTATTCATTTTATAAATTTTTATTTACTTTTGTTAATATAATAAGCTTAATGGAAAACCATACACTTTTTAAAGAATTAGTCACAATTAAGTACAGTTATAAATCTGCAGTACCATTTAAAGGTCGCAAACCCAAATGTTGTCTCAACAGCCCTGACATGCAGCATTTGGTACAGACTGCTCAGGAGGGGCTTGTCAGTGGGTCGGGATGGTCAGTCACGTGGAAACCCCTCTCCTGGATGGCCCTGTAGAGCGTGATGTACTTGGAGGCCAGGCGCGTCCTCGGTATCACGTACTTCTCTGTGAACTCGCTCTTGTCCAGCTGCTCTTTGCCTTCCATGGCAAGGATGCAGTTAATGAAGGCGAGGGCAAAGCTTGAGCAGTTGTGGTGATTCTCTTCATACCTTGAAGAGACAAGGGAGATTCGGTGAGGTAAGACAATCATCACTTCTCCAGGCTGGCCTTGAGCTCCTGGCCTCAAACAGTGCTCCCACCTCAGCAGTGGCAGGACACCTGAGGCCACCATGCTGGCCCCTGAGAATGCTAACATTAAAATCTGATCAGTGGTAACCACCAGCAACGCAGTCTCTGGGATTCACACAGCAGAGAGAAAGAACCAACTCTTTCAAGTTGTTCTCTGACATCCACACATGTGCTATGATGCATACACATGCACACACACATACACATAGAGGCAAGCAAAATAAATTAATACAATGTCATTTTAAAAAAAAAATTTTAATAGAGACCAGGTATGGAGCTCATATCTTTAATCCCAGAACGGAGGAGGCAGAGGTAGACAGATCTCTGTGAGTTCAAGGCCAGCAAGGGCTACAGAGTGAGACCCTGTTCTAGCAAAAAGAGTGAAGGCCGAAAAATATGAGAAATTAATCTCAAATCACTAAAAAAATTTAAAAATGGAACTTAAATATTTTTATTTTTACATTGTAAACAATATTTTAAAAATTTTAGAAATGCTACACATAATGGTACAGTCCTTTAATAAGCCCAGCACTCCAGAGGCTGAGACAGGTTGATCTCTAAGAGTTCAAGGTGAGACTGCTCTATGTAGTGAGAATTTGTGTCAAGAAATAAAATTATGCTGGACGGTGGTGGCACACACCTTTGATCCTAGCACTCAGAAGGCAGAGGCAGACAGATCTTTCTAGCCTGATCTACATAGTAAGTACTAAGACAGTCAAGGTTATGTAGTAAGACCTGTCTCAAAAAAATAAATATAGCCGGGCAGTGGTGGCACACGCCTTTAATCCCAGCACTTGGGAGGCAGAGGCAGGCGGATTTCTGAGTTCGTGGCCAGCCTGGTCTACAGAGTGAGTTCAGGACAGCCAGGGCTACACAGAGAAACCCTGTCTCGAAAAACCAAAAATAAATAAAATAAATAAATAAATATAAAATTATAAAATATGTGAATTTTTCTGTGTATGTTTTAAAATCTCATAACTGGGCATAGTGACAAACTCCTATAATTCTAGCACACTGGAGGTTGAATCAGAAACTTGGTGATCATGTAGATAGGCTGGGCTACGGCATATACACTCAGGCAAAACACTCAGACACATTTAAAATAAAATAAATTTTAAAAAAATAAATTTTAAAAGCCTCTCATCACAGCAGTGAAATAGCCAAGCAAGGCACAAAGCTCTCAAGACGCTGTGACTGAGAGAACAAGAATCATCACTCCATCTGGTAGTGTTTGCTGCCTCTCCCCCACACACACACACACACCATCCCAGCCCCCATTCCCATCTCCCCCACCCCAGGAGAACCTCCATGGCACAACCCGACCTACGTGGCCAGGTAACTGACAAGCAGCAGATTCTGGGCTTTATTTGGGCTCTGAGGGACCTGTCCAGCTCAGCGCCCTGTGGGAAGGCTGGTGGCAGCAGGAGTTGAGGCTGCTGCTCACACCTCCAAGGAGTAAAGGGCACGGGTCAGACAGGAAGGAAGGCAGGCTCTAAACCCCAAGGCCCATCCCAAGAGAGCTGCCTCCTCCAGCCGGGCCTCCAGCTGCTCCCAATCTCCCTCCCAACATAGCACCAGCATCTGGGCAACCATATATCCAAACATGAATCTGTGAGGACACTTCTAACAACCATATTTAGCTGTTCTCACAGATTGAGAGCCTAGGCGTGGACTGTACTTGAAACAGCGGCGACCATGGGGCAATGAGAATTTGTAACAAATAGGTGGCAGTGGCTTTCGGTCTTTCTAGACACCTACCTATGAGGCAGCCAGGCCGGCGAAGCGGAGAAGTCTTCCAAATACTTGTCCCACTGGTCCAGCAGTCCAAACATGCTAGGCTGTACTAGTGGAACACTGAGACTCCGCTCCCAGCCTGCCTCATCTTGCTGTATGCCGTGTGCACTGTAATTATACACGACCCCTGGAAACCCAAAGCAGAGTCAGCCAGTCTGTAAAAGGTGCTCAGAAAATGACAAGTAGCCATAAATCCTGTAAATCTGGGTCACACTTGTCTGCTACTGCCAGAGCGGCTGTCCATCTAGCAGAGTGGTTCTCACCCTTCCTAATGCTGACCCCCTTTAACTCATGCTGTAGTGACCCCCAACCATTAAATTATTCCATTGCTACCTCAGAACCGTAATTTTGCTACTATTATGAATCATAATGTAAATATCTGATATGCATCCCCCAAAGTTGTGGACAGGTGGGGCCCGGCTGGAGGAGGCAGCTCTCTTGGGATGGGCCTTGGGGTTTAGAGCCTGCCTTCCTTCCTGTCCGACCCGTGCCCTTTACTCCTTGGAGGTGTGAGCAGCAGCCTCAACTCCTGCTGCCACCAGTCTTCCCACAGGACGCTAGGCTGGACAGGTCTCTCAGAGCCCAAAGTTGGTCTTGACCCCAGATTAAGAATCATGGGTCTAGTGACTTTAGAATGGTGGTGGTGGTGGTGTTGGTGGTGGTGGTGTTGGTGTTGGTGGTGTGATGGTGGTGGTGGTGTTCAAACCCAGGACCCCATGCATGCTGGGCAAGTGTCCTGCCCCTAACTTGCCCCAGGAGTATCTCAGGGGCCTCTAAACTAAATCCTGCCAACAGATAGTCTCCTGCTCTTGACTTCTGTGCCTAAGCTGGGACTGAGGTCAGGCGCAGGCTAGGCAAGGATCTGACGAGGCCACCCCCAGTCCACCTTTCTAAAGCACAAGACCACAGACCTCTCAAGCCTGGGGTTCGGGGACCCAGTGTAGTGGGGAGACCCTGTGTAGTGGGTTGGGTCTGAGAGTGAGGACTCAGAAGCCAAGAGCCCACATTCTGATTCAAACCAAGAACTGAGATCTTGGTGGACACAACCTCTGACCATCTGTTTCTTTCTCTTAGAATCCAACACAGACACGTGCAGGTTTGTAAGGCTCTTTCGGAGAAAACATTAAGACAGTTCCAGGGGTTAAGGGTGTGACTCAGTGTCCGTCTGCAGGAGGCCCTGCCTAGGTTCCACCCCTGCACTACCTCAAAGTGTTTTAGTCTTCTAAACACATAGACTGTAAGTAGTGCTAACTTGCCAAGTAGCATGACCTGCTCTGGGCTGTAGTTGGAGAAGCAGGAAGGCGGATGGTATGCTGTTATTGTGACCTCATCCTGGCTGGAAACCCTCCTCTCCCCTTAAGAGTATTGTGGGGTTTTCTTACACTGGGGGAAAGTAGGAAACGCTCACCACGTGTGTTAGTGATTCCAACATGCAGATCAGACTTCCCGTCGTACTCCCTGAAACAGAGGAGTATTGTTTGCATTGGGTGTTATTTTGGTAAGAAGCCTTGCCGTATAGCCCAGGCTATCCTGCAACTCAGAATCTTCCTACCTCAGACCCCAAGACAGCTAAAACTGCAAGTTTGCCACCTTGCCCACCAACAAGCACTTCATGAAACATGAGGAGAGCATAGGCTTCCCCCATAGCCTGTGCTAGACCTTGCCATCAGCTGTGGCTGGCTAAAGGGTACAGTGAAGCAGAACCTCCACACCTCCACAGTCCTATGGTGGAAGGGCTTTCTTCTCCCTCTGGGAGTCCATTCACTGCCCCATCAGCTAATATGGATGAGGTCTGGGTGCATCTCAGAGGTCCCCAGCCTTTTTTATTTGTCTATTTGTTTTGTTTGGAGGGGTGTTTGGTTTGTTTTGAGACATGGTTTCTCTGTGAGGCCTTGGCTCTTCTGGAACTCACTCTGTAGACTAGGTTGGCCTTGAACTCAGGGAGCCTCCTGCCTCTGTCTCCCAAGTGCTAGGATAAAAGGCGTGTGCCAACACCACCCTGCTTGGTTCTCAGCCTTTCTAAGCACAGCTCAGTATAACCTGTGGCCACTGCACTCCCTGGATTATTGTCTCTTAGTGTTGCTCTGTTGGCTTGAGATTTTTCTGGTTTGGATTGGTTAGTTCTGGGATCAGACCCAGGATCTTACACATGCTCAGCACAGGCTCTCTATCCCACACACACCCTTAAAATATTCTTTTATATTTGTTTGGTTTTGTTTAAAACAAAGGCTCACCATGTAGCTCAAGCTGGCCTTGAACCTATAAGCCAACATCAATTTTTTTGTTATTATATGTTAACAAAATAATAGGCATCATTATGACACTTTCTGATGTATATATAATGTGCTTTGATATGATTTGCATGCCTTGCTCAGCAGGTCATTCCTAGAAGGGCACAGTCCTGGTGTCAGCTCTCAGCTGGGTAACTGATTTTTCAATAAAGCAATTGACCCCAGCTTTATCATGGCCAACGACATGGATGACTACTGTCCCTTCTCAGCCCCAGGGACTGTTTTGAGCTTACAGAGACCCCATGTGCTCAGAGG
The DNA here is from genome assembly GCA_028551405.1 of Uromys caudimaculatus. Lineage (NCBI taxonomy): Eukaryota > Metazoa > Chordata > Mammalia > Rodentia > Muridae > Uromys > Uromys caudimaculatus. Next base: position 30,188,413 of record CM052700.1, on the reverse strand, counting down.
CTAGACTTGAGTGAGCAAGGGCGAGTCAGAACATGTCTGTGATGAGAGCTGGTTCTGCCCGTCTCTGGGTGCACCTCATTCCCCAGCTCCATCTTAGCCAGACCACCATCCATCCCATAAAATTTCAGTCATTTGACAGTTCGCTGGGTGTTGACTCTGGGCCTGTTGAGTCAGGCTGGTGACACAGGAAAGCATGAGGCTCTGCGCTTATGACTTGCTTCTGGAAGGATCATTTCAGTTTTAGTTTGGCAAGTCTGTGTTTTCTTTAGTTCGTGATACCAGAGACTGAAGTTCAACAAATCTTAATCAACTGATGAGTATGAGGGAGACATACAAAGTGTTGAAACAGGCCTGGCCGCCCCTTCTCCTAGAGCCCCTTCACACAGACGGTGGACAGGCGGCCTCCTCTGCAGTTCTGGACCGTGCCCTTGGCGGACTGAGTGGAGTTCAGGCTGTCAGTGTCTCTCACCGACCAGGCTCCTCTGTACACACTGCACAACCATAAGCAGCAGGGTTGACCAACCTCATTCAAGCAGAGCCTGGTGAGTCCCTGGGTCACTGCTCATTCATCTTTTGTCACAAGTTTTGTGGAACTTAAGGCAGTCTTGGATATGTGGATGAAAGGGAAGGAACTGTTTGGAGTCCCGGGGGCTAGGACTGCCTTGGGTCTGCAGCCACCACGGCATACAACCTGCCCCACACCTCTTTGCTCGTTCTGCCCATGTCAGTAAGGACCATGGCCATCAGAATTAGCATTTGCCAGAGAATACACAGATGCTTATTACAAGGGAGGGAAGGAGTAGAGGGCCAGCCTTCTCCTTTATCAGGAAGCAACTCCATCACTCATGGCATAATCTTCCCTGAGGATATTAGTCAAGAGGAGATCCTGTCATCAGCAAGCTAAGGAAACAAGTGTTGGGAAGATCAGGAGTTCAAAGCCAGCCTGGGCTACATAGCAAGTTCAAGGCCAGCCTGGGCTAAGTGAACAACAACAAAAAGTTAAAGGAAGGGTTTTAAACAAAAGAGAGACAATGGAAGATGAGGATTTGGATCTACCCAAAGGAATGAGAAGCTCCAGAAAAGATGAATATTTGATTAATATCAGATATAGGTTTCATTGAAAGATAATTATGTGAATCTAAAATTAATAATAACTCACTTATATGCATATTTTCCTCATTCTTAATATTGTACATTTTTTAAATTTATGAGTACAGGTGTCTTGCTTGTGTGTGTGTGCGCGCGCGCACGTGTGTACCATGTGTGTGCACTACCCACAGAGGCCAGAGGGGAGAGTTGGCTTCCCTAGAACTGGAGTTACAGATGGTCATGAGACACTATGTAGGTTCTGGGAACTGAACCTCGGTCTTCTGGAAGAGCAGCTGGTTAGCTGCACTCTCTCTCCAGCCCTAACACTAGGCTCTTTGTTGAGTTTTCACAGTTAACATTAAATTAACTTTGCACTTTCAGGAAAAAATATAATGACTTTTTATTGGAATTTTATTAACCTGCATGATTTACAACGGGAAGAAGCTCATGTGTTGGCTCATGTCTGTGATCTTAGCACTTAAGAGGCTGAGGCAGGAGGACATGTTCAAGGCCACCCTGGTCAACATAGCAAGTTCCAAACCAGTCTGTGTTACACAGCAAGAGCCTGTTTCAAGGGAAAAGAAAACGGCAGTGGGGTTAGGAGTGCAGCTTAGCTCCGAGCACGTGTCCAGCCCGTCACCTGTAGGAGACTTTGAGTTCCACACCTCCTGCACTACAAAAGGAAGAGGAAATGAAAAGAAGGAAGGGGGAGGGACCCTAGACTTCCTTGCTAATTCAACTCACCCCCATCAAGAACCATCTCTTGCGGGTCGTACTTGGCTCTGCACGTTGTGCCTGCTTGTCACATAAGCTGTCGCTTACATATCTCGCTGATAACATTCACTGTCTGGCTATTCCCAGTCTGCCACTCAGCACATCTAAAATCACCCGAGCAAATGTCTTCTTCATACAACGTGCAGCCTTTCACATACTACACAAGTGTGTGCACAAAACCCAGGGACTTAGCCTAGGCAGGCAAGCCTCACACCCTGGCCCCACACCATCCACTCTGTTGGGCAAACAGCCTGCAGATGAAGACATAAGGACAACAGTCTACCCAAAGCAACCCACACACACTGCACTGCACAGCACATGTCCTTCAGAGAAGGTTGGATGACTGACACACAGCAGAAAGGCATGCACAGTTTATCATAACTCAAGCCACTGTACCTAAGGAACGTCCCTCTCGTGGGTTTGAGGAGGAAGGAGCATTTCTCATGATGACCGTTGGAGAATGGGTCTGCGATGCTGATAGGTGCGTCCTCTATCCTGGTGGAGCCCATGTCCCCCTGGCAAAGAGGGCAGCATTGGGGTACACCGAACGTGTAGATGGCCCTCTCACAGTGCCTGGATTTAATTAGAGGCTTCCCAGCTCCTTCGAAGAGCATTCTGTGTGATTGCTGGTCCACCAGAACAGGTTTCTGAAGACTTCCTTTTCCTCATTATACAGCTGGCTAACTTACACCGCCTGAGTAACATGATCTACGGTGACATCACCATGGCCGGAAGCTAGGTAGATTAACCAGTAACCAGGCTGCACCTGCTAGACTCTTAAAGGGCTAGTTTTCCTGTGAGCTGGCTTACCAAGTTTCTTTGTAGGTGCTGTACATCCGAAGCTGGTGCCAGCCGGCTCCCACTCACCCTTTAAAGCCCTACTTTCCTGTGCAGCCTGTCTCGCCTTGCAGAGACATGCAGCCTGTCTTGCCTTCCTTCAGCCTTTCCTTGTAATTCTAACAGTAATTCATTGTGACTGCCTTCCTGCTGGAACAGATACTTTTTTTTTTTTTTTTTTTTGGTTTTTGCGAGACAAGGTTTCTCTGTGTAGCTCTGGCTGTCCTGGAACTCACTCTGTAGACCAGGCTGGCCTTGAACTCAGAAATCCGCCTGCCTCTGCCTCCTGAGTGCTGGGATTAAAGGCGTGCGCCACCACTGCCCGGCTAACAGATACATTTTTATAGTCTGTTTTCAGTCTAGAGTGGGCTCAGGGTTCATCAGATAAACAGGAAGGGTTTGGCCCCTCTCTCCCCTAGCTGGCAGCAGGTGCCAGGTCTCAGAACTCTGGAAGTTGGAAACTTACAGGCAGCCTGCTGCATGACCCAGCCCTCCATTATAAAGGGGCAGTCTCCAGCCTCCAATTATTCATTAGGTAAGGCTTTGTGTCCTGAGCCAATTGGGTGGGGGATTTGGAGAAGAGGTAAGTCCCAGCTGATAGGAAAGGGGGCAGGAATTTCTGGTGATTAAGAGACTTTAAAAACCACTGTCTCGTGGCTTTTAATCCTCACACTCAGGAGGCAGAGGCAGACAGATCTCTGTGAGTTCAAGGCCAGCTCTGGTCTACAGAGCCAGGACAACCAGGGCTATACAGAAAAACCCTATCTCAAACAAACAAACAACAACAACAACAGGAAAAGTAAAAAGCCCACAACCCACTGTCTTGTGTTGAATCAGCAGGAGGCTGGTTTTGCTTTCTCTCTATGCTGGTGTCCAGTCTACAGAATGGTTCCTTAAAGACTGCTTTGTTTCCATGGGTCTTTTGAATCATTTCTCTTATTTCCCACACTGCCTGCCTTCCTCTTTTTTTCTCAGATAAACAAACATAATTGTTTCCCTAAAAGTACACCCCCCCCCCAGACATATCCATCTTACATTGTAACTAAAAACACAAGCCAAACCAGTGTACATTGGGTAATAATAAATAAATCATAGGAAGGAGGCTCTTCCAGTACCAGTGGCCTCCAGGCTCTAGACCAGAGGTCCTCACCCTCCCTAATGCTGGGACCCTTTAATACAGTGCCTCACGTTGTGGGGACCTCCAGGCATAAAATCATTTCATTGCTACTTCATAACTGTAATTTTGCTGCTGTTGTCAATCATAATGTAAATATCTGCTATGCAGATGGTTTTAGGCCTCTGTGAAAGGACGCGTTGAGAACGGCTGCTTGCTCTCATCAGTCTCAAGTATGTGAAATAGTTCAAAGGGGTTTTGTTTTTCTTTTTTCTCTTAGCATTTAGAATAGCCAGGACCGTCCTGTGGCAGGCAGAGCTGTGGAATGCAGGAAGGATGCTGTCAGAAACCTCAGAGAGGAGTGGCTCCACACGCAGCATTCATGGGTAACAGGAGCAGTGGTACCTTGCCGGAGAAAGATGGGAGCTTATTTCAGAGTCAGCCATCCTCGTTGGGCCTAGGCACCAGCAGTTGTGTTCCTGGCTGTGTACCAAGGCCATACAGAGCGATGTGTTGTCATCAAACTGACTTGAGATGTGCCCGCTACACTTTCATACTGTCATTGGCAGGGTGGGTCTGCCTGACAGGAGAGGGCTGGAGACACGCCTGAGGAAGGCAGGGTTGTCTTTAAAGACGTTAGGCAGGATGGAGTCTTCTGTTGTTACTTGAGGCCACTGTGCAAAGCCCTGTCCTCTCAGCTTTGAAGCTTAACACCCATACAGAAAGCCTGGAGAGTGTCTGTGACAGACACCTCCCTAGGCAAATGTCCCTAAGTCTTCTTGCCCCTGCTCTCTCAGGTTTCTCCAGGAGGTCCGGTTTTGTTGCTTTTTGTTTTGTTTTGTTTCCTCCCCAGCGCCTTCATCTTTAGATTCCTTGTAGCCTTTTCTCTTGCATTGTGTAGTGATGTAGACTCCCCTCAACTCCAGCTTTTGGACAGCTGCTCTTCTGGCAGAGCCTGGAGTCTCCATATCGGATCTAAGGGGAGGTGTAGAGTTCCCACAGGACAGGACCAAATGTCTTTGGATGCTGTCAGCAAGGTGAGGACTACTCACAGCAGGTACAGAGGCCACATGACTTCTCAGACACTTCTCAGACTCCAGTGGGCTGTATAAGGTTGGCACAGCTTGCTTCTGTGGTGGAAGGAGAGGGTCACTATCTAAACCACTAACTGGAGTGCAGAGTGAAGGGGATGGGTGTGGGCAGGGCCATTCTCCTCCTACACTGAATACCTCATTCAGACTCAGGTTACAGAACTCTCTAGTCAATTATTCATATTTAGTTTTCTGTTTTCCCACAGTCAGAGAGACTATTGGGCTTGGAGGCTGAACATTTTCTATTTTTATTTCATCAGGAAAAAAGAACACACAAAATTTACTACTTTTAGGCCAGGGTTGGGGACAGTAGCTCAGTGGTAAAGCCTTTATATTGTTTGAGGCCCTTGTACGTCCCTAGCACCGAACCAGAAAAAGAGAAAGAACTATTATTGACTCCCATAAAAAGTGGACTGAAGTAATGTGTCTTAATAAACTTTATTTAATGAACCAGTTTTTTTAAATAATTATTTTATGTATGTGTGTATGGGTGCCAACATGAATTCATGTACAGCACTCTTATGCAGGTCCCTGAAGAAGTCAGAGGTCATTGATTCCCCTAGAGTTACAGATTGTTCTGAGCTGCCTGCTGTGGGGGCTGGGAACTGAACCTGGATCCTCTCGAAAGAATAGTAAGCTCCCCCCCCCAACCCCACCTCTGGTTTTTAAAGACAGGGTTTCTCTGTGTATCCCTGGCTGGCCTAGAGCTCTGTGGACCAGACTGGCCTCTTAAACCAACTAGCCTTCTCTTTAATCCTACTATCCTACTCCTGCCCAACTTTTTTTTTTTTTTTTTTTGGTTTTTCGAGACAGGATTTCTCTGGGTAGCCCTGGCTGTCCTGGAACTCACTCTGTAGACCGGGCTGGCCTCAAACTCAGAAATCCACCTGCCTCTGCCTCCCAAGTGCTGGGATTAAAGGTGTGTGCCACCACTGCCCGGCTGACATTTTTGTTTTTTAGACAAGGTCTCAAATAGCCCAGGTTAGCCCAGAATGAGCTTAAACTCTGCCTCCAACTCTAGAATGCTGAGATTACAGGTGTGTACTACTATCCTGGCTACTTTTTCCGTTAACTTGACACAAGCCAGAGTTATTTGGGAAGAGGGAAACTTAATTGAGAAAGTGCCCCACCAGACTAGCCTGTGGACAAACCTGTAGTGCATTTTCTTGATTGGTAATTGATATGGGAGGATCCAGCTCACTATGGGTGGAGCTACCCCTGGGCTAGTGGTCCTGAGTGCTATGAGAAAACAGGCTGGACAAGCCATGGGGAGCAAGCTGGTTCACAGCACCCCTCCATGGTTGTGGCCCTTTCCTGCCTCAAGGCTCCTGCCTTGAGTTCCTGGCCTGACTTCCCTCAGTGATGAACTGCTGAATGGAACTGTGAGCTAAAATAACCCTTTTCCTTCCGAGTTACTCATAATCATGCGTGGTTTTATCGCATCAATGGAGAAATAACTAAGACAGCCGTTGTGCACTGTTTCTGCAGTGCTGGCATTTTATTTATTTATTTATTTATTTATTTATTTATTTATTTATTTATTTAATTTTTCTCGACAGGGTTTCTCTGTGTAGCCCTGGCTGTCCTGGAACTCACTCTGTAGACCAGGCTGGCCTTGAACTCAGAAATCTGCCTGCCTCTGCCTCCCGAGTGCTGGGATTAAAGGTGTGCACCACCACTGGCAGTGCTGGCGTCTTACCTGGGACTGTGCCTGGGAGGGAAACATTTTACCAACTGAGCTATACCCTGACCTATGAACAAGATTGTATTTATTCCTTTAAAACCTCTCTCTCTCTCTCTCTCTCTCTCTCTCTCTCTCTCTCTCTCTCCATATTCTCCCCAATTTTTTTCTCATCTCATTCCCCTCCCACCGAATCCCTCCATTTTCTTCCCATGTGTGTGTTTTTAATTGCCCACTGGATTTCATTAAGTTTGTTTACAACAGCATGGATAGGGGTCATCTACTTGAGCAAGTTGCTAGTGGCTCTCGCCCAGGAACACTAACTTCTTATAGCTGCCTGTGGAGGAGGTGGGTGTTTATGAGTCCCTCCCCCATCCATGACAGAATACTGATGAGCCTAGTATTTTTCTTTTTCTTCTTCAGATAGAGTCTCACTGTGTAGTAGCAGATCTGTATTCACTATGTAGACCACCAGGCTGCCCTCAAACTCATAGAGACCTAACTGCCTCTGCCTCCTGATTTAAAGGATTAAGACTAAAGGCATTGTCTTGGTTAGGGTTTTACTGCTGTGAACAGACACCATGGCCAATGCAAGTCTTATAAAGGACAACATTTAATTGGGGCTGGCTTACAGGTTCAGAGATTCAGTCCATTATCATCAAGGCGGGAACATGGCAGTGTCCAGCAGGCATGGTACAGGCAGAGCTGAGAGTTCTACACCTTCATCTGAAGGCTGCTAGCAGAATACTGACTTCCAGGTAACTAGGGTGAGGGTCTTAAGCCCATGCCCTTAGTAACACACCTACTCCAACAAGGCCACACCTTCTAATAGTGCCACTCCCTGGGCTGAGCATATACAAACCACCACATTCTACTCCCTGGCCCCCCATAAGCTTGTCCAAACATTTGAGTCTATGAGGGCCACACCTAAACATAGCATAATGCAAAGTACATTTAGTCCAACTTCAAAGGTCCCTACAGTCTATAGCAGTCTCAACAATGTTAAAAGTCCAAAGTTCAAAGTCTCTTCTGAGATTCATCCAATCACTTAACTGTAATCCCCGATGCAAGACTAGAAGACTGGGCAAACTCCAAACTCTACATCTCCATGTCTGGTGTCAAAGCAGTCTTCAGATCTCCAACTCCTTTTTCATCTTTGTTGACTGCAACAATCTTCTTTCTACTGGGCTGGTTCCACTCCCTTTTAGCAGCTTTTCTCAGCAGATAGTCCACAGCCCTGGCATCTCAAACATCTTGGGGTCTCCAAGGCAACTTTAATGCTACAGTTTCTTGATTCTGTGTCCGGAATCCACACATGATTTTCTTTGCTCCTCCAAAGGGCTTGCATCGCTTCTCCAGCTCTGCCCTCTGCAGCACTCTGAGCTCAGGCTGATCCACTGCCGCTGCTGTTCTTGGTGATCACCCCATGGCACTGACATCTCCAATACGCTGGAGTCTTCTGCTACAATGGGGCTTCACCAATAATCGCCTCTCACAGGCTCTCTTCAAGGTGCCATGCCTCAGTTCTTTTGCATGACCCCTTCAATCCAGGGCTGTCAATTGCAACTGGGGCTGCACCTACTCCAGTGGCCTTCCATGGCCTCTCAGTGCCAAGCCTCAGCTGCTCTTCATGATGCCTCCATACCTTCAAAACCTGTACCACCCGGGTGACTCTTACACAGTACCAAGTTCAGCTGCAGCACAAGGTACAACCTTGGCTATCTCTGGAACACAGCTTCGTTGTGCTCTCAGAAGACACATCCCAGAAGATTTCACCTCAGTGATGCTGGTCTCTTCTTAATCACCACTAATTTCTTAGCTCCAGCTGACCAGCACCAATTTTCCCAGTAGTCCCTTTTATTCTAGACTCTAAAGCCAGAGCCATATGACCGAAGCTACCGAGTTCTGCTGGCTGGGGCTGGAACGTGACCCCTTGTTCTATTACATTATCATCAGATTTCTGTTTTCCGACTCCTTCACTGCCTCAACTTGACTGTCCTGGAACTTGCTCTGTAGACTGACTTTGAACTCAGAGATCTGCATGCCTGTCTCCTAAGCACTGGTATTAAAGGTGTGGGCCACCAAACCTGGATTTGAGTTTTTCTTTACCTAGAACTTGCTCTGTTCTAGGCTGGCCTTGAACTCAGAGATATTCCTGTCTTTGCCTCCAGGGATTAAAGGCTTGTACTGTCATGACTGGATCTAAATATAGCTGGATGGAATCTTGCCACAAGGTCATTACTCCCTTAATTCAATTTACTATCCCTGAACACAGGATACAGTTCCATTTTACTTCCTGCTACCCCTTTAATACTAGAACCATATATTTTACATTTTTCTGTTCTCAGCTTGTTGAGCTTGTTTAAAATGTTCTTCATGAGATTTAACCAGAGAACAAAATCTATGAGAGTCATTGCTGAGGCTTCTTTTGTCAATGCAATCAGTCTGAGTCTCTTCACCTTAGCCTCCGGCAGACTCTTCAGACAAGAGCAAAAACTAGTCACATTCTTCACCGAAGTACAGCAAAAGCAGTTTCTAGGTCACATACAGAAATTCTCCACTGAAACCTCCTGGGCCCGGTCAGCACAATTCAAATCACTCTCAGGAACAAAGTCTTCCATATTCCTACTAGGATGGTCCATTAAGCCCCATTTAAAGCACTCTACTTGAACAGACACCATGACCAATGCAAGTCTTATAAAGGAGAACATTTAATTGGGGCTGGCTTACAGGTTCAGAGGTTCAGTCCAGTATCATCAAGGTGGGAGCAGGTCAGCATCTAGGCAGGCATGGTGCAGGCAGAGCTGAGAATTCTACATCTTCATCTGAAGGCTGCTAGCAGAATACTGACTTCCAAGCAGCTAGGGTGAGGGTCCCCCCCCCCCGGCCCATTTTTGTTTGTTTTTCTTTCTTCTTTTTTTTAAGAAAAAAAAATTTATTTATTTTGTGTATGTGAGTACACTGTCACTGTCTTCCCATACACCACAAGAGGGCATCGGATCCCATATCAGATGGTTATGAGGCACCATGTGGTTGTTGGGAACTGAACTCAGGACCTCTGGAAGAGCAGTCAGTGTTCTTAAACTGCTGAGCCATATCTCCCCCTAGGGTGAGGGTCTTAAGCCCTCATCTACAGTAACGCACCTAGTCCAACAAGGCCACACCTTCTAATAGTGCCCTTCCCTGGGCCAAGCACATACAAGCCATTACAGGCATGCAGGACCACACTTGGCCATGGGCGAAGTCTTGTGCAGATCTTTTGTAGGTTGCCACGACTGAGTGTTCACAAGCCTAAAGCTATGTCCTGTCCAGGAGAGAGCATTCTCTGGCACTCCTCCCCTCCTCAGCATTTACGTTCTTTCTACTTCTTCCATGCTATTCTCAGAGCCTTGCTTGCAGGGTCGGGTGGTTGACATGCATGTTCTATTTAGAGCTGAGCACTCGGCAGTGCTTACCCATTTAATACAGTGTACTGCATGGGAATGGAAAAAATTCTCATCATGTTTCCAGATCAATATGCTGTTAATTTCTGTACAATGCCAACTGAACACAGTAAACCAGGAGACATTTTTTCAAAGCTGACAACACAACTATAGTTTGCAAAAATCCAAATTATATATATGTACATACTGCTTCAATTTCTGCCTCCAGGTTCCTGCCTTTAGTTATGTATGTATGTATTTACATAAAAAGACCAGTAGGGGGAGAGGATATTTGGTGTGGACATGATCAAAAACATTGTACACATGTTTTTATTTTTTTGTACACATTTGAAGTTATCAAAAAATAAATAAAAATATTCTTACTTATTGCTCAGTGGTTAGGAGTACTGCCTGTTTTGTAGGGAGGGGACCATGGTTTAGTTCCCAGCACCAAAATCGTCTGCAACTCCAGTTCCAGGTGATCTAACTCCCTCTTCTGGCCTGTACCAGTACTGCATGTACTTGGTGTACAGCAACATATGCAGGCAAAAACGCCATATCATAAAATAAAGATAAATAGTAAAATTACTTTTATTATTATTATTTTTAAAGACTGCCTTGGGGAGATGGGGCCCGAACCCTAGAATTAATGGTCCTGCAGACGATTGTTAAGTTTAGTATGCTAGACATGCTCAGACCCTTAATCTCAGAAAGGTGGGACCCGGACTACTAGGGAGTAGGGACCTTCCGGCCTCACGCCCTAGCGGAACCCATTATGATGGTGGTTAGGTTTCCGGCCGGAACCTTAGAAGTAACGCACGCGCGGGAGTGGCGCGCGCCGGAGTGACGCGACTACGCGCGCGGGGCGGGGCGGGGCCGGGCTGGGCCACGGCGCTGGCGGCTCTGAGATTTCAGTGCGACTCCAGCCCGTGGCCCCGCCGCCATGAGCACCAAGCAGGTCACCTGCAGGTGAGTGCGCGGCGCCGCGGGGCCTTGGGCGCTGCCGGGCGGCCGGGGAGGGAGGTGAGGGGCCGAGCCGGGCGGTGGCGGGTCTTGTACATCGGGGTCAACGCGCAGGAAGGCCGCGGAGAGGCTGGAGCGGCAAGAGCTGCTGCAACCGAGGCTTGCAGAGTGAGCGAGGGGGATTGCGGGAAACACGGGCGGGTCGCATTTCTTATCCAGCATCACCACTGAGCGGAGAGTCCCGTTTCGCGATGCAGGAAACCCAGGCCACAGAGAGAGAGAGAGGTAAAGGTGACACCCATTTAGGAGCAGAAAGGCGGCATGAGTGGACGGCTTGTTAGACAAAGTGAAAACCAGAAAACTACTCTGTGACTACTATTTTGAAATAAAAATAGTTGGGTTGATAGCAACGTCCTAACTTGGTGACGAGCTTGTGACTGTCATCGGGGTCTAGTGCTGTGAATTTGCATGCTTAGGAAGTACAGCTTGGGAAGTACAGCTTGTGAGAATCCCGACTGTGGAAATTCAAATTTCGAAATGCTCCAAAATCTAAAACTCTAAGGTACCCAAACAGGCGGCGGGCGGTGGTGGCGCACGCCTTTAATCCCAGCGCTGGGAGGCAGAGGGCAGGTGGATCTCTGAGTTGAAGTGAGCCTGGTCAACAGAGCGAGTTCCACGACAGCCAAGGCTACACAGAGAATTTTTTCAGGGTATGTGTATAAGCATATATGAAATGATGAATTCTGTGTTTAGACTTTTGTACTATCCCCAAGATATTATGTAGATAAAAATATTCTAAAATACAAAAAAAAAAAAAAAAAAAAAAATTAAAGACACTCCAGAGCCTAAGCGTTTTGGATTAGAGGAGCCTCAGCTTATACAAATTTTAGTTGGTTTAGTAAATTAAGAAATTGAGATGTAGTTTGGTTATGTGGTAAGCATTTAATTACCCTGTTTCTCATTAGTACAAACACATAGAACTAACACTTTTATGAAGAGGAACTAACGCCTTTATGAAGAGTTCTGTTTGAATTAGATATTAAGGGTTGAGCCACATACCAAGGTTCGGGTGGTTTATGTTAAGTAGTTATCAGAAAACTGCAGTGTGTGTTAGCTAGTTTTATGTTAACTTGACAAACTTGACATGAGCCAGAGTCATTTGGGAAGAGGGAACCTCGGTTGAGAAAATGTTCCTACCAGTTTACCCTGTTTTCTTGATTGATAATTGATGTGGGAGGACCCAGCTCACTGTGGGTGGTGCCACCTCTGGGCTAGTGGTCCTGGGTGCTGTAAGAAAGTCTGAGCAAGCCAAGAGGATCAAGCCAGTCAGCAGTACTCCTTCTTGGCCTCTGCATTAGCTCCTGCCTAGAGTCCTGCCCTGATCTCCCTTAGTGATGAAGTAAGATACCTAAATAGAAGATACCTAGAAGTATAAGCTCTCCTCCCAAAGTTGCTTTTGGTCCTGGTGATTTATCACAGCAATAGGAACCTTAAGACAGCCCTGTAACAGTACTTGCAGGTCATTACTACTAGAACGTCTTTGTTGAGGGTGAGTGTATGGGTATTTACTCCCTTCCCTCTACAGGTGGAAATGTTCCTGTCATAGTGTCCTTTAAAGCAGACTCAGGCTACTTAGCAAGTAACCTCTAAAACTCTGCTTGTTTACAGTCTTCTTGTTTGAGACAGGGTCTCTGTGTAGGCCTGCCTATCCTGAAACTCTCTATGTACATCAGGCTGGCCTTGAACTCACATCTGCCTACCTCTCCCTCCCATGCTAGGATTAAGTGCCACCACACCTAGCTGCTTTTCAGTTTAATTCTACCACTTAAAGGCTTTCCTAAGATATGTGTCTGCAAAACCTTTATGTAATGCTTAAGTCCGGTCACTTTGATTCTCCTTTTCCCCTTTTGTACCTGGAGATAGTTTTAGCTCTGTCTCACAAATAAGAGAGCCCTAAGACATGGTGCAGGTAAAAGTTGGAATGCTGGGAACAGATGGTTTCTGTTGAAAGGTTGACTAGTATTTGTGGTTTTCTTTCTGCTGCCTTGTCAAGTCATAGCCTGTGTGGTGCTGTGTAGCACTGTACCTGAATAAAGCAGGTAATGAAGGAGGGAAGGCCTGGAGAGTAGCAGGAGCTTGCCATAGCTGATCTCACACACTGAGACAGCGATGAGTGTTGGTACTCAGCTTACTCTTCCCTTTTTATTCAATCTTAGGCCCCAGCCACACTCAGAATGGGTCTTCCCACCTCAGTTGACCTAATTTAGGTAATCCCTCACAGTCATGGGGGAGACTTGTCTCTTCAGTGATTTGCAGTCAGTGGAAACCATCACAGTCTTGAGATCTGTCAACCCTATGGACATCTTCCACAGTGAAATGACCTTGATGTTGTCAGGTCTTCCCTAAGATTAGCTTCGGAGTGACAGCACTGAGTCTTAGAGCCTGTGCTCAAATGAAGGATGTTTGTCACAAAAACGTATGAAAAGGCCATTTCCTTGGAAAAGGGTGTGAAGGGTGCGACTGGATTGTTAAGAATGCTGACTACTCTTGCAGAGAAACCAGGTTCAGTTCCTAGCATCGGCATAGTGGCTCTTAGCCATCTGTCCTTCAGTTCTAGGGGTTGATACTGTTCTGCCTCTTCAGGTACCACACGTATACACAGTGCACAGACATAACCTCAGGTAACACATACACATACATTTTTGTTGTTGTTGTTGTTTTAAGTTTTGTTTTGTTTTGTTTTTAAGGCTGTGAAGGAGTCAGGCCCTGCTAAATAAAAAGTATTTAAGTGGGAAAATCACAGTATCAATAGGTTTGTGTTTGTGTCAAGAGAGTGGTATGATTTCTCATTTTATTCACAAAAGCCTTGTCCCTGACAATGATGACTTATAGAAAATGCTCAAGGAATGATTTGTTTGTGGGTTTAGGACCTGGTTTCTTAAACTGTGAGTCTTAATTCCATGTAGGTGGAGATCACAAAATATTTTGCAGTGATGAAAGGTTTCTTTAAAACATAATATTTATGGCCAGGTAGTGGTGGTGATCCCAGCACTCAGGAGGCAGAAGCAGGTGGGACTCTTGGGTTCAAGACCAGCCTGGTCTATAGATCGAGTTCCCGAGTTCCAGAACAACCAGGGCTACATGGAGAAACCCTTGAGTTTTGAGTGGCATTTCTCAAAGAATTACCAAGCCTGGTGTGGTGGTGTGCCTGTTCTCTCAGCCACTTGAATCTAAGACAGGGGAATCAGTAGAATCACTTAAGTCCAGGAGTTCAGGGTCAGCTGAGACAATATATAACAAAACTTTGAGTCAGAATATAAAATGAATTACCCAATTGTTTAGATATGGAATATCTTCTTGTCTGGAGGAGTCCCAGGACCAACTACATTCATACCTGGAGATTGGCTAGAGAGATTCATGGTGTTTAGCATACAGCTAGACTCCAGGCCAAGGCTGTTACACTGGCTTAGCAACAATACACAGCCAGGTAAGGGAAAACAAGAGTCCAGAGGGCTGTGACTTCTACCCCTTCTACTGAGAAGCACACAGCACTTTCCTCACCTGAGGTATCAGGTAGGGTACAGTGTGGGGCCAGTGCAGCTTCTGCCTGTGACCTACCTTCCAGACTCAAGAGGAAATGGCTTTTGTATGAACCATACAATGGTACAGCTGAGGCACTGTGAATTGCTTTCACCATTAGAGAAACTGACTATACCATCAGCTTCTAGAAGCCAGAGGATGTTCTTAGGCCAGCTCAGAGGTCTTGGATGTGCTGTGGTGACTTCTTTCCATGGTCTTACTTGCTCTCTACACCCCATTCCTACCTGCTGAGAACAGAGCCCAGGGCCTCTGGATGCCATGGGCTCTCCATGAGCTTCGTCTTCAACTGCCCCTCTAGCCTCCTAGCAAGCTACCGAACAGTGTCCGACTTGGAAAGTGTTTCCTGGGAAATCTGGTGACTTCGTAGGAAAGTTCAGAACTTTCCATTTCTGATCTTGATGGTGAGATTGCTGTCCTTTGATCAGATTCAGGGGTAAAGAAGTTGATAGGTGGGCCTGGCCAACTCTTCTGCTTTCATGGATGTAGCAGTCGAAAATGCAGGCTTGCTCCATAAGCAGGAGATGGGGATCTTCAGCAGCCTGCCTACCCTATCATGAATTAGGCACTGTACTCTGGTCTACTTGCTGTCGTGGAAAAGGCCAGGTGCTGGACTGGACTGTGTGTGGTGTGCTTTGCTCTTTTGCCTTGCTGGCTTAGCCACAGTGCCAGCTCTCCAAGGAGCAGTCAGTGTCAATGTGGCTATGCTCAGTGATCCAGTCTGTGAGCTTTGGGACTGTGAGGAAGAGGCAGGTGGGTTCTAATTAGTCACCTTTGTAACTTGGGCAGGGCAAGTTGTAGGTCGTGCCTCTGAACTCAGCTTTCCATTTTCCTCCTTGGTTATGTGTTCCTCTCATGAGTTAGAGGCTAACCTCATTCATGGCCACTGTTATCCTTTATATGTGTCTCATTTCATGTGTTCCTCAGATTGTATTTGTTCATTGGAATGTGAGGAGGCTCTAACCAAAAGTCTGCTTCCAAAGGGTTCTTTACCAAAAGGGAGGGAGGGGTGCAAGGTAAACCAGGCAGGCTAGTAACAGCACAGTTAACTGGCTCAGGATCCAGTCTTCTGGTTCACTTGGCCTGGTGAGGGAAATTTCATATGTGTGTGTGTGTGTGTGTGTGTGTGGCAATTCTCTTGCTTCAGCATCTCAAATGCCTGCTGTGTTCTTAAATAAGTTTAAAAATATTTGTTCCCAATAAGTTTGTAATAGAAAAGCATTTCTGAGCCTTTTGTAAAAGGACTGTTTTACCTTCTGCAGGCCCCCTCCTCCCTGCAGTGTGTCCACCTGCAGGCTGCCCATCTGCAGGCTGCCTGTACCACAGTAGGGAATGTTCTGGAGTCTCCAGAAATCCTGGCCTAAGCATGTGCCTTTCAGCTTCCTGGGCACCTCATTTTGAGCACGCCAGCAGTGTTAGAGCTGACACCAAGGTGGCCTGATGAGCACTGAAGCATGACTCCAGTCTAGGCTCCTAGCAGGCCCACCCTGCCTCACCTCTGTGCCCTTTCTTTTGGGCCCATTTTTTTCCCATACAGAACTACCTTCCAGTGTCCACGTAACATGAGCTTGAGAACAATGCCCTCCCTCAGCTGTGTCTGTGTCTCCTGTCTCTGCTTCTCCAGCACTTAGCCTTCACTTGGAAGATGACATCAGTGTGACTAATGCCACTCATCCTGTCCTTTTAGGCCTTAGTAAGAGCTGCACTCTGGGAGCCTGAATAAAGCTCAGCTGAGCAGAGCAGTTCACACTGCACCCGCTCATTTCAAAGTGAGTCAGCCTCCTGTTACTACAAAGGCAGTTATATAATATGTTCACAGGAAGAACACTGGGAAGGGCAGGTGCTGAGAAAAGAGAAGTCCCAAATGCCTGGGTTCCAGCAGCCTACAGTAGGCATCACCAGCTTTTAAAGGTTTTGCCCCTTTATATATTTGTTGAGCTTATCCCCGTTTACTTCCCACCCCCTTTTTTTACCCCTCCCATTGTCCCCTTATCCTAGACAATTAAATACTTGAGTGGATCACCACTCTTAGCACACTAGTTTATGTTTGATATGTTTAACCAAAATGAGATCCTATATATGGCATTTTTAAAGAATGTTGTATGTCCTGGTTAGTTTGTTGTCAATACAAGCTAAGGGTTGTACGGGAAGAGAAGAGTTGAGAATGTTTCCATCAGCTTGACCTGCTTTTTCTTGATTAGTAATTGGTGTGGGAGAGAGTCCAGCTCACTGTGGGCAGCGCCACCCCTGGGCAATGTAAAAAGCAGGCTGAGCAAGCCAGTCAGCAGCATTTCTGCCTTGAGGTCCCTCAGTGATGGACTGTGACCTGGGAATTGAAGCTGAAGTAAACCCTTTCTAACTCACCATGCTTTGGTCATGGTGTTCATCATAAGAGGAGAATCCCTGAAAGATACTGCGAAGTGAATCTGATGGCTTAGGTTTAACAGGGCACACTTGTTTAGTTCATTCATAGTTACATTCACAGTTATATAAGCAATCCTGGAGCGCTACCTGTTAGATTCCACAGTCTTCCCCCTTAACTGCCAACAGTCCCTCTGCTTTCTGCTGCCTTACACAAACCTGTTAGGATAGCTTATTTCACTTAGCACAATGTCCTTAAGGCTCATTCATGTCATGAGTTGGAAATGTTTTCCTTTTTCAGGCTGAATAATATCCTATTATATGTACATACTACTTTTATGAGGTTTGTGCATTTTTTTTTCTTTTTTTCTTTTCTTTGTTTTGTTTTTTGAGACAAGGGCTCACTGTGTATCCCTGGCTGGCTTTGAACTCAAAGACATCAGCCTGCCTCCTGAATACTATGCTTAAAGGTGTGAGCCACCATGTCTGGCTGTATATGGTTTTATAATCTATTCTCAGCTGCCTTCAATTTCCCATGTCAGTGCCTACTTGGGGATTGGTGGATGAGTCAACATGGAGTCCCGATGTAACCAAGGGTGACCTTGAACTGCTCCATCTCCAGAGTGCTGACATTACAGACAGCAAGTACTGTCTGCTGCTCCCAGTGACGCTCCTGATGCGTGGCATGTGAGCACAATACCAGCTGGGCTCCATCGCTGCTGGTGTGTGTGAATGCCACTGCTCTGGCAGACTAAATGGGGAGGCGCTAGGCTACATTCCATCCTCTCTGCCATGGTGGTGCTAAGATGGAGGCCCTAGCCCAGGCAAGAAACAACACAGGCTGAGGCCAAGGTTTGGGCTTACACACTTCTGGATAGACACTGCTGGGAACCATGAGGAGTAGTTCTCAGCAGTGGGTATCTAGGAGTATGTGAATTCCAATCTCACACTGTTGTCTTGCCTGGAGCAACTGGGCTCTGTGTGCATGAATGCCATAAGCATCCACGCCAGAAGTCAGATTGTGGGAATGAGGGGACCCATGGGCCAGCAATGAGGGGGAGGGAATACAGCTTAGCTCAAAAGTGAGTGTCCAGGGTTCATTTTACCTGCTGGCCTTGTCCATACTCGGGCTTCAGTGCATTGTCTCAAAACTGTTTTTGTGGATGCTACACCTGGTTACCAACCATACAAACCACTGTGTCTGACTGCTTGTCTAGCCACTCCCCCTCAGGTTTATTGAGGTGTAACTTATAAAAATTTGCTAGAAGTGTGCAGAGGTTTTTTTTGTTTTGTTATCAGTAAGTATGAATGCATGATATGCCTGATACCTTAGAGCTACCTTCATCCCCACAGCACATACTGGTTCCCTTTCTCTTTATTTTTATTTATTTTTAATTATTATCTTATGTGTGGGTGTTTTGCCTACATGTATGACTATGCACCATCACATGCAGTGCTTGAGGGAGCCAGAAGAGAGTGTTGGATCCCTCTAGACCTGGAATTACAGATAGGTGTTAGCTGCCATGTGCTTTCTGGGTGGGAATCAAACAAGTCCTCTGGTCATCTCTCTAGACGAGTGGTTCTCAATCTTCCTAACGCTGCAGCCCTTTAATAGAAGTTCCTCATGTTGTGGTGACTCCCAGCCGTACAATTATTTTTGTTACTATTCTACTTTTATGAATCGTAATGTAAACATCTGATATATGACTCCTCCAGGGGCTTCACAACCTGTACAGGTTTAAAACCACTTCTCTAGACCCTCTCTTTGTTCTTTTTTTCTTAGAGTCTAGGTGTCATGTGCAAGCTAGCCTCAGATTTGTTATGTGTCTAAAGATGACCTTGAATTTCTGGTCCTCCTGACCTTTATCTCCTGAGTGCTGAGATTGTAGGCATGCATCACAACATCTGCTTTACTCTGTGCTGGGAATGGGACTTACGTCTTAGCACATGCTAGGCAAGCACCCTACCAATAGAGCTAAATCCCCAGCCTCCTCAGAATGCTAGGATTTCAGGCTGCTGCCACCATGCCCAGCATCACTCATGACTTCTGATGCCACTGTCTACTTTGGGGCTCAGTGCAGCAAGCAGCCTTGTGAAGCAGTATGTGGTATCTTCATTTACAGGTGAAACAGCAAGGATGGGGATGAGGGCTTTAGGACTTGGCTGAGCCCAGAACTCTCTCACCCTATTCAGTCATCTCTTTTAACAGCTCCAGGAGAATGGGGAGGTGGGTTTTCCTGACATATTTTTCCAGTTATAAAACTCATATCTTACACATTGAACATAAATCAAGAGCTTAGTCTCCGTAGAAGGATTTTGAAAAATAATTTATGTGTATGAATGTATACTTGCATGTATGTCTTTGCACCACATGCATGCAGTGATCAAAGAGGCCAGAAGAGGGCATCAGATCCCCTGAGACTGGAGTCTGAGATGGTGGTCAGCTGTGGCATAGGTGCTGGGGATGGAGGCTGGGTCCTCTGCAAAAGCAGCAAGTGCTCTTAACTCCTCAAGATAGAAAGTTTTGAGATAATTTTTCTACCAAGCTGGTCTTAGGTTATCTAAAATCACAATACATGGAAAATTAGTGCACTATGGTCACTTGGTGTATAGTGCTTAAGAGTCCCCCAAGGCATCACTCAGCTCTCCTGTATTTGTCTTCTCAGGTATTTTATGCATGGCGTATGTCGTGAAGGCAGCCAGTGCCTGTTCTCACATGACTTGGCGAACAGCAAGCCATCCACCATCTGCAAATACTACCAGAAAGGCTATTGTGCCTACGGTGCTCGCTGCAGGCAAGGCTGCCACGGCTGTGGTAACTGGAGTGGAGCTGTGTTTGGTTTTGTTGACAGGGTTTTATGCCACCCAGGTTGACATCAAACTTCCTATGTAGCCAAGGCTGGCTTTAAACTTCTGGTCTCCTGTCTCCATCTCCAATGGTGGGAATACAGGTGTATGCCTGCCTGAACATGGGCCTTAATGTGGGGAGATTTTAACTTAAAATTGTAATTAGAATATTAATAATTTGTGTCTTAAACCCAGTATAGCACACCCTAGACTGCCTACCAGACCATACCCTCACTGTGGTTTTGTGTGTCATAAGGTGATATGCCATTGGTTTGAAAGCCATTTCTGGTTCATGCTCAGGTGACGTCTGGCGTGAATGCTTATGGCATTCATGCACAGAACCCTGTTGCACCAGGCTAGACAGCAGTGTGAGATGCTCCATGCTCTGGTGAGCAGAGCCCATCTAGTCCTTACTGTTGGGCAGAATTCTAGAGTTTGAGTTGGCCATCTGCTCTTCCCAGTCCATCCACCTACTCCAGTCAGTGTATCCTGAAGACTCCTACCCAAGGGGCCTGTCTTGGTAGCACAGGTGTCAAGGGCTTTCTTTGGCAGTAGATGGGTTTCTGTCCGTCCTACTGGGACACAGGTGTGGGTATAGGTAGCAGGATACATGGCCCCAAAAGCCTCTTTTAGGTGAGAGTTCAGAGACAGACTCCTCGGTGAGTTCCGCTGTTGGTGGCTGGGAGTGCAGGGGAGGGGAGGGTGCAGGTGTTAGGGCCTGCGTGGCCATGACACATTGTTGTGTTTTGTTCAGATATGATCATACAAAGCCCCCGGCCGCAGCAGGTGGAGCTGTGGGTCCTGCGCCCCACCCTTCGTCCTCCTCAGGGCTGCACAGTCCTCACCCTTCTCCCGACATTGCCACATCTATTGTGAGGACACATTCGAGTGAACCTGGAAAACGGGAGAAGAAGACGCTGGTGCTCAGAGACCGCAGTGAGTGAATTGCAGCCTTTGCTGCCTTTGGGGAGACAGCATGTATAGCATAGTGCTGTGCTGCTTTCAGGCCTCCTTGTCACCATACTCCTGACACCCCAGAAGCCCAGAGTTGATCTGAAAACAGACTGTAGAGGTTCAAAGGTGTTTCTCACAGCTTGGCTGAGCTCCACTTCCTGAGCCCAGCAAAGCATCAGAGTGGTCTTTTGTCACCATGAAGTTGCCTCTTCATAGGAGTTACCCACTACTCATTTCTAGCTGGGTGTTTCAATGGTGGGCATGTGTCACTTTCTTGTTTGGTGCCATGTCCTGGTAGTGACTGCTTTGGGGGTTTCAAGAGCATCTTAAGACACAGCGCACGGAAGGGGTCTGGACCTACACCAGGTTTGGGAGAAAGAAGGCATCAGGCGGTAAAGGCTTTTGAGTTGCTGGGACCCTCACTGGGAAGTTTCCTAGTTCTTGGGGTCGTTCCCCTCAGGATAGGCAGATTCTATTCCTAGCAAACACATCATCAGCTTGATGCAGTGGGTCATCTCTGACAGTGTCAGCAGTGTGACAGGGCAAAATCCCACTGGCTTCAGGTCTCAGGATTGGCGCTTCTAATAGGAGCCCCTGTGTTCTGTTGACCTTGTCAGTTCCTTCATGTTTTGAGGTAATTTTAGCATCAAATGGTCTGTATGTTGCCATCTTGTGTTCTGTATAAAAAGACTGCGTTCTCTTTTGCTGTTCACGCATGTTCTACTGCCTGGGCCATCTTCCAGCCTCTGCACTGTTGTTGCTCTAGGGTCTGCTTTTCACTAGCTATTCCTAGTTTGGGCTATTAGCTGATAGGAAAGGTTGAGCCTGTTCTCATGTGTATGTATGTGTGTGTGTGTGTGTGTTTTGTGTTGAGATCTCACTGGTCTGGCTGAAGACAAGACTCCTCCAAGCACAGTGAATAATCCAGGTGGCTGCAGTGACCCTCAGACCAGCCCAGAGATGAAGCCCCATTCCTACCTAGATGCCATCAGGACTGGACTGGATGACTTGGAGGCCAGTAGCTCCTACAGCAATGAGCAGCAGTTGTGCCCCTATGCTGCTGCTGGGGAATGCCGGTTTGGAGATGCCTGTGTCTACCTCCATGGGGACATGTGTGAGATCTGCAGGCTTCAAGTCCTCCACCCCTTTGACCCAGAACAAAGGAAAGCTCACGAGAAGGTAACTTGAAAACCTTGGCATGCAATCATTTTAAGAAGCCTGAATGAACCACAGGACAGAGTCATTCAGGAGTCTCACAGACATCTTTCTGCCAGAAATTCCTGTGTTCTGTTCCTGGCTTGTTTTTATTCTGTTTTCAAGTTCTTTTCCTGTTGCCATTTTTGATTATTGAGAAGAATAAAAAGTACTAGAAATGCAAGGTTCAGGACTAGAAAGATGGCTCACCAGTTAAGAGCACTTGCTGAGCTTGGCAGTGGGGCGCACACCTTTGATCCCAGGACTCAGGAGGCAGAGGCAGGTGGATCTCTGAGTTCAAGGCCAGCCTGGTCTACAGAGTGAGTTTCAGGGCAACCAGGGCTACACAGAGAAGCCCTGTCAAAACAAAACAAAAAACAAAAATAAAACAAACAATCCAAAGAAACAAAAAAAATTGCTGCTCTGTGCAACCTCCTGTAACTCCAGCCCCAGAGAGTCCAGCATCCTCTCCTCTTCCTACTTATTTGTGAACACACACACACACACACACACACACACACACACACACTTCTCTTACACACACATCTTTCTTCCCTAGGTTTACATGTCTCTGTTGTTGGGATACAAGCAGTCAATGTTTTGGAAACTTTGAAAACTCTTTATTATGGACTTTCCTTAATTTTATTACCTGTCAGTCTATCTAATTATAACTAAATGTGTGTGTATGTCTGTGTCTGTGCATGTGAGTACCTGTAGAGGTGAGAAGAGAATGTAGAATCCTTGGGCTAGAGTTACAGGCAGTTGTGAGCTGATGAGGGTGCTGGGACCAAAACTCAGGTCCTTCAGAACAACAACAAGAGCTCTTAACTGCTCCACCATTCCTCTAGCCCCTTTTATCATGAACTCTTAAGAGCCAAGTGTTAAAAGGTTATGAACATCCCTGGTCTCTGAGTCCACTCTGTCCACATGCACAGCACTGTGCTGTGCACTCCACTCAGAGCAGGGCCTGGGTCTCCTCATCTGCCTGCTTTCATCTGAGTTCACTCAGCTCAGTGTTTCCTGTATTGAAGTGGCCTGGAATAGGCAAGACATTCAGAAGAGCCAGAGACCTGTGGCCCAGTGTTTATGAATGCTGCAGCCTCCATAGTGATCTAAGTGTTCTAGAAACCCATAGCTGTTAAGCTGGACGTGACCGTATCTTACTAGGGAATTTAGGACAAGGACAAGGTAGCTTGAGGTCCACTTTGTGGTCAGATCTGTGTCCTGAATCCAAGGACTGTAGAGAGCTTCTAGTAGCTTCTGTGACTATGTGGCCGAGGAACTCTTGGGATCTTGGCCAAAGAGAACCTAAGGTTTCCCTTCCTGTCATTCTCAGATATGTATGTCAACATTTGAACACGAGATGGAAAAGGCTTTTGCCTTCCAGGCGAGCCAGGACAAAGTGTGCAGCATCTGTATGGAGGTGATCCTGGAGAAAGCATCTGCTTCTGAGAGGAGGTTTGGCATTCTCTCCAACTGCAGCCACACCTACTGCCTGTCCTGCATCCGCCAATGGAGATGTGCCAAGCAGTTTGAAAACCCCATCATAAAGTGAGTGCAGCTGGGCTTCTCTGCAGGCCTGGAGGCTGCTACCCTCTAGAGCCCAAGCCCCCATCTGTATGCGCTTGTACAGAGCATCCTGCCTGAGCCCGTCTGCCTATCTTAGTGACCAGCCTCTCCTATCTTTACATGCTGGGAACTCTGCAGAATGTCAGCTGTTGCTGACTGGGTTCTATTTTGCAGCCCTCATGGACAGTTGTCGAGTCTACCTTAGGCTAGCTGCCTTCTAATCTTTGGTTCTTCAGGTTTTTTCACCTTAAGAGGCTCAGGCTCCCTTGAAGGAAGGCTCCTATGCACTTCCCACTTCCTGGTGTACATTGTTGGGGAGCTTGCTTGTGTGCAGCAGTTTCACTGAGAAAAGAGTACAGTTCTGTGGTGCCCAGTGCTTTGCAGAGTTGCTCAGCTGACATGAAGTCTAGTTTTGGAAACTTCATCATCCCCTAAGCCTGTACTGCCACCTGCCTATCCTTGTCTTCTGTCAGTCAGTCTCCAGCCTAGGCTCTTTCTCTAAAAAAACCTTACTCTGCTTGTCATCATGCATACCCTTTACCTTAGCAAATGTTCCCGGGGCCACCCAATGAGTATGCTCAGCATTTACTCCCTTTGTTCTCTGACTGAGAACAGCTTGTACCTGTTCAACAGCTAGTGGGCACTTGTCTTAGTCAGGGTTTCTATTCCTGCACAAACATCAGGACCAAGAAGCAAGTTGGGGAGGGAAGGGTTTATTGGGCTTACACTTCCACATTGCTGTTCATCACCAGAGGAAGTAGGGACTGGAACTCAAGCAGGTCAGGGATCAGGAGCTGATGCAGAGGCCACGGAAGGATGTTCCTTACTGGCTTGCTTCCCCTGGCTTGCTCAGCTTGCTTTCTTACAGAACCCAAGACTACCAGCCCACAGATGGTACCACTCACAAGGGCCCTCCCCCCCCCCCCCGTGATCATTAATTGAGAAAATGCCTTACACCTGGATCTCATGAAGGCATTTCCTCACCTGAAACTCCTTTCTCTGTGATAACTCTAGCTTGTTAGTCAAGTTGACACACCCAACCAGCCAGTACAGCACTCATACACAAGACTAGACCCTAGGAATGGTCACAGTAGCTTGGCCCCTAACCAGACATCAACACATTGTTCCCCCAAAGTGGTTGTACCATATCTCAGTCTTACCTGTAGGTCCAGGTTCTTGTACTTGCCTTCATTTCTAATCTGAGCTGTCATCTTGCCTTCCATAGTAACTGAAGATAATAAGCATCGTTTTATATGCTTATTGGCTGTCCTAGATGAATACTCAGGTCTGTTTTTTATTGAGTTAAACCTTTTCAGCAGCAGAAGCTGCTCTTAAGATTGTGGTAATTGTGTCTTTGGCCATGTGTTTGAGCAAGGGTGTTTGGAGTGGTGTGTGCAGAGGATTCATGACGTGTTTTCTCCCTTACTAACCTATTGGTTTTGTTGTCATTTCAGGTCTTGTCCAGAGTGCCGTGTGATATCAGAGTTTGTAATTCCAAGTGTGTATTGGGTAGAAGATCAGAATAAAAAGAATGAATTAATTGAAGCTTTCAAACAGGGAATGGGGTAAGTGCCTTGATTTCATAGGGTATCCTGGTACCTACCTGGCTGGGTATGGTTTGAGCCTCTGTCATCTTCAGGTTTTCCAAGAATGTGGACCTGGTAGATGGATCTCAGAGCTTCTTGCTTCTGTCAGGCACTTTTCCTGGGCTTTGGGCTGCAGAGCTGAGTGAGACCTTGAGGAAGCAGATGAGTTCTAAGATGAGCCCTATGCCTATATGCCAAGGTTGGCTTGGCATCTCTGATTGTCCATGCATTTAACAAGTACTACTGAGGATCTGCCATCTCACAACCTGTCCATTGCAGGACCCAAAGAAGCTGACAGTGCAGCCTCAATACAGCTCGCACTTAGCAAAGGAAAGTAACAATCAGTAAGGCAAAGAGGTGGAAGATGAGAACTGACCCCCAGATGCTTGTCATGACACTTAACACACTCTGTTGCCTTGTCTGGCCTCAGCTTTCTGCCCCAGCTGCCCTCATGCTGGGATTACAGGCATGCACAACCATACCTGACAGCTTTTTAGAATTATTTTTGTAGGAATTTTCCACAGAATATCCCATTGCCTTGTGTGTCCTTTGTCATCACCATCATTTGTATTGTGAATACTACGTGTTATATTTACATTATTACAAAACCCACAAAGCAACATCAGATTTGCCATTTAAAAGTTTTTCCTTTTATGTCATTGTTTTTACTGAGACAGATCTCACTGTGTAGCCCTGGCTGGTCTAGAAGTTGCTACGTAGACTAGGCTGGCCTTGAAGTCAAGAAAGAGATCCACCTGTCTGTGTCACCCAAGTACTGGAGTCAAAGGCATGCATGACCATGCCTGGCCAAAATTCACTTTTTTCTTTTTTAAGTGCACCCCCCCCATCCCACCCCCATGATTTATTTTGGAAGATTTTATATTTAATCTAGTTGCTGTGGCTTGATATTTATCCATTTTACCATTTTTTCCTCCTGTCATGTGATTGTGCCCATCCACAAGAGGGCAGATGCTGCAAGGCAGAGCTGGTTGGGCTTAGAAAGGTGCTGTGCTGAAGTCTGAAGCTGCTGTTGATGTTGCCTGGCTGTGCATCCCTCTGTTCTCGGGCAGTCTCCAGACACTGGGTTTGTGCCAGGCACCACCAGGGCAAGGAGAAAGGAGTGAGCTCTTCTCTCATCAAAGTGGGATGGGACAGTATGGTGGCAGATTTGTTAGTAACCCAAGCTAGAACTGGCAAAGCACCTCGGGTGCAAGAAGGAAACCACGTGGAGCTCTGTACCTGTCCTTGTGGGCTAGGCAGCAGCAGTTTCACTGTGGTCCTTTGAAGACGTTAGAGACGACTCACTAGTGGGGATGGGGAGATGTCAAGGAAGACATGACTGGCAGCCATGCATAATACCCTGGTAACAGGGCATGAGCAGTGGAGGCCAGGTGGGGTTGGGGCTTGTTTTATCAGTAGATTAGATAAATGTGAGAGCCGAGAACACCAAGTGAGGTAGCCAAACTGGAGCTTTTGACTTTGGTGGGCAGATAGGTAGGAGGGAAGGCAAGGTTTGTGTTTTTGATACAGGGTCTTGTTTAATAGCTGGCCTCAAACTTGGGGACCTTCCTGCCTCTGCTATCCAAGGTCTGTGCCACCATACCCAATGAGAAGGCAGTTCTGAGGCTGGTGAAGGGCCCTTGGAGAGCTGGGAGTTTACTGTCGAAGCCGTAAGAAAAAAGATCCCAGAACAGTGGAGAAGAGCCAAGGGCAGGGAGTGAAGAGTTAAGCTAGGTTCTAAACAGTAGAAGGTATCTGTCGCTTTAGGCACCTGCTAAGACCTGCTTTCCCAGGCTGCCCTGGGACCTTGGCAGGATTCATAAACTAACTTACTTGCTTTGGAGACTTGAGCAGAGCAAGTGAATCAGCTTCAGTCCTTGGCACCCTGGAGTTATCCAAGCCTCACTCAGCCCTCCTGCAGCATTGGAGCTCTGAGATGGTGTGGGATGGGGTGCCCTGCTCCTGAGCACTGCAGCCTCTACACAGTGCATCCCAGCAGCTTGCCTAACTTGGGAATCAGAATACCAACTGTAAAGTCAACAGGTCACCTCACTTCTCCCAGCACAGGCTTCCCCAGTGTAAACGGTAGGGTAGCCATAACACAGTAGTCACACTTAACTTCATTTTTCCAACAGCCTCTGATTTGTGTGTGTGTACTTTTCAGGAAAAAGGCATGCAAATACTTTGAACAAGGCAAGGGGACCTGCCCTTTTGGAAGCAAGTGCCTCTACCGTCATGCTTACCCTGATGGGCGGCTGGCAGAGCCAGAGAAACCTCGGAAACAGCTAAGTTCTGAAGGCACTGTGAGGGTAAGCTGGTTAGGGATGCTGTGGGAATTTCTAGGTACTGCCCAGACTCTTTGGTAGCAGAGCAGTGGAGTCAACATAAGCAAAGCACAAGCTGGCACTCAGAGTCTGCTGCTATCCATTGACCCAGGTGTGCTTGTTGGCTGTTTTTGCAGTTCTTTAACTCAGTGCGGCTTTGGGATTTTATCGAGAACCGAGAAACCCGGCAAGTCCCCAGCACTGATGACGTGGATGTGACGGAGCTAGGAGACCTCTTCATGCACCTTTCTGGAGTAGAGTCATCAGAACCCTAGTCAGTGGAGTCTTCATTTGGGCTCTGCAGTCAACTATCCAAGGCATGGTGCAGATGCATCTGTCACTGACCCGAGGTGACACGGTACCAGGATGTGAGTGCAGTAGTGAGTCCCCTTGGTCTCTTCATGATCCATTTTCCCTGCCCTGGTGAAGGGAAGGGAGATCACCAAGTCCACGGAATCACTACATTTAGAGTTGAGCTCTTAGTTGTACCTCCAGCCCCTTTATCAGGGACCAGCTATGTGGTCCAGCTGTTTTAATTGATTGCTTTTAAATGAAACCCGACTGCCATCTTTCTTTTGTGACTTTCTTCCTTAAGCAACAGTAAACTTGCAGCTGCTCCTAAAGCAGCAGATCTGTTCTTTCTTACCAAGACGTCGCCAGCCCTATAGAAGGCTCCTCTGCAGTGACCATCTCTAATATAGTGTTGAGCCTTGAAATTTATGCAGCTTCGTAGTGAGAACATATTTGGTCATATTGGTGCTGTGCTGTAGTGTAGACTTTCTACAGCTGTAAGGACGGCTATTGAGTTCCTCCAGTGTCTCAAGTCAGTAGGTGTGTGCGGTTGTAAAGATCTCCAGGGAGACTCCATTTACCCTGACACAGGACTCACACTCAAACTGCTCGTTCTTGCCGATAAAGTAGGCTCTACTCTACTTTTGTGGTAGGCAGGTGCAGTCACTCCTCTGTCTAAGGAGAACTGGGGCCAAGACAGAGCAAGTTTGTTCCAAACCTGAATTTATTTTTGTAAAAAGCTGTTATTACCTGTGTGCTTTTTTGCTTGGTTGTTCATGTAACTGCAGAGGAGGCTCTTGTGCAGAACTCAAGAAACTGAACAAGTAGGGCCAACTGCAAGTTTGATAGTACTTTTGAAGGAGTCAGTAGCCATTAAACCTAAATTTAATTTATTTTATTAAAATAACATAATTGAGGAACCATCAGATAACTGTATTTTATCAGGCTCAATAAAAACAAAATTAAAACCCAAAATCATTAAGAAAACCTGTATTCCTGGCTTTCTTACAGACAAGGATGTGACTAGAGATAGGGCTGGGCTGCAGCCCACCCCATAGGGGCAGCTCCTGGAAGACAGATTCAGCGTGTGGGAGGCTGCCAGAAGGTGGAGCACCGCACTTGGAAAGCCATCCGCACAGGACACCTTAGACACAGTAAGAGGAAGGTGTGTCCACAAAGTGAAGTTCTGTAGTACCAAAGCAGGCTCCCCCAGGTGGCCAGGACTCCATGTGCAAATCTGGCACTGCACCACTGTCTGTGCCCTACAACATACAGGCTCAAGGAGCCAAGTTCCCAATTGCATGTCCCTGCAGCAGCCGGAGTGCCCTGCCTTCTCTCCCAGGCCATTTGCCCTAAATACTCAGCTGACTGGTAGACCTCTGGAGCAGAGCAGGCTGGCTTGGTGGACAGCTTCCATTTCCAGGGCAGGAGGGGTAGAAAAGAAGGCAATATGAAGTTAAGGCCCTGTGAGTAGTCTAGGTCCTTAGCAGCAGCAGCTTTTCCAAAAACATGCATTCTGCCCTCAAGGAAACAGAAAGTGGTGCCTGCTGACTCTTCTTCGTCCCCTGGTGGCCTAAGAACAGCTACAACATCAGCTAGAAGACTGGTAGCCTTGGGGATGTAGTCAGGGTACAAGCATTGATGTCTTCAGTGTGAGCTGCCCGATGCAGGGAAGGCTCAGAGGCGCTCCTGTTGATTTTCGGCAGAGAATGCTGAAGCAGCTCAATGGAAGACAGGATCTGAAACAAGTCCCCATGTGGTCTCATTAGTTGGAAACTTGGTATTACCCCAGCCATACCAAGCACACCGGCTGTTTTTGTATGTATAAAGAGCCTGTGGAGGTCCTCTCCCCACCAACCAAATCCTGGCCCACCACATTTACATCCTCAGAATGTAATATTTCAACTGAACTCTGTCTAACCTGGGGAAACAAAGGCCTCTCTTCTTTGACTTTCTTCACACAGTCAGCCACCAACCTCTTCATTGCCTTGGGGCAGTTCTTATAGAGCCTGCTAAGATCTGGGGAGGCATACCCACGGCCTACCATGAAGATGATCTAAAGAAGAAACAGTTGTGCAAAGGAGTTTGTGAACAACAGAAGCCTGGGACTAATTAGCCCTACTGCCTCGCCAGGCCCCATGCAGATTACCTGGTCTCGGTTGTTGATGTGGGAGTAGGGAAGCTCCCCAGTCATCAGCTCGTACAGCACAATGCCATAGGAGTAGACATCAGACTGGAAGCTGAACGGGTTGTTATCCTGCATTCGGATTACTTCTGGGGCCTGTAAGGATAAAGCGTGTTAGTCCCTGGTAATGACCTCCAGAGACATTGAGGAGCTAGGCTATTTTAACTAGTCAGGAAGGAGTTCAAGTCCTTAGCCCAGGGTAGTTCTTCCCCAAAGACTCAACCCCCAAGCCTCTGTTGCCTTGCCAGGAGATACGTGATCTCAGTGGTTTTGCCTTAAGCTGACTGACAACCACAGATCTACCAGACTCCCATAACTGTGCTGTCAGTTTTGCACCCTGCTCTGGGCCAGTACTTCCATCATGCTTAGGAAGTTGTGTGGGGCCAGCTTCCTCACCATCCACAGCACAGAGCCAGTGGGCTGTTCAACCTGCTGAGAACCACTCCAGCGTGACTTCACTGTTGCCAAACCAAAATCTCCAATTTTCACTGTGAGGCCTTCATGGAGAAATATATCTCGATGCTTGTTAAGGAGACTGACAGTTTATACTGTTCATAACAGGGCATCTGACCTCCTTCCCTTCACTACTAAATCATTCAGGAGACAGGAAATGATGGCATACACTCAATTATAGGGCCCCACACTGCTTATTCAGTACTGAGAGCAACAAAGCAGCAGAGGGTTTACTACCTAATGCTTTCTTTAAAAATCTCTTGATAGAACTGGTCTACTTTGTGACTTCTGTCAGCTTACTTCCAGGTAATAGGCAATTTTGGTCTAATTTGTGACCTGCTGGTTCCCTGGAGTTCAAACCTTAAATCTATGCAAATGTCTTGGCCTAGTGCTTAGCTGCCAAACAAACTTACCTCAGGAAAGTGTAAGCAAGGAAGTCATGGCCACTCATCGAGCACAGCTCATTGGCTATGCAGAACAGCTGAGCTTAACACCACGCCATGTACCATCTTACAGCAAGAGAGGTGCAGTTGGTGAGGGGATGCTATTTCTAACAGTGTCCTCTAGGCTGACTTCTATACATTTAACAGAAAGTAGCCATTTTGAAATTTCTTGAATACTGGGGGAATTCTGGGATACTGGTTCTCAATTGATGCTAATTCCAGGAGACCTCAAAAATTTTTATTGTGTCCTTCCAGTTAAAATAGGAGCTTGTGGAGGTCAGGTGATTAATGGAAGTTTGGTTGACTCAAAATAGTTACAGTGGCCCCCAAACTCATCATCATCCTGTGGATATTTCTCCAGGATGATTAATGAATAATTAATTTAAGGATGAATGTATAATTTACTTAGAAGCTGGCAGAATTCTTAAAACTGGTTCCCTGACCTGTGCAATGCAGGCTGCTATGGTTGGAAAGGCTAAATGGAAGCCTTTAGAGTAGTCTCTGCCAGGGATGTGAACCAAAAGTGCCACATCTCTGGCAGAACTGCAGTAATCAGTGCCACCATCAAAGACTTGAAAGATACAGGGGTGGTGATTCATGCCACATCTCCCTTCAGTGCTCCTATCTGGCCAGTGCAGACAGATGGACCGTAAAGAATGACAGGCTGTTCCAGATGTGGTGTCCTTACTTGAGCAATTAACATACCTCCTGATACATGATATGTAGCTACTGATCTAGCAAATGCCTTTTTCTTTGGTACCTGTCCATAAGGACCACCAGAAGCAATTACTTTTGATTGGCAAAACCAGCAGTATACCTTTACAGTTGTACCTCAAGGATATATTAACTCTCCAGCCCTGTGTCATTACTTAGTTTGAAGGGATCTTGGTCATGGCTCTTCCACAGACCATCACATTGGTCTACTATGGATGACATTATGCTGGTTTGACCAAGTGAGCAGAAGGTAGCAATCACTTTCGACTTGTTAGTAATACAGATATGCATCAGAGGATTACAGTTACTTTCCCATCTGTATGTACAATCACCTTCCATAGGCTAGATATAAATAGATGCTAATAACCTTCTCAAGCTATAGTTTGGATAATCCAGCCAGGCTGAGTTCAAGTCTATTTCAAGTTTGTATCTAAACTTTGAAGGGATTATTTCCAAATCACCAGGAAGTAACTCTCATGATACCATGTTTGGCTTCTCAACTATATTTTTGTTTTCCTTTAAAAAGCCCCCTTTGGGTCTTTGAAGCTGAGAACCCAATACCAAAGGATACTGTTGGATTTCATATCTCTGTGGATGATGTTCTTTGCATGCAAATAGCTGTGAAGGAGAAAAATCAATCAGTTAACCACCTCACTGCCCATCAGCTAACTGGTAGGTAGCACTGTGCCCTGCAACCAAGCCAGGCATGTAGGATGCTGTATTTACCTCACATTCTGCCTTTCCAAAGACAAAACCCAGAAGTGGGAAGGCAGATTGTCAGGAATGTAATAGGAGGGCTATTCTATGAATATAGAGAAGCCCCAAGCCATACACTTCCAAAATAATTAATTTCTTATGATTTAGAGCTCTCTATGAATTTTTTGTTGTTTAGTTTTGTTTTTTTGAGTCAGGGTTTCTATTTAGTCCTGGCTGTCCTGGAACTTGCTCTATAGACCAGACTGGCCTTAAACTCAGAGATCCAACTAACTGTCTTTGCCTCTTGAATGCTGGGATTAAAGGCGTGCACCATTATCTGGCTTCTGCATGATTTTAAGACAGAAGAAAACTGTGTAGCACTTACACCAACTACAGTCACCTGGCTATAAGCACTAAGGAACTCTGCACCCTCAGCATAAGGGCACTTGGAAAATAAAGCTCAAGAGCACTGCCTAGTAGTCACATGGTCACTCAGCACCGTGAAGTCAGAGACCCTAAAGATGACCTTTGAAAGAAAATGGATAATCAAAAGTGACAAAAGGGCTCTAGAGAGATGGTGTGGGTGTTGCACAAAACAGTTTCCATTCCAAGCACCTATATCAGGCAGCTTACAACTGACTCCAGCCCCGGGGGACCCAACTCCTGAGTGCTGGCACTCAGGGTATTTTCCTGTAGACTGTGGCTGAATGGGCAGTCGGGCTGATGAGAATACTTCCCATACATGAATATCTGCCGTCAAAGAGCCCACCCAAGTGCCACTCAATCCGGTCCCACAAGAGCAACTCAGGGTTCAAGCCACAAGGATTCACCAAGCTGTCTACTTACTCCATTCCCTGAGCTGTCTGTCGGGCAATGTCAATTAGCTGGAACATCTGGAATTTGGTCTCCTGGACATGCAGGTGTTTGTAGAGACTGCTGCCCTCACACCACTGGGTCACAATCGCCAGGTTGTCCTTTGTCATGTACCCCATGAACAGCAGGATATTAACATGCCGTGTTTTGCTAGGGGAAGCAGGGGAAGCATAGCTGTGAGACCATCCTTCGTACACCTTCATGCTAGCTAGCCTTGCTTACAGGGGGTACGCTTTGCACAGGATCCCTGTCTGTGGAATCCACCTCTGTCCAATTCATCCCTACAGACCTAAGAGTGATTCAGTGACTAGACTGAGGGTTTGAGCTATAAAAGGAAATAAAGGTTAAAAACAATCTCACTACCACAAACCAAACCCCATAAAGCTGTTTTGAGTACAGAGAGGGGGAGTGTCCATGAAAAGGGCTCTTCTGGCTTCCAGCACATATATGCTAGGGGAATGTCCCTTAAAACCCACAGCAGGTGCTGACCTGCACAGCCTGGCCCTAGCTAACCCTGCTGTCCAGGGGTTGGGCTCACCGCAAAACAGCCACCTCGTTCCTGAAGGCCTGAAGTTGCTCTGGAGTTGGGTCAACCACCTTTAGAATCTTTACTGCAACATCTCCTGCAAATTAAATTTGTAGCCACACTCAGTTATATAGTCTTTATTTTTCAAATAACTTGGGATTTATGTGCATCTTACCTTTTTTTTTTTTTTTTGAGACAGGTTCTCACTGGGACCCAGGACTCACTGACTAGGGTCAACCAGTGAGCTCCTTTCTATCTCAGTACTGAGATTGCAAGTCAGTTTAACCACAGCTGAATTTTTATGTAAGTGCTGGGGCTTGAACTCAAATCCTCATGTTTGGATAGCAAGCATTTTTTACCAACTAAGCCACCTCCCAGCCTTTCAAAAGCCCTAATTCTAAGGAAGATAGGGAGTCACTTTTCAAAGAACATGTATGCAGGTAGAACAAATATGCCAGCTAATACACATCAAGTGAGTGAGACGCTTCAATGCTACTCATACCCATGGAGGCCTTCAACAAGCTTGTATCCACGTAAGCATCAAGGTAGGTCATATGGGCTAGCTTCACAGCCTTACCCTGTGAGGATGAAATCAATGCCAAGGCCATGAGTGGCCCACCAAATACAAACTGAAGCAGTCCCTTCAGCAAGTTGAAAGGGATTCTTTACCAGTGGGAACAATAGGAATACTGAAACCTTGCTGCATCGCAGCATACATACACAACTATTCTTATTCTGTAGAGAGGAAGTAGAAATAGAGGTCCAGGAAGAACAGGGAGTTAAGTGGATCCACAATACTGTCTTTCAGTAGTGGCAGCAATTCAGGCAACCTCCCTATAGCTTCAGAAACACTCAGGAGTCAACTTGCTCTCATTCAAATATGTTTTATATAGATATATTAGTAATAATAAATTACTTGAAACCCTGTAAAGACCTCAATGGGGGCCGGGGGGAGATAGGGAAAGGCGTTGAGACAATGTTTCACCCTGTAGTCCTAGAACACACTCTAAACCAGGCTGGCCTTGAACTCACAAGAGAACTCACCTCTGCCTCCCAAGTGTGCCACCACTGCCCTGCTAGGACTTTAAATTTTCATAAGGCTGTCTACTCTGGAAACTGAGGCAGGAGACCAGTCTAGGCTACATACCAAAACCTTGTCTTAAAAATCAGTCAAGTTAAACTAAGGCACCAATAATAAAGTCTGAGTCAGTTGAGAAGCTCCCTGGAGGTGGCTGGTCCCTCAACCTGAGGAGTGTAGTCTTGCATCAGTCTGTTCTGGGGAGTAAAGACAGGGTTCCCATGAGGTCCCAGTCTTGACTTCCTGTGAGTTCCAGTTTATCATCTAGACCTGCCCTGACAACTGACATCTCCCAGCACCAAAGGCACAGGCTGCTGGAGAGGATGCAGCTCATCTGAGTGGCGGAGAAGCAGTGCTGGAGCTACCTGTCCAGCACACTGTCCATAAACCATGTGTGCCCTCAAGGCAGCAATGGGAGGTTGCTACATGGCTGTCAAGTCTGAGACAAGTAGTATCTGGGCTCAAAGACTACTGAGAAGTAGAGAGTGTATGGCGATGCTTCCTGGAGGTAGTGGACTGCAAGCATTAGGAAGAATATTAGAAAAGATATTCTAGACTGCACCAGAAACAAAAGTAGGGGACCTTGTGGGGACATGCAACTGAGCACCTGTAGAGCAAAAGAGCTAGAGAAGAATTTGGTGCAATAGCCCAGGTGAGGGCAGGCTTGGAGTTACAGTGGGAAACAAACTGGGAGGGCTTGGGGTGGCGGCGAGAGACAAATGGGGGTCAGGTCAACTTAAGTGGTGAGGCCAGGAAAATGGTTGGTGGCCAGGTGACTGCAAAGGCAAAACTTAAAAGGACAGACGGGCTATGTGCAGGAAGGAGGCTGAAGGTGATGCTAAGCAACCCTTCAAAAACAGGCTCTGCCTAATTCATGGCCTGCTGCAGTGACAGCATTCCTCTGCAGACCAAGAGACAGGCCAGCAGGGCCACTACTTAACAGTTCTCAGAAAAGGAGTCACTCTACAAGTCATTAACCAACTCTCTGATCTATGCTCTTAAGAAATCAACTGTTCACACAATGATTCAGGCAAGGCAAAAACCCATGTAATGATGCTCACTGAGAGAAATGCTATTTCCAGAGTAATTTGAATGTCTGTACACTTGATGCTCAGAACTTGTCTCCATCACTGCACCATTGTCTATAAAGGTTATTAGCACCATGTCTGAACTGGGGGATGAGACATCAAGAAACTTTATAAGCACATTCAAGAAACCCCTACTTATATTGCTAACATCCTAAATCCAGGTGTTAAAAACCTGGTATGGAAATGGTTAAGTATGGTGCCAAATTATTCAAGCTACTGCTACAGAGTTTAAGCTCAAATCTTCCTTCTAAGTGATCAAGTGTTTCCCATGGCACAGGAAGAGATAGCTACAATTAACCCTGAAGCCCAAACAGAGACACTAGTCAGGAAGTGTCTAGTTTTCCTGCACTAAGCTGATCAGGAGAGACAGCTCCTCCTTGTACCTACTATAAGGTCCCTTTCAGCTGTTGGTGTCAAGGGTACACTCCACCCAAAGCAGCAGATACCTGCTCACGAAGAAGCATGTTCCATGAGCACAGCTAGCTTAGTTTAGAAGAAATCGTACTACTAATGTTTCACTCAAGGGCTAATACTTGTTCACTGGTTTCTAAGCACCACAAGGACTTTATTATACCAATTAAAATAATGTTAAAGTCTTGTGAAATTTCAAAATCAATTTGATTGCCAGGTATGATCAAGAACCCATAGAGGAGGCCACCATGAACCAAGAAGCCCCTAGTCCTTTCTGCTGGAACCTGACCACCAGAGCCCTGCAGCTGGAAATAGGCCCCAAACTCACCATGCCACTTGCCCTTGTACACAGTGCCAAAGGAGCCTGAACCAATCCGAGTAGACAGCATCACCTCACTGGCTTCTATTTCCCAGTAATAACTTGAGTCTCTCTGCCCACGAGGCCTCTGAAACAAGTGGAGATCATTCATAATCCATACTACCAAAGAAAGGATCGTCCTAACCCCATCTGATACTGCTTCCCTTAAAGATGGACACTGTCACTGCAGCTACAATTTCTGTCTTTGAGAAGATGCCAGTTTACTGAGTTGCAGCCGAATGGCAACTGATAAGATAGAAGGTGCCAGGGAGCATTGGCATTCATTTTCCTTTACTATATTTTATTAGGCTCCCACCCCCAATCTAATTTCCAAGAGTTTATTGAGCCCCGAGTGACAGGAGGTGTTACTGGCCATACTCACAATTTTGTTTTTTTCCTGGGTCCCAGATCCTGGTGCCCTCTCTCTTTGTGCTGGCACAGGGGTTTTGGGCTGTGACCAGCCTGTTGGGCTCAAGTTGTTGGGGCTGCTGGACAGGGCTGAAGGTGAGGCTTAATAGACAAGACAAACAGAATCCGCACGTAGATAAGCCAACAGAAGATCACAGCATAGAGAGAAAAAAGCCCATTACTGATCACTAAATGACTGGGGTAAAGTACCTGATTCACTGTGGCTTCGAATTGCATCCTGAAACAAAAAAACATAAGTTGATCAGACAAGCTAGAAAAGGTTTTCTCTTTCGAGGGAAGGGTTGTAGGAACAAAACAATTATTAACTCTCTAAAATACAAAGTATACTTCCATAGTCTAAATTCCTAGTTTACCTAATTTCAAAAGCAAATTTTTCCAAGATTGATTTCTATTAAATATTACGTTAAGTGAGTAATACAGCTTTTCACAGGTAACCACAACATTTCTCAGAAAAAAAGCAACAGAAACAAACCTTCAGCAAAAGCTAGCAAGTTACTATCAATGGAGATCTCCTCCAAAGACTCAGGATTCTGCTCTGCTGAGACTTAATCAGAGACAGAGAAAGAGAGACAGAGATCCAGTGACAGGCTCATTTTTACTTTATTAGGAATAAGAACAAATATAGACCTAAAGTTGGGTTTGACACAGGTAGCACTACTTAAGGCCTAAGTCACAAGGAACTGGAAAGACGACGAACACCAGAGTCTGAATCCTGTGTTTATATATTTTTTAAATCTGCATGGACCGAAGGGGAGACTCAGTCAGGGTCATAGAACAGTAGATGGTAGAAACGGAACCATCACATATGGATCTAAGCCTCAGCTCCATTAAACCTTAGTGATGTTCTCAAGCAGGCTACATTCTCTTATGTGACCAGCCAACTCTACTAGACACTGTTTCAAAGAACAGTTCAAATCATGGAGACCTACCTCAGCAGGACATTTTTTCAAGATTTTATTTTTGATTTGTGTGTGGTACACCACACATATGAAAATGCAGGTGCCCACAGAAGTCAAAAGATAATGTGAGATCCCTGAAGCTGGAGTTACAGATAGTTGTGCGCCTCCTCACATGGGTACTTGGACCTGAACTCATGTCCTACAACAGCAGCAAGCACTCTTAACTGCTCAGGTATCTATACGCCCCTCCATGAAACAGTTCTAAACTCTAAATTTTAAAATTCTTGAGGATGGAATTTATAGGCAATAATATAAAACCACTTGACCCTCATAACTTCAGAAAATGTCTTTCTAGAAAGTCATCTGTCACCTTTTTTTTTTTTTTTTGTATAATCGCAGCAAACAAGATATTTGTTCTACAACGCTATTACTAGAATGTTCCCACTCAATATTTTAAGGTTTATTTTTCATTTTATATGTAAGGGTGTTTTGCCTGTATACATGTGTGCACCACATTTGTGTAGTGCCCCAGAGGCCAAAAGAGGATATTATATTCTCCAGAACTGAAGTTATAAACAGTAGTAAGCTTGTATTTGGGTCCTGGGACCTGAACTAGGGTCCTCTACAAAAAAAGTGCTCTTAACTGCTGTGCCATCACTCCAGCCATGTTTTTAGTTGGTTGCTTACTTGCTTGGTTGGGTGGTTGGGTGGTTGGTTTTTTAAATACAGGGTCTCACTATGTAGCCCAGGCTGGCTCTGAGCTTGCCATTCTCCTGCCACAGCCTTGTTAGTGCTATGATTACAGACATGTGTCACCATGATTAGCTTTCAAAGATATCTTTACAAAAGTAAAAGAACCACAAACCAAGCTACTGTGTGCGTGCTCGCGCCCTCTCTCTCTCTCTCTCTCTCTCTCTCTCTCCCTCTCTCTCTCTCTCTCTCTCTCACACACACACACACACACACACACACACAAACACACACAGTTTCAGCTACCCTGTCCAAGTATCTTAACAGCATAGAGTAAAGCCTAATCCTGAGTCCCAAGCCTTTCTGTAAAACATCCACAGAGATACTTAAGAATCCAGATTCTTGGGACTGGGGAGAGGATTTGGTTGCTGAAGGGCTTGCCACATAAGCAAGAAGCCCAGAGTTTAATCCCCCTGTGGTGGCACATGCCTACGACCCCTATACTGGGTAGATGGTGACAGGAGGATCCAGCCTACCCTAGCCAGCAAGCTCCAGATTCAATGAGACCATATTTCAAAACCCAGATGGACGTGAGGAAGACATGTGACATCAATCTCTAGCTTCCACATGCCTGCACACACACAAAATACAGATCTTCACTTTACAACTCAAACTGGGCCTGATGATATGACAGTCTGCAAAAGGTGGAAAAGCCTGGTGTCTATATTTTTAAGTACAACACAATGGCAGCCAAGTAGGAGAAACACGGGTCACTCAACCAATCTCTTCTGTTATTTTCATTGATTAGACTTTTATTCCAGAGTACAGCAGGATAGTTTTTAATGTCTCTTACTTTTTCCTTCCTCTGCCCATTATTTTATTTGGTAGTAACTGCTATAATTGGATCACATAATCCCAAGATAAAGTTTTAAGTGCTCTTAAGTTTTAGTTTAGAAGAACATAACTGGTGTTAAGCCAAACAACAGACAATCCAAAATGCTTAATGAGCCATGCATTACTACAAAAGGAAAAAAAAAGACACCTTTAACCCCAGCACTTGAGAGGCAGAGAGAGGCAGAGAGATCTCTGTGAGTTAGAGGCTACCTTGGTCTACATAGTGAGTTCCAGGACAGCCAGAACTATAGTGAGACCCTGTCTCAAAAAACACACCAAAAAGGGAATAAAAAAGCCACAAACAAAATTTTCTTTTGAGGCACAAACAGGATTAATACTTGTGCTACTTATGTTAGAAATTGAAGAATTTTTCACTTTGAATGTACTAACAGTTTAAAAAGGAACAAGTTGGACATGGGAAGCAAATGGCTACTTTATGGTATTACTAGGATTAATAATGATAAAGCCCGTAGCTTACACAGGGTAGGACAAGTGGTTAAAAGTGATTTATAGCTAGAAAGAAAGTGCACCTGATATGACAGGTGTCAAGGAACAAGTTTTTAAAAAGATCAATTCATGGTGTAGAGAAAGGACAGTTATGTGTTCATGTCTCCAATCTTTTTTGATTTTGAAATAGGATCTCACTATGTAGCCCAGGCTGGTCTTGAATAAGGTCCTCCAGAGTGCTGGGATTCTAGTCATGTGCTAGTATGCCAGACTTTCTGATAAACTTTTCTAAGTCATGTTAACCAGATGGATGAAATGTTTTGATTTCTAATGTATGAACACAGTACAGATGCTGTGTTACTGTATCAGTCCATCTTTTGAGAGAACTGAGTTTTTAAAAACTATTTTAATGCCCTTGTCTTCAAGAATCTACCTTGAGAAATTCACCTCCCTATCAGTGGTAACCCAGAGTGTTTATTTTACTCATAACTCTAGAAAAGGAAAAATAAAAATTATGGCAACAAGTCTGACTAGAAGTATAAATGAATGTATAGTTGTCTCACTTAATAGTCTACCATCTGACAGTCTCTTCTGTTAAACCCAAGAAAGCAAAGGCATGAAGAAAATACCTACTCTTCCCCTCAGACAAAATCGTCTGGAGCACGCCCTGGGAGAAGCATTCAGGCTGTTATTCTAGTCCAAAGCAATGAGAAATAAAAAAGAATAAAGAACAAAGGAAGCATTTGAAGTGTATTCAGTCAACTTTAAAGATGAGCTAGAAAGAAAACCAAAGGAACAGAACATACAAGAAAAGAAAGGCAGTTTGCAAACACTGACTGGCACTGACACATTTGCCTCAATGCGTAGTAGATCCCAGAGCTCCTCCTTTACAATCTTCTAGAGCATCTGAGGTTTCACACTACATCCCTCATTGCTCTGCAGTATCTGTACCAGTGCAAAGAAATGCATTCAAAGCTGGGACACAGAGCACAGTGGTTAGCGAGGAGTTCTGTTTCCTGCTGGAATGACACACTGGCCTAGTTATTAAGCCAGTCTATACACGTTAACAGATTTAAAAAGAACATTTCAAAGTCCAAGGGCCTGAGAAAGTACTACAACATTCCTGAGCAGCTTTGAAATCCACATTCTCTGTGCTTCCCAATGTTAACTACTGCAGCTCATAACCACCCCCAAGGGGCCCTATTACCTCAATCATCCTGCTGTCCACAGGCAGGGTGGTGCTGACCATGTGGACATTGGGAGTGGACGTTGACCTCTGCCTCTGGGACAGGGAACCTTCAGAGGAAGGGCTGGAGGTGTTGAAAGTGAAGGCGTGGGGTGTGGAGTATCTGTGCTGGGAACTAGGGCACGGAGGAGAAAGAAAGTCCCATGATTGGCACTCAGGCCTCCACACTGGCAAAGCCTTTTTGACTGCTTAGCTCATTAAGACACTTAAGGGCAAACCTGACCCATACAACCCTTGACACAATATTTCACTCTCTCAATATGCACTATTTAAAAACTCTGTTTCTTTTCATTCAAAATTTTGAAAATGAAAAATAAATGTGCTTGTCATGCCCTGTGAAAAGGAGAGTCCATTATACAGTTTCTCCTTGGTAAAAAAAAAAAAAAAAATCACTCTTCAGAATAATTTAGTTTGACAACATTTCTGAGAGCAGGTCAGTATTTGCTATAAGTACCATCTAACTAGAATCTGCCCAATTTAATTTGAAGAAAGACTGAAAATTTCTACCGTTAGAACGTCTGCCACACCAACCCATGGAAAGACTGTTCCAGCACAGGGACGTGCACTAACAAGTACAGAGTGAGGGACGGCATGCAGCTCGGTGGCACAAGGCTTACCTAGCCTGTATAAGGTTCTAGGTCTGAGCCCAACATCTTGAAGCCAATAACGCTTGTGACTATATGAATGGCTCCATAGCATATCACCAGCGTAGCCTAGGTGAGTGAGGCCCTAAATTCCACCCCAACTCCAAAAAAACCATAGTAGAGGGTATCTGTTGTTCTGTAGATGAAATTTAAGGTTTGTTCAGGCCACAGTTGTATGAACTCAAGGGACAATGACTGGCTTTTCTAAGGGGTGCTGCTCTGTCTGTGCCCATACCACTCTGAACAGGCCTGGCCTCGTTTACGGAAGGCTGTTCCCTCACTGAAAAGCCACCTTGCACTAGGATTCTACATTTTAGGTTTTCAGAGTCTAGTTTCTTGTCTTCAAGGCAAGTTGTTTTTTGCTCAAATGTGGTTTTCAAATAACCAAA
Organism: Uromys caudimaculatus; assembly: GCA_028551405.1. Lineage (NCBI taxonomy): Eukaryota > Metazoa > Chordata > Mammalia > Rodentia > Muridae > Uromys > Uromys caudimaculatus. Next base: position 30,146,256 of record CM052700.1, on the reverse strand, counting down.
AAGAACTCATTCAAGTCAGGCATAAACACATATTTCAGTACAAATTCCTTGTTCTTATATGCTGCCTTTAACTAGTTCTATAGTAGCTTTACAGGGGTCATTAAATGGTAGCTGATTAGCTATCAGACATTTTAAACCAAAATGTAGATTTTTATCTTGATTGTCACTGACCAAGATGTAAATTCAAGTTTTAAAACCAAGTTAAAGGCAAGCTCAGAGCATAACAGGAAGATCTATCTCCAACTACTGGATTTTAAGGCTGGAATAAACATTTACAAGTTAAGGTCTCATTTTCTTCTTAGTTGTTGTACTCACTTGGGGGACCCTTTCCACAGATACCTAATTCACCACACTGGAAGAAGGCAGAACCTCAAGCTTTTTATAAACGTAATGTGAGACGGAGGGTTGCATTGTAATGGAAGGGCCTGCAGTCAAAATCACTTTCCAGAATGTAAATACTCTGAGACCACAGAGAGAAAGATCTCCACTTGGCGTTCCACAGAAGCAGCAAAGGGTCTGCAGACAGCAGGACATGAAGAAGGACTTCTTTGTATTCAGGCTGCCAACCCACCCAACCCAATGTAACTTTCCGAAAGAGCTCAAAGTAAAACATTACCTAGCAGGCATCCGGGAAACAGATTCTCGCATCCGACGCATTGTGAAAGAAGGTGGTGCTGGGACTCCACTATCACCAACAGTGGAATTTGGAAACAGCCTAAATGAAACATGGAAAGACTAGTTTATGGATTCAGTCCTCTCTCAGAGAAACCATCCCACCTTGCCTCTAAACCCAAAGCTAAAAGCCAACTTCTCTGATTCATTTTCCTCAAGTGCTTTCTTTAGTCAGTCACCTGTTATGAAGAGACCTCAATCTAAAGGGCTAGACTACAGACTGAGTGACAGCAACCTGCTGATAAATGCACATCCTGCCAGGGTTCATCTCTAGAAAAGTGGTCCTGTCCAGCAGCTACACTACAGCATGCTTCTCAAGTCATAGTACAACATTTCACAACCTATACTGTAGACAGCTTTTCTGGAATTGTCTTTGAAACACACACACACACGGAATAAATTAAATTCATTATATTCAGTACCAACAGTAAACAGAAGGGAAAGCAGGGTCACCATTAACCAGGCACTTTCATTTGCACGCTGAGTCCTTGTGCTAAGCAACCCTATGCTGTCCCAGTCCACTCTTTAGAAATGAGGGGGCTGAGACTTGGAGGTGCCAGTGACAGTCCTGAGGTTGTGAGGTGTTCGCTGGCCTTTCTGCAACTCAAGTACTCTGAGAACCAACTGGTGACGTCTGTGGGAGCTAAAAGGTTCCCTTCCATTGTGAATGAAAATGGTATTCTTTTCAATTTCCTAACATGTTTCAATAAGGGTAAAACTGACTTTTCATAATCTCAACACAAGTTTTTAAAAGACTCTAAGAAGTGTAATTTAAAATATACAATTATTAAATCATTTTCTCTCTGTGAAATATATTTTTGTATCTGGCTTATCTCCTAACAGAGAGCCTCAATCTTTTATATCCAAACTGTCTGAGGCCCAAACACATTGCTCCCCTGTGTGAGAGGAAGGAAACAACACAAGCTCCACTTTCTGCTTTCTTGGGACAACCCACAGCACTGGCCACTTGCAGCCCAGGTGAAGAGAGAAAGCTCAGTTCTTCAATTTCTATGTTGCTGTTCTTTTCCTTGACAAACCAGTGTCAATAACAATTTGACAAACAATGGGTCCTGTCTGCTTGTGGTATTTGTTTGTGCATGTGTGTCTGAGTTCATATGACGGGTGTGAATACCAGAGGTCAGTGCTAGGAGTCTTCCTCAATCACTCTCCATCTTAATTTCTGAGACAAGATCTCTCACTGAAACTAGAGCTCAATGGCTCAGCTAGACTAGCTGGCTAGCAAACCCAAGGATAGACCTGTCTCTACTTTCCCAACTCTGAGATTATACACTGTAGGCCCAGCTTTTATGTCAGGGCTGCTGATCAAACTCAGCTCTCATGCTTCCACAGTTAGCACTTTACCAACTGAGTCATCCCCCCAGCTCCCTAACTTTTTATTTTACAGCTAGAGGACCACCACACTAAAAATAACTAATTTCAGAACTATTATGCTTCTAAAGTAGATAGTCTCTGACTCACAGCAATCATTTATTTAGCAAACCTAAAACTCAGACTTAACATTGAAAATGTATAATGAGCACCCTCAAAAGTGTTTCTAGACCTGACCCTGACATTTTTTACAAGGAAAAAACCACAGTGCCTTACAAGAGCTGTCTGATATTACTCCAGTCCACACACATAGTAGGTACTTTGGTGCTACAGTGCTCATGAAACTTGTAGCCACAAGTCTGACATCGAAATCCATTTAGCAGGAACTTCTGACAGATGTCACAGAATGCAAGCTTCAGGAACGTTTTCCGAGCCTGTGACAAGAAAGCAGATATAGGATTGTGAGAACTTGAGAGACGAGCAAACACACTGTCTTCACCGGCCTCACAAGAGTCCCCGCAGGGAAGAATCACACTTACAACACTGTCAGAGTCAGAAACAGGGTCGAGGGGCCTCTGTTAATCAACTCTAAACTGCCCACTATACATGACAGCATAGGGAAAGCTGAAAGCAACTAACAGTGTGCACCTAGGGCTACTCAGGAAGGTCAACGATCCACCGTAGAGAACCCAAAATGGCAAAGAGAGAGGAGCTGAAACTTACAAAATTGTGAGTTGTTAGTGGAACATGATCCAAAAAATCCACTTGCAGTTCTTCTCCAATCAGAGAGGCAGCATCGGTGTTCCAGTCTAAGCGTGCTTTCTTACTAAAAATTACCAAAAGCATAACATGAGGGAACATTGGACAAGGCTCAAGACATAGAGCAATTCTACTGTCTACTGCATGCTGTCTAAGCATGCCTCACAGGTGTTCTGGTCCCACCCTGAAAATAAGCCAACCCTGCTCACTGCATGGCCTGTTGAACTCCAAAATGTATGCTCCTAGAGCCAAGTGTCCGTCAGATAATGAAACAGAACCATCCCAGGACAAGAGGACTGTCTTTAAGGGGCTGACTGTATAATGTTAAAACCCTACCAAGTCACTACAGGTTAGTGTTCAACAGGTACTTCAATCTAAAATACATACATATAATATAAACACAAATGTGCTGTACATTAGTTACAGACATAACAGTGTTTGTAGAAATTAGGAACACAACAGTCTTCAAAATTGACTGACACCACTCTGTGCCCAGAACAAGGAAAACAGAAAAACATAGTGATTTAAGCAAAAACTGTCTGGTTCAATTAATCTGCTGCATTTGCTGAGGATGAATATTTCCGATGAAGAAATGTAGCGCACATATGACATCACTCAGACCCCTCTTACCACTTGCCAGAAGCCAACAACCCACTCTCCTGGTTAACCAGTGAGCAATAATTCATTCCTTAAGATAATTTCCTATGCAAGGTAGGGAAATGGTATCTGTCTAAAGTACTATTGTTTCCACATGAAGACCAAGAAGGAAACCCCACTTCCCGAATAGGCAGGAGAGAACAGAGATCAGTTCTAAATCAGTACAGCTTTGGAGAAGAGTGGACTAAGCCCATCTCAGAATCTCCCATGTCCTGAAGGAAGTCTATGTACCAGCTTGGGGACAGACACAGAAATCAATCCAGCTAGAAGTGATAACATGTTGAAGATCAGCAAACTAGCTGAATAAACAGAGGAACAGACACACAGAGGGTAAGCTCTCTGAGGAGACTCTCTCCTGAGATGTTCTCTCCAGCCAGGGAACTCAGAGCAACAGAGAACAAGCAAAAGGTTGGTAACAGAAGCACTGCTTCCCAAAGAGGACAAAGTCAAAGGATTGGCTGCCATAGTAAGTAACAGTATGTATGCAGTGCTCTGTTGCCATGGGCCATGATCTCAGCCTTTGAGGATGCAAAAACCATCTCTATCTTGCTACCACTACTGGAAATACAGTGTATTTTCCTGGAAGTAGAAATTCCCTGCCTCTTTCAGCCCTGTGACTATCAGAGAACCAAGATTTAATACTCATCAAACTGAATACTTAGCATATTCCAGACCCTATGTTCTGTCTCCAGTACTACCAAAAAAAAAAAAAGATGGGTGAGGAAAGCATGAATGGAATGAATGAATGACAAGACTCTCTCTTTAGGACTACAGTAAATGTGTACACGTAGCAAGACAACATGAGATGTTATTCTTCAGGTTCCATCTATCTTGCTTTCTGAGACAAGTTCTCTCACTGCTCGGGAGCTCACCAATTAGGTTAAAGAGGCCAGCAAGCTTCAGGGACCTGCCTGTCTCTGTCTCCAGGTGCTGAGGTTACAGGGCGCAACCACAGTCGGGTTTTATGGCAGGCTAGCAATCAGATGGCACGGCAAGCACTATATGACTGGTGTATTTCTTCAGGCCAATGATGAAAAGGGATAAGGGATGGGGGCAAGGGGCAAGGGAAAGAAGGGAGAGAAGAGGGGAGGGGAGGGAGCTGGAGAGATGGCTCAGTGGTTAAGAGCACAGGCTGCTCTTCCAGAGGTCCTGAGTTCAAATCTCAGCAACCACATGGCGGCTCACAATCATCAGTAACGGGATCTGATGCACCTCTTATGTCAGGGTACTCATATACATAAATAAATCTTTAAAAATTATTAAAAAAAAAAAAAAAGAGGGGAGGGGAGGAAATGTTTTTCTGTATATCTGAATGTCTCTAAGTGGTATGTGTGTAAAGCTCCCCTTGGAGGTCAGAAGACGGCATAAGATCTCCTGGAGCTGGAGCTGAGATTTGAACTCAGGACCTCTGGAAGAGCAGCCTGTGCTCTTAACCACTGAGCCATCTCTCCAGCCCCCTCCCCTCCCCTCTTCTCTCCCTTCTTTCCCTTGCCCCTTGCCCCCATCCCTTATCCCTTTTCATTAGCTGAGAACCACCTGATATGAGTGCTGGGAACTGAACTTGAGTTCTCTGAAAGAGCAGCAAATGCCGTTAATGAGCCATCTCTTCAGCCCCAGCATTCTTAACCATAAAAACCAATGCAAACATGTTCAGAGTACCCACTCTGCATGGCAAACACCAGGAAAACTCTCTGCACTCAAAAACATGCCTTCTAACAATGCTGCCTCCATCCCTGGACAATGCTATTAGCATCTCCTATGCATTGTGGTTTTTAAGACAATGTCCAGGCAATAATTTCAAGTTCTCAGTAGCAAATTTTTCTGAATTGATACTTTTAAAACAAAGTATATACACATACACTAATCCCTAGGAAGCTAATAAAAACCATTTGTAATAGAACAAGTTATTTGTGGTTAGGAAATGCTTAGAATTCTAAAAGGTGCTGACTGGCTTCGCTCTTACCCTTTGTGTTCCTGGAGAAGTCTGAACACTGCACAGCACTCTGGCTGCAGGCCTCTCACCTTCAGAGCTTTCATAAGGCAGTCATGCAAGCTCATTCCATTCCGCACATTGACCTGCAAACAAACGATCACCTTTAGTACCATTGTGGCTACAGCACTCCTTCCAAAGATGAACACTGAAATACACACACCCACATGTAAAATGGTAAAGACTTATAACATACTCTTCGCAATAGTGAACACAGAGAAAAACACCTCAATATCCAGAATTAAATACAAGCAAATGTACACAGACCTGAATCAGCATTGGGAACATTATGCATCTCCTGAACTACCCTTAATTAGTTATCTGAGGGGACAGTAATCTTTGTCATGTTAAACAGAGAAAATACTTTTATTAGAACAATACAATGAGTAAGAATATTTTAAAAGTGGGGAAAACAATATATGTTTATGTATGTTGTATGGGTTAGAAAGATGGATGCCGGGCTGGAGAGATGGTTCAAGGGTTAAGAGCACTAGCTGCTCTTCCGGAGGTCCTGAGTTCAATTCCCATCAACCACATGGTGGCTCATAACCATCTTTAATGAAATCTGATGCCCTCTTCTGGTCTTCAGGAATACATGCAGGAGACTGCTATATACATAATAAATAAATAAATCTAAAAAAAAAAAAAACCAAAACCAACCAAACAAAAAAGTATGCCTTGCTATTAACATTTGAGGGAAAGGCGATTGTTGCCAAGCTTAAGTTCAATCCCTGAGACCAATATGGTGGAAGCAGAAACTAACTCCAAGAAGTTATCCATTCTCTGATCTCCACAAATGCACCTTGGAGCACACATGCACAAGTGCGTGCGTACACACACACACACCAAAAAATAAAAACATTTTAAAAATAACTTTAAGTGATATGGGGGGATACTTGGTACACTCTAGATCTGGACTTGCAAGTGTACACATAAGTACATAGGCAGGAACAACAGAAGGTAAAACATACATGAGATGAGCCTTGATAATAAAATCTTCCAACAAAATGGAGAGATGATCTTCCTAACAAATTTCAAAGTAGTGAGGGTGAGCAGGAAGTGGAGGAACAGAGTTCCTGCTTGACCTTAGTGACAGACCAATGTGTACCAGATGGCCTAGGCAGCATGTGCCCACACATGCCAAAATCCATGCTTCAAAAGCTAGGCTGCTACTTGGGAGGCACAATGCAAAGTATCTGTACCCACAGTGTTGAAATACTGAATAAAATCTTGAAGAGTTTAGATATTTTGGGTTCAAAGTCTAGGAAATTAATTTAAAAAAACAAAAAACCAGAGTCAATAGAACCAGCAAGGATGATTTGAAGTAGTTATGAACTGCCTACATGGAACTCTACTGTGGCTGACTGCAGAACTCTGTCAGAAAAAGACTCTGCCCTTTTCAATCATTCTTTTCTAGCTGATTTGAGATAGAGATGAGTCTTTAAAAGCAAGGCGGAGATGTCTAACCTCAAAACAGAGCACACCATCTGGATACAAAGTGGAGACAAAGCTAGGAGGAAGGAGCAAGAGGGAGCCTAAGGAGTGACAACTCACCTGCTTTTCTTTCACATAGCCTTATTTTGATATTACTGGCCACTAACAGGGACTTAGCTGGCCAGTCACCAATCTCTGAAGAATAGATAGGTTAGTAAGGGAGAGCTACAGCAAAATTTGAGGCTATAGGACACACAATTTAGGGGTGACAGAGGTCAGAGAGAATCAGTTATATCAGAGGAAAGAAAAAGGGTTTTCTAAGCTATAAAAGTTTCTCCTTTGCTGCGGATGAGGCCATCTGATTCTTCAAGTTAATAAACCTTTATCACAGGA
>CM052700.1:30130808-30138522 GCA_028551405.1 Uromys caudimaculatus | reverse complement strand
TCCTGTGATAAAGGTTTATTAACTTGAAGAATCAGATGGCCTCATCCGCAGCAAAGGAGAAACTTTTATAGCTTAGAAAACCCTTTTTCTTTCCTCTGATATAACTGATTCTCTCTGACCTCTGTCACCCCTAAATTGTGTGTCCTATAGCCTCAAATTTTGCTGTAGCTCTCCCTTACTAACCTATCTATTCTTCAGACATTGGTGACAAGGAGATTCTCCCATCTATAAACTGGACAGTATATAGCACAGTCTCCAAGGGGAGGAGAACTACATTTTCTAGGGTCACATACCACAGTCCTCTGCTTATTCGGCAAGAAAACCCGGATAGTATTGCTTGTCTTAGAAGAATCCGTGAGTTTGCCATCATCTGAGGCCCGGCGCTGATAGCCAAACTGCTGAACAATTGTAGGGGAGATGCAGCTGGAGCCATCAAACACCGCATCTTTGAGTCCAAAACCATTGCTGATCGTCTTCCAAGCTCCCTGTATGTGCTCCATTGATGCAATTTAAACAATACTTATACCTGAAAGACAAAGAATTATAATTCTGGAAGAAAAGTACTTAACCCAAGAACACAATATAAAAAGTTGTGAAAACAGTGGTATATGGCTTTTTGTAATCTGTGAGCAAGTTAGTCAGGAAAGAAATATATTTCCATTAAATGAGAGAAAAGGAGACCAAAACTCAAAGCTTACCTAGAACATAAGCCAGGATCGCCTGGCTTCTAGTCCATATTTTTCATATGTATTTATTTTATTTGATTACAATGTATAAATAAACTGGGCCATCACCTCTGTCCATGAGCAATATATTTTAAATTCTGAGATTATATACTAGGGAGTAGGGGGTCCTGCCTCTAAGAGAGAAGCAGAAAACTTAATTCCCAGGATGCACTATAGATACCATATATATTTATTTTTATGCATAAACTTTCTCATTTAATTTGTGTAAGAACTTCAGCTTTTAAATCTTCCTTCTACTCTTTCTCTTTAAGCCTGAGAAATTACCCTAGCTGCCCCAAAACTCCCAGATTCCATATCTACTTACAAAGTCTATGAATTTTCTGTTGTTAACATTCAGGGTTCAGTTTGGGTGCAGAACCAAAGAGGAAAACCAGCCATTTAACCCACTGTAATCTGATGTTTTAACTATGTAACATGCCTCAGGCATAAGGACTAAGAATGCCCAGGCACTTGCAAGTCAGCAAGGAGGCAAAGTAATGGTTCTCCTCCCCTAGAAAACGATGAGGTTAACAGAGAATCTCCCTTTAAGCCTTCTATCAGACACTTCTTTTGTCTATCCAGCAAGAGCTAAAATTTACCAGGAGCCTCTATTGTGAGGCGGAATACAGAGCATGTATGCACGCATACATATATGCATGCGTGCATACATAGCACATACACAAATTTACATACATACATACATATGCCCCATTTCTATTATCCATCTTAATACGTACAGTTAGATACTAAGTAGAAGTGATAACCCATCTAAAGCAGAGAACAGTCTTACAACATACTTCTGAGTGTCCAGACTAAGATGCACACTTGAGCAGCTCTGACTCCACATCTCTTACTATCTCACATACAGCCCTGACAAACAAACCATTTACTCAGGGATGAAATGGCCTAGAATTAAAGAAAATGTAACCTATACCTTGTTTTCAACCAGAACTTTCTGGTTTTCCTGACTACCCACTATGAGCTAAATTCTCAGCTCAGGAAAAGAAATTGGGGATTAACTGCAACCAGACTCCTGTGCCACATCTATGGGTCCACAGCTGTAGATTCAACCAATTGTAAATCAAAAATAGTGTGTGTGTGTGTGTGTGTGTGTGTGTGTGTGTACGCTGAATATATGCAGACTTCTTTTTTTGTGTGGCTGTCTGCATAACATTTACACTGGATTAGCAATCCTGAGTTCTCTGGGTGAAGTGGACTTACATGAGAGACATATGCAGGGCCCATGCAAATACTATGTCCTCTACATGAGGGCCCTGAGCAAATGTAGACTGTGGTACAGGGGTGCAGGAGTGCAGGAACGAAGCCCAGCAGACACAATGGGACATCTGTAACCTTAATTCAAAGTCAGGAAAGCAGAGCAGGTTCAGAGAGTTACTCAAGATCACTATGTGATATTATAAAAAATCTTGGTACAACCTTTCTGGAGGAAAATGAGAATGTACCACCTACTAAAATTCTGACATCTTTTGTTGTTGTTGTTGTTGTTTTGTTTTGTTTTGTTTTTTCGAGACAGGGTTTCTCTGAAATTCTGACATCTTAGGGGCTGATTTTTTTTTTTTTTTTTTAATCACCAAAAGCAATCTCCAAACAGCAGCTCATCATGTCACCCCCTTGCTGAAAACTCAGAATAGAATCTAAACTCCTTAACCAGGCCTCTAAGACTGCTTTCAGAACATACCAGTCATACTGGTAATGGCGGAGCACACTTTTAATCCCAACACTTGGAAGGCAGAGACAGGCGGATCTCTGTGTGAGGCCATCCTAGTCTAAATACCCAGTTCCTAGATATCCAGGGCTACAAAGTGAAACCTTGTCTTAAAAAGAAAACAAACAAACCCACCAGAATATGCCAGTATTCATACCTCAGAATTTCTTATTCCCTTCACCCAAAAGGATGGAAACCCCAGTATGATGGTTTGCGTATGCTCAGCCCAGGGAGTAGCACTATTAGGAGGTGTGGCCTTTTTGGAGGAAGTGTGGGGGTGGCCTTGGAGACCCTCCTCCTAGCTGCCTGAGGATGCCCAGGCTGTTCCTTGCTTCCTTTGGATGAAGATTTAGAAATCTCAGCTCTTCCTGCTCCATGCCTGCCTGGATGCTGCCACGCTGCCACCTTGATGATAATGGACTGAACCTCTGAACTTTAAGCCAGGCCCAATTAAATGTTGTCATTTATAAGACTTTGCCTTGGTCATGGTGTCCGTTCACAGCAGTAAAACCCTAACTAAGACACCCAGAAACAGTCAAGATGGCCTTTTCACTACCTGTCTCCACCAAGACAACCTTTCCCCTTCCCCCAGGAAACAAACCTGATTAATTCTCAGTTTGACATTTATTATTACAGAGACTGTTTATAACTGCTCTGTGAGCAGAGCTCACTGGTATATTCTTAGTACTTGGACCAATACCTGCAACACGAAGGCACCTAACCCAAAGCTTTGTGTAATTCTATGAGTTTTCAGGCATTCCATTGCAGTGGTACACTAAATTTTCATTCTTTTCACAGTAACTGTTAGTTACTATATGACCTTATTTATTATTCTGATTTGATTTTCAAGTGGAAGAAGTCTACTCACCAATCATGATAACTATAATTCCTATGATTATTTTTATTATAATCAACCAAAGTTAGTTATCAACTGAAATTTTAAAAACTAACCAAAACCAAGCATTAATCCCAGCACAGGGAGGCACAGGGAGGCAGAGGCAGTCAGATCTCTGTAAGTAGGCCAGCCTGATCTACATAGGAGTTACAGGACAGTCATGGCTCTGTACAGCGACCCTGACTCAAAAAAACAGGAGAAGAAGGAAGAAGGAAGAAGGAAAGAGGAACAGGAAAGGAAAAAAACTAAACAGCAGTGGTTCTAAGTCTAACATTAAATATTAAAATGTACTAAGAAAATTGCTGTAAGATACAACATAAAATTATAACCATAAGCAGATTCCATTTAAAATAAAAATCAGATATACTAGGTAGAAAAGATGGTTCAGAGGTTAAAAGCAAAAGTAGGTACTGCTCTTGTAGAGGGCCCCATGCCGTCGTCAAGTACATAAGTAGTCTGCTGACATCTGTGGAACAGATTACTTGATCAATAAAATTATATACAGCTCTTCCCTTTTTCAGCCATTTCTGGAGTTTAATTCTTTGTAACTTCTGACCAAAGCAAGAACCACAGAAGGCTTTGACTGCACCTTCTCACAATCCAAAGAACATTGTGTCTTTTCATTTTTCCAAAGAGCAGAGAAAGAAAGAAGCCTAGCATTAGCTATATACCCACCCTAAAAGATGATCATGTTCAGGTTGCACAAGGACACTCCAGAAGGCAGCAGATGGCAGAGCAGTTCAGGTTTACAGTAAAACAAAGGACACCATCTACTCTGTACATGTGCAGTGGGGAAAGACTGCGGTACACTGCCATGTGGGTAATCACCCCAGAAAAGTGACTAGCACAGGCTAAAGCTGGACAAAGGCTGGGGGCGCTGAGCGAGGGGGAGAACCTGGAACAGAAAGACAAAAGCCAAAACACAAGGAACAGACACATGAGATGTAGGAACAGAGTAATCATCTCATATACAATTCTCACTAAAAACTGAGTGAATGAAAAGTTATACTGCCTTTCCTTACATTTTAAAACTAGATTTTGGATGATTTTTATGTTAAGAAAGGCCTTTCCATTTGTTTAACTGACTAGTCAACTTTCTGTCATCCTCTTCTAGGGGTGGGATAAACACAGAAAGCATGGGATGTGCTACTGCTTCGTCTCTCTCACAAGTGAACACTTCTCAGATTTACGGAGGATAAGACATAGGCTGATAAAAGTAACCAACACTAGCGGGTGTGACTTTTCTTTCTTTCCTTCCACCCACATAGCACACTCTAGATAGGAAAGCACTCTACCACCAAGCCCCAGCCCAGTAACATGCCTAAGAATCTCATTACTAGGTCTACTTTCTAGTATTAAATGAAAATTTTTAGACTACTTATGTTTATATATGCCTTTGAAAAACAGAACTAGAAAGATGGCTCAGCAAAGAGAGACAGAGACAGAGACAGACAGACAGATCACACCAGAACAGGTAGTAGTACAGGTCTGTATATGTCCAGCACTCTAGACACAAAGCAGGAAGATGGAGAGTTTAAGACCAGCCTGATCTACATAAAAAGACCCTAACTCAAAACAAAACAAGAGACCCAGGGCCACAGGAGGAAGTACATAAAGACAGACCAGATGCTATTTCTTTTTTTTTTTTTTTCTCTCTTTTGATACTTTATTTACATTTCCAATCTTTCCTCTTTGGAAGCCCCCTATCCCCTCCCCATCCCTACCTCTATGAGGGAATTCCACCTCCCACCCACCCGCCCACCCGTGCCCCTATTCCCACCTTGACATTCCCCTTTACTGGAGCCTCTAACACCCTCAGGCCCAAGGGCCTCTCCTCTCTCCCTGATGGCCATTGAGGTCGTCCTCTGCCTCATATGTGGTCCGAACCATGGGTCCATAGATGTGTATTCTTTGGTTGGTGGTCCAAACTTCAGATGCTATTTCAACAGGCCAAACACTTAGAGCCTAAACTAATTCAACGTCTGACTGGCAGCCTCCTCCCCAGCTCTGCAACCAGAGACAAAGAACATGCTGAGCTTCCCCATCATACCACAAAGCTCAGTAAAGCTCACTTGTGCTCTAAGACCACAGTCAGTTCTTAATCTTGTCCTGTTAACAAAACAGATTAGCAGAGAACTTCCAATATGAAGGACAGACACCAAACCACATGGATGGGGACCTGCACTATATCAGATTAAAAATACATAGAACACATCACATTTATTTATTTTTTTATAATAACAAGAAAAGTTTTAGCCAAAGGATCAGGACTCGAATGGCTTCAATCTCAACATTGGAAGAAATGTCAGATACAATCTGAAAGAAAACTATAAAGACTAGTAAAAGGAGAGCTTTTTCTAGCATTCATGATTCATGAGCTTTACTGTCCATGGTCCCTCTGTGAAGGGCCTCATTATTCACATAAGTCAAGAGAGAAAATTACTTAAGACACAGGAAGCAATATACACTGAATATAGGAAAGAAGCAAAAGAAATTCCCAGCAGGCCAGGAGAGGGGAATTCCTGGATGACATACATGTGCCAGACACAGGAACCCCTAATGACCTGAGTCTAGAAACATCAAACTATCACTAGCAATGTTTACATACACAAAAGTTGTCTTTTCTTATCCTCTAAGAAAAAGGAGAATAACCCACATTTTAAATTCCTATGCACCTATGGTCCTGCTGACACAAGCACAGCATACCTCACCTCAAAGGAATGAGAGAGAACTTATTCTGAGCCAAAACGAATGGCAGCAGCCCAGGAACTAGGACTTGTGTGGCCTCAAATGACATGCCTCACCATAGAAGTGGCTACAGGGGAAAGAAGTCACATGTCAAAGCACTGACTGAGTTCACTGGCAGGGACATAGCGAGGGGATGCAAGGGGAGCGGGGAGGCTCTACTACAGGCTCCAGATCCACCCAAGCCACATTTAGTCTGGGATGGGTGGAACCTATTAAAGGTCTGTTCAGAGGACAGGTTTTGCTTGACATCAATCAAACTCTTTGACCAAATATATGTTTGGACAATGAATGACTATTAAGAGGACTAAAGGTAGCCCAAGATAATTCACTCAGGACATCCTAACTCTCCACAATTAAAGAAGTTCTAATTCAGCCTTCTAGAATCTTCCACATAGATATGCTTTTTGTTTTACTTTTGTTTTCTGGGAACTTAGCCCCTTAAGCTTATTATCTTCCCCATGGAGGAAGCAGTAGGCCTGTGCTGGGTTCTGAGAACTTCCTGGTGGTTGAACAAGAGTAACACAATCCAATAGGACAGCACTTCACCAAACCCAGGACATGCATCCCTCCTGGATGACTTTAAGGAATATGGGCATGGCACTGACTACAACCAACGGCCCTAACAGGGGTTTGAGGGGGAGAAAGCCTCAGCTGGTGCTAGAAGGATTTTGTTTGTATTTCTTTAATACTTCCTAATTTCTTTCCAGCTCAAAGTCCTGGAGAAACCAGACAGCTAACTAAAGTAACACTGCTGACTTTCTTTTACCAAAACAGTACACAAAGTGTAATATTATATGCAACTCTCCCAGCAGCTCTGCTCTATGTCCACATTCTTACAAGTACTTATAACATTATTGCTCCTTGATTTGAAGTAAAATAATCAATAAATATAAATAGTGAACCAGGGCCAATGAAGTGGCTCAGTGGGTAAGAGCACTTGTCATTCAAGCCTGGGTTCAATATTCAGAACCCATAGTGGAAAGTGACACACGACTCTTATAAGTTGTCCTCTGACCTCTACATCTGAGCCATAGCAAACACATATGCAGGTACATATAAACACACAATAACCATAAATAAATAAAAATGTAAAAAATAGTGAGGGCCAGTGAGATGCTCAATGTGTAAAAGGCTTGACATCAAACCTGTCCTGAGTTTGATCACCTCGACTCAGATGGCTGACGATAAGAACCAACATCAAGCTGTCCTCTGATCTCCACATGTGCCCCATGGCACAAATACACACACTCATGCACACACAAACTCACACAAAATGAAGGGATACATAAACATAGAAATGAAATTTTAAAAGCTGTTGTTGGGTGCAGTGCAGTACAAGTACACCAGCTCACTGCTCTGTTAGGTGAGAAAGGCAAAGGCTGAAGTTAATGGAACACTATGCTAGCAGAAATGGTGTCCTTTACATAAAATGACCTTGTACTTAACAGTTTCTCAAGACGGCACTGAAGCCCCTGGAACTGGAGTTACAGATAACTGAATTGTGAGCTGCCGTGTGAGGACAGGGACCACACCCCAGTGCTCTTAACCTCTTAACCTCTGAGCCATAACTCCAGCCCCATCCTAGGCTTTTAAACAAACCTAATCACCATAAAATTCTAG
>CM052700.1:30093308-30128308 GCA_028551405.1 Uromys caudimaculatus | reverse complement strand
AGCCTGTCCAGAACAATTTTTTAATTAACTAAAATTATAGAACTTCCAAGTAATTTAAAGAAATTTTTTATCATTTTTATTTTGTGTATGGAGGGCAGAATACTTGCATGTGAGTACAGGTGTCTATGGAGGCCAGAGGCAGTAGATGCTCAGAGCTGGAGTTACAAGTGGTTGTGGGCCATCTACTGTGGGTGCTGGGAACTGAACTCAGATGCTCTGCAAGAACAACAAGTCTTCTGAAGTGCTGAGCCATGGCTCCAGCCCAAGTGGTTTTAATAACCTTAAAACATCAGACTCCATATCAGCATTATTCCAAATAGCCAAAAAGGAGAGGAAAAAACCTTAGTCCATTAAGTGACAAGGAGACATTATCTAAGCAATAGACTGGTAGGACTTGATAATAAAAAGTAATGAGGAGTTGGAGGGTAGGATCAAAATATATACACGCATGATACTGCCAAAGATTAAATTAAAAGTATTTTTTAAAAAGAAATGAAAAAACAGAAAAGGAATTAAAGGCTAGTGGAGAAGACCTTATCCTATGGGTGTATATTTCAAGACCTCAATGCCAGGGCCCACAGCTAGTACTTAATAAGCTCTAGTCAACTCCCCAACGCCCAGCTTGTCACGCAGGATGGCCACAACAATGAGGCACAACAGCCAAGCTGGCACTGGCACGAGTCTCTTACTCCTTCACAGCACAGATGTCTACAGCTTGCACACTACTTTTCTTAGGTTCCTCATTGCTTCTCTTCAGCTTATCCTTGGCAGAATGAGCCATTATCACGTAAAATAAGGGTAGTGAGAGTACCAGTCTGCAATACCACACAGAGGCCCTGATAGCAAGACAGCAACCATGCGACTGGAGGGAAGCATATGGAGCACAGGTATGCTGAACCAGGAGATGACTCACGTCCCAGGCGGGACAGATGATGTCATACTACCCCAAATGGCACACAATTTGAAACTCAAGAATTGTTAATTTCTAACTGCTCAGCTAATATTTTAAGAACGCACATAACACAGGTATATTCTTAAATAATAGGAAAATACTGGGAAAAGCAAAACTGAGGACAAGAGTGTCAGTCCATTTTCAGTTGTTACAACAGAACATGAGACATAATTTGTAAAGAAGCTTATTTTGGCTCATGGTCTGGAGGCTAGAAAGCCAACAGTATGTGCCAGTGTCTGCTTGGCTTCTGCTCAGGGCCTTTGCTTCAGCTCATAGCCAAAGGCAGAAGGGAAACAGTATATGCCAAGGAGACAAAGAGCACAGGACCTTCATGCTTTAAAACACGAGGTTAGAGAGGGTTCAATCTTCAGACTGCTCTTCTAGAGGATCTGGGTTCGGTTCTTAGCACCCAAATGGCAGTAAACAACCATCTGTATCTCTAGTTCTAGAGGATCTTATGCCTTCTTCTGGCTCCCATGGGCACCAGGCATGTACATGGTGCACAGGCACACACACAGGCTAAAAACACACATATAATTAAAAAATAGTAATTTTTAAAAGTCACTCTCATGGTAATGAACCCAGACCAGCAAAAGAAGACTCCTAATCAGCAATTACGTTTCAGCATGAGTTTTGGTTGGGACAAAGCACATCCAGAGCACAGTGAGGGAGACAGCACTGCACATGTGAAAACACAGGAATGTTAGACACTGGGCTAAGCCAAAGTCCAAATACTGACTCTATTCATACAAAAGTCTCCAAATTGGCAAATTCATATACATAGTATGATAATGTGCCCATAGTTCCTGCTTCTCAGAAAGCTAAGGACAGAAGACTACCTGGAAACCGTAAGTGTGAAGCCAGCTAGATACAGCAAGATAAAGATAAGGGAAAGAACAGGAACTTTAAGAAAAGGGGGAACAGAAACAAAGAACAAGTAAAAGGCAGATTAGTGGTTCCCTAATACCAGGTTTTTGGGGGGATGATAAAAAATTTTACAATTCACTAAGTGAGTGCACAATGGTTAAGGAGGTAAGATCCCTTCTCTTCTAGAGGAATCAAAGTAAGTCCCAGCCTTCACCAGACAGCTCTCAGCTGCCGGTTCCTAAAGATTTCAAACCATTGTCTTATTATCAATTGGAACACACACACACACACACACACACACACATCTTTAAGTACTTTTAAATTTTTTTGTTAAAGTGATAGGTATATTAAAATTCATGAATAAACTTTGTACAATGGTACATACCTCTAATCCCAGCTAACAGTAGAGGCAGGACAATCATAAGTTCAAAGTCATACTAAGGCTACATAGTAAAGTCAAGGCCAAAGGCCAGCCTCAGACACACGAAATTCTGTCTCAATACAGGAATCCTATGTATCAATAATCTTAAATGAGTATTACAAGGTGCTATCCTCTCAGAAGACCCTTGAGGAGAGTAGTATTCTAAAACACAAAAAGGAGACAAGGCATCACTGGAGGGCTGAGAAAAAGGCTCAGTGGGTAAAGCGTTTGTAACACAAGTATGAGAACCTGAGTTAAAGACTTCCTAGCACCCATATTAAGGCCAGATGGGTGTGGCAGCACATCTATAATCCGAGCACTAAGGATAGAGCAAAGGGATCCCAAGAGAACAAGCTGGCTAGCCTGACTGGCCAAACATGTCAGCTCCAGGCTGAACTAGAGACTCTTGTTTCAATATTTAAGATGAAGAATGATCAAGGATATCACCTGATATCACATGTACCCACAAACCTGTGCATTCACCTGAGCATACCATGCAAACCCATGAAAGTGAACATATACACACACATACAATAATTCAACACTGTTTTCTTGCTGAACTGTTTCCCTAGAAAGCAACTGTCACTGGGAACAATGAAAATAAAAAGTTCTGGGACTGGGAAAGCAATAGAGAAGGGAATAGTAGAGTACAGTGATTTGATCAGGGAAACGGGAAAGGGGGCTCAAGTTAAGAAAGGCAGAGGTGAATAGAAGGAAGGAGAAGAAAAAAATAACAGTTAAAGTGCCTAAAATAGCCATGAGGACTCCTATTACTATCTACCAAAAAAAAAAAGTAAGAAAGTTTGTGTGTGTGTGTGTGTATCTGTGTGTCTGTGTCTGTGTGTGTGGTTTATGATAAATGAAAATTTATCATCTGGGCTGACAATGCTACTACCTCCAAGAGTCAAAGACTATTGAACAACAAAAAAAAAAAAACCCAAGGCAGGCACGAGAAGCCATCTTTTGAGTTGTTGGTCAAGGCTGTCCAATAGACTTCCAAAATATTAGAAGCTACTGCCCTTGGTTACACACCCCCACCCCAGGGGTGAAAATCAAGTTGCTACTGCTGAAGACACCATGCATGATACAGGGCCCAAAGACCCCTGAGCTGAAACTGACCTAAATGTTTCCTACCTGAGGCAAGGTACCAGAAGGCACCACGCAAGCTTTCAAAGGTGGGAAGCAACCAACAGTCCTACCCCAGCTACGACACCTATGAACCACAGCAATGACCAGCATGGCATCGGATGCCCAGGAATTGGAGTTACAAGCAATTTAGAGCTGTGATATGGATGCTGGGATATGAACCCAGGTCCTCTGCAAGCGTAGCAAGGGCTCTAAACTCCTGAGCCATCACTCCAGCTCCCTTTCTTTTTATGTCATCCACCTACCTTCTGTATTTAAATATGATGAACTTGTAACAGGCCTCTAAGAT
This sequence comes from Uromys caudimaculatus, assembly GCA_028551405.1. Classification (NCBI taxonomy): domain Eukaryota; kingdom Metazoa; phylum Chordata; class Mammalia; order Rodentia; family Muridae; genus Uromys; species Uromys caudimaculatus. The sequence continues at coordinate 30,124,633 of CM052700.1, read as the reverse complement.
CTATTTCCTGAATAACAAGTGTGGCCATCTGGGCAGTTCAGCAATCATCAGAGCCACTATTTACTGATGTGCCATACATGCTAGGAAGTTATGCTCAGACCTGGAACCCTAACAACTAAGAAGAAACCACAGAACCAGCAGAGTAGCTGTTGACTGGCAATTAACTCAAGTCCAGTTTATCAAACAAACTGCAAACAGAAGCCACTAATAACACTGTAATAAGACATTTAGTTTAAGGATCTTAACTGGCTTTATTATTTTTGTCAATGCAATTGGATAAAATAATAGGTTTCATGGTGGTATTTTCATGCATGCATGTAACATACTTCAATGCAGAAGATTTTAAGTAACTTTCATTTTGGTCTGTTTAGGTTGTGATTTTAGTTTTAGGGTTTTTGTTTTGTTTGAGAAAGAGTCTACGTAGCCTTGCCTGGTCTTGAACGCAATGTAGTCTAGACTGGCCCAGATCTTTGAGCAATCATTCAGTCTCAGCCTCCCAAGTGCTGGGATTATAAGAATGTGCCACCTACAAGTGGCATTACAGCTAAGACCCAGTGTTTTAGTTATTGTTCTATTTCTGTGATGAGACACCATGACAAAGGCTACTTATAAAAGAAAGCAATGCATTGAGGACTTGCTTTCAGTTCAAAGGTTAGCTGATAACCATCATGGTAGAAGAATAGTGGTAGGCAGGCAGGCAGGCATGGCTCTGGAGCAGTGGCTAAGAGTTTACTTACCCCCTGAGACACAGGCAGTAGACAGAGAGAGAATGGGCCTGGTATCCTGCTTTAAACCCTAAAAGCCCACCCCCAATGACATACGGCCTCCAACAAGGGCACCTCTTAATCCTTCTTGGTTTTTTTGTCATTATTGCTGTTGCTTGGGCTTTTGGGTTTTTTGTTTTTGTTTTTAAAGACAAGGTTTCTTTGTGTATCCCTGGCTGTCCTGGAACTAGCTCTGTAGACCAGGCTAGACTTGAACTCACAGAGATCACCCACCTCTGCCTCCAGAGTACTGGGATTAAAGGCAAGTGCCACTACTGCCCAGCTAATCCTTCTTAAACAGTCCACCTAGTTCCTAGTCCAATTAGGAACCAAAAATTCTAATATATAAGCTATGGGGATCATTCAAATTACCACATCCAGTAAATAATGGGCTTTTTAACTATGATTCTAAAAATCAGGCAATATCTCACTCTACAAGACAGGATACATGTTTTAATCAGCTAAGCAAAGATTAGTTTTAAAGCTTTGAAAAGGTAATGTAAGAAGTGTGGGGGCTCAGTCACATGCTTGAGGATCTGAGGTTTTTCATAGCATCCATGTGCTTTATGCACATGCCTTTAACCCAGGGTATGTCTAAGGTTATCTGGGTAGCCAATCTAACCTTGCAAGTTCCAATTCAATGAGAAACCTGTCTAAAAGTGAGGATGGCAACACAGCTAAGCAGAAGCACATGCCTCCAAGCCTAATGACCTGAGTTCCATCTCTGGATCCCATATGGCACAAGGAGAACTGGTACAAGGCGGCTAAGGTGGAACTGGGTATGTTGGACCACATCTTCAATGGCAAAACCCAGAAGGCAGAGGCAGAAGGGTCTCTTTGAGACCATGGATACAGTGAGACCTTGTCTCAAAAATTAAAAAAATAGAAAGTGGAAAGCAACTGAGAACACCATACAATCCCACCCTGTCATTTACATACACACATGACTGAGCATACCTATGTAAGTGCACACACATAGACAAAAAAATGAAACCTAAAGAAGGAAGAAATAGAAAAGTAGACAGCTAAGTTTATTTTCCTTATAAGACTCAGTAATACAGACAAGGCAATTGGGAGGCAGAGACAGGCAAATCTCTGTGAATTCAAGCAGCCTGATCTACATCCTTCCAGGACAGCCAGGACTGGGGGGTGGGGGGTGGGGGAGACAGAGAGAATGTATGTGTATATAAATGAATAAGTGGAGTGAATGGATTAATGAATTAAATCATTAATACAAAGGAGTCTTCCTTCTGCTGGCTTAGACAAACTGGCTGCTCTGACTGGCTGATATCTTTATCTTTTAACTGGCCCATTAAGGAGTTCAGCTGATTAGCATCTGGCGAGAACTATCTGGTCTTCTGTGGTCTTGTGGAAGAAGCTAGTCCAAAACAATGGTCTTCTGTGAATTTTATTAACCAGTACCCAACTGAAAGGCTGGGGAAATGGCTCAGACGATAAAGCACTTGTCATTCAATTATCAGGACATCCAGGATTTTCAGCACCAGTAAAAGGCTAGGTGTAGCAATTTATCTACAATCCTACCACTGGAGAGACAGCAACATGCAGAACCTGAAACTCGCACAGCCAAATCAATGAGGCTCTAAGATCAGCAAAAGACTTAGTTTCAAAAAAAATAAGGTGACTAGTAATTGAGCAAGACACCTGACATCAATCTCTGATCAAAACACTCACCATACATACAGCGCGTGCGTGCACACACGCACACACGCACACACACACACACACACACACACTTCACAACATCTATGAAGCCATTAGGAAGCTCTACTGTGCAAAAGAATTCCAAAGTTTGATTTTCTACAAATGCTTGGCACATCTATTCTTAGTTTCTCAAATTACAAATAAAACCAAACACCTGAATTCAATCCCTAGCACTGCCCTGCTATCAAAAAAAAAAAAAAAAAGAAAAGAAAAAAAAAAAGTTTTACTTGTCAAAACTCAGTTGGCTAGCTGGGCAGTGGTAGCACACCTTTATCCCAGCACTCGGGCACCTCCCAGCAGAGGCAGGTGGATCTCTGTGAGTATGAGGCCAACTTGGACTACAGAGTGAGTTCTAGGACAGCTAGTGCTACACAGAGAAATGCTATCTGAAAAGACCATAAATAAATAAATTAATTAATTAATTTAATTAAATTTTTATCAGTTGACAACAAGAAATTTCAAACTCAAGCATCAGGACCTCTGAACAATTAGGCAGATACTCTTATCACTGAGCTACACCCTTTTATACACACACACACACACACACACACACACACACAGAGAGACACACACACAAGCAGATAAGTGAATAAGTGAATTCAAGAAAGCAAATTTATTTCTGAGTACAATTCCTAGTAAATTCTAAGAAGAGCTCTCCAAAGGACACCAGTATAATTTATTCTGACATCCAAAACCCAGGAAAATACTAGGTTTTGATAAATAAGAGTAGTGATGACTATTTACTTGGCTAGGTGGAGAAGCACCTGGGAGAACACACCTTAGATGTGTCTGAGTGTTTTACAAAGAAGGCTGACCACGGGAAGAGGGCCCCTGCTGGGTGTAGGCCACACTGTTCCTATATGCTGGAGACATGGTAGAATAAAGGAGGAAAAAGGAAAAAAGCACCTCAGCTCCTCCCTCTCTCTTCTTTCTCCTACCTAACCATCATGATGTGAGCTGTTCTGTTCAACCATGCCTTCCCTGTTATGATGGTTTGAATTGAACCAAAATAAATAATTCCTCCTGCAGGCTGCTTACATCAGGGATTTTCACAATGACGCTAAGGCTAACAAACTAGGTCACTTTTTTTTTCATAAATGTATTTTATCTATTATTATTGGGGTGAGGGGACTGCATTATCTGTATAAATCAGAGGATAGCTTTCAGGAATATGTTCTACCTACATGGGTTCTACATGGGCATGGCTTCTGAACCCCCTTCCCACACCCACTCACCCCCACACTCACACCCCTTTTCTTTTTTGACGGAATATCACTATGTATCTAAGATCAAACTTAAGTTGTGAGGCTCCAGTGACAGGCAGTTTTGCCCACTGAGCCATCTGGTCAGCCTAATGATAGCATTCATTCAGCTCTAAAATGAATTTCAGTGAATTTCTGTGCCTAGAGGCGTTTCTAAAGCAGAGTAAATAGGGACAGGGTGTAGCTCAATGGTAGACCATGTGTTTAGCATGCCCTCAGTATAAAAAAAAAAAATGAGTAAGGAGCTGGAGAGAGTTCAGAGGTTAAGAGTACTTACTGCTGTTGAAGAAGACCTGGGTTTGGCTCCCAGCACCTAAGTGGCAGCTTGTAACTCTGGTTCTGGAGAAGCTGATGACTTCTGACTTCCACAGGCACTTGTATACATGTGGTGCAAATGGACTCACACACACACACCCACATACACATAATAAATAAATCTTTTGCAAAAATAAGTAAACAAAGTTGGGCACTACAGTTAATCCCAGTAACTGGGAAGTAAAGGGAAGCAGAAGGATCAGAAGTTGATCCTTTCCCCATAGTGAATTTGAGGCCAGCTTGTTCTACATGAGTATTTATCTCAACTTTTAAAAAAAAAAAAGGGAGGGTAAGAATAAACAAAATCAAGCCAGGCAGTGGTGGCGCACGCCTCTAATCTCAGCACTTGGGAGGCAGAGGCAGGCGGATTTCTGAGTTCGAGGCCAGCCTGGTCTACTGAGTGAGTTCCAGGACAGCCAGGGCTACACAGAGAAACCCTGTCTCAAAAAAGCAAAAAAAAAAAAAAAAAAAAAAAGAATAAACAAAATCAAATTAATAAAGAATAATTTAGAAAACAAACTATTAATGGTCCTGGAAAGATCTTGTTGGTTTTGAGTTTATCACATGATGCTAGAAAATATAAGAAAGCAAGTCCATATCCAAGGTGCAAGATTAACAAAGAAAAGCATATACATAATGTACTTCAAACACCTTCAAGAAAAACAAATCGGGGCTGGAGAGATGGCTCAGTGGTTACAAGCACTGACTGCTCTACCAGAGATTCTGAGTTCAATTCCCAGCAACCACATGGTGGCTCACAACCATCTGTAATGGGATCCAATGCCTTCTTCTGGTGTGTCAGCAACAGTGACAGTGTACTCATATACATTTTTAAAAAAGAAAAAGAAAAACAATTCTAGGGAGACTGCAATTACCAAAACGTAACTACCAGAATTTACAGTATTGTTTTAAGTAGTTTGAGTCCTGACATCTTAAGGTACATGGCTCATATTAGAGATTTAAAGAAGGCATTCAAGCCCAGCAAGACTATTATTCTACACCACCTGCAGAGGAGCGCCTTCCTGAAGCACACACAACCTTTCTTGTGGGTACTTTTGAATAGCTCCTCTCCTAAAAAGTCAGAGCAAATTCCTTTTGACTGCAGTAAAAATAACTAATGCTAATGACCCTGACTAATCCCAGAGGCTTTTCCTGAATTAAATCTACAAGAACCAAAAGCCTAAATTTTTCTGCTAAAAAGAATCCAAAGCAGGCATGGTGGTACATACCTTTAAACCCAGCAATCAGAAGCAGAAGCAAAGGGATCTCTGTGAGTTGGAGGCTATGGTCTACATAGAGTTCCAGACCAGCCAGGGCAACAAAAGATAGTCTGTCAAAAAAGAAAGGGGGTGGGGGTTCAAAAGCAAATGAAAAAGCTTGTCAGTCAACTTTGTTTTGTACTATTCCTTGTCTCTGCTTAAGCAACGCAGCCAAATCTTCTTGTCCTTCCCAAGTAAGGACACATACATCGACAAGCACTAGATACTCACTGTAAATACAAGGCCATTTTTAAACTTTCCCCAAAATGCCTCCGCAAATGAGTTGTTATTACATTCACACTAAGAAACCTACCGAAGTCTTAGCACCAGGAGTGGAGAGAGAGCCAGCACTCCAGAGGAAGGCGAATCGGAAGTTCAAAGTCACACTCAGCTAGGCATGAGGTTCTAGGTGTGCCTGGATACATGAGACTAAGGTCTTGAGTTTTTCTTCCATAGTCTTTCATTTAAAAGTATGAAACTGAAAGGGGGATGGGTTCTACATAGTAAGTTCTATGCCAGCCTGAGCTATACTATGAGATCACATCTTAAAAAATAAAATTGGGGGTGTGTAGGTGGAGAGACAGCTCAGCAGTTAAGAGTTACTACTTTTCCAAAGGACCCATGTTCAATTCCTAGCACCCACATCTGGCCACTTACAAGCACCTACAGCTCTAGGGGGTCCTACACTTTTTCTTCTGATACAGTAACACAGGTACTCTCACTCACACAAATAAAAAATAAATAAGTTTTTAATACAAAGAAACAAGGCTGGTGAGATGGCTCCACTTGTAAAGGTGGCTGCCACCAAACCTGACAACCTGAATTCCATCTCCAGCCCCAACACAGTAGAACTGACTCCTGAGAGTTGTCTTCTGACCTCCCTATACACAGTACAGCATTCATGCATGCACGCACAAAATACATAAGTAAAATCCATTCTATAAAAATAAAGCGAGATAGAAAAGAAAGGTAGCACAAGGGTACAGCACTTGCCCAAGCCAGTTCAAGCCCTAGCACAAGGAAGAAAGAGAGGAGGAGGAGGAAAGGAAGAAAGGCAGAAGAGTTTTAACTGTAAGGCCTGTTTGGGCAACAAAATAAGATGTTCAAGGTTGGCCTGGAAAACTTCTAAATAATTTTATTTTATCTTTTTATTTTATGTGTATGAGTATTTTACCTGCATGTATGTGTGTGTACCATCTATGTGCAGTGTCTGCAGAGGCCAGAAAAATGTACCACACCTCCTGTAACTGAACTCAAAGACAATGTGTACCATCATGTAAATGCTGGGAACCAAGCCCAGCTCCTCTTCAAGAGCAGTGAGTGCTCTTGACTACTGAGCCAACTTCCCAGTCCCTGGCCTGGGAAATGGAAGATGACATTAAAAAAATAGGGCTGGGAATAAAGCTCAGTAATGAGTGAGACAATACTTCTATCACAGCATAAGGGTCCGGGTCTTATCCCTAGAATTAAAAGATAGTAAGCTGGGTGCGGGTGGCACAGGCCTTTAATCCCAGCACTCACAGGGCAGAGCCACATAGATCTCTCTGTCGAGGCCAGCCTGGTCTACAGAGTGAGTTTTAGGACAATCAGGGATACACAGAGAAACCCTGTCTTAAGAAACAAAACAAAAAACAATCAAAATTCCTAGTTTCTGAGAATATGACAATACACTATGTGGTTAGTGTTGACTGTAGAAAGTCTTCATCAATGAAGAGAAACTCAGAACTGTAGAAGACAGTTTATTTAGTTCTCCTCTCCATTATCTCACAGTACAGTTAGAATTAATCAAGACAGGGCCAAACATGGTGGCATGTGGCTTTAATCCCAGAAGAGGCAACCAGGTCTCTGAGTCAGGACCAGACTCATCTACGGTAAGTTACAGACCAGCCAGAGCTACACAGTGAGACCCTGCTTGAAATCATCATCATTACCATCATCATCATCATCATCATCATCATCATCATCATCAAGAAAGCAAGCAAGCATTTTTCTTATCTCTTCTTTAGACAAAGAAAAAGTAAAATTTTGGGCTAGGAAATAACTCCATGGTCAAGACCTTGGCTAGCATGGATAAGGCCTGAAGTTTAATTACCTACATCTGAAAAAGAAATACAAAGAAAAAGGAAAGCTTTAAAAAAACAGGTAACAACTTAAGAGTTAAAAAAAGCAAATCTGTGAAACCCAGTACTGTGCACAATGAATGTATGGGGAAAAAAAAATCAGGTCTTCAGGCTTTACATTACAGATCTACTGTAATACTGATTTAAATTATATAAATCTTGGCTTGAGGTAATTATTATGTAATGATAAATTACTTTGAAGTAATTTATAAATAATGTGTAGGACACGTGAAAGAAAAGCAATATAGACTATACCTTACATATCCTTAGCAATTTGTAGTTCTCTCTGAATTTCAGAAGCCGTGGCTTCTTTTCTAACTGATAAAGGACTTCCTTTAACCGAGTGATCTTCTAGCAGTCACACTCCCAGTGCTTTTCTAATTTGGCCCTTCCTTATTATTCATTAAATGAAAGAAGATACATTAAAATTATGAACTTCTGTTTATTCAGCTAACAATCTGCAAATATACTGAAAAGACTAAAATTTCTATTAGGTCACTGTGTACATTCATACATGAAAACTTTGTATTGTCATTCTTTTTTATCTTCATTACCAAAAAAATGTTCCCATAGGTGGTAAAAGATACAGGTTGGGTAAAATAAATCCCCATGTAATTATAAGACTGAAGAACTATAAACCATTGCTAGTTAGGTTTTGTTTGTTTGTTTGTTTTTTGGTTTTTTTTTTTTTTAGTTTTTCAAGACAGGGTTTCTCTGTATAGTCCTGGCTGTCCTGGAACTCACTCTGTAGACCAGGCTGGCCTCGAACTCAGAAATCCGCCTGCCTCTGCCTACCGAGTGCTGGGATTAAAGGCGTGCGCTACCACTGCCCCGTTGACTAATTAGTTCTAAAGGCTAGTCAAGACAAAGCAATTCCTATTTGAAGGAAAAACTGGGCACAATCCTAAAGTTACAATTGTGCTACAATGTTACATGCAGCAGCTAGTTTCTCCTTGGCTTGAAAGCAGGAGACAAAATAAGGTAACAAGAGCTAAGTGTACTTCTGGCAGGGTCACTTGGGTTGACTGACTTGTGTTGCTTTCTCTTCAACTTGGCATGTATATGCCTAGTGTCACCATGCTGTGTCCCACAACCCAGGAGCTGGAAAATAAGCTCAGGATAAGTACTCTACCACTGAGTTACACCCTCAGCTCTTGCTCTGTTAAGACAGGGCCTGACTGTCTAGCCCAGGCTGGCCTTGAAATACCAATCCTCCCTCCTTCACTTCCCCTGCTGGGATTACAGTATGAATATCTATGCATCCTGACATGTTTCTTAGTCTTTTAAGATTACAGAGAAAGCAAACTGTCAGTATAAGCTACCAAATGACACTGTTGTTGTTTTTTGATGATGACTCTATTGATCAAAAATGTAAATTGCGCCGGGCGGTGGTGACGCACGCCTTTAATCCCAGCACTCGGGAGGCAGAGGCAGGCGGATTTCTGAGTTCGAGGCCAGCCTGGTCTACAGAGTGAGTTCCAGGACAGCCAGGGCTACAGAGAAACCCTGTCTCAAAAAAACAAAAACAAAAACAAAAAAAATGTAAATTGCTCTTCTACCTCCTGAGAAGACTTCCTGAGTTAGCTACCTAACAATGTTCCCTATTCAAAAAGAGCTCCAGGTTCTGAAATAAGGGCTGACCAACTATGAACCTATAAATTACCCGTTCACATTACTTGGAGAATTCTATATCTCCTCTGTATCAATTATACACCATCATGCCCATTCCTGTTTGCAGATTATCTCCAAATTCTTTTCTTAATTGTTTTCCTGTGTACGGTGTTTTGCCTGAATGTATGTCTCTGCACCCATAGGAGACAGAGAAAGCATTGGATTGCCATGGGAGCGGAGTTACGGTTGAGACACCAGGTGGGTGCTGGGAGTCAAACTTCGTCCTATGGAAGAGCAGTTAATAAGAGTTCTTTAACTGTTGAGCCATCTTTCCAGTTCTCTCTCAAAAATTTCAAAAGGCTTTTTGGAAGCTGAAGAGCTGGTTCAGTGGTTAAGATCATTTGCTGCTGCTCTTGCAGAGGACTAGAGCTTAGCCCCAGCACCTCTGTAAGGTAGCTCACCACCACTTGTAACTCCAGCTCCAGAAAATCAAATGTCCTCAAGGCGCCCACCAGCACCTGCACTCACAACCCACACATAATTTTCAAATAACAGAACACTGCTGGGCAGTGATGAAGCACGCCTTTAATCCCAGCACTCAGGAGGCAGAGACAGCCAGACCTCTTAAATTCAAGGCCAGCCTGGTCTACAGAGTGATTTCCAGGACAGCCAGGGCCACACAGAGAAACCCTGTCAATCAATCAATAAATAAATAAATAAATAGATGAGTAAGTAAATAAGTAAATATTTTAAAGATTCCCTTGGAATAATTCTAGACACTTCATCTAGATACACTGTCTAAACCTATGAAGGAGATCAATGCACTTCTAAACTACCTATAACCAACCAATGAAACTTTCTTTTTTTTTTTTTTTTTTTTTTAAGACAGGGTTTCTCTGTATATAGCCCTGGCTGTCCTGGAACTCATTCTGTAGACCAGGCTGGCCTCGAACTCAGAAATCCGCCTGCCTCTGCCTCCCAAGTGCTAGGATTAAAGGCATGCGCCACCACTGCCTGGTCAATGCAACTTTCAAAATACCTCTCTACCTCAATTTATCATCTCATCAAAAATCTTTTCATTTCCCAGCAAAGAAGGAATGATTTAGATAACAAAAATGATTTAGTATCAAAAAATAAATAAATAAGCCAGGCTGGCACTCAAGAGGCAGAAGAGGTGGAGCCAGTCTGGTCTACAAAGTTCCAGGCCCAGGCGAGAGCAAGTGAGCAAGAGAAATACAAACAGGCAGACAGATACACAAGACAGACAGACAGAGAGAAACACAAGGGGCTGGAGAAATAGCTTAGGGGTTAAGAGCATTGCTGTTCTTCCAGAGGACCTGGGTTCAACTCCCAGCACCAACATGGCAGCTCACAGCTGTCTGTAACTCCCTCTTGACACCCTCTTCTGGCCTCTGTGGGCACCAGACACACTAGTGATGCACAGGCATACCCGCGCACAAACACTCATACTCATAAAACACAATAATTAAATATTTAAAAAGAATGCTATAGGAATAAATCCTCCCACTCTAGTCCCAAATTAAACTGGCAATACCAGGAGGCTGATGCAGGAAAATCTTGAACTTAAGGCCCATCTGTGTTATATAGCCAGAACCTCTCTCAAAAAAAGGACCTAAATAGGGTTGGAGAAAAAGGCTCTGGCTAAGAGCACATACCGCTTCTCAGAAGGATCTGAGTTCAATTCCAACACCCACAGTTCATAACCACCTATCACCCCAGCTCCAGGGGGATCCAACATCTCTAGCCTCTGCAGGCACCTGAACTCACATGAACACAATTAAAAATAAAAGTAGTTTTTAAGGAGCCTAACTAAATAAAATCACATTTAAAAAAATAAAACGTTCTGGATCTGAATACCTTTGAAGCCAAAACTCTAGTAATTAGTTTGAAAATACCAATGCAATTGAGCATACAACATTCTGGGGGGAGGGGCTCACAAAGTTTCTGCTGAGCAAACATGAGCTGTTCTGATTCTCATCTCATCCCAGCTAGAAAACAGCAATGGTCTAGTTTGCACAAGGCTTATGCTACAGTTTCTCAACCAGTCCAAAAGGGCAGTCTCATGCACTGTAAGGTGGTATGTGTCAATATTTTGAGTTTCCTCATCAACTCTTTCTCAATTTCTGGCCACAAACTGGTGACTTCATCAGATGACTGGCCAACACAGGCTTACATAAAGAAATGGACCAGTCTACCCTTCTAAATGTTAGCAAGCATGAGCTACCCAAGCATCAGAAGCAGATTTGTTGTTTTAAGTGTAACTGATTTTAAAACCCAAACTGAATATGACCTAGTTCAGAAACAATCATTTCCACAGTGAAAGATGCCTGGGACTAATTTCATTTTTAACTCTCACCACAAAATGAGTTTTTTCATTATCCTCTTTAAATCTTTGAACCGTTTTGGTTAGCCGGTGGCTGGCTGGCTGGCTGGTTGATTGACTGATCTTGAGTTTTATTTACTGTGTAGGTCAGGCTGTTCTTGAACTCGTGATCCTTCTATCTCAGAGTCTGACTGCTGAGACTGACTGTCAATAGTACAGCCCAAACTCTGGCTTTCTTTGAACTGTTTCTAAATTCAGCTTTTCTTTTCATCTCCAAATCAGTAATTGTTTCTTCATTTAGGTAGTAATTAATATTTTTAAATGAACAATCATTTACAAAATCGAACATTAGCACATACACCAAAATACACAATGTGCAAAGTCTGACGCCCACAATAAGAAGCTGGAATGACTAAGTCTGAGCCGAGGAGCAGCAAAAGCCACTATTATCTCACTCAGGCTCACCAGATGGAAACACCAATGACTTCATTTCACATTAAAATCAGACATTTTTGTGGCAAACCTTACATACACAACAAGTAGTTTTAAAAATTAGTCTTTTGCAGCACTCAGGAGGCAAAGGCAGGTGGATCTCTGAGTTCAAAGCCAGTCTGTTCTACATTGCAAGATTTGAGCCAGCAAGAGATACACAGTGAGATCCTATTTCTAAATAAATAAGTGAATGAATGAAAAATTAACCCTTCTCAGACCAGCAGGACAGATCCACAGGTAAAGGAACTTGCTGCCAAGCCTGACTACCCAAGTTCAATCCCCAGGTCTAACATCATAAAATGAGAAAACTAACTCCTGAAAGTTGTCCTATACAAAAATAATTTTCAAAAAATTGTTTAGCCTTTCTCATGCAAATGCTATCATATCATACCTATAATCCCAGAACTTAGAAAGCTGAGGCAAGAGGAACAAGAGCTCAAAAATGAGAGTTTGAAGCCAGTCTGGGCTACTCAGCCAGAACTTTATATCAATTTGAAAGAAAAAGGAAGCAACTGTTATGGTTTGGATATGAAGTATGCTTCCATCTCTGCTGAAAGGCTCTTACAGTGAAGGTTTAGGTCACAGCTAGTGGTGTTCTCTTGGGAAATTCTGAAAACTTTAGGGAGTAGGTCACCAAGGGCATGTTCTTAGGAGCTACATCTTGTCCCAGGCCCTTTTTTTGCTTCCTGTTTACCATGAGGCAAGTAGCCTCAACCACATGTTCCCACCACCATGATATTCTTCCTCACCACAGAGTACATAACCAACAGAGCTATGATGTAAAACATGGGAAATCCCAACACTCCAAAGATGGAGGCCAGATGATTAGGAGTTCAAGATCATCCTCAGACACAGAGTTCTAGGACAACTTGAACTATAAGAGATCTCATCTCAAAAAAATCCACATATAAGCTTAGTGTTGGTGGGCATAATAGCACAATACCTGGAATCCCAGCACTCAGGAGACAGGAAGATAAATGTGGACTCAGGGCCAGCCTGTGGTTACTCAGCACAAAACTTTTATCTTTTGTCTTAAAAAAAACAAAACAGGACCAGTAAGATGGCTCAGCAGACAGACACTTGCCACAATGTCTAATAACCTCAGTTTGATCCTGAGGACCCACTTGGGAGGAAAATATACTCCTACAAATCTGCAAATTGTCCTCTGACCTTCACCATGTACAGAGAGAGAGAGAGAGAGAGAGAGAGAGAGAGAGAGAGAGAGAGAGAGAGAGAGAGAGAGAGAAAACAAGTAGTATCAGGTGTTGGGATTTCAATTCACTCTCAAACAGCCTGATCCCTCAGCCTCTCAGATGAAATTTCCCCACACAAATATCAATAAATAAACATAAAGAAAAATCAGTCATTGGAGTTTATTATCTAACAAGATAAGGAGCTCACAAATGACTATACAATAAAGGCCATAAAGCAAAAGGTCAGGGCGTGACTCTCAGAGGAGCAAGAACAAGCAGTAAGCTCGGCTAAGCTCCGCCATCAGACAAAATCCCTCACAGTAAAAACTTGCACTCATCACCCTGTACCACTCACAATGAGTGCCTGTATCTACTAGTACTTTTAAAAGCAGCTTTTAAGGCTAGCAAATGGTTCCGTGGTTAAAGGGGCTTGCTTGCCTGATGATCTGGATTCAGTCCCCAGGACTTGCATAAAAGAATAGAGTGCTTCCTCTGACCTTCATTCGTGTGCTAGACAGATGGGTAAGTAATTAAGAGTACTCACTATTCTTGCAGAAGACCTGAGTCAGTCCCAGCATCTGGGTCAGGTGGTCAACAACTACCTGTAACTCAGGTCCAGGGGGATCCAGTACCTCTCGGATTCCTTAGGCTTCTACACGAACATGCATGTACCCCATCAGGCACATGCATGCACATAACCAAATCTTAAAATAACTTTTCGTAGGCTATGATAACAAACACCTGTAATCCTAGCATGTGGGAGACTGAAAATGGATTAGATCAAGGCTAGACTTGGCTATATAATGAGTTCAAAGCCAGTATAGACTACATGAAACCCTATCACAAAAATTTAGAAATTTAGTAGCTAAAGAGATGGCTCCATTTCTTGCTCTTACAGAGGACCCAGGTGCAATTGCTAGCACCCACATGGTTGCATGATTATGAGTATGCATCCATCCATAATTCCAGTTCCAGGGAATCCAACAGACATAGGCAGGATGCACATACATGCATGCAGGTAGAACGCTCATATATGTAAAGTAAATAAATTAAATTAAAAATCACTTTTAAATCTGGGGCAGGAAGTCTTGGGTTTGATACTTAGCACCACATAAATTGGATATGAGGGCTCATGTCTATAATCCCAGCAACTGAGAAGTAGAGGCAGGAAAATCAGAAGTTCAAGACCATTCTTGGAAGTTCAAGACCAACTACATAAGGGAATAAAGGTTTAAAGGAGAATAACAGAACAGGAAAGGTTAAACTGGGGTGGGAACAGAAAGTAGGGTACAGGAGGGTGCATGAGAAAGACCTTTCAAAAAAAGACATATGGAAACCTAGCACTATAAAAACCTCCTAAAATATCTGTATCTACACACACACGCACGCACGCACACGTTAAAATGTTATGTGCATGCATGGAGGGAGGGGTACATGCATGTGAGTGCAGAAGCACCCTCCTGGAGCTGAGTTACAAGTAGTAGACACCAGAGGCTAACTAATAAAAAGCCCCTTGCCAGAAATGGCTTACTATTTTGGAACCATTGGCCAATGAGGTTCCACGAACACCACCACCACCACCAACACCCCAACATTACAGGATATTGTCACTGCTCTTGGATATCCTCCAGAACTTGACGGTAAGACCCTACTGCTGAAGACACCACATACTTGAGTCATAGGACATGGTGAAATTAAGCTAGTATGGACCTGGAAGCTTCATCTTTATTGGCTAGCTTTCAAAGGGCTGGTGAGTGCTAAAGGAGAAAAGCAAGCTACAATAATGACTAGCCTGGCAGGACATACACCATCACTTTCTGATTGGATTTTAAGTCCCACTCCACAGTATGAAACCAATATTTGGTACCATTATTACGCTTAAAACCCTATGACTAGATAGGTCATAGGTCCTAGAGGAAAACTTACTACTATTAAGCTGCTAAAAGAACACAGTATTAAACTGACTCTTAAAAAGACTTACTGTTAGCCGGGCAGTGGTGGCACACGCCTTTAATCCCAGCACTTGGGAGGCAGAGGCAGGTGGATTTCCGAGTTGAGGCCAGCCTGGTCTACAGAGTGAGTTCCAGAACAGCCAGGGCTACACAGAGAAACCCTGTCTTGAAAAACCAAAAAAAAAAAAAAAAACTTACTGTTACATAGAGATACATAGTGCAATGTATCTCTACACCCTCATTTGAGAAGCTTCTATTTGCAGTAGATCACTATGTGGTTTATAGTGACCCACAACTGGCCAAGAGGCAGAAAATAAGAGACTGCAGAATGCTCAGCCCTTAAGGGAAAAGACATACTACATCTCAAAGGTTCGGGATTCATTGAGGAACAGAAGGCAGGAAAACATCTAAGTGCCAGAGGCAGTGGATGACTACAAGGAAATATTGTCTTCTGGACACAACAGGGTAGCTGCACATATGAACTCTCAGCAGTTGGGGCAATATGTACAAAACCTTTGCAAACCAAGCCAGACCAAATCCCAGCATGAAGGAGGGAGATGAGCACACAATCCCACCCCTAGCCATTGTTAGCTGCTAGAAAAAGGAGAGACCGTTTTCTCTAAGAACCCCCTAGTAAGTCAACCACTCTCTAGTAGACAACCACACATTCAAGAATATCTGGGCAGTACACATTGGTATTGAAAGATTGGGGGGGGGGGGGAAGACACCAAGTTGTATGTGTAGAGGAGGGTGATTCTGAGAAGAGTTGGAGAAAGGGGTGAATACAATCAAAACACACTATATGAAATTCTCAAAGAACTAATAAAAAGCCAAATGTGATATGCTTGCCTATAATCCCAGCACTCAGAAGGCTGAAGCAATAGGACTGCCATGAGGCTAGCCTGGGCTTCTGTCTAAAAAACAATAAACACATAAAACAAAAACTCATTAAGACATAACCATTAACCACTCTGACTCTTCCAACACTGACGTACTTACTGGGTTGAAGAAATGCAAACAGACTGGCAGTGTTAATAGCAATGTTTGCCTGGCCCACTTAAAGCCCTAGGTTTAATCCCCAGGACTGTAGCCATAAAAACAGAAAAGGGAGATGTTTTGCCCATGTCTCATTACAGAATCAAGAAAATATCAGAGAGAACTTTTACTTCATAGTAGGCTGGAAGGAAATAAAGAGGGGAGAACTTCTTGATTCAGCCAGTCAGTATGCTTACTCTTGCTACTGGATGACAATAAATTAGAAACAATAGTTAGACAAAGGAAGATGAAGCAGGGCATGGTCACCCATACCTTTAATCCCAGCACTTGGGAAGCAGAAGCAGGTGATCTCTGTGAGTTCAGGCCAGCCTGGTCTACATTGTATGAAAGTTCTAGGACAACCAGGACCACAAAGAGACCCTATCTCAGACAGACAGACAGAGACAGAGGAAAAGACAGAGAGACAGAGGACAATGGCTCTACACAAAACAGACCACACCACGTCGCTGAAGGAATGTGCCATACAAGAGTTCACTTAAAACATTGCCTGCTGTTTCCCATTCTTTAACCAAAAATGTAAACATAGCTAAATCACAAGGGTTTGCAAATTCTAAAATAGCTCTTTTAGGATTGTTAATCACCACCCAGCTAAATCCTTTAGAACCTGGTCTAAAAATAAAACTGTGTCAAGTGTTCTTTAAAATATACTATGTACACTGACTGAAATGCAATGCCAACTAACACACTGAGCAATTAAAAAAAAAAAAAAAACCTTCAAATAGCCTGCACCAAGCTAAATAAATAACAAAGAAATGCTATCCACTTGAAATTTTCTTCAGTTAAACTGAGATTCCCGGAACAATTTCAGAACTCAAGCATCTAAAATCACTAAGTGTTGTAGCACACACCTGTAACCCCAAATCTCAGGATGACTGAAACAGAGGCATCACAAATTTGAGGCTAGCCTTGTCTACATATATGTATGCATTTTTTTTTTTTTATTCTATGTGTATGGGTGAGTGGCCTGCATATATGTCTATGTATCATGTGATCCTTTGTGAGGACAGAAGAGGTGCCAGATCTTCTGGAACTAGAGTTACAGACAGACAGTTATAAACCCCCATGCAGGTGCTTAGTCACCCCAACCCAGGTCCTGCAAAACCAACAAGTGCTCTTAACTACAGAGCCTTCTCTCCATCCCTGAGGCTATGTACTTAAAAAAAACAAAAAAACAAAAAACTACTGGACTGGAGCAATGGCTCAATTAAGAGTACTTACTGCTCTTGAAGAAAATCTGGTTCAGTTTCCAGAACCCATACAGCTCACAGCTACCTGTAATTCCAACTCCAGAGGATCTGATGCCCTTTTCCAACCTCCACTAACACTGCACACATTGGTGCATATACACTCAGGCACACAAACATACACACATGTACAATAAAAATAAATAAATAAATAAATAAATAAATAAATAAATAAATAAATAAATAAATAAATAACGAAAAATAAAATAAAAACAACCACCACAACAAAAACCACTAAGGGGCTAGAGAGATGGCTCAGCAGGCAAAAGGCGATCTTGCAAAAGACCTGGGTTCAGGATCTAGTATCCACCCACATGCTAGCTCACAGCTGTCAGTAACCTCTCAGTTCCAGACGATGATGCCCACTTCTAACCTCCAAGGCATCAGGCACATATGTGGTTCACAGACATATATGCAAGCAAAATATCCACACATGTATAATTAAAATTTAAAAAACTAAAATTAAATCACTGAGAACTACACAAATAATCCTGGGAGCAAAGAAGTAGCAGAATAACTCAAACACTACAAAAATTAAAAGTGTCAATTTTAATGAGTAATTAAAGACTTTTACTCACAACTTTGAAAGCCAAAATAAAACAATCTGACATTACTAGCATAGGATTACAGACAAGAGTTTAGACCTACACCGTAGCAGTAGAATCTTAATGTAAATATTAGTGTTATATTTTGAACCCACTGGATGAACAATTAGAAAGTTCACCCATCCATGTGTACACATATAGCAAAAAAAAAAAAAAAAAAAAAAAAAAATCAACAACCTCTTTGTAAAGAATCTATACCTTGAGGGCTGGAGAGATGGCTCAGCAGTTAAGAGCACTGACTGCTCTTCCTAGAGGTCCTGAGTTCAATTCCCAGAAACCACATGGTGGCTCACAACCATCTGTAATGGGATCCAATGCACTCTTCTGGTGTATGTCTGAAGACAGCTACAGTGTACTCATATAAATAAAAATAAATAAATCTTTAAAAAAAAAAAAAAAAAAAGAATCTACACCTTTAATCCCAACAGTTGGGAGGCAGAGGCAGGGGATCTCTGTGAGTTCAAGGCTAACCTGGTCTACATAGTGTGTTCCAGGTTATCCAAGGACTAAACAGTCACAGTGAGATCCAGCCAAAAAAGAAGAGAAAAAAAACAACATTTCTGATGGTTGAAGAGTGGGAGATTCTGATTTTGTATTGTCTACTTACAACTTTAGAAAAATAACATAACAAAATTTTAAGTTGAAGCTTGATTTTTATGGTTTCATAAACACCCTCACAGTTACATCTGTTCACTGTCTTTCAGAGCCGATATTTAAATTCTGATCTGCAAGTCAACATTAAGGCATGCTGTTTAGCTAACAAGTTCCTCCCAAGATCAGGATCATTACTAATAAACCTAACAGACAAACCAAAGCATTCTTTCATGTCTTTAGGTAGCGGGTGAGTAACAAAGTTTTGTCTGAATTTTAACATTAAATAATCAAACATTTACTAATAAATTTCCTAAAAGAGCAATTTGAAGTTAGTCATTGTATTTCCATTAAAAATATTTAGTGCTTCTGCAAATATCAAATTAACTTCCAAAAACTGTCAAGTAGTTTAATTATCAGAGTAAAATTGACTTGAAGCCAAAAGCAACTGGGTTCAGTGCAGTTGTAATGCAGTATCACTGTTAATTTTTGGATACTTTTTGTGGTAAGTGAAAGGTTCTCAATCTTTTTACTACTGAGCCAAATCCCTTAAAATGCATTCAAAAGCCTTTCAGTCAAGCCTTCTACTTCACAGGCATACAAGGTCCTTTCAACTACTGACAGGACCTTAACAAAGCTGCCTGATCCCACTTCAGGGTACAATCACAGCCTTGCAGACCTGAAGATAAGCCTTCAGAACAGAAACATCAGCAGGTTTATTTTTCCAAGTATCCAGTCTCAGCTAGGTCAAATGTTGCTGCTGGATTTTAAACAGCTTACTTAGCCTTGAAGTGATAAGAGTAAAAACAAATCAAAAGAACCTCAGTGTTTTTCAGTGGTTCACAACACCAAAGATTTGGAAACTGCCCCAGATGTCTCTTCACTTCTAAATAGCCACTTAAGCATAAGCCTTAATCAAAGTAGCTATTTTAGAAGAATAATGTTCATTGGGCTGGAGACTTCTTAACAAAGCTGCAACCTGGAGACTCAGTGCAGAGAGTCTACTACATAAATAAGGTTAGTTAAAAATACTTTTATACTACACTTTTGCGGATGCTTTCTATAATCTGCGAATTTCTGTATGTTTGGGGAACGTGTTTTACGTGGTCAGCAGCGATTTAAAACTCAAGTTAGTAAAGAATACTACGTTTATGAAGTCAGCATTTTTGTACCCAGGTATAACCTTAGAAAAAGCCGCAAGAGTATCTCCGAATAGGAACCAGTGAACAAGCACTAAACATTTTCCATCAATTACCAAAACTGATT
Organism: Uromys caudimaculatus; assembly: GCA_028551405.1. Taxonomy (NCBI): domain Eukaryota; kingdom Metazoa; phylum Chordata; class Mammalia; order Rodentia; family Muridae; genus Uromys; species Uromys caudimaculatus. The sequence continues at coordinate 30,104,837 of CM052700.1, read as the reverse complement.
AGCTAGACTTAACAAGGTAAATCTTGTTCACTACCATACCAGGAGGGGAGCAAAGCAGCAACCCGCAAGAACTAAAAAAATTCGCAACATGAAGTTAATTAATAAATGAACTAGTTCACCACTATCCATTACACAGACCCTTCACAAGCTATCAATTTTCCTTTTGGACCCTGACGTCTCTCTGTCTTCTTGCACCCCACGTTTACTAGCTGCTCCCCCAAATCATCCCAACTCCCGCAGGCTATGCCTCTGTGCCTTGGTGCCAGCTGTTCCCTCCGCTGACAATGTCCTCCCCTCTGCCTCACCTAGCGAACAGTCTTTCCAAACTCCGCTCAGAAGCAAGCGAGGAACCTCATGGCTTCTCTACTCTGCACCTAACTGTTCTAAATCCCAAGCACACTTGGGAAAACAAGCCTTATCACCGCGCATTGTTTTCACGCCCGGGGAGCAGAGTCTCCACAGACCCCACAGGACGCAATGCAGGCATCCAGACGTGCCCTGAATTCATTCCCCACTATTATACACAGCCCTGACCCATTCCCCACGTCCCGGGTATGTCTCAACCCGGAAAGAAGAGATCCGACTGTCCCTCCTAACAAAGAATGAAAACCAGAGGCACACCCTGGGCCCTGGAGAGAGAACAATGAATGAACACGGCCACCTCGCCTCCCGTGGTGTCCCAACTCTGCATCCATCCACTGGCTCTGCAGAGCCTGGGAGGCTGTCGCTTCACACAAAAGACAGCCCGGCTCCCAATCTCGAGCATCCCGGGCCTCCTATTTGGAAGCCTCGGGCGAGGTCCCACGCCTTTGAGACGGGGCACTGACCCGTTTCTCGCTGCCTTCCCTGATTCCTCTCGTCTTCCCTAAAAGGGTGTCACTTAAGCGAAGCAGCCCGAGAGGAGGTGCAAGGCCGGGCTCCCCCCACTTCTGCAACCGGAGAGAAAAAGAACGAGCCCATCCCAGTGACAACACAGACACTGGGCAGCTCTGGGAGGATTTTTTTTCCCCATTGCCAAAATATGAGGAATGCTCGCTGGGCACCGGAGTGGCGCTGGCACGTTTCCGAGAAACACTGGGGAAATCTGAGCAGGGGTGTGGAAACTGGCTCGCCGGCCATGACACCCAGCCCGCGCCCGGCCCGCCACCAGAATGACAGCGGCCTGGCCGACCCTGCACCCCACGACCGCACCGTCAGCCCTGAGGCCTACCTGAGGGAGCCGGGCAGCGCCGGGTCCCGTCGTGCAGCGGCAGCGGTGGTTGAGAGAACGGGTTGCGGTCACATTCGGCGTGTCCCCAGCCCGGGGGACGGGGCCCCGGGAAGGCCCCGCATCGCTGCTCTAGCGCCCCGCGCCTCAGGGCACGCGCCCCAAAGCTCGGCCAGCTGGCCCGTCTGAGGGCCTGCGGAGAACAGCAGAGAAGCCTTCCCGCCTCAAGCTCGCTCGGTTCTAACTCCCGCCATCTAAGATGGCGGCACAAGCACCCGCGATGAAGACGCTCTCAGGCTGCCCCGGCAGGCTAGCCCTGCGCTCGACACTCGTCTTCGCGACCTGCGGCGCCGCGGGCTCACTGCCTCTGCGCGAGCTCCTGGGCTCGGCTGTCTGCTTAAAACTTGGCTCGGGGATCTATCGCTCCGGCCTGGAATCTGGCCCCGCCTCAGGGGGCGTGGCCTCGCGATACTGCGGCCGCCATTTCAGGACTGAGTCTGAGGCAGCGCAGTGAGTGACTGCCTCTGGTCGGAGGCCGGCGGTAGCGGGCTGCAGCCGCGGTCCGGCCACCCGCGAGGCCCTCAGAGGACCAGACGCACCTGATGACACATGGCACAGTGCCCTGCTTTGGTGCTTCCTCTCCGAAGTTGACGTCCATGGAGAATGGCGGCCTACGGGTTTTGTGGGAAAGCCCTCATACTATATTAAACCTCAGGTTCCTCATTTGTAAATCGAGGGTTCACTGTAGTACACTAGATTAACCAAAAACTAAAAGTATAGTGTTGCATACCTGTAATCCCAGCGCTTGGAAAGTGAAGGCAAGAGGATCAGGAGTTCACGGTCATGCTGAGCTGCATGATACCCTGTCTCAAAAAAAAAAAAAAATTGATGCGCCAATATGACCCACAGTAAACTAAAGCCTTCGTACAGCCCCAGTGGGATAGACACCTGGAGGGCAATGTGACATTGCCAGCGTACTTTATTTCCCTCTTTGAAATAGATTCTCATTTTTTAAAGTGTGTGTGTGTGTGTGTGTGTGTGTTGTTGAGACAGGGTTTCTTTGTCTAACAGCACTGACTGTCTTGGAACTCACTCTGTAAACCAGGCTAGCCTCGAACTCAAAGAGATTCTGCCTTTGCCTCCTGAGTGCTGGGGTTAAAGATATGTGCCAGATTCCCTTTTAATTAGAGATTGACCTCAGACTCCCATTCTCCTGCCTCTGTGTAAGCATTTTCAAAGTAGCCATTTGGAGACCTGCAAGATGACTCAGAGTAAAAAGTTTGCACAGTAAAACCTCATGGTCCCATGATAGAGAGAACAGACTACTGAAAGTTATACTCTGACCTTGATTCGAACCCTTTGCTACGTGCACAACCTGCAACCACATTTACAAATACACATACAATTTTTTTAAGTAACCATTTATAAGTAAACATCTCCTGGCATTTAGTACATTCACAGTGTTGTGTAACCACAACTTTAGTTCCAAAACATTTCCATTACTCTGAAATAAAATGACCCACTAGGCAGTTTCTCACTAGCTTCCCACCCCCAGCAGCCACCAATACTCATTTTGCTACTACAGACTTGACTTCTAGATTATCTTGTGTGCATGGATATTTATAAAGTACAGAGCCTTTTATGACTTAAGCCTTTTCACTAGGCCTGTTTCCAAGTTTATCTGTAATACATGTGTACTGATACTTCATTCCTCGTTAGAGCTAAACTATTTCATCGTAAGTTTACTCCAGATTTTCTGTCTAGGATAACCATGGAAATTTAGGTTCTTTCCATCTTTTGGCTTTTGTATTGGTTACTTTTCTGGTTTCTGTAACAAAATAATGGACAAATACAGGGTTTAAAAAAAAAAAAAAAGGAAGGTAGGCCCGAAGAGCAGTGGTTAACCACTGGGCAGTGGTTAGCGTACCGGCTGTTCTTGCAGGAGACTTGAGTTCAATTCTCAATACCCACATGGTGGTCATAACCACCCATAACTTCAGTGCCTTTTCCTGATCTCTTTGTGTATCAGACACGTAGTACACAGATATACATGTGGGCAAAATGTTCATACATATAAACAGATTAAGTAAAAATAATAATGGAAGGGCTTCTTATTTTGACTGACACCGTCCATCATGGTGGGAAAGTCATGATGGCAGGAGATGGAGGCTGATGGTTGTCTGCCTGCAGTCAGGACAGAGACGCAGGTCTTAGCTCTCTTGAAGACATGCCCAGAAAGGTGTCTCCTAGGTGATGCTACAGCAGTGGTTCTCAACCTTCCAAACGCTGTGACCCTTTAAAACAGTTCATGTTGTGGTCACCCTGATCATAAAATTAGTTTCGTTGCTACCTCATAACTGTAATTTCGCTACTGTTATGAATCACTGTAAATATCTGTGTTTTTTTACGATCTTAGATGGCCCCTGTGAAAGAGAAGGAGGTCAAGACCCACAGATTGAGAGCCCCTGGAGCCTGTGAAATCGGCAGTCAGTATTTGCCATTACAGTGAATGGTGGTGCTAGAAAGAGTGTTATATGTACTTGCTTGAGTTTGGGGTTTTTTTGTTTGTTTGTTTGTTTTGTTTTGTTTGTTTGTTTGTTTTTGATTTTTGGGGTTTTTTTGTTTGGTTTGGTTTGGATTTGATTTTTGAGACAAGATTTCACTATGTAGTCCTGGTAGGCCTGAAAGTCACCATGAAAACCAAACCAGTCTGAAACTCATAGAGATTTGTCAGCCCCTGCTTGTGGAGTGCTGGAATTAAAGGTGTGCTCCTGGCTAAGCACTTGTTCTGTTTAAGGTTTATCTTTAATTATGTGTATATGGTAAGGGTGGCCTGAGCATGTCAGTGCAGGCGTCCATGGGATCTAGAAGAGGATGGTGAATCCCTTGGAGCCAGACTTACAGCTGGTGTGAGCCATCCAGTTTGAGCTGTGTCTATGGGTGCTAGGAATAGAACTCAGTTTCTCCACAAGAGAAGCACATGCCGTTAGCCACTGAACCATCTCTCTAGATCCCCATTTTTCATTTTCTGGACTATATGTCTAAGAGTAGAATCTGGAGAAACATTTTTACATCCTGATGGATTGCATGTCCCCAACCTTGGAGATGGTGCATACCTATAGTCTCAATACTCGGGAAGCTGAGGTAAGAGAACCAAAAGTTCAGACCAGCCTGGGTTACATAGAGAAAACCACTGTCAAGCCCTGTGTTAGCCAGGTGAGAGGGAGGGCACCAGAGGAGCTCATAGCAATGAGCAAGCCAAAGTCCTTCAAAGGGACTAATGCAGATTAGCATCAAACAATTAAACCTTGTATCTGAGACTGAAGTGAGTGAAGAAGATTATGGTAATGGAAAGACTGGAAGAGAGTACCTGAGATTCAGGACAGAAAAGCCTCCCTTAGATGACGGCTACATTAGGCACAAAGGAAAAGAAGAGGCCATTGTAAGCAGCTGAAAGGACACATGCAAGGACTATGATGTGGGACAGGAGAAAGGCGAGCATGTTGACAGCAAAGAGCCAGATGAGGCCAGCAAGGTGAGGACAGAGGGCAGAGTCATAACCAGTCTGACACCCACACCCTAGCCCTTCCTTGCCTTCTTGCCTCTCCAGTAAGGTTAATTTTAGTCACAGATGAGTTTGGAGTGTGGGCCCTGCCTGGGCTGGGTACTGGGAGAGACAGCCATGTAAATAAACAGTTACCCCACCAGGTAAGTGGGAGGGCACCAGAGGAGGAAGGGAGGAATGGCCTCTGCTACAGTGGCTCAGGAAAGCCTCCACAGGGGTGGGGCTCATCAAAGGATGAATTGGAATTTTCCAGAAATGCAGGAGGCTGAGCTGAACAATGAAGAACATAGAGTGTGGCTGGCCAGATGATGTACTGGGCAGTAGCACACTGTCATCCAGTGGGAGATTGCCTTCTGGAGCAGGGAATGAAAAAAAGCAAAGAAGTTTTGAGGGGCAGATATCTGGCCCAGCATCCATTCCCCTCAGGCCCAGAATGTGCAAGCATCCACTGTGCGTGGTGTCAATCTGAAGTCACGTGGAAGAACAGAGCTCCAGCACACAGCGCAGAAGCAGCCTGGTCCTTTGTGAACTAGTCACCTACTGTCTCTGGACAGGATAAAATGGTCACAGGCATACCCAGCATCAAAAAGAGAAAGATACCCACTCTCTAGTGCCGTTGCTAAGCTCCTATGGCGCAGGAGCTATGGCTACAGCTACCTTTGGAAGACAGAGTTAGCCACACAGATAAGGGACATTTTCAAAGAAATCCTTTAATTATCTTGGGGGAAAAAAGCATCACAAGAGGCTGGAGAGATAAAAGAGGCCTTGCTATTCTTCCAGAGACCCTAGGTTTGATTCTAACACCAGTATGGAAGCTGACAGCCCCTGGAACTCCGGTTCCAGAGATTCTGATGCCCTCTTGCCTCTGTAGACGCTACATGGATATGTACATACACACATGCAGGCAAAACACCCATGCACATAAAAATAAACACAGCCTCTAAAAAAGTTTTTAAAAGCATCACAAATTATCCTTAGGTTGCAAGGGGGATTGTGAATTTAAAGGTTTTTTTTTTTTTTTTTTTTTTTTTTTTTTGGTTTTTCGAGACAGGGTTTCTCTGTATAGCCCTGGCTGTCCTGGACCTCACTTTGTAGACCAGGCTGGCCTCGAACTCAGAAATCCGCCTGCCTCTGCCTCCCAAGTGCTGGGATTAAAGGCCTGCACCACCACTGCCTGGCTTAAAGGTATTCTTTTGCTAAATATTAAATGATGAGTGCACCAGCCTTGGACTGAAGGCAGAGCTCAGCTTGTATGTGTATTCAGTATGCATGAGCACCATGAAAGGAAAAAACAAAACAAAACACAACAAAAAACCAAAGTACATCATCATCATCACTATTTTATACCCACTACTTACAATTTTTAAAAGTTCACAAGGACCGGGCAGTGGTGGCGCACGCCATTCCAGCACTTGGGAGGCAGAGGCAGGTGGATTTCTGAGTTCAAGGCCAGCCTGGTCTACAGAGTGAGTTCCAGGACAGCCAGGGCTACACAGAGAAACCCTGTCTCGGAAAAAAAAAAAAAAAGTTCACAAGGTATTTTTAAAAAGGAAGACGGGCTGGAGAGATGACTCAGCAGTTAAGAGCACTTGACTGCTCTTCCAGAGGTCCTGAGTTCAATTCTCAGCAACCACATGGTGGTTCACAACCATCTGTAATGGGATTTGATGCCCTCTTCTGGTGTGTCTGAAGACAGTGACAGTGTACTCACAAAGATGAATAAATAAATCTTTAATAAAATAAGGAAGGAGAAAAGGAAGTTCTTAGGCCTCTCTCAACACTTAGAATGAGTAGCACTGAGCATACAGTTGGTCCCTAATGTGCACTTTTTTCTATTAGCGAAATGCTAACAGAACAAGACTTATTGGATGACTAAACCCTTGGATGACAAAACCTTCCTTTCAAGATACTTCTTTGTTATTGTTATCCAGCATCTACATCTTAAATGGTCCCTCATTAGCTCCAGTCGACTGCTCTCAGCTCCCTTTCAGGGACAAAAGCCAGAGAATCAGAGCCAAAGGCATGCTGGTGTTGATGCTTGCTGCAATTGTATAGACAATCAAACTTCTTCTTTGGGAGTTGGAGGCAGAGGGTTGTCTGACACAGGATCCCACGTGATCCAGGCTGGCCTCCGGCTGGCTCTGCTATCAGCTGTGGCCTTGAATGGTAAATCCTTTCTCTACTTCACAAGTTCTGGGATTGCAGGCATGCACCAGCACACTGGTTTTCTTCCTCTTCATTTGTAAAGATGTATTTGTTTATGTTTTATGTGTACATGTATGTACCTGCACCATGTGAATCCCCGGTGTCCAAGGAAGCCAGAAAATAGCATTGGATCTCCTGGAACTAGTTTAATAAGCAGTGTGAGCCGCTATGCGGGTTCTGAGACTGGAACCTGGTCCTCTGCAAGAGCTCTTAAATCCTGAGTCATCAATTCAGCTCAGCCCTTATTTTTTAGATTTTGTTTTGTTTTTTAGAGATGGGGTAGGGTTGCTTCTCTCTACATAACCTAGACTGGTGGAGAACTCAAATTCATCCACCTGCCTCATTCTCACAAGTGTTGAAGTTACAAGCATGCACCACCACACCCAGTTTCATACCGATCTCCATTACTAGAATCAGGTTATCTTAGGGTTTTATTGATGTGAGCAGACACCCTAACCAATGCAAATCTTATAAAGGACAACATTTAACTGGGCCTGGCTTACAGATTCAGAGGTTCAGTCAGTCCATAATCATCAAGGCAGGAGCATGGTAGCACCCAGGCATGCATAGTACACGGAGATGCTGAGAGTTCTACATCTTCATCTGAAGGCTGCTATGAGGAGACTCACTTCCAGGCAGCTAGGACGAGGGTGTTAAAGCCCATACCCACAGTGACTACCCTCTCCAACAAGGCTACACCTCCTAATAGTGCCACTTCTTGGGCCAAGCATATACAAACCTTCATATTCCACTTCCTGGCCCCCATAGGCTTGTTCAAACATGAGTCTACAGGGGCCATACCTAGCCGAAGCATAATAAAAAATACATTGACTCCAAGTTCCAAAACCTCCATAGTCTATAGCAGCCTCAAAAGAGTTAAAAGTCCAAAGTTTAAGGTCTCTTTTGAGATTCAGCCAATCATTTGTTGGGCAGCTGTGGATGGGAAGTCCAAGAATATAGTAGTTGTTCAGTCTCATGAGGCTAGTTGTTTCAGCTGGTTTTCTATAGAAGTAGGTTCCAACAGATGTGCTGGCAAGTAAGTGCAAGCAGGCGAAGAAGAGTGAATCTTCCTTTTTCCAATGCCTTTAATGTAGGCCTCTGGCAGAATGTGTGTCCCAAATTAAGGTGTGTACCACCATGCCTGGATCTGGGACTTGCTTTGTCACAGGCTGACCTTGAACTCAGAGACCTCCTTGCCTCAGTCTCCTGGGATTAAAAGCATGTACTACCTTGCCTAGGCCTAAGTTTTTCATGGCCACTATACCTCAAGATCTCCAGGTCAAGATCCAGGTCAGAAACTTGTGTCTTCCAGCCTCAATATCTGGATCACAGGTGTGCTCTCCAATTCTGGATTGTAGTTCATTCCAGATATAATCAAATTGACAACTAGGAATAGCCACCACACAGGTTATCTTAACTGAGCAAGGACTTCATATTGGATGCCATAGACTGAACTAGCCGCAGAAGATGCTGAGATGCCCAGCCCTACAGGGACTCACTGTGTCCTGTGAAGAAGAGGAGGAGGAGGAGGAGGAGGAGGAGGAGGAGGAGGAGGAGGAGGAGGAGGAGGAGGAGGAGGAGGAGGAGAAAAAGAAGAAGAAGAAAAAGAAGAAAAAGAAGAAAAAGAAGAAGAAGAAAAAGAAGAAAAAGAAGAAAAAGAAGAAGAAGAAGAAGAAGAAGAAGAAGAAGAAGAAGAAGAAGAAGAAGAAGAAGAAGAAGAAGAAGAAGAAGAAGAAGAAGAAGAAGAAGAAGAAGGCTAAAAGCAAAGAGGGGAATGAAATGGGAATTTCTGTTTGTATCATGTGATGCAGATACATGTGATGTTTTGCTGAAGCAAGACTCATGAAAGGACACATGATGTTTGGAGAGCATATAAGTAGGATCCAACAGACAGTGACAGAGCAGCACGTGCCTAGCTGGCTGGGTAATGCTTTGTTGGTCTCAAATCTTCGCTGATCTTTACTTCATTGAAAGAGACCATGGCAGAGAACTTGTCCTGGTTTTCTGGCTGGTTCTGGTCACTCCTGCTGACTCCTGCCAATTTGGTGGAGGCCTGGCTGTTTCTGCTGAATGGCGCTGCCACTTCTGCTGATTTGTGTATGGGGTACTCTTTGAACTGGACTGTTGGTATCCTGACACTACTGAACTACACTGCTGGTATCCTAGCAAAGGAGATTGGAATTGTCCCATAGAACTACTTCTAAACAGGTCTACATCCCCTTGTCTTTTCTCTACCTTTGGATGATAGGCTAGAAAGGAGGTAGAAGCATTTGAGAACCCTTATTAAAGTAGGTTTTGAAGGGGAGAAGGAGGAGGAGGGGGAGGAAAAGGAGAAGAAGAAGAACAAAAAGTAATACAAAAAATTAAGAAAGGAAGAACAAGGGAGGGAAGGGGGGCCTAGTAATGTAGCTCAGTTGTACTGTTGGTCTAATATTCACCAAGTCCTGGGTTTGATTCCCAGAAGTTCATAAACCTGGCATGTACTTACCTTAACATACACAAGGCCCAAGATTCAGTCTCCAGCAACACATATAACACACACACACACACACACACACACACACACACACACACACACACACACACGGAGAGAGAGGAACACAAAGAAAAAATGATCATTGGGCTAATAAGATGACTCAGTGGGTAAAGACTCTTGCTGCCAAGGCTAACAACCTGAGTCTGACCCAAGGACCTTTATGGTGGAAGGAGGAGAACCACCTCGAGCAGGTTATCCTCTGATCTCCACTAGCACTGCTGCCCCACATCAATAACAACAATAACAAGCTCAGAGCTGGAAAAACGTTAGGGATCCTTCTCTGTGAGCATCTTTGACCCTAAAGTTGAACAGATGCATCAGCTGTCCTGATAGCAGGTTCCATGTTCTGCCTCCATACAGCAAGAGCCCTCAGCCATGTAACTCGGACCATCCAGGTCTTTATGAGCTCTGTGACCTTGACAAAGACCTAACTCCACAGAGCTCTGGTTTCCTTATCTGTAGAGGGAATGAAATGAGATAGGATTCTGCATCTCTGAAGAACCCCACAATTGCTCGTCTCCCACCTTCTCAAAAATCTTGTCCATACCACAGCTTTTTCTTTTTTCTGTGTAGAATAAAGACAGAGAAGCTGAATAACTGGATCAAGGCTTTAGATCTATGTTGCTAACCTGTCTCCTTAAGGGTACCAGCCAGATTGCCACCCACAGCACATGAGTTTGCCAGTCTCACAACATGCTGGCAGCCCAAAATATCAGAAATGTTTCCTGGGCTGGAGAGATGGCTTAGTGGTTAAGAGCACTCTTGCAGAGGTCCTGAGTTCAGGTCCCAGCAACCACATGGTGGCTCACAACCATCTGTAATGGGATCTGATGCCCTCTTCTGGTGTGTGTCTGAAGACAGCTACAGTGTATTCGTATAAATAAAAATAATATTTTAAAAAAAGAAATGTTTCCTATTGGTGATTAAAAAAGAGAAATTCCTTTATCATGTTTTAAGTTGTAAGTCTTTGATTAGTCACAGGAGTGGGTATTTTCCCACACATATGTTCCCTGTTCAGGATTTATCTGTTTGTGACCTTTCCTCATGGAGTGTTGCTGGGTTTTCTTATCAACATGTGTGAAATATCTTGTATGATAATGAGTTAACTTCTTATAATCTGTGTTTATAGCAAATATTTATTCTGGACTTTGGTTTGACTTTTTATCTTTAAAGCTGTTTTATGCTCCGTGACTTTGTTGGGGAGGTTAATATGGCATAATCACAGTGGTTTTGAAGGAATAGGTGCTGGAAATTTGAACACAGCCCTTTCGTAGATTAAGCACATTCTACCACTAATAAACTCTCTATACTGGGGAATTAGAAACGATTTTATTATTACATGTATTTCTCTGTGTGTGTGTGTCTGTCTGTCTGTCTGTCTGTGTCTGTGTGTGTCTCAGTGTGCCTTTGCACATGCCTCAGCATGCCAGTGGAGGTCAGTGAATGACTTGTGGGACTTGATTCTCTCCTTCCACTTTGTGGGTTCCAGGGATCAAACTCATCTTAGGCAAGTGATTTCACCCACTGGACCTTTGGACTTTTTTTTCTCCCCTTTCAATTTATTCTGCGGGCTGGAGGTAGTTATGAGTGCTTACTGCTCACAGAGGACCCAAGATCAATTCCCAGCACACACGTGATGACCCACAACCATCTGTGAATTCAGTCCCGGAAGATCTAATGCTGTCTTCTGGCCTATGAAGGTATCAGGCTTGCATGTGGTTCACAAACATGCAGGTAAAACACTGATGCCCATAAAATAAAAAAAACTAAACGGTTGTTGTTGTTTGTGTTGTTTTTGTTTTGTTTTTTTTTTTTTTTACTTCTCATAATTCTTTTTAATTTCCTTTAAACCCTGTTTGACATAATTTTTATTGTTGTAAAAATGTTTTCATGATTCTGAACCTGGTTCCAGTTCTTTTCCACTTACTTTTCTATTAATATTTAATATTCCGGCTACTGATTCTAATCAGGAAATCTCTTCTTCACAAGGCACATTCAGCAGAAATGGCTGACGTG
>CM052700.1:30075002-30092808 GCA_028551405.1 Uromys caudimaculatus | reverse complement strand
CAATCATCTCACTTGCCATTAAGTTGAACTGATTGATTTTAAACATCTCTTTCATCTTTTCTTGATCCTCTTTAGGAATGACGACTGGTTTCCCCATTTCTCCAGGACCTTCGTGAGGCTTCTGCACTGGCTCTAGAACATCTCCAGCAGGAAGGCCCCTCTCCTTCTTCTCTTCACATTTGTTGCATTCACTGAAGTAAAGCAGCAGGAACATATCCAAGAGTACCCAAACCAAGGAGGTGGCGAGAACCACCTTGCAATATGCAAATTTTCTCATGGCACTTTAAGTCAAATGTAAAAATTAAAAAAAATATATATATATATATATATAAATATACAAATATCATGAAAATTATTCCAATCTGGTTTCATCACAAATCACGGTCATATCCCCAAAGTGGCTTTTCAAATGAATTCATATCACAAATCCACATGTCTCAAATCGCCTCGGCCCGCGCGGCGGCAGGCGCTCCTCAGGCCGGCGCGGGCGGTGGCGGCGCGCTCCCGCGGGCCGCAGCGCGGGCGCTCCTCTCGGGCCGCCCGTGTTGTTTTTGTTTTAGGTAAAGTTTTACCATATTCCCCTGGCTGGCCTGCAACTCTCTATGTATTCCAGGTTGGCCTCAAACTCACAGAAAGCCACCTGCTTTCTGGAGTGATAAATACATACTTATCTGTAATTAAAATAATTTTGAGGTCAACTTTCAAGATACCTTAAATACAATCAAAAGCCAACTTGGATTTTTAAAAATGCAGCTTATATAGCAGAGAGATACCATGTCAAGCACGTGGTATGGGGCTGGAAAGATGGCTCATCGGTTATGAGCGCTTAATGCTTCTGCAGAAGACTCAGGTTCAATGCCCAGCTCCCACATGGTGGTTCACAATCATCCATAACTTCAGTTTCAGGGGATCTAACCACCCTCTTCTGACTTCCTCGGGTACAAGATATACACACGATGCACAGACATACATGCGGATAAAACACAAGTGCCCATAAAATAAATAAATAAGGTTTTTCTAGCCTGAAGCTCATCTATCCATTCCACTTGGGGTGTGCTGACCCCTGCAGTTTGCTCAACTCAGCTGTATAGTTTTGGTAGTAAGGGACTGTGTTCCAGCCTTCTTCAAAATAAAAAAAAATAAAAAAATAAAAATAAAAATATTTCCAGGACCAGGAGTGGTGGTATGTGCCTTTCCTCCAGAGTTGGTTGGGTTTAGCTCAGCCAGAGATACATAGTAAGACGTTGTCTCAAAATACACACACACTCCCGCACGCATGTGAGCACACAAACACGCGTGCGCACACACACACACACACACACACACACACACACACACACACACAAAACCAGCAGTAGCAGTTCAATTCGATATGAAGGATTCATTCCTTCTACAGAAGAGCTCCAAATACCAGTCAGAAACCAAAACCCACTAGAAAAAAAATTAGTAAAAAGATGCAGGGTTGGGGATGTACCTCACCAGAAGAGAGCTTGTTGCCTGACAACAACACACAGTGTTGTGGGCATGACAGAAGTCATCTAGGAGAGGCCATGACCAGCAGGTGACCTTCCTGAAGATGCCCCACTTTTTTACATGGCCTAAGAGAGACAAGGTCTCCAGAGACTTCACCTCAGAATTGCTTCTTGCAGCCGGTATGCCTTTCCTGTCACTATTACATAGCCTAAGGATTCCTGGACGAAAAACCAAAAAAAAAAAAAAAAAAAAAAAAAGAAGGTGAAAACAGGATTCCTGGACATTAGCCCACCCTATTGAGCAGATGTTTTGCAGATCAACATAAAGATGAACTTTCATGAATTAACACTGTTTAGATGAATAAATTTATATTGCAGAATTCCTGATTTGATTCAAATAATCTTAAAAAGCAAGTTGTAAGATATGGCTTTAGTTGTTTTGCTAGAAAAATGTAACAAAGTCAGAATGAAAAATATAGAATGTGCCCACTCCTCATAATAGTAAGTAAAGGCTGCATAATAAGAAATACAATTGAGCTTTCATAATTACACTAAAAAGAGAAATAGGCTTGGGACAAATTTGTGTTCAAGGGAAAAAATTCAGGTCCAAGGATGAAGCCACAGGTGTGCACTATGATAAGACCAGGCCATGTAAAAACTGTTGCGTTGAACTTATAATGAGCTCACAGTATGAAACACTGCTTTTACCGTGTGATTGATACTCTTCTGTAACTCCCTTTTTAACATTTTATCTATGAGGTAATTCTTACATAGAGAACTTTTTAAGCTATAAAAAAGCTAAAAGCAATAAAGAAAGGTGGTGCAGAACCATTTTCCACCTGGTGTGTGTGTTATCTGTGTGAGTGACTGCCTTTCCTTTTTCTCTCTGGTTCAAAAAGAGTTAACTAGCTCCAAGCTTCTCACCCAGCCAGTGAGAGGCTCCTAGCTGACTCGCCAGAGAAAGGAGCTCTAGCAATAAGTCCTTTTACCTATTCCCCCCCTGTTAAACATCATGTGTTAACCTCCAGCTATTAGTGCTTATTTAACCACGAGTAATGAGAGTGATAAAGGTTAAGTCTCCCCAGCACTTACTTAATCATAAAAAGTTAAGCTTTAGTGCTTATTGAAGCACAGAACAATAAGAAAGAGTTAAGTCTCCAGGGTTAAATAAAGCACAGAGATTTATAAAGTAAAAATAAAGCACAGAGAGTTAAAGAAGAAAGAAGCTAGTGGTTTTCAGCTTCAGAATAAGCAAGGGAGTGCTAAGTTCCCAAAAGCCATCAGTTTCTAGTATCCAGTCCCGTCAGAGAGAGTTACAAGGCTGGAGAGTATCAGAGTATCAGGCCTTTGTCCACCTCTGTGTTCCACCTTAGCTCGTTCCCCTAAGGCCGGGCAGGCCCCTGGCAGTGAGGGAAGGAAAGGTCATAGATATGAATAAAGTCTCTGAGGGAGCATAAAGTATCAAACATGAAAAGATCAGCAGCATCATACTAAGAGAAAACGCACCATGAGGCCACATCCCATTCCCCCGCTTCCAAGTCAACATCATAAAACATTTGTGTTTGGTGCTGGAGATGAAGCCCAGGACCTGGACAGCTGGGCAAGTGCTTTCCTACTGCCCCCACGTCCATCTTTGTAAGTATTCTTCCTTGTTGCTGCTTATTTATTTATTCTTTTTTTTTTTTTTTTTTTTTTTTTTTTGGTTTTTGGCTGGCCTCAAACTCAGAAATCCATCTGTCTCTGCCTCCCAAGTGCTGGGATTAAAGGCATGCGCCACTACTGCCCGGCCTTTATTCATTTATTTTTATGTCTGTGAATGTTTGCCTGCATGTGTAACACATGTGTGTAGTACCCGAGGAGGCCAGAAGAGGGCATCTGATCCCCTGTAACTGCCAGGTGTGTGGGAAATCAAACCCAGGTCCTCTGCAAAAGCAGTCAGTGCTCTTAGACACCAAGCCATCAGCCATCTCTCCAGCCCCATTGTTTTTTCTTTGCCTATTTTTACACTGGGTCTCAAGCAGCTCAGGCTGCCCTTGAACTCATGAGGTAGCTGAGGATGACCTTAAACTCCTTCTAATCACTCTGCTTCCATCTCCCAAGTGCTAAGGTAACAGGCTTGCACCACACCCAGCCAGGTGTGCATTGTTGCCTGCGAAAGGCAAAGGGTTAAAACCAAAGAGGCTGGCTGACCTTTTAAGATTCTTTGTGGTACCAGAATGTTGCGACTATCCTGACTATGCTTGTCCTCTCATCGTGGAAGGGTCAAGAGACCAGCTATAATTAAGGAAGAACCGCCGGTTGTGGTGGCCCACGCCGGTAGGATTTGCTGAAGGAGGCAGAGGCAGGAGGATCACGAGTTTGAGGCCAGCCTGGGCTACACATTTTAGCCGGGCAATGGTGGTGCACGCCTTTAATCCCAGTGCTTGGGAGGCAGAGGCAGGCAGATTTCTGAGTTCAAGGCCAGCCTGGTCTACAGAGTGAGTTCTAGGACAGCCAGGGCTACACAGAGAAACCCTGTCTCGAAAAACAAAACAAAACAAAAAAAAGAAAGAACCAAGAGCTTGTGGTTAGCCACTGTGACTGTGGGCTCGAGGCCTGGATCTGTCACCTGCTGCCTGTGTGACACGAGGTCAGTGTTAACCTCTTGTTTGTTTCTGTTTATATGAAACAGAGTCTCGTGTAGCCCAGGTTGACTTCTAATTCCCTATGTAGCTAAGTATAACCTTGAATTCCCGATTCTCTATTTCTCACCTCCCAAAGACTGGGACTACAGTCTTAGGCCACAACACCAAGCTAAACAGTTAGTCTCCAAGTCTTAATTGTCCCCGTCTGTGAGAAGAGGATCACACAGTGCCTGTTTCATTGGGTTGCTATGGCAGAAAGATATGTTTGTGTAAGAAAGTATTTAGAACAATGCCTGGCACATAATACCATATAGTCTTGTTGTTGTTGTTACTGAAAGGTGACCCTAGAAGACTGGGTAGAAAGAGAACACCTGCTCATGTAATCAGGTAACCCGACATGGGAGCCACCCTGTATGTACCAGAATCTTTAAAATGTACCATCGACATCAATCCTCCAACTTTCTTCTAAGCTTGGCTTTATTATCTCCATTTTACTAAAAGAAAAAGGCAAAAGGTGGAGAGGTGAAGTTACCCGTCTAACATCACACTGCCCAGGAGGCCCAGGGCCAAGCCAGAAACCCAGGCCTAGGCAGGTTCTTTCCACATCTGCACGAAGCCATCTGACAAAGATGATCTATCTTTTCTCAGCCCCCAGGAACATCCTCTTGTCCACTGAGGCTGGAAAAACCCAGCCCAGTACCAGATGCTGGGTCCCAACTGGAATAACTGACAGGCTGCTAAGCAGCCATGTGATCAGCTGATTTGCAGAGAAGTTGGGGAACATTCCCACACCCCGGTCCCACCCTAAGGTTGGATTCCTCAGGCCGGAGTGGAGTCTTCACCCCTAAGAACTTTGCTGGTCAAGGATCAGGGCACACGTGGATGCTCAGGCCTGGCCAGAGGCTGGCTCCTTTCCCTCTGCTTGAGGCTCAGGTCTGAGGCCCCTCAATACACCCACAAACTGTGCGGTGACCTGTTTCTAAATAGATCTCATTTGGGGCGTGACTTTGAACACGTGCCAACAGGCACTGACCAAAAATAGACAGCTTACTGCACTGTTATTTTCATGACTTAAAAAAAAAAAAAAAAAGAACCTTGCAGAGCACAGCAAGTATTTTTATCCTGGGTCTTGCCTAGAATAGCTACGCCTATTTACTGGGAGGGCAGAGACTGAGGTTGGTTTCAGGCTGGGTCTGTGGGGCCCTGTGGATGAGCACAGAAGGATCCTCTGCCTCTTAGGGACAAGCCACAAGCTTGCAACTTCTTTTCTCAAAAATGAATAGCGACCCTGGTTGTCCTATGTCCCACATTTTGGAAGGTCCTGGACCTGCTGGCCTTATCCCAAGCTTAGCTTCCGTGCTGGGCACCTCAGCCAGATTACCACTTTTTTTTTTTTCCCCTCTTGTTACTTGAGTTTCATGAGGCTGGCCTGAAACTGCAGATCCTCCTGCCTCCTGCCTCCACCAGAGCTGAGAATACAGGTATCCACTACTACCCTGCTAAGAGGTGGCAACGTTGCCTCCTCTCTCAACCCCTGAGGGCCGACTCACAAGCATGGACCGACATATTTTTTTGTTTTGGTTTTGGTTTGTTTTAACTACCAGAAAAACAAATATTTGTCTTTTTTGGTAAAAAATAAGTAAGAAAAAGTTTATGTTCCCCCAAAGTAAGCCATGTGTTGCTTACTTCTGGAGCCAGGCTGCCTGAGTGTAAATCCCGGCACTGCCACTTCTCATTTATGGCTCTGAGTCATGTGTTGAACGACTCCATGCCTCCTCTCCCTCACCCATGGACTAGAGGCTAACAATAGCTTCCACCTCATGGGACAGGCATGAGGCCTCATGTGCAGAGTGCTGGAAGCAGTCCCGGGCATGCGGAGTGAGTTCTGTTAAAAAAAAAAAAAAAAAAAACTGCCCTCCCTGAACCCTCAGACCAGGGAAGGCTGAGATGTACAGGTGGGGCACTCAGCTAGCTGCTGAGTTCTGGGAGGAGAGGTCAGGGCTTTGAAGCCTTTTAAGGTTGAGGGAGAAGACTAAGAGGATAGGGGCGGGGGAAGAAGCCTTGAGCTTCAGCCACACACTCACGTGCCACCTGTTCAATTCTCCCAACTCCAGGAACCCTGACTGCCACTAGCTGACCCTCGGGGCAAGCAAGTGTCCAGGTGCTTGCCCTGTAAGGAGAGGTGGTACGAGCTAGTCTGGTGGGGATTTGTTCCTTCATTTTACAGATGAGAACTCTGAGGCTCAGAGATGAAGAGTGATTTACCCAACATATATCATTATACTTCATTAAGAGTGCAGAGTCAACCAGGGAATTCAATCCAGGACCTTGGAAATGCTAGGCCAGGGCTCTATCCCTGAGGTACACTAAGAGCATTCCTCAGTGTGATTTTAGTGCAAATTGGGATTAGTATGCTGTGGTCTCATTCTAAGCGATGTATTTGTCTGTCTATCTATCTATCTATCATCTATCTATCTATCTATCATCTATCTATCTATCTATCTATCTTTACACTGAGTACTACATCCATGCCCAGAAATGTAAAGAACTGGTCGTCAAAAGGCTAAGGCAGGCATATCTCTGTGCTTTTGAAGCAAACCAGTTCTATGTAATGAGTTCCAGGTCAACCAGGTTTATATAGTGAATTCCTATCTTAAAAAGGAGGAGGAAGGGGGGGAAGAGGAGGAGGAGGAGGAGGAGGAAGAAGAAGAGGAAGAGAGGGAGGGAGGGAAGGAGGGAGAGAAGGAAGGAGGGAGGGAGGGGGAGAGAGAGAGAGAGAGAGAGAGAGAGAGAGAGAGAGAGAGAGAGAGAGAGAGCTATGAACAGAGGAAAACAAAGTGAAAAAGGTTTGTAATATATGACACACCTGGGGGCGTCTTATGGAGGGAAATGAATATTCCAAAACCAGTGAAATCTAGAAGCCTCCAAACACCCATTGCCAGGTGAGCATAGAGAGAAATAAATGCAGGCTATAGAGAAGCTAGCTGATAGTTTCTAGGAAGAGGGAGCACACAGAAATGTAGCTTCTGGCATTTGGATGCTGGTCAGCCTGAGTGTGCACATTCAGAAAAACACTCCAAACCATACCTCTTTAGACTTTAGGAACAAATCCAAGCAACCTTCCCTGGCTGAACTGAAAACAGATCCTCCAAGAGTACAGGTGTCACACATCCCTTCTGGTAATCTCACCACCAAGGAAGACGAACTCACCCTAGGGATAGAGACTTTAGCCCAGATTGTCAATAGTAGGTACAAATTCAGACCTTGTCTCAAAAACAGAAGCCAAACAAACAAAAGAGTAACATTTTGGGGGCTAGAATGGTATTGCAGTGGCTAAGAGTGCCTACTGCTCTTCTAGGGAATCTGAGTTCAGTTCCCGGCACCCACACGGGGCAGCTTACAAGTCTCTGAAACTCTAGTTCCAGGAAATCCATGCCCTCTACAGGATTCCGAGGTTACTGCACTCAGGTGTACATAACCATACATAGACACACAGACACACACACACACACACACACACACAGAGACACACACACACACACATTTCCTGGGTTTTTTTTTGTGTGTGTTTTTTGTTTTTGTTTGTTTGTTTGTTTTTTGGTCCAGGGCCTGCATTTGTCCTTTACCTCAAGCCTTATCTTTATGTCTCTTGTTCCAAGGCAAAAGAAAAATATTTCCCTGTGTGACTGATGCCCTTGTGACCTTCTGCATTGCAAAGCCTTGGGAAGATGGTTTTTAATAGGACATCTTGAGTTAATTGAAGTGTGTTGTGAAATGATCACTGTGGTCCCTAAATAGCAAGTGTTGGCAGGGAACAATAAATTTGTGTGAACCACTACAAAAAAAAAAAAAAAAAAAGCCAGTACAGAGAGAAAATGAATGTCAAGTTCCCAGTGTGGGGCTCAGCACAGCACATAGGTAAATGACTTTAAACAAGGAAGAAAAGGGGTTGGCGCCGTCTCAGGAGAGAACTGGAGGATGGGCCACACCTAGGCCAGAGCATTTGCAAAACTTGACCTCAATCTTCCTACCTACTTCAAGAATCCACCAGGAAAGAATGCGTGGGAAAGCCAAAGGGAGAGGCCCTGTGCCCCATTGTCTCAGCTGAGCTCAGGATTCCAGTCGTCTCCATCAAGGTCTCAGCTATGAGTATGAACCGAGTGGGGCATTCCAGGTCACAGCAACCACTGAGGCTTCTGCATGCTCCCTAAGTGCCCATGTACACACATCCCCAGCCCAGAGCAGGCAAGGGCCCAGCAAGTGGTGTAAGTGTGGGGTTTGGTTTTTTGTTTTGTTTTGTTTTGTTTTTGTTTTTGTTTTTTTCGAGACAGGGTTTCTCTGTGTAGCCCTGGCTGTCCTGGAACTCACTCTGTAGACCAGGCTGGCCTCGAACTCAGAAATCCACCTGCCTCTGCCTCCCAAGTGCTGGGATTAAAGGTGTGTGCCACCACTGCCCGGCTTATTTTATATTTTTAATGAGAAAAGGCTTGTTATGCAGCTCTGCTTAGCCTTAAGTTCATGGCAATCCTCCTGCCTTAGCATCCTGGGATGACAGGGGTGATCTGTAACTCCAGTGTAAGTGTAATTCTATTGGAGTTGATCTTTAGTGCCATACACAAGAAACACACAGATGCTTTTCTAAATGTATTAACTTCGACTGTAATGAGAGGGATCTTTATAAAAAACAAAAACAAAAACTTTTTTACGTTTACACTTTTATCTAATTTTAGTAAATTTTTTTACTTTAAAATTCTTTTAAGATTTATTCTATTTTCTTTGTAAGAGTGTTTTGCTTGCATGTATGTATATGCAACATGTTTGTGTTGGAGTCCAGGAATCGCCTCACAAACCACGTGAACACTAATCTTCGTCAGTCAGACAGGGATAGTCTATTGAGCATATACCCCAGGACTGACTGGTCCACCCGGTGCTAAACCATGACCCCAAGTTAAGATCCTACCGTGGTTTTTGTTTGTTTGTTTGGGTTTTTTGTTTCTTTTGTTTTTGTCTTTTGTTTGTTTGTTTTGTTTTATAGGGAATGGTTGTTTCTTGGTTTTTGTTTGTTTTTCTTAAGATTTATTTTTTTATTTTATGTATGTGAGTACTCTGTCACTCTCATTAGACACACCAGAAGATAGCATCAGATCCCATTACAGATGGTTGAGAGCCACCATGTGGTTGCTGGGAATTGAACTCAGGACCTCTGGAACAGCAGTCAGTGCTCTTAACTGCTGAGCCATCCCTCCAGCTTCCCTACAGTGTTTTTAAGCTCAGAATCCACAAACATCTGTGCCAAGTTATTTCACCAATCAGGATTTAGGGATAGGGGATTTCCTTGGGAACATGTCTTTGTTGTACACTTATCCTGTTCCCATGGCAGGGGACTTGCCTTGTCTACCATTCATGTCTTAACTTGTCAATCAGGATGGGACTTGTCTACCATTCACGTCTTAACATGCCAACCAGGATGCCAGTTGCCCACGCACATGTCTCTTTCTGCCAAGTAGCATGTCAGTTCCCAGGGAGGTCTTGGGAACTTCAACTTTACTCAACCACTACTCAAAATGGAAGTCTTATTCCAAATAGTTTCTTATATTGGTGCAGGTGTCTCTCTTATGTTTGGGGTCCATCCCAGGGGCAGCTTATGCCATAAAAGATTATACAGTGCAGGAAGTGTTGCTGGGTGGTTGGTTCAGGTCCAAGCTTATTGTGGGTAACTATACAAAGCAGTTCTACTGACTTCCATCGTGATTGGTTTCCAAGAGTACAGAATATTTAATCAATCTTGGCATTAGAAAGTTTTCTAGTAACAGCAGAAACGTGAGAAAGTTTCCTTATAATGGCGGGCTAACCAGATAACTGTTACCTAAGACTTAACATTTTACCTAGACCTTAAAATTCCATCTAAGCCTTAATAGTTTACCTAGGTCCTAACATTCTATCTAGGTGTTAATACTATACCTAGGCCCTAATACTGTGTGTGCTCAAGGAGGTCAGAAGAGCCTCTGCAAGAGTAGCAAGTACTCTGGAGCCATCTATCCAGCCCCTACAATTTTATCTATCTATCTATCTATCTATCTATCTATCTATCTATCTATCTATCCATCCATCCATCCAATTTTGGTTTTTCTGAGACAGGGTTTCTCTGCATAGCCCTAGCTATCCTAGAACTAGTTCTTTGGACCAGGCTTGCCTTGAGCTCACTGAGATCCACCTGCCTGTGTCTCTTAACCACTGAAATTAAAGGTGTGTGCCACCACTGTCCAGTCCCAATCTTGTTTTATTTTAATTTACCTGTATGAGTATTTTGCCTGCACTTGCATGGCTGGTACTCACAGAGGCCAAAACAGGTGTCACATGTCCTGGAACTGGAGTTACAGTCAGTTGTAAGCTGCCATGTGGGTGCAGTGGACCCTGGGTCCTTTGCAGGAAGGAAGATCCAGAGCCTAGAACCAAAAAACCAACTAAAGTCATCCACGAAAGAAGGCCAGAGCTTGAGTCAACGTGCCTAGAGTTAAATGTACAGTGGACATGTGAGGCTCCACCCCCACACCCTTTTATTTGTTTATCTATTCTATTTTATTTGTTTGTGTATATGTGCAGGTGTGCACAGCCCACAGACTGTTGATGCAGCTCACTTGGTAGAGTGCTTGTGTAGCATGTATAAAGCCCTGGTTCTATTCCCACCACTACATAAATCATTTTTAAAAAACAAAACAAAGTCTCACATGTGCCAGGCAGCATTCTAGCCCTGATCCTTACCCCAGCCGCCTTGCCATTTTGAATGTCAGCAGACACCATGATCATTTTGCACTGGTATTGTTAGCATAAGGAGCACAGCTGTCCACTGGACAACCACCTTTTAGCATCCTCAACTCAAGCCAAAGGGGTTGGTGGCATCTACACAGAAAAAAATTCAGGACTAAGCAGTTTATAAAGCAGAGATGGGGTTAAATACAGATATACTACAGGGTGCTGTAGAGATGGCTCAGCAGGCAAAGACACTGCTGCCAAGGCTGATTGCCTGAGTTCAAACTATAGGATGTACATAGTGGAAGGAGAGAAAGAACTCCTGGAAGTTAACCTCTGACCTCCTATGTGTGCCTGAGACTTAAGAGAAGGTGGTACGAGGCTAGAGAGATAGATAGCTCAGTGGTGAAGAACACTGCTGCTCTTCCAGAGGAACTGGGTTCAGTTTTCAGCACCCACATGGCAGCTCAAAGCTGTCTACAAATTTCAGTTCCAGGGAATCTGACATCCTCACACAGACATACACTCAGACAAAACACCAATGCATGTAAAATCAAAATAGATAAATTATGAGAGAGAGAAAGAGAGAGACACAGAGGGAGGTGGAGAGAGAGACTCAGAAAGAAACACAAAACAAGTCGAGCCAGCCCAGCCTGGATGTGGAGTTCATAGAGAAGAGTCTCTGAACATAAGATTTATCCAACATGGATGCAGGCTCTAAAGGAGGGTGGCTGATCATGTAGGAATGTCATGGGTTCGTAGTTACTGTCTAAAGGGGGTTGTTCAAAAGCCTAAATTAGGAACCAGACATTGCAGTGTACAGCTTTAAATCCCAGGACTTGAGAAGCAGAGGCAGGTGGATCAATGTGAGTTCCAGGCCAGCCAGGGCTACATAGAGAGAGACCCTTGCCCCAAACAAGCAAAACAAAGAAAGGTTAATGAGGTCACCAGGTAGTTCCAGAGGGGAGGGTCCCAGCTGATAAGGTAGAGTCCAGTTCCCAGGGACACAGGAATGTCAGAGATCTTTACTGCAAACACAGTTAGATTTTGTTTGAGATTCTCAGGCCCTGAGGCGAAAGGAATGAAGCCCCACCCAAGGTTTTATATATTCAAGCATTAAGCCTGGATCATTGCTTTATATAAAATATTCCAAGAGAGTGTTCCCAGTGGGTCAACAGCTTTCACAAGAAACACTGATTGTGTTGGAGTCCTTGCTTCCTTTGCAGGAGGTAGGCTCCTCAGACTCTCTTTCGGTGTCCCCATAGCTTTCCTGACTTCTGTCTTGCCTCAGATATGTGGGGCCTGAGAACCTAAAGCTGGACTCAGCTGAGATTTTGAGGGCTGTGGAAGGTGGGAGAATAGTCGGTTCTGTAAGTGAGAGATGCAGGGATCTTGGAAGGCCAGAAGAGGGCATCATTTCTTGCCCAGAGCTGGAGTTACAGGTGGTTTGTATGCTATCTGAAAGGGTGCTGAAAACTGAATTTGGGTCTTTTGGAAGAGCAGTAAGTGGGCTTGTTTGTTTGTTTGTTTTGATTTTGATTTTTTCATTTTTTTTCTTTTATTGGATATTTTCTTTATTCACATTTCAAATGTTACCCTCTTTCCAGGTCTCCCCTCTGGAAACCCCCTATTCCATCCCTCCTCCCCCTGCCTCTATGAGGGTGCTCCTCCACCCACCCACCCACTCCCGCCTTCCCGCCCTGGCATTCCCCTACACTGGGGCATCGAACCCCCACAGGACCAAGGTCCGCCCCTCCCACTGATGACCAACAAGGCCATCCTCTGTCACATACACAGCCGGAGCCATGGGTCCCTCCACGTGTATTCTTTGCTTGGTGGTCCAGTCCCCGGGAGCTCCAGGGAGTCAGGCCAGTTGACACTGTTGTTCCCCCACGAGGCTGCAAACCGCCTCAGCTCCTTCAGTCCCTTCTCCAACTTCTCCATCAGGGACCCCGTGCTCAGTCCAATGGTTGACTGTGAGCATCCACTTCTGTATTTGTCAGGCTCTGGCACCTCTGAGCCACCAAAGCAAACTATGGTGACTGGTGTCCAAAGATGACAATCAGTGAGTTAGGCCTCTAGGTGCTCATGTCTCTGGGCAGTTTTCTCCCATGTGGGACCTAGGATGGTCCTGAAGCTGTTAGAGAAAGCCCAGCAGAGTTGACATCCCACCAACCCTGAGCTGCCAGCTACATGGATGTCAGGCTTGACAGTTGCAGACCACAGCTGGCCCCAGTCAACCTACAGAGCCCCGAGAAACAACAAAATAAAGGCATTTACTATTGTCATCTGTCTCTTTGAGAAAGGGTCTTCTGCAGCCAGGCTGGCCTTGAACTCCTGATCCTCCAGCCTCCATATCCTAAGTGCTAGAATTATAGGCACCTATGCAACACTAGGTAGCTCAAAAACTTTTTTTTTATTATTGTTGCTTTACATTTTATTTGGGGTGCGTGTGTGTGTGTGTGTGTGTGTGTGTGTGTGTGTGTGTGTGTGTGTGTGTGTGTTGCTGCATGCATGTTGAGGTCAGATGACAACTTGTGGGAGTTGGTTCTCTTTCTAACACATGAGCTCCTGGGATTACGTGCAGGTCATCAGGCTTGGGCACAAACCTGCTTAACCACTGATTCTTCTTCTGGCCCAAATGATTGGTTTGGCTTGGTTTTTGAGACAGGGTCTTACGCTGTTGCCTTGGATGACCAGGAACCTGCTCCAGCAGGCCTCAAACTCACAAGTGCTGGAACTAAGGTCTGTGCCACCCTGCCTAGCAATGTTGGTAATTCTTTTCTTTCTTTCTTTCTTTGGTTTTGTTTGTTTGTTTTGGTTTTTTTTTTTTTTTAGATTTACTTGTATTTTATCTCATATATGTGTGTTTTTTTGTTTGTTTGTTTTGCCTGTGTGTATGTCTGTGTGCCATGTGCATGCAGGGTGCTCATGAAAGTCAGAAGAGGGCATTGGCTCCCCTGGAACCGGAGTCACACAGATGGTTGTGAACCGCTATGTGAGTTCTGGGAACTGAACTAGGGTCCTCTGTAAGAGTAGCCAAAGTACCCTTAATCACAGATCCATCTCTCTAGCTCCAATGCTGGTAATTTTAAGCCATTAAATTATGGGATATTTGATATGTAACAATAAATCACTGCAGTACCACTGGCCAGATTTATTCAGAGTATCAAGAACAAGGATACCACTAAAGGTGTCCTGCAGTCAGTGTGAGGCCAATGTGGGCCACAGAGCAAAACTCTGCCTGAACAAAGCAGCAAGACTTTAATAATAATAACTTCAGCTAAGGGCAAGAGTGAGCTTCCCCAGAGTCAGTGAAAGGAGAGTCAAGGACTGGTGGTTGAGGACTCCAGTGTCTAATGGTCAGTTCCACAGAGCATACAGAGAGCCAGCAGGAGGTGGGGCTATCCTGATAGTACAAGACAAGAGAGGCAAGACAGAGGATGCAGGAAATGTGACCAACCAAATCTTTCCCCAAAGTTCAGAAGTCTAGTCACAGGAGAACTGCGGACATTTATAGAGGTGTGTGGTGTGGCCTCTGGGAATCCATTTCAGTTTTCCTTCTGTCTGTCTTTCTCTTGTGTGTGTGTGTGTGTGTGTGTGTGTGTGTGTGTGTGTGTGTGTGTGTGTGAAGGAGAGGGGGGCAGGAGGACAGACAGACAGACAGAGAGAAAGTCTGCCACCTGTGTGAAGGTGCCCTGGGGGTCCAGGGAGTAGTCATACTCCCTGAAGGTGGAGTTATAGTAATTGTGAGTTGGTTAAAGTAGGTGCTGGGAACTGACTCTGGTCACGTGTAAGCTAGTATTCTTAACCCCTGAACCTTCTTTCCAGCCTCTTCTTAGTTGTTTTTTGCTTTTCATGTATTTTAAATGTAAGGGGGGGGGGTTGTTTGGTTGTTTTGGGGGGGTTGTTTGTTTGTTTGCTTTTGTTTTGTTTTTAGTTAGCTTGATGGTATATTCCTTTAATCCTTGTACTCTGGAGGAAGAGACAGACAGATCTCTGTGAGTTTGAAACTAGCTTGGTCTACATAGCATATTCCAAAACAGCCAAGGCCACAGGGTGAGAGATTCAATCCCAAATAAATAAATAAATAAATAAATAAATAAATAAATAAATGTACATTTTTAAAATGATTTATTTATTTGTATTATCTGTGCATGAGTGTTTTGTCTGTATGTACGTATGTGCAAGATGTGTGTGTCTGGGGCCAGCAGAGGCCACAAGAGGATGCCAGACCCCACAAAATTTGTTTCGCATGGTTGACAAGGCACTGCGTATGTGCTGGGACTCAAACACAGGTCCTTTCCAAGTGCAACCAGTGCTCTTCACCACTGAGCCATCTCTCCAGCCCATATTTACTGATTTTTAATGTGTGTGTATATATGTGTACACAGGCGCATGCCCACGTGCACATGCAAATATGTGTGTAGGCCCACTGAGGTCAGAAGAGAGTATCAGATCTCCTGAATCTGTAGCTGCAGGTGGTTGGAAGCCACCCAGTGTGGGTACTGGGAACCAAGCTCAGATCCTCAAAAGAGCAGTATGGTCCCCTGACCTCTGAATCATCTCTCTGACCCCCCACTTCCATTTAGCACGGATCAGCCCTTCACGCACCCTCCTGTTCTATGTAATGGGGACCACAAGAGTGCCAGGAATGTTGCCAAAGACAGGGTCTGAAAACACAGATGTTCACCTCATTACTCACTCCAGAAATGTAAGTTAAAACTACCATAGGCTGGCTATGCAGGGCCGTGGGTTCAATGACCAGTGTGAAATTAAAAATCAGAACAAACAAACTACTACCCAAATTGCCACAACATTTCATTTGATACTCACTGCACTGGCTCAAAATGAAAAAGGGCAATCTCGGCACTTCCTAAGGATGCTGAGCAAGTGGGACTCTGTTCCATTGCAGCAGGAAGGCAGCCCAGTATCATTCTGTCAGGGATGGATCAGTCTGGTTGAAGATGAATGCAGGGTTAGCCAGGTTCCCAGGAAAGCAGACTCTGAACAGGAGGTTGACATGTGGGAGATGGTTTACTTACTTTTTCTGTTGCTTTGATAAAACACCATGACCAAGTCAACTTATAGAAGGAAAGGTTTGTTTGACTGATGGTTACAACGGGAAAAGTCCATTCTGGCAGGGAGACACAAGATGGAAGATCACATCTTGACCCACAACCATGAAGCAGAGAGACTTAACTGGGAATGGTATGTGGCTTTGAAACCTTAAAGCCCACCCTCAAGTGACAACCTTCCTTTAACAAGGTCACACTTCCTAAACCTAACCAAACAGCAGCAACAACCAGGGGCCTGGGAGAGACATTTCTCATCCAGGTCACCCCAGGAGAACTCTCAGGAACACAGGTGAGGTTTATACAGGACGATGAAGAACTTGGAGTTATAACAGAATTCTGCTGTTGAGATGGCCCCGAGGGTGTATGTTAGTCACTGTTCTGATCACTGACATGAAGCAAGCAAGACACATTTATTATGGCTATCAGTTTGAGGAGATACGGTCTATCATGTCTCAGGGCAGGCAAAGATGCAGGCAGCTCCACAGGGTGGGAGCACAGGGCTGCTTGCCCACATTTCTCGGGCTGACTGTGACCACCTGCTGTCTCCTTTCGACTTCCTCATTCACTCTGGACCCCCAACTGTGTGCTGCTGCTGCCCACATTTGGGGCAGATCTTCTCCACTCGGTTATTCCTCCCTACAAAAGCTCTCAAAGATGCACCCCAAATTGTACCTCACTAATGGCCTAGGCATTTCTTAGTCCAGCAAAGTTCACAATCAAAATTGTCCATCTCAAGGGCCCGTGACTTTGTACGTCTGTATTGGCCCATCACTGGCTAGGGTGTGCCCTAAGGAAGTTGTAACCTCTCTCTGTGTGTGTGTGTGTGTGTGTGTGTGTGTGTGTGTGTGTGTGTGTGTGTGTGTGTGTATTATATGCATCATGTGTTCAGATGCATGTAGAGGCCAGAAGAGGATGTCAGGTCCCCTGGACTTGGAGTTAGAGGGTGCAGAGAATTGACTAAAAGTCATTTAGAAGAGGAGCGAACACTCTTAACCACTGAGTTATCTCTCCAGCCCCACAGAATTATCTTCTAAATATCTATCTATCTATCTATCTATCTATCTATCTATCTATCTATCTATCTATCTATCGTGTGTGTGTGTGTGTGTGTGTGTGTGTGTGTGTGTGTGTGTGTGTGTGTGATGTGTGTGAGTTTGGTCACCAGTGTGTCATAGTACACATGTAGAAAATAGAATCAGTTCTCTCCCCTTGCCATGCATGCTGGGGATAATACTAAGGTCTCAAAGCACACTGGCCAGTGGTTTTTACAGACTGGGCCTTCACACTTGCTCTTTTGTTTTCAAGCTGGTCTTGGCTGCCTCTGCATCCTCCCAGCTCAACTTCCTGAGTGCTAGAGTTCAGCCCTGTGCCACCATGCCTAGTCAGAACAGAGTCCTAGGAGAGCATATGTCCAGGCAACCAAAGCATAGGGGCTGAATGACCACTCCAGGTGGCCCCAGTATGTCATCATGTCATCACAGCCTCTAGCAAAAGGCACATCCAGTGAGAAGAAAGAAATGTGTAAAGGGTGGCAAGGGACCATCCTCACCTTTCTGTTAGCCATGTCTTTTGGGTTGAAAATAGAGTTTTTGAGGAATTTCTAGGCTGAGAAGAGGAGAGAGAGCGAGAGCGAGAGCGAGAGCGAGAGCGAGAGCGAGAGAGAGAGAGAGAGAGAGAGAGAGAGAGTGCAGAAATGGAGTCTGAGTCTCCTTGTTTTGGCCACAGTTCTTTCCATGGCCCCCGGAGACCTGGAGTGGAACTGCAGGGTAGGCAAAGAATCGACAGAACCTTTGGTTTAGCTGGACTGGAAGTCTCCCAGACACTGACAGAGAAAACCTCAAGGCAGGCAGAGGCACCTATAGAAAGCAACCTTAGGGCAATG
>CM052700.1:30050050-30074902 GCA_028551405.1 Uromys caudimaculatus | reverse complement strand
AGAGGAGGAGGAGGAGGAGGAGGAAGAGGGAGAGGAGGAGGAGGAGGAGGAGGGGAAAAGGAGGAGGAGAGGAGGAGGGGAAGAGGAGGAGGGGAAGAGGAAGAGGAGGAGGGGAAGAGGAAGAGGAGGAGGAGGAGGAGGAGGAGGAGGAGGAGGAGGAGGAGGAGGAGGAGGAAGATAGAGAGAAAGAAACAAAGAGTGTCTGAAGGCCCATGAGTGACTTGCATGTCGGCTACAGTTCTCAAGTCCTCTAGGCCGGCAGCTCCTGGGATGAGTTCAAGAGTCATATGCAAGCCACTGGACCACCTCAGCTGCCTCAGGTATGCTATTATCTGAGATCCAATCTTTGGATTGTCCTAGTTTGGTCCTCTGTTTCTGTGATAGAAAACAAAAGCAACTTGGGGTGGTAAATGTCCATTTAGCCTACATGTTCCAATCACAGTCCATCACTGAGGGAAAAGTTAGGGCAGGAACTCAAGTAGGAGCAGAGGCAGGAACCATGGAGGAACAATGTTAACAGACTTGTTCTCTGTGGCTTGCTTAGGTTACTTTCTTTTACACTCCAAGACCACCTGCCCAGGAGTGTCACTGCCTACTGCGGCCTGGGCTCTCCCACATCAATCATTAATCAGGAAAATCCCCTACAGACATACCCATAGGCCCATCTGTTGGAGGCAATTCCCCAGTTGAGGTTCTCTCTTCTAAAGTGATTCTAGTTTGGAACAAGTTGACATGAACTGACCAACACAGATCGACTGAGCCTCTGCAGCCCAGAAAGGTAAACCCAAACTCCAAATGTACATCGGTCCATGTCAAGATGACTTACTTATCCTTCTGGGTTAAAAAAGATCTCCCATCATTACTTTGTCACCAAGTGCTGCGGTCTTCCTTGAAGGATGGCAGCCATACTGAGGAATCCATTTCAACCTCTGTTATTGGTAAAACAGACATTCCCATTGACAGTGCCTAGACATTTTAGTGAATTCAACCTCTAACTCTGCCATGTGGGTCCTTTGTGCATGAGCCCACCAGTGTGGCTAGTGACAGAGGCCTGTGTGAGCACAGGCTGACTCACTAAGCCTGCTTAGGTGGTTCCAGTGATGGATGCTTTCTAGTGACACAGACATGGGATGCAAACATTTTCACACTTTGTCGCAGTCCATTTTCTATTGCTATATCAGAGTACCATGGACTGAGTAATTTATAAAAAAAAGGAGTTTTGCCCAACGTGATAGAGGCTGGGCAGCCCACGGGCTTCGTGCTGGATCAACATACGGCCTTAGCCTCACAAGCAGGTAGAAAGCAAAGGAGGAAAGTAACCCAGGAAGAGGGCAGGGCATAGCTGGGTATTTTTACAACAACTTATGCTGGAAATAACCAAGACCTTGGAAAACACCATTATTCCATTCATGAGACTCCAGCCTCACAATTCAGACCCAGCCTCCACACCCAAACTACACAAACCTATCCACCGGTCTGCCCAACTAGGCAAACCCATCCACAGGTCTGCCCAAATCACATTTTCCAGACCCCCTCCCCTCTGATCCTATTGCATTTCTCTTTTGATTTTTGTCTAATCCTTTTATTACATTTATTTATGGATGTGATGGGGGGCATACCACTACACAGATGCGTAGGGCAGAGGATTAGCACTTGAATTGGTTCTTTCTCTCCATCATGTGGGTCTCAGCAATTGAATTCAGGTTCTTGAGCTTGGCAGCAAGTGCCTTTACCTCCTGAGCCATCTTGCCTGCTTAACTCTTCCTGTTCTCATCACTGGCTACCTCTCTTGCCCCAGAAGGATGCTTGTGCACACTGCCCTGAAGCTGAGCCTGTTGAGAAATCACTTATTTTTGTCTTGATTGGTTACTTCAGCACCTTGTCTGGTCTCAGTTTGCATACACATACCACACACACTCATCTGTGAGTCCAACGCGGCCCTCGCTAGCTGCCAGTGTGAGGAGACCTGACTGCAGCCAGGGTAACTGGAGGAGACATACTGGCATGGTGCTGATCTGGGGGATGAGGCTACTTCGAGGGTCTTGGGAAGCTTACTTGTGCCCTGAGACCCTGCTCGAGCCTGATCTCACCTGTACTGTCTTACTATGGAATACTGCAAGGCTACATGGTATAATGCTTCCTAGGCCTGTGACAGGCTACAA
Organism: Uromys caudimaculatus; assembly: GCA_028551405.1. NCBI lineage: Eukaryota > Metazoa > Chordata > Mammalia > Rodentia > Muridae > Uromys > Uromys caudimaculatus. The sequence goes on along the minus strand of CM052700.1, from coordinate 30,072,740 downwards.
GGACAGTTAAAACCTATGGTCCATGTCTCTGAGGGCCAACACTACAAGTTTCTCTGTCTTTTTTCTTGAAGTCCTATTTATTCATTATTTTTATGTGTCGGTGCTGTGTTTATGTGTATCACATATGTGCAGAAGCCTTTGGAGGCTAGAAGAGAAGGCATCAGATCCCCTAGAACTGGAGTCACACACAGTTAGGAACTGCCCACCACATGAGTGCTGGAACCTGAACCTGGGTCCTCTGCAAGAGCAGCAAGCACTCTTAACTGCTGAGCCATCTTCCCAGCATTGAGAAGCTTCTCAACTGGCAATAATTTATGCCACAGACTGAATGGTCTTGCTCAGAACTCTAGAGATGTGGACAGTGTCTGCCACACCACAGATCACACTGTGACAAAACAATGTAAGAGAAGAAAGATTTATCTTGGCTCACTGTTTTGGGGGGGTTCAGTCCATCAGAGCTGGAAGGGAATAAGGAACAGCTCAGCGGTGGCAGTGGGAGTGTGTGTCTAAGGTTGCTCACATCACAGTGGCCCGGGAAAGAAAAGGCCAAGCCAGAGCCAAAGGCTGGGGTAGGCCCTTCAGAGGCAAGACTAATCTGCCAGTGAGGTCTCATGTCCTGTTGCTCCCACAACCTCCCAAAGTAGAAGCTCAGAAACAAGTGGGACCTGTGTGTAGAGGGACATTTCCCGTTCATCAACACTCTGAGAGCATGTGGTCTTCCAGATGACGTGGAGAGCTGCTTATACCAAAGCCTGGAGTGACTGCAGAGCTCTTGTTTGCTCTGGGATCTGCTCAAAACCCTTATTGCTCAGAAAATTAATTACAGGAATAGATCACTCCTCAGCAGGTATGGACTGCTTCCAGGATTGCCAGGGAGGTCCAAAGCCTCATTCAGTCAAGTTCCTCATACAAAATAGAGCAGTGTTCGCATGTCACCTGGGCATAAATTCTCATATGCTTCAACCCTTTAGAGCAGTGGTCCTCAACTTTCCCTATGCTGGGACCCTCTGACGTAGCTCCTCAGGTTGTAGTGATACCCAACCATAACATTATTTTTTATTGCTACTTTGTAACTGTAACTTTGCTATTGCTATGAATCATAATATAAATATATGTGGTTTTGGTTGATCTTAGGAGACCCTGTGAAAGGGTTGTTCGACTCCTCAAAGGGGTAACAGCCTACTGCTTTAGAAGACTGCATAATTCATCCAATGTAAATGGTAGATAAATAGTTGTTATAATGGATTGTTTGGGGCATTGGAATAGCAAAAAAAAATGTGTACATGCTCTATACAGACCCAGGTTAGACTTGAACTCACAACAATCTTGCTTCAGATTCCCGAGTGCTGGAATTACAGGCATGAGCTGCCACATCTGATCAGATGCAAACATTACCTTTCCCAATGCTTTCAATCTGTGGTTCATTGAATTCAGGAATGTAGAACATATAGATGTAAAAGGTTGGCTATATTCCTGAGAACAAAGTCTGCTGACTCTGGACCCTTAAGATGTCCATGGGTGTTGTGTTTTCTTCCAAGGGAGCACGGGAATGGTGACTGGCCCAATCCTTCAGAGAGAACACCCTCTCTGCTCATGCCCATACACATCTATTGTGCTTTTAATTTAATTTAATCTAATTACTTACTCATATATTTTGAGACAGGATCTATGTAGCTCTAGCTGACTTGGAACTCTCTATATAGGCTAGGCTGGTCTTGAACTCAGAGTTCCACCTGCCTTTGCTTTCTGAGTGCTGGGATTAAAGATGTGAGCCACTATACCTGGCTTGTACTTTAAAAAAAGAAAGAAAGAAAGAAAGAAAGAAAGAAAGAAAGAAAGAAAGAAAGAAAGAAAGAAGGAAGGAAGGAAGGAAGGAAGGAAGGAAGGAAGGAAGGAAGGAAGGAAGGAAGGAAGGAAGGAGAGAGAGAGAGAGAGAAAGAAAGAAAGAAAACTATTTTTTTTTTTATATGCCTACATGTGTGCGGTACCTGTAGAGGCCAGAGGGGGCATCTGATCTGCCTGGAACTAGAGTTATAGGCAGTTGTGAGCCACCCCATGGGTGCTGGGACTTGAACTTGGGTCCTCTAGAAGAGCATCCAATGCTCTTAACTGCTAAAATGTCTCTCCAGCACCCTCAGCCTAATTCTTAAACGCAGTACTCAGAAGTAGAGAGATGGCTCAGCAGTTAAGAGCACACATAACTTTTCCAGAAGACCCAGGTTTGCTTCCCAGCACGCATCTCCTGTGGCAGTTTTCAACCCCTGTAGTCGTCTTCAGGGGGTCTGGTGCCCTCTTTTGGCCTCCATGGACACCTGCCACACAGACAAATACAAATAAATACAAATTAACAAAAGTGGGAAATCAAAGTCAACGGAGAAGGTGTTAGCTTTTACTCCTGGCAGTGTTTGGACAGGCTCTCCTTCCCAAGCTATACGGTGGTACATTTCATTATTTGATTTGATTCCAGGATTGTACTGGAGAGGAGAAAGAGGAGATCATCAAAGGGGCAGAAAATAAGTTGTACCCAAAATGAAAACACTTACTCCTCCCCAAACCAAAGCATCCTGAGGCTTCTGGAGGCTTATAAAAGTAACATTTTCCCTTACCCAGACAGGTTTTCCCTGTTTGTACATAGCCCAGGCAAGCCTAGAATTCATTATGTAGTCCAGGCTAGACTTGAACTCCAAATCCTCCTGACTTAGCCTCTCCTGGCTGTAATCCTCTGCTGGTATTATATGCAAGCATCACCACCTTCAGTTCAGAGATATACAGATGTACCAGTGAGGGAGCAATCACTAGCAATTCTCAGGCAAGTCACCTCCCAGGTCTCAGTTTCCTCATCTGTACAATGGGCATAATAATAGTACCTAACCCCTATATCTTGCTCAACTTTGAAACTCCAAAGTACTTGATACAATGTATCATTTGACAAGTGCAGTCTGCATTAATTAATTAGTGGCTTTGAGTATTAAATAAGATGACATATACAGCCTACAGTATACGGCAATCATATACTGAAAAACATTCTTATCTCTTCCACCCCAACCAGATCTCACTTATAAACCCAGGCTGGCTTTGGAACTCACTATGTAGCCCAGGCTGGCCTCAAATTGGCAGTAATCCTCCTACCCCGGCCTCCCTAGTACTGGGCTCACAACAAGTGCCACCACACCCAGCTCATGCCTGTCTCCTGACTCAATAGCTCTACTTGTAGAATTGAAAACAATACTGATAATTTAGGTAATTAAGGGAATAAATGAACAATTATGATAATCTTATTCAGGTGATGGTAATTAAGGCCACACCAACAATTTAGACATAAGGGTGCCGCTGGAAAGACAAGTGCCTATCTTTTGAGGGTGAGGAGTCTATGTGTGTACTACACAGAAAGTCACACATTTGGGGGGGGGGTAAAGATGCCTTATGTAGCCCAGGCTGGCCTCCAATCATATATGCCTGAGGATGACCCTAAACTCCTAATCCTCTGACCTCCATCTCCTGAGTGCAGGTGAATATCACCATCACCACAGTTTTAGTCAGAACTTCCTGAACGCAAGCTACAAGCAGGGCTACAACCTCAGCCCACAGAGAGACTCTGTAGATGATGTGCTAAGGAACAGTCCTCAGAATGGGTCTGGGAATAGCAGTGCCAATGCTGCTTGGGAATGTGTTAAAATGTAAATTGTTCACATTTTAAAAATATTTTTGTGTTTAGCATATGTGCGTGTACACACTCACGAACGCATTGCTTTGTGTGGAAGCCAGAAATGAGTGTCAAGTTTTCTCCTTGGACTTCAGTCTTTGAGATGGAGGTCTCTCACTGAGCTGCAGCTCATTGATTCCTGTAGGCTGGGTAGCCAGTGAGCCATCCTCCTGTTTCTGCACCCTCAGTGCCTGGGTCACAGATATCAACACCATGGCCATACCTGAAGGCTGGGGATGGCGAGGCAGGCCCTAGCGTTTGCCTAGCAAGCACACTACTGACTGAGTCATCTCCTTACTGCCCTTAATTTGTTCTTTGTTTCTTTTGAGAGAGGGCCTCACTCTTTAGTGCAGACTGGGATGGCATGCACTGTTTAGCTCAGGCTATCTCAGCCCTCTGATGTGGTTAGATACTAGACATAAGCCACCACTCCTAGTTTAAGACTTGCTTTTAGGCAAGGAAGTTGTCCTTTGACCACTGATCTGTGTGTGGCAAGTGTACACACATACAAACACAAATCATACATACACACATAAATAAATAAGTGGTTTATATATGTTTTCTTTTAATAAGGTGATTGTGATTGGGTCCAAGTTCAAGGACGACAAGTCCTAAGATATTTCTAGAGTGTTTCCTTATCAAAGAAAATATGGATATTTTTAATGCTTTTGTTTTGTTTTGTTTTTGAGACAGGGCTTCTCTGTGCAGCTCTGGTCTTCTTGGAACTCACTCTGTAGACCAGGTTACCCCTGAACTCACAGCACAGAGATCTGCCTGCCTCTGCCTCCCACATGCTGAGATTTAAGGCGTGACTTTCTTGGCACAAGCATGCTTTACCAACTAACAGAGAAAATGCCCAAAAAGCTAGTTGTGGTACTTCATGCCTGTAATCCCAGCACTCAGTGGTTGACGCAGACTGGTTGTAAACTTGAGGCCAGTCTAGGCAATACAGCAAGATTGTCTCAAAACTAAACTGATGGGTGTGGTGCTCGGTGGGTAAAGGTGTTTACTGCTGAAGACCTGAGTGAGATCCCAGGACCCACATGGTGGGAGAGATCTGACTCCTTCAAGATGTCCTCCAACCTCCACATATGCACCTCAATAAAAAATACAAGTAAAAAACCCAATAGTCATTTGTTTGTTTTGTTTTAATTTAAAAAGATGATCGAACCCTTGACTTTGGGTCTTTTCTCAGCAAAGGGAGCTGATTTTTTTGTTTGTATTAGTCCTTGGGGTGGCAGTTGAGACAGAGTCTCACTCTGTAGCCCTGGCTAACCTGGAGCTTGCTAGGCTTCATCTCACAGGGATCCAGCTGCCCCTGCCTCTTGAGTGCTGGGATTAAAAGCCACTTTTGCCAGGCCTGAAAAGGTGTAGCCCAGACTCCTGACTCTACCCCTTCAGCATATTGTACCAGCTTGTCTCACCACAACCAGCTAGTAAGCTGATTTTTTAAAAGATTTTTTAAAACTTTTTAAAAGATATTTTATGTGTATGACTATTTTACCTGTGCCATGTTGTGATGGTTTGTATATGTTCAGCCCAGGGAGTAGCACTATTAGAAGGTGTGGCCTTGTTGGAGTAGGTGTGTCACTGTGGGTGTGGGCTTTAAGATCTTCATCCTAGCTGCCTGGAAGCCAGTATCTGCTAGCAGCCTCCAGATGAAGAGGTAGAACTCTCAGCTCCTCCTGCACCATGCCTGCCTGGGCGCTGCCATGTTCCTGCCTTGATGATAATGGACTGAACCTCTGAATCTGTAAGCCAGCCCCAATTAAATGTTGCCCTATATAAGTGTTGCCTTGGTCATGGTGTCTGTTCACAGCAGTAAAACCCTAACTAAAACACGTGTAAATTCTTGTTGCCCATAGAGATCAGAAGAGAATGTCAGCTCCCCCAAACTGGAGGGAGAGGTACAGATAGTTGTGAGCTGCCACATGGTACTGGGAATTAAACCCAGAGCTTTATAAATGCTAGGGAAGCCTTTGCCCACAAAACACATTCTCAGGCCCCAAGAGAACTTAAAAGATGTATTTAATTTGTAAAGATGAATTTTTATTTATGTGTCTCTGTGTGTGCCATGTGTATGCAGGTGCCCACAGAGGCCTGTTGGAACTCCCAGAGCTGAAGATCTAGGAACTCACAAGCCTGCCCGATGGCCTCTAGGAATTGAATTCAGGTTCTGCAGGAACAGTATGGGCTCTTTCTTTTTTAATGTACCCATTTATTATTTTATATACTGATCTTGAGCCCCCTCCCTCCTATCCTGCCAGTCCCACCCTTCCCCCACTACCAAATCCTCCCTTCCCCCACTACCCCCTCTCCTTCTCAGAAAAGTGGAAGCCCCCATTGAGTACCACCACACTCTGGAATATCCAGTCCCAGTAGGCTTAAGCATAGCCTCTCCCACTGAGGCCCAACCAGGCAGTCCAGTTACTGGGAGGGGATCCAATGGCAGGCAACAGTCAGAGACAGCCTCCTCTCTAATTGTTAGGGGACCCACATGAAGACCTAGCTACATATCTGCTACAAATGTGTAGGGGTCCTGGTTCTGTCCCTGCATGTTGTTTGGTTGGTAGTTTAGTCTCTGTGAGCCCCCATGGGCCCAGGTTAGTTGACTCTGGAGACCTATAGCCAAACATCAGTATGGACTCTTTAAAGAATTATTTACTTTATGCATATGAGTACACTGTAGCTGTCTTCAGACACACCAAAAGAGGGCATCGGATCCCATTACAGATGGTTCTGAGCCACCATGTGGTTGCTGGGAATTGAACTCAAGACCTCTGAAAGAGCAGTGCTCTTAACCCCTGAGCCATCTCTCCAGCCCCAGTATGGACTCTTAACCCCTGAGATGTGGCTCCTCCCTAAGGTCATTCCTTAATGGAGACATTAAGGACATTAATGTTACCCAGTGGAACTGCTTCCTTTACTGCCCATTTCTCTCTCTCTCTCTCTCTCTCTCTCTCTCTCTCTCTCTCTCTCTGCGCTTCAGGTCAGGGGACATCATAAAATAAAACTGGTGCCAACATTGTCATGTGTACCTTTTGACAAATTTCAAATTTCAATTGCACAATTGCTGCATCAGAGAGAAAAGATGTTTAGAGACAGAGTCTCCTGGAAGTCCAGCAGACTTCAAATGTGGTTTGATGCTGAGGGTAGCCTTGAACTTCTGCCTCTTGTCTTCACCTACCAAGTGCTGGGATTACAGTCACACATCAGCACACTGTCCAGGAGGGACATTTTACGACTCCTGCTAGCAGTACCCAGTAGTAGTGCTTTCTTGAAGTGAAGCTCCCAACACAACTGCAAGTTCCTCTAGAGTGACATTGCTCTTACTTCGAGTGGTTTGCTTCACTTGTTAAAGAAAATACTTACCTCCCCAATGTCTTAACATTAATTTATCTGGTTATCAGAGACAATAAACAGCTTTACACCTTTAAAAATAAGCTTTTAAAATAAGAATAAAAATGATGATAGGTTGGGCACACCTTTTTTTTGTTTTGTTTTTTTCGAAACAGGGTTTCTCTGTATAGCCCTGGCTATCCTGGAACTCACTCTGTAGACCAGGCTGACCTTGAACTCAGAAATCCGCCTGCCTCTGCCTCCCAAGTGGGCACACCTTTAATTCCAGCACTCAGGAGACAGAAACAGGCAGATCTGTGAGTTCAAGGCCAGCCCAGTCTACACACTGTGTTCCAGGCCAGTCAGAGCTACAAAGTAAGATCCTGTTTCAAAAAATAAAATAAATTAAAATATGGTTTTAAATATTTCTTTTACAAATTGGATTGGGGAAGAAATCTGGATGTCATCCTGTCTAGTTTCTGTGAGTCTCAGTTTTCTCTCTCTCTTAAAGACTTATTTTGTTTTTAATTACATGTAGATTAACATGTAGGGAGTGGAGAGGGCGTATGCAGGATGTGCATGTGGTGGGCATCCATGAGGTGCCCTCAAAGGCCAGAAAAGGGCATCGGATCTCTGGAGCCGGAGTTACGGGCCACTGTGAACTGTACAGTGTGTGTGCTGGGCATCAACGACAGACCTGTGCAGGAGTTTACCTGAGCCAGCTCTCCAGCCCAGAGTCTCAATTTCTTTCTCCATTCGTTAGCCAGATTCCTGCTACTCTGACAGTTCTGTAGAGACTCAAATTTAAAAAGAGAAAAGCTTTGTTCTGGCTCACGGTCTCAGACATTTGGGTCTGTGGTGAGGACAGACATTGAAGCTGGAGCCAGACAAAGGCCGGTTGCAGAGTGGGTGCAAGAGCGGCAGGAAAGGGCTGGTGCTGGGTAGCAGATTCCTCAGAATCCAAACTTTCCTTCCAGGGTGGGGGCCCTCGGGAGATCACGGAGGTAAACCAGAGGTCACATTCTCGGAAAGTGGAAACTTGCAAGAATCTGAAAGGCCCTTCCTTAGCTTTCCAGAAGGAATAAACAACTGTTGGTGGAGACTCTGAGCAGCCCAGCTGCAGAGAGGAGATATCTTGGACCTGTCAGCTGCCTGCATGTTGTGCAGAGTGCTCCAGGGTTGCAGCTTTTGTGAGTTGTCACCCTGTTGGGTCTTTTTTGGTGTTGCAGCTGTTTTTGAGCCACACCCGGTACTGTAAGTAACCCCTCACCCACACTCCTGTTAGCAAACCAATAAAACCTCATTAGTTTAACCAAGTTGGACCTTGGTGTGGATGTTTCTTGGTTCTGTCATGGGGTTCCCTTTCTGAGAGAATAGATGTGTGTGTGTGTGTGTGTGTGTGTGTGTGTGTGTGTGTGTGTGTGTGTGTGTGTGTGTGTTGTGTCTCCCCAGGAAAAGTCTGCCACACACAAGGACTGGTCGAACTAGTCCCTTCAAGGACATGCACGAATGATCTAACATCTATCCAAGTAGGCCCCGCCTCTTAAAGGTTGCAGCACCTCCTGCTAGTGCCACAGGGCCAGCCAAGATCCAGGCAGCAATGCCAGCACATTCAACCATGGAGCCCCAGCCCAACCCTTTACAGTGGATTCTTCCTGTGTCATTAATATTCCACAGGATTTACCTAATACTTATTTACCCAATACTTATCTGTTAAAGCAGCAAACCCGAGAATGGTCATTGCAACCCAAATCTTTCTGTTTTTACATCCTGAAGTCTCAGCATGCTCCAGGCAAATTACCTGCCTTAATTGCCTCTGTGTTTGAGGGAAACACCAGGGAGGGGTTGGAGTCCTACAGAAAAGACAAGGGAAGAAAGGAGATCCAGGGCTCAGCACCCCAGCCGTGCAGATCTGACCTCATGTTCAGGAGAATTCCACTTTCCCACAAAAGGTCAAGGATGCTCAAGACTCAATGGAAGGCTTCAGGTGCCAGGAGCAGCCCTGCCCCAAGCAGGTGCAGAGCTGAAACCCATAAACTGAGTCTTAGAAACTTCCTGCTCAATGTTTTTCTCTGTTGCTAGGAAACCTGGTTTCCTTAGCTGGTCACTAGTTAGCACTCCCTCTTGCGTCCAGAAGAGCAAAGTTCATGGTTTCAAACTTCCCCTACTTCCCTCCTGCCTTCCCCCCCCCTCTTTCTCCCTCCCTCTCTCCCCTCTCTCACTCTCCTTTCCCCTTCTCACTCATCTCCCTCTCTCTGTCTCTCTCCCTCTCTGACTTTCCCTCTCTGTGTGTGTCTCTCATACAAACACACACACACACACACACACACACACACACACACACACACACAGATTTAATATTTTATGCATGGTTTAATGTTTTTGTGTTTGGTGCTGGGAATCCAACCCAGGAATCTCTGCATGCTAGACAACATCCTCAGTCCTTTTTTTTTTTTTTTTTAAAGGTCCTATTTTTCACTCTGTGTATGTGTGTATCTTTGTGCTGTTATGTGTGCAGGTGAATGCAGGTGGTCTCAGAGACCAGACATGTTGGATCTCCCTGGAGCTGGAGTTACAGGTCCTTGTGAGCTGCCCAGTGTAGGTGTGGTGAGCAGAACCTGGGTTCCCTGGAAGAGCAATATGCACACTTAATCACTAACCCATCTCTCTACTTCCAGCCCTTAATTTTTATCATGGAATACATAGAAAAGTATCCAGAAGTCTGGCATGTCACATGCCTTTAAGCCCAACACTCAGGTTTCTGAGACAAGAGGATTTGAGTCTCAGAACAACCTGTGCTTCCTGTAAATACTGTATCTTAAAAACCAAAGAAATGGGCTGGAGAGATGGCTCAGTGGTTAAGAGCACTGATTGCTCTTCCAGAGGTCCTGAGTTCAATTCCCAGCAACCATATGGTGGCTCACCACCATCTGTAATAGGATCTGATGCCTTCTTCTGGTGTGTCTGAAGACAGCGACAGTGTATTCACATATATAAAATAAATAAATCTTTAAAAAAAAAAAACAAAAAAAAAAAAAACAAAGAAATAAGCCAGGCATGGTGGCCCTTGGGAGGCAGAGGCAGGTGAGTCTCTGTGAGTTGAAGGGGCAACCTAGTATACACATAGAGTCCAGGACAGCCAGGGGTTTGTTACACAAAGAAACCCTGTCTTGAAAAACCTAAACAACCCAACAAACAACAAAGAAATAGGTCTTTGCCATGATGTTATTCAATCAGACATTGACTGCCCAGGCAATCATTCATCGCCCATAACTGCAGGGGTGTGCCTGAGTCCTTTTGCTTTGTGTTTAATTATCAGAACACGTATCTTTAGACAAAATGGGGAGTTTATATAAATAAAGCCATACATTTTCACTCAATATCATGTTTGCGGGCACTGGAGAGAAGGCTCAGCCACTGAGAGTGATTACTGATCTTGCAGAGGCCCAGAGTTCAATCCCCTGCACCCACCGGATGGCTGGACCACTACTACCAGTAATGGGCCTACCCATTTCAATTAGGTTTACAAGACGCTACATCGCCTATTATAGAAGAACTAATCAATTTTCATGATCATACACTAATAATTGTATTTCTCATAAGCTCCTTAGTACTTTATATTATTTCACTTATATTAACAACAAAACTAACTCATACAAACACAATAGATGCCCAAGAGGTTGAAACTGTCTGGACTATTCTACCAGCCATAATTCTTATTTTAATTGCCTGCCCTACCATCCTTGCGAATTTTATATGTAATAGACGAGATTAACAATCCTGTATTAACAGTAAAAACTATAGGTCATCAATGATACTGAAGCTACGAATATACTGACTACGAAGACCTATGCTTTGATTCATATATAATTCCAACAAACGACCTGAAACCAGGAGAACTCTGCCTCCTAGAAGTTGACAATCGAGTTGTCCTACTATAGAACTTCTGATTCGCATACTAATTTCATCCGAAGATGGACTTCACTCATGAGCTGTCCCATCATTAGGACTCAAAACTGATGCAATCCCAGGACGTCTAAACCAAGCCACAGCAACACCAAATCGCCCAGGACTGTTTTATGGCCAATGCTCTGAAATCTGCGGATCCAATCACAGTTTTATACCTATTGTACTTGAAAGAGTACCACTAAAATATTTCGAAAATTGGTCAGCCTCTATAATCTAAATTCACTATGAAGCGTTAACCTTTTAAGTTAAGGTTAGAGACCTTTAATCTCCATAGTGACATGCCACAGTTAGACACGTCCACAGGATTTATTACAATCGTCTCATCAATAGTTACACTATTCATTTTATTTCAACTAAAAAAATTTTTTTGTTTGTTTGTTTGTTTGTTTTTTGTTTTTTGAGACAGGGTTTCTCTCTGTAGCTCTGGCTGTCCTGGAACTCACTCTGTAGACCAGGCTGGCCTCGAACTCAGAAATCCACCTGCCTCTGCCTCCCGAGTGCTGGGATTAAAGGCGTGCGCCACCAAGCATTCCCAGCACCTCCATCACCAAAACCCCTGACAACATCAAACACAAAACCCCAGCCCCAGGAGATCTGACACCCTCTTCTGCTTCTGAAGGTACCAGGCCTCATGTACAAATACTCACACGCAGACACGTAACATAAAGAATTAAAATGATCCATCGAATCATGTTTGTGAGGTCCATCATTGCTATTGTGTGAACATGTGATTTCTCATTGTCTTTTCAACTTAATTTTTAATGCGTAAGTGTATGACGTGGGGGTTCAACTGTCTGTGCCACAGCGCAGACATGGGGGTCAGAGGACTGTGCTATGGAGTTGGCTCCACCTTCCAGCATGTGGTCCCTGGGGATGCAGCTCAGTGTGCTAGGCCTGGGTGCTAAGCTCTCTTCCCTGCTAAGTTCCTGATTATTTGTATTGCTGTATAATATTTCAGTACATGACTATACAAAAATGTCTCCTTCATTCTGCTCATGGATATTTGGACTACGTTCAGATTGGGGCTGTCTTGCACAGCACTGCTTCGAACGTTCTAACTGTCCTTAGGCTGTGCTGCACGAAGCTGTGCCTTTCTCTCAGATACCTATGTGACAGTGTGTCTCTGACTGTGCTAGATAATGTCAGAGTTTTCCAAAGTGGCTGAACAAATGCCGGGATGTTCCTGCCCAGCAGATTGCTCATTCCCACTGCTCCATTGGGCAACATTTTGTACCACCAGATAGTAATTGTCACCTGTCTTGAGGGTGGTGTAGACCATTGTCATTTTAATGATTCCTTAAAATACAGTATACTAAGTATGTGTCCTAGTTAAGAGTTTTATTGTTGTGAAGAGACCCCACGACCAAGGCAATTGGGGCCAGCTTATAGTTTCCCCACCCCCACAGTGACATACTTCCTCCAAAAAGGCCACACCTCCTGATAGTGCCACTCACTATGGTCAAGCATTCAAATACATGAGTCTATAGGGGCCAAACCTATTCAAACCACCATAGCATGTCTTCACATGTTTATCAGTTGCCTGACTTTCATCTGAACTGAAATGTCTATCAAGAGTTGGAAGTTTAGCTCAGTGACAGAGCAATTGCCTAGCAAGTACAAGGACCTGGATTCAGTCACCAGCTCTGAAAAGAAAAGGCAAAATTGCACACAAAAATAAAAAAAAAATTAAAAAAACAAGCAAAAACAACAAAAAATGAATCAAAGATAAATGCATAAAAATTAATTTGCCAAGTGTAGTAATCCCACACTCTGGAGGCAGAGACAAGCAGATCTCTGTAAGTTAGAGGCCAGCCTGGTCCACATAGTGAGACCTAGTCACAAAAAGAGGTGCTTATTAATTTTCGTTGTTCTTCTTTGTGGGAGTTTTGTTTGTTTGATGCTTGGTTGGTTTGGTTTACACATGTGTGCTTGTGTGGTGATGCCTGTGTGTGCTGCGTGTGGGGGCTGGAGGCTGGGCATCCTCCTCTTGCTTTTTACCTTCTCAGTTGGTTTCTGACAGGGTCTCTCTCTATAGCCCTGGAACTCACAAAGATCTGCTGGCCTCTGCCTTCCCAGAAATCACAGGCCCACAGTGCCATGCCAACTTTATTTAGTTTTAAATTTTTTATTTGCTGGGTGTCTTAGGGTTTCTAATCCCATGGCAGAACATCAGGACCAAAAAGCAAGATGGGGAGGAAAGAGTTTATGCAGCTTACACCTCCACATCACTGCTCATCATTGAAGGGCATCAGGACGGGAGCTCAAACAGGACAGAAACCTGGAGGGGCTGATGCAGAAGCCATGGAGGGGTGCTGCTTACTGGCTTGCTACCTATGGCTTACTCAGTCTGCTTTCTTATAGAACCCAGGCTAACCAGTCCAGGAATAGCACCACCCACAGTGGACTGGGACCTCTAATTAAGAAAATGTCCTACATCGGGATCTTATGGAAGCATTTTATCAACTGAGGTTCCCTCCTTTAAGATAACTCTAGCTTGTGTTAACTTGACTAGTCAGGTGGTGGTGGAGCGCACCTTTAATCTCAGCATGCAAGAGACAGAGGCAGGCTAATCTCTGAGTTCGAGGCCAGCCTGGTCTACAGAAAGAGTTTCAGGATGGCAATTGAAGCTCTGAATTTGGAGCTAGCCTGGTCTACATAGGGAGTCCCAGGCTAATCAAGAGCTAGCTACACAGTGAGAGGTCTTCTCAAAAAGCAAAACAATCACCACAAAACAAACTAAGCACAATAGTCTGAATTCAGATAGGATTGAATGTTTAATTAGTTGAATATCTTAGCTGTGTTCTCCTAAATTGAATCATCTGAGAATTGTTTTATTTTTAATCTGCTGTACACACCAGTCACTACACAGAGAAACCCTGTCTTGAACAAAACAAGACATAAGAACAGCCAGCACACCGGGTATGGTGAGGGCGCACATCTTTAATTGGAGCACTCAGGAAGCAGAGGCAGGTGGATCTCTTGAGTTCAAGAGCATTGTGGTCTATATTGAGTTCCAGAACAGCCAGAGCTACATATCAGAGAGACCCTTCTTCCTTCCTTCCTTCCTTCCTTCCTTCCTTCCTTCCTTCCTTCCTTCCTTCCTTCCTTCCTTCCTTCCTTTCTTTCTTTTTTTCTCTTCCTTCCTTCCTTCCTTCCTTCCTTCCTTCCTTCCTTCCTTCCTTCCTTCCTTCCTTTCTTTCTTTAACCTTTTATTAGTTCTTTGTGAATTTCACATTTTGCACCCCAATCCCACTCATCTCCCCCTCCCCTCATAGCTGTTTTCTATTCTTGCAACCTCCCCACCAACTGAGAAAAAGAAGTCTCCTTGTTGTGAAAGTTGAAGTGTGTCACAGTGTGTCCCACGGTAAACCCTTCTGTCCACACTGATTGCAAATGTTCATTGCAATGATTCATTGGTCTGGTCCGAGGCCTCTGCCTTCTGCTACTCCAGCAATACTAGAACCTCACTGGGACTCCTCTCAGATATCCTGTTGTTGCCCTGTGTCATGGAGGTTCTGTATGTTTGGATCTGCAGGATCAGCTCCTTCATGCACCCCAGCAGTTCATCAATGAGGTAGATGTTGGGGTGGGCCAATTCAAAGTCCTGGATCTGGGCCAGGGTGATATCTGAGCAACCTGCTGGCTCTTCTGCTCTCACATCTCAGGGCTGTCTCATCCCCACCCCTGCCACCAGGGTCACCTGACTCTGGTGCTGTCCAGAGAAAGTACAGGGCCCGCTCTCTTGAGTGCTGCAACCAGTGAGGGCCAAGGACCACTCTCCAGCTCTTATGACTCCAGGGCTAGGTCTCCTGCCTGCTGAAGGAGGTGAAGGACAAGGGTGGAGGAGAGTATCTCTCCTGCATCCATGCCAGCACATGGGAGATGAGTGGTAGGGCCAGCTCATCCACGCTCACATTGGACTGGCTTACCCAAAACTCCTGCAATGTGTGGAGCCCACTCTCCCAAGTACTGCAGCTGGCTAGGGATAGGGTCAGCTCTCTTGCTCTCATATCCCCAGGACCAGCTCTCCCACAATGCCCAAGTGAGGGGTAGGGCCAGTTCTGCACAGCTCTCAGACCTCAACATGTCCCTTGTGGCAGCCTAACCAGGGCCCCCCTCTTGACCTTTGGTGATTACAGATCCCTGCTGCTGCAGGTCAGGACCCAGACGTGGTCCCTGGTGGCAGCACAGGACAGGAACCCCCCACGGTCCCGGCTGCATCACCAGCTATTCACAACAGGCTGTTCTTCAGTATCCTCGAGTCTGCAGTTCGGCCTCTTCCTTGTGTCCACATCCTTCTGTTTCTCTCTCTCCTCCATTTCTCCACAATTACTTGCCCCCCCCCCCTTAGTGGTACCCAGAATCTCTGAGTGTCTGGGATCATCTCAGGAGTAGTCTCAGGAGTGCTATGTGCATTATGGTGCTGGTCAGGGGTCCTCTCGGGCATGGTCTGCCCAAACCCAGGCTGATGTGGTTCTGGACTGATGGTCATCTCAGGCTAGCTCCTGACTAGGCCCCTGGCGCTTGTCTGGTGGTCATCTCAAGTTCACTCCTTGCCCCACTTGCCTAGACATAGACATAGCCTCTCTCCTCTCTGCCACCTACTGACACACATGTGACACAGCAGCCACACCTGCAACGCCTGTAGAGGCATCTTTATTTTTAATGTATGTGTATGTGTGTGTTCGCCTGAGTTTACATGAACCACATGTATGCAGATGCATGAGAAGGCCAGAGATAGGTATCAGGACCCTCAAAAGCAGAGTTACGGGTGATTGTAAGCCACCATGTGGATGCTGGGAACTAAAACCAGGTCCTCTGCAAGAGCAATAAGCACTCGTAACTGCTGAGCCATCTTTCCAGCCTTGCCTTTTTAACATGGCTTCTAGGATCAAATCCAAGTCTGTGTGCGGGGGGGGGGGGCACAGACAGATTGAGCCTTCTCTGCAGCACTTGACTTGGGATTGTAGACTGGGTCTTGCTCTGTAGTCTAGGATGCCTTGGAAGTCACTACATAGCCCCAGCCAGCCTTGAACAGTGACTCTCTTGCCTCAGACTCTGAGTTCTTGGATCACACTCAAGAGCCACCATGATCATCTTCTTCTATGACAGAGTCTCACTATACAGCTCAGGCTAGCCTTGAACTTGCAATGTCCTCCTGTCTTGCCTCCACAGTAGCTGGGATAACAGACCTGAATCACCACCCTGAGTAGTATGCTCTACTGCTAAGGAACACCGAAGATGGTGTGCTACCTTAGCTTTGCTGTACTGTCTGCTTCAGGAATCTGCAGCAGTAACGGCCAGTCTCTCTTGTGTGACACTGGTGGAACTCATACATGCTAGGCAAATCCCTATACACACTGAAGAGAAGGCTCTCAGGTGAGATGGTTCACTGATTCGATTGCCAGCTCACACTATCTCACATGGATCCAACACCCTTTTATAGCCTCCTCAGGCTCCATGTATGCACACGTAGGCAAAATATTCAAGCACATAAAAAATAAAATTAAAAAGTGCTCAGCCTCATTAATAAACAGACAAATGTAAATTAATACAGAAGGCATCCCTCCCTGCCTAACATGTTGGCCAGTGTTGCATCTAACAGTGTCCACCACATTTGCTGCTCAAACTGGTGAGGATAAAACCTATAACCGACCCAGAGAGGGTCTGAGGAACTCTGAACTCCATCTTCTTCCTGTCTCCTATCCCTCACCTCCACCGTTCCAAATACTTCAAGCACCAAGTGCCCCTTGGCAACCTCTGAGTCCCCAGCCTTGGCATAGGCTGTTTGTTACCTTTTGTGGTTCTTTCCCCAACTCTCCACCTGGGAAAACATGAGGTTCAGGACAAAGAAGCCCTGGTGCCCAGACCTTTGGAAAAGGAGATGTGGTTCTTAGCTGTGGCCATGGGGAAGCTCTGGGGATCTTCTGGTGTCCTCTTTACACTGTTCCCTCTGATGCTCTGCCTTAGGAACACCAGTGGTCTTGACCTCTTCAGACCCCAAGCTCCATGTCCTGAATGGATGACATCTTTCTCTTCCTGTCAGTCATGAAACATCTTAGACACTGATGACTCTTACAGCAGAGGAGCCTTGCTTCTCATAGCTCTGGAAGCTGGGAAGTCCAAGGTCAGGCTGCCAGAACACTTGGCTTATAGTGTAGCTACCTTCTTGCTGGATCATAGGCGGCTCTGATGTCTCCTCTCATCTAAAGGTACCAGCCCTGCCAGCTTTGAACCCTGCCATTGTGGGCTCACACCTTATTCCCTCTTCACAGACCCCACCCCCAAATACAGCCCCATTGGGGTTAAGGCTTCAGTAGGAATCAGGGTCAGTAGGAATTCAGCCCAGTCCACAGCACCTCTCCACCTTCTAGATGGAATGAAGCCTTTCATTTCCAGTCTGTGGATCCAGTGTCCTCCATTGTCTCACAGCTAGTGTCTGAAGACAGCTGTGGGTTTACTGTGCACAGAGTTGAGTTGCTTCATATGGGAGGTCAGGACAGCTTACTGCTCTTCCTCTGTGGCTGTGTGGGCTTGGCAATAAGGAAGGCTCTGGAATCCAGGATATGAGACAATGGGAACAGTGCTTACCTAGCTTGCAGGAAGCCCTGGGTTCCATTCAGCACCACATAAGTTAGGCAAGGTGGCACAAGCCTGTGATCAGAGCTCTGGGAAGAATGGAGGCAGGGGGATCAGAAGTTTAGGGTTATCTTCAGGTATATATGACCTTTGAGGCCAGCCTGAGATAAAAGAGGCCTTGTTGTGACTGGTGATATTGCTCAGTGGTTAAGAACACTGTTCTTCTAGAGGTCCTGAGTTCAATTCCCAGCTACCACGTGTGGCTCAGGACCATCTATAAAGGGATCTGATTCCCTCTTCTGACATGCAGATGGAGCACTCACACATAAATAAAGAACACACAAATAGATTTTTAGAAAGAGGCCTTGTCTCGCAAACAGAAAAGATCCGGTATCACGATTTCAAGCTATTTGAGTCACACTGAGGACTGGATACAGGCAGAGACAGACAGAGGATGGGGAGAAGACATGGAGATGCACAGTAGAGTGGTTTCAAACCATTCACCCTGAGAGTGTCCCAGGGCAACCTTGACCAGATCTTTGAAGTGGCCTAAAGCCTTCTCTCTGCTTAAACTTCTTATGAAGCAGGGAGGATAAATTGGACAATTTTGAGCTACTCCCACAACCCCTGTAGTAGCAGACATTCCGTCTGTCAATTATTTATTCATCAAGCCTTTATTCCCCAGCCTCTGCCAGTGCTCAGTTCTGTGAACAGAAGCAGGCTAATACTGACTGGTTACTTGCTATGTTTTAGATTAGACCCGCTGTTCAGTAAAAGCAGACCTGAGGTCTGTGACTTAGCAATGTAGGGGGAGGGGAAGAGGTTATCCGCCTCAACTCCAGGGAACATTAACAAACATCTGGAGACATTATTCATTGTCGTAGCTATGGCCAGGGGATTGCTCCAGCATGTGACTGAGAGCAAGCAGGAATGCTGGGAAGTCCATAGCCAAGCACGAACAGCATGCTCTGAGGCTCAGAGTGCCTGAGACAGCTTGTGCTGTGGTGAGTGGAGACAGGAAAGAGAGTTCTCAAATCTGATCCTCCTGCCCACACCTCTGAAGTGCCAGGATTACAGGTGAACCACTAGTTTTTTTTGGTTTTTTGTCTGTTTCTTTTGTTTGCTTGTCTTGTTTTGTTTTGTTATTGGTTACTGTGTCCTAAGCAATAGAAAAAGGAAAGAGACAGCTTACTCTGGTAGTCTGGATCCTTCTAGAAGCCAGGGCAAGATTAAATGTTCAGAGACTTGTAAGAGAGAGTCTGGGCATGAGAGGATATAAGGAGCAAACTGCAAGGTAGAAGGCTACCATGGAAGTCCTCAGGTAGGGAGAGTGGGGGCATAGGTGGGAGCCATCTCTGCTTGCCACCTAAGGTGGGTGTGGCCATCTGCTATGTTAGGGACTCTGTGAGTGTCAGAGGTGTCTGTGTTTCCAGGCATGGGGCTGCCTCAGGATCCCTCTCGTGCCAGTGTGGCCAAGGCCGAGTGTGGCCTTGGTCAATTATAATCCTGATCTTGGAGATCTGTCTTCAAGTCCAGGGTCTTGAAGAGGCTGTCTAGAGAGATCTAACGCTGTCTTGGTATGCCATCCTCTACCCACTGTAGGCTCTGTAGGCTCCATTGTCTCACTTCTCAGGAGTGCCACCAAGGGGATCAAGCATTCAACATCCAGCCTTGGGGAGCAGCTACATCTGAACTAAGTCCCTTTCAGGAAACTGGGACAAACAGCTGCCACTGTTCTCCTGGGCTTGACCTTTCTCCTAGGGCTAGCTGACTTGCATGGTCTCAGAGTGTACCCAGTGCCCAGGCCTGTGTGCGGATGACAGCAGAAGTTTGATGGCCAGGGTCCAGGACGGCCAAGGACCAAAGCTCCTCATTTTCAGTCCTTTCTACCTAGCTCAGGGTTCCATGCTTTGGTTTTAGATCCCACTTTGGACTGGAGCTTCTGGAATCCACAGCCTGAGATGTAACCAGAACCCAAGCTCCAGTGGTACACAGGAGCTGAGAACTAGCAAGGGCAATGCTGGGCTGGGCTGGGAGGCAGCACACCACACAGACTCTTGGAGGAGCTGGGAGACCTGGGGGCATAAAGTGTTGACCCTGTCTCCCTCAGAGGTGTCCAGGCTGCCAAGAACAGAAATGACTGTGTCCTTGAGCTCACTCTGGCTCTTCCAGATTCTGTGCCTCCTTCCACTCCCAGATCCAGCTTTGTATGGTGACACCTCCGTGCCCAGGGGGCTTCAAACTGTAGGCCATGCCCAGCTTTTATGGCTCCTAATAATCTGAGATTAAAAAAAATACAGGGTAAATACAGATTTTACCTTTTTAATTTCTTTGTTTTAAGTGCTGGGCATTCAAACCCAGGATCTCTTGTATACCAGGCAAACATTCAACTATTGAGCTATACTTTTAGCCTGTTAAATTTTGTTTTGCTTTGTTGAGATAGAATCTCGCTTTATAGCCCTGACTGGCCTCGAACTCACAGAACTGTGCCTGCCTCTGCCTCCTAAGTGCTAGGATTAAAGGTTTCTGTCATACCTGGTCCCCCAATTTTTTTTTCTTCGTAAATTTTAAAAGTTTTTGGCTTTTGTATGGGCTTGTGAGTATGTTCATATGTGTGCCCAGTTATGCATTGCAGTCTGAAGTCAATCACTTTATTTTAGGGACAGAGTGTATTACTGAGACTGGGGGCTGGCTGGACAGTAAGCACCAGTTGCCCTGCCGCCCAGGGCTGGTACTACATACTGCACCTTGCTTTTTATGTGGGTGCTGGGAACCAGATCTGGGTCCTCATGGTTAACTGGCAAGCACTTTACTGACTGGGCTATCTCTTCAGACTCTAAAGTTTATTTGTTTTTTATAATTTTGGCATTTTGAAATAGGATCTTGCTATATAACCCAGGTAAACCTCAAGCTAGTGACTTTCCCACCTCAGCCTCCCAAGTGCTGACTACAGGCCTGTTCCTACAACGAGTGTATTGTGAACATTTCTGTTGTAAATACAGGTGTCCAAATAGCTCTTCAAATATCTTTTGCATATATTCCCAGAAATGAAGCTTCTGGGTCATATGGTAATCTTATCTTAAATTCTTATTTTATTTCTTTTTTTTTCTTTTTAGGTTTATTTATTTTATGTGTATGAGTGCTTTGTCTGAATGTATGTCTGTGTACGTGTACCTCATATCCTTAGAGATTACATGTGTGCCGTGCCCAAAGAGGCCAGCAGAAGGCATCAGATCTCCTGGAACTGGAGTTATAAATGTCTGTAACCGCATGAGCACTGGGAACTGAACCCAGGTCCAGGGCAAGAACAACAAGTGTTCTTAACTGTTGGGCCATCTCTCCCACCCTATTTCATTTTTTAAGGTTTTTTTTCCCCATTCTGATTTATGTGACAGTGCCCATGCAAATCAGACAACACTAGATCCCCTGAAACTGAACTTATAGACGTTTATGAGCTACCGTGTCAGTGATGGGAACTACCTTGGTTGCTTTTCTATTCCTGTGATAAGACGCCATGCCCAAGACAATTTACAGACGTGTTTAATTTGAGCTTACAGTTTCAGACGCGTAGAGTCCATAATGGTGGAGCGAAGCCATGGTGGCAGGAACCACTGAGAGCTGTGTCCAAGTCAGAGGCAGAGAAAAGCACAGTGGGAAGGGTGCCCATCTTTTGAAAC
Source organism: Uromys caudimaculatus (assembly GCA_028551405.1). Classification (NCBI taxonomy): domain Eukaryota; kingdom Metazoa; phylum Chordata; class Mammalia; order Rodentia; family Muridae; genus Uromys; species Uromys caudimaculatus. Next base: position 30,051,473 of record CM052700.1, on the reverse strand, counting down.
CTCGAGTTGACCCCAGTGGCACACCTTGTCCCACAGGGCCACATAACCCTTTCGAGCAGCCCAACCAACTGGAAACAAAACATTTAAGCCTAGGAGCTCATAGGGGCCATTGTCATTCAAATTGCAACCATGGAGCCAAACCCAGCTCCTCTGCAAAAGCAGCCTGTTCTTTTAACTGCTGAGCCATTTCCTGCCCCTCAATCATTTTTTATAGTCTTACTTTGGTCTCACCTTCTGTGTGGTTTTTAACTAACTTTTCAACTTAGATTACAAAGTAATAAGGTTCCAGCATCTTTTTTTTTTTTTCTTTAACTCCTAAAAAAAGAACAGAAAATCTCATTAAGTAGCCATTTCCAGTTTAGAACGTCCTATGTAGACCAGGCTAGCCCCCAGCTTGCAGTGACCCTCCTGCCTTTGCCTCCTGAGCACTGGGGTTACAGGCACATGATGACATGTGTGGTCTCTTTGAGTGTTCTCTAGTTTGCCACTGTCGCCCTTGACATAAAGTCTAGAGCTGAGTCAGTAAGAAAGCACAGGGCTAGACTTCCATACTTGAGGTTGATACTCCTTCATCCCAGCACTCAAGACACAGAGGCAGGTGGATCTCTATGAGTTCCAGGCCAGCCTGGTCTACATAATAAGATCCTGGTCAGGCAGGGGACTATATTCTCCTTTAGTATTTGTTGAGCTGAAAATACTAAATTCCCCATCCCAGTTATTTTTTGACATAGGATCTCATTAACCTAGACTGTTCTTTTTTTGATTTATAATAAATTTTATTTAATAAATTGAAAACAAAGTTTCTTCATAGAAATTAAATCATAGGTTAATTTCTAAGTAAGACTGAACTATTTTATGCAAAGGCTGCTGTAATCTTAAGTACTGTCAAGAATGAACCCGTTGGTGAACACTTAGCTGTTCAGTTACTACTCAGATGATATATCACCATGTTGCAAAGTGTGAGTACATTCCCTAGAAGCAGCTCCTACCCCCTGCTTTGAGGTATGGTACCTACTACCTCTGGTGGAAAAAAGTAGGAGCAGAGGTGATCCTTCCAGACATGTTTGCATCCTCCTAACAAACATCAGCAGGTGACCCCGCCCCATCATCTCAGGGACCTTCACTTTCTTTCTTTCTTTCTTTTCTTTTCTTTCTTTTTTTTTTTTCTGATACTTTATTTACATTTCCAATGTTTCCCCCTTTTCAGGTCTCCCCTTTGGAAACCCTCTATCGCCTCCGCCTCCCCTGCCTCTATGAGGGTATTCCCCCACCCACCCACACACCCACTCCCGTCTTCCCACCTTGGCATTCCCCTATACTGAGGATCTAACACCCTCAGGCCCAAGGGCCTCTCCTCCCCCTGATGGCCAACAAAGCCCTCCTCTGCCACATATGTGGTCCCAACCATGGGTCCCTCCATGTG
>CM052700.1:30019119-30049950 GCA_028551405.1 Uromys caudimaculatus | reverse complement strand
AGTCCCTTCTCCAACTCCTCCATCTGGGACCTCACACTCAACCCAATGGTTGCTGTGAAGTGAATCTTGGGTATTCTGAACTTTTGGGCTAATATCCACTTATCAGTGAGTACATACCATGTTCATTCTTTTGTGACTGAGTTACCTCGCTCAGGATGATATTTTCAAGTTCCATCCATTTACCTATGAATTTCATGAAGTCATTGTTTTTAATAGCTGAGTAGTACTCCATTGTGTAAATGTACCACATTTTCTGTATCCATTCCTCTGTTGAGGGACATCTGGGTTGTTTTCAGCTTCTGGCTATTATAAATATGGCTGCTATGAACATAGTGGAGCATGTGTCTTTATTACACGTTGGAGCATCTTCTGGGTATATGCCTAGGAGTGGAATAGCTGGGTCCTCAGGTAGCATTATGTCCATTTTTCTGAGGGTCTGCCAAACTGATTTCCAGAGTGGTTGTACCAGCTTGCAATCCCACCAGCAATGGAGGAGTGTTCCTTTTTCTCCACATCCTGACCAGCAACCTAGACTGTTCTTGAACTTCCTATGTAGCTGAGGCTGGCCTTAAACTCCTGAGCCTCCTACCTCCAGTTCCAGAGTGCTAGGATTACCAGAATGCAAAACCATGCTCAGTTTGTGTGGTGCTGGGGATAAATCCAGAGCTTTGTGAACCTGAGGCAAGTGCTCAAGTACACACACACACACACACACACACACACACACACACACACACACACACACAATTTTATTTTTTTTTTACAAAAATATTTGTTACCCTCCTCTTTCCATCCTCATCTGTGCAAAAGAAGTCTGAATTTTCTGCAAGCCACTACCTTCTGGTTTATACTCTATGCAATTGGATAAGTGCTCACTCCATCTAGATGGATTCAAAGAAGTGCCCAGATGTGTTCTCATGCTCAAGAGACCTAAAGGAATGCTAAGGATATAGCTCAGCTAGTAACATGTTCAAGGCACCCAGTACATACCAGCACATACCTATGATCCCAGCTTTCAGGAGGTGGAGGCAGGAGGATCAGGAATTGAACATTAGTCTTGACTGCATAGAGAGTGTGAGAGACCAGCATGGGCTACATGAGAGCCTGTATTTTTAAAAATACTTTTTAAAAAAAGAAAGAGGGAGGGGGAGAAAGAAAGAAACCTAAAGGAATATTTAGTCAACTCTTTTTAGCACAGGGAACAAAATATTTATTTGGGTTTTAGGAGTCCAAGGGCAACAGGGTTGGTTGGTCACTGGGTGATGGGGCCACAGCTTTGATCCCTAGCGTCTTACCTGCAACAGGTTCCCCTGGGGACCCAGCCTGGTAGCTCCCTGCCTCAGGATGGCTGTCCCAAGATGGCTCTGCAGGAACTGTGAGCTCATGGGCATAGCCTGAGGACACCAGAGAGACTCAAGCCCACAGATGTCAGCCTGCAGGGCCCAGGACTTATGCTGCCCCTAAGAGCAATTGCATTCCAGATCCTTCTTGCTGACTCAGATACTGTCCCTCCTCTCTTCCCCATGGAGACTTCGTGCTAATCTGCAGAGCAAGAGTCTGCCCACTGGTGCCAATACTCAGATCACATGGAAGGAAAGAGCTCTTTATTGTGTGGCCTCCTGATGTCTTCCAGCATGTCATTCTGTCTTCTGGGCTCAGGCATGGCAGTGGTTACAGTGGTCACATTGGGGACTGTCTCAGTTGCCATCAGGCAGTGATCTCAGTTGGTTCTCCTGAACCCTGAAAGACAAAGCCAGAAGGATGACATAGGATACGGCAGGCAGCCAAGTCTTGCTCCAACCACCACCTCAAATGCCCAAACATCACAGGGATGGCCTCAAATGACTCTTCCTGAAGGCACTGTGGGTCCCCATGGTTCACAGTTGTGGAGACATTACCACTCCTATCTCCAGCACAGAAACACACCATCCCTTGCTTCTAGGTTCCAAGGCACAATATCATCAAGTACAAAGCCGCTGGGCTGCTGGTCAAAGACAATGTGTGGGGATATGGCTCTGTAGTAGAGCAATTTCTTAGTATGTGTGAAGCCTTGGGTTCCATCCTAGCAACACACACACACACACACACACACACACACACACACACACACACACACACACACATTCATAGACTCTACTTCTCTACTTTAGCCCAGGCTATTTCAAAGGCAACTACAAAGTTAATACAGGTAGGGAGGAGGTAGCGTTTGGGGAGTACAGGATTCCTCACTTTTCTTCGGTGACACCCCTCTGCATGCTTCCTCACTTGATGGACTCTATCTGTGCAGTAAGAAATGCACCGGTTTTCCAGCTGAGAAACCTGAGGCTCAAAGAGGCTACAGAGGGCTGGAGTGTGGCTTGCCTAGCATGCTGCAGGTCTCAGGTTCCACTCTCAGCACAGAAAAAGACTGTCTGGAGTCACAGAGCAGAGACAGAACTTGAACCCGAGCCTCCTGACTCCAGGGCTTTCCGTAGATGACAGATCTTTTTCCAAGAAGAAAGCCCCAGTCGGGTGAGGGTTTTGAATGGGAAAACGTGCAGCACCGTTACCTGGCAGCCTGAACTTCTGAAGCAGGGGGATGAAGCCCTGGAGTACGCTGTGGATCCGGTACACTGCTCAGAAACAAGGGGAAGTGTTGGTAAGGACAATGGCCTCTCAAGGGCCCCAGGGTCAGGCTCACTTCCCACCCCACGCAAACAGAGTCCTAACATGCAATTTCAGGCTAACGTCAATAACAGTGCTGCGGTTATTACACGGAAAACGAGTCACAAGCAGTAATAACAGGGGCAGGAAACCCTGCCACCTCGATGCCTGACTCTACTCCCTTGTTTTCAGTATCTGAGGAGCTATGCGTGTTTGCCACTTTAAACTGTTTTTGTGGAACTAACTCCTTTTTTCCACAAGGTTTTGCCAATGACCTCTCATTGACTTCACATGAGGTCAGGAAGAAAATACAAACATAAGGAATTTACTTAAAAAAAAAGTTTAGATTGTGACTCTTAGCTAATCTAGAGTGTGAAAGCCAGTCCAGCTGCCACCCTTCCAGGAGCCTGCAGAGTACTTACCCAGCCCAAAGTAGATGCCGATGGTCTCCAGAGAAGCAAAGGTGAGCAGGCCAACCCCGAGGGACATGAACCAGTCTGCAAGGGCAGCAAGGAGACAACAGTCAGCCATTGCAGGGTTGTAGGTTGACTCCTGTCCTCCCACACAGCCCCTCCCCGGGTCCCCAGCAGGCCTCACCTGCATAGTAGTGGTAACACACCAACAAGGCTCCGATGGCAAAGCAGAGAAGGACAAAATGGAAAAACTCATCTGCAAGAAAGGATGGTGAATGGCTCGCGCTCTCGCTTGCTCGCTCTCTCTCTCTCTCTCTCTCTCTCTCTCTCTCTCCCAACTCAGACCATCACCACAATGATGTTTTTATTTTCTGCTGTTTTTCCAGGCAGGGTCTCTATGCAGCCCGGGGTGACCTTCAAATTAGGATTCTTCTCCTCAACCTTCAGAGCGCTAGGGCTACAGATGTGTGTCACAGTAGCATGCCTGGCATGCCCGGTTTCCTCTGTGTGTGTGTGTGTGTGTGTGTGTGTGTGTGTGTGTGTGTGTGTGTGTTACTATTGTAGCCCTGGGTGACTTGAAACTCTCTGTGTAGACCAAGCTGGCCTTGAGTTCACAGATATCTACCTGCCTCTGCCTCCAGAGTACTGGGATTAAAAGCATGTGCTACCATACCCATCTATTTATTTATTTATTTATTTATTTATTTATTTATTTATTTGAGACAAAGTTTTGCTGTATAGCCTTGGCTGGTGATCCAACTGCCTCTACATAGTGCTGGGATCAAGAGTGTACACCATGGGGCTGGAGAGATGGCTCAGTGGTTAAGAGCACTGACTGCTCTTCAAAAGATCCTGAGTTCAATTCCCAGCAACCACATGGTGGCTTACAACCATCTGTAATGGGATCTAATGCCCTCTTCTGGTGTGTCTGAAGACAGCTACAGTGTACTCATATAAATAAAATAAATCTTAAAAAAAAAAAGGGTGTACACCACCATGCCCAACTACTCTATTTTTTATTTTGTGATGTGTGTGTGTGTGTGTGTGTGTGTGTCCGAGTGCGTGCGTGCACATGGGCATATGCTCGCACATATGCATCAAGTCAGTACCCACAGGAGCCTGGAGGGGGCATTTTAGATCCTTGGAGCTGGAGTTACAGGCATTTGTGGGGGACCTGATATCGGTGCTGTGATCCAAACTCCAGTCATCTGACAAAAGAAGGGTATGATGGTTTGATTATGCTTGGTCCAGGGAGTGGCACTATTAGAAGGTGTGGCCTTGTTGGAGTAGGTGTGTCACTATGGGCAAGAGCTTTAAGTCTACTCCTAGCTGCCTGGAAGCCAGTCTTCCACTAGCAGCCTTCAGATGAAGATATAGAACTCTCAGCTCCTCCTGCACCATGCCTGCCTGGATGCTGCCATGTTCCTGCCTTGATGATACTGGACTAAACCTCTGAACCTGTAAGCCAGCCCCAACTAAATGTTGTTTGTTATGAGTTTCCTTGGTCATGGTGTCTGTTCACAGCAGTAGAACCCTAACCAAAACAAAGGAGAAGCACACTTAATGGCTAAAGCATCAGTGCAGCCTCTCCTTGTTTTATAAATGGCAGTGCTCCTGCTCCTGACCAGTGTGGAATAGCACTCAGGAGCCCCCTTTCCAGCCCTAATGCTTGGATTTTATTTCTGTGTTTATCAGTTCCCTCCTCCCTGGCTCTGTCTTAGAGAAGGAGAATCCCAGTCAGCTCCCACCACAAGAGACTGAGCAGCCAGAGCAGCCCCACAGGGGTGCTCAGGAATTACTTTGTCACAGGAGCATTAAAACATGAAAAGGTGCCAAGGCTAACAGGCTTCAGAGGCTGGATCTCCGGGTGCTTCTTAAAAGAGATGTCACCAGGATCGACAGCAAGGTCTCCCTTCTTTCTCAGTCAAGGGGAATACATAAGAGAGTTTAAGGGAAGTGTGGGGTGCACTCCTGCAATCCCAGTACTGGGGATGCTAAGGAAAACGGACCCGAAGTTTGAGGGCAACCTGATCTACAGAGCTAGTTCCATGAGAGCCAGGGCTACACGGAGAAGCTGTGTCTCAAAAAACTAAATAAACGAACAAAACCCCAAGTTCTGTCTTTCCTACCCTCATGGTCAAGGAAGCCCTTATGGAGTCCAGGCTTAGAGCAGAGGAAGCCCTAGAAGCTCTCATCACTTCTCCAGGGGAACTTCATAAACCCCACACCCTAACTATGTCCCACCACAGGGCTTGAGAAGCATTTATCTCCCTGTGTTTTCACGTACATTGAAAGGAGCGTAAGTTGGGCGCCAAACCCAGGCCGTGCCAAACCCAGGCCGTGCCCTTCAGTAGCTCTAAGGCCCCCAACCCTGGACTTTGGTTCCTACATGGAAAAATAGACATCACTGCTTGTCCCCCCACCAAAGTGATTAGAGCTGAGGACTCTGCTGACCATGGGACACCTGACAACCTGACAGAGGTGGCTAGGGTTACTGTCATTCCAGCTGCCAGCCATCTTGCACCCATAGAACTCGGGAGCAGCCAGGTGAGGACAGCTCTTGGACACCAACTTGCTTACCGTCCTTCTTTATGTTCAGTCTTCTTAACTGAGAGGCCTCCACTTCTCCTTAAGAACGAAAGACAGAAAGATGTGTTTTGGAGATTGCCACTCCCCACTTAGAGACTTGATCACTGGGAGTTTGTCTGTGGGTCAGAGGGTGCTCACAGCAGGAGCAACAGGGTTCCTGGGACCCTCCCTGACTTCCTCATCCCTCCATAGGCCTAGCCCTGTTCTTCCTTCCATCTCTCCTATGATGGAAACATCTTTCTGAATCATGCATGTGTTGACCCCCTGCCAGAACTGGCCTGCTCCCTCAGGTCATTGGTGATCCCCTGTGGCCCCTGGACAGACAGCTTCCTGTTGTCCTTGGAGCTTTATATATTTACCCCCTGCTGAGCCGGAACCTCTCCTTCTGAGTCCTGGAAATGAGAAACTCAGTGTTAGTGCCAGGTGGGCCAAGGCTCCTTGCCAGGTGCTTTCACCCTGGGGAGAGGCCAGAGGTGACTAAGAAGAGGCTATAAGACAGTGGCTCCTTATGCTACAGCCCTCATGATGTGGTGATCCCCAACCATAAAATTATTCTATTGCTACTTCATAACTGTAATTTTGCTATTGCTATGAACCATAATGTAAATATCTGGTATACAGGATATCTGATATGAGATCCCCAAAGGCGTGGAGACCCACAGGTTGAGAACCACTTCTCTAGGTAATGTTCCAGCCATGGGATCCAAGGAACTTTTCCTAGATGGTTGATACCTGCTTCCTCTTGCCTGGACCTCCATTTCTACAACCCCTCTCCTGTCTGTTCATGCAGTCAGGTCCCTAAGTGGGCCTGGAGTTGCCACGGCTCACAACTGTGACCCTGAGAGTGCTCCACCAGGACAATGCCCAGACCTCACTGAACTCCAGAATCCTTGACTCCCTCCCCTTCCTGGGTACTCACCTGACTCCCGAGCAAGCACCATTTCCCCAGCAGCACCTGCATGGAAAGAGAATCAGTGAGCACACACATGATTGGTGCCCTCCTGAGAAGGAGTACTGGGGAGGAGGGTAGGGCCTACCAGAGACTTGCACTGATTGGGTGTAGGCTGGGCGGGGACTGGAGCAGGCCGGCCAGTTCCTGCTCCATCTACTAGGAAGTCAATCCACCACAAGCCATGGGAAGCCAGTACTTTTTATTTAAAACAAATTAAAATGGGCTGGAGAGATGACTGAGTAGTACTAGATGCTCTCAAGCTCCTGGAGCTCCTGCTTTGGGGGAATCTGATGCCCTCTTCTGGTCTCTTCTGGCACTGCACTTATGCACACATAAAATTAGGGGGCAGGAGAAACAGCTCCTCTAGTTCCTCTTTCAGAGGGCCTGGATTCGGTCACCACCCTCATGCCAGCTCACTTCTGTTTGTAACTCTTAGTCTAGGAGAGCGGACCCCCTCTTCAGCGTCCACAGGCATGTACATGGTGCACAGACACACATGTAGGCAAAATACTCATACACATAAAATAAACACGTCTTTAAAACAATTAAAACCAACAATACGAAAAACAAAACAAAATGAAATAACAACAAAGAAACCAGAAACCAGCCTTGAGGTCAATCTCTAGTACTAAAATAAATGAATAAATAAATTCAGATTAGCAAATGAAACAATATAAAGATCACCCACAATGCCAGTGCCCAGAAGCAGACACGTATGCTGTGTGGCCTTCTTGCTTTGAGTGTGCCTGTGTTCTTGCTCTTTCCCTGGGTCATTACCCAGAGTTTGGGGAGTGGGTGGATATTGGGGGTCCTGACTCTCACTGGATAGTGTGCATCTGCCGAGCTCTTTGATGAACTAGGCCAATCTGTGGACTCTCCTGCTTTGTTGCAGTGCTAGTGACTGAAGTACTCTGTCATTGACGCTTCATCTCTGTGTTCTCTACGTCTCCTCATTGTCATACAGGGCTCTTGGAAACAGTTCCTAAATGTGGATGGGGGATCTGAGCCATTCTTAAACAGTGCAGGGTTTCAAGATAGTGAAATGGATCACAACCCATCTTTCTGCTAGCAAAACTGAGGGCCAGTTGTGGGTGACCAGTTAAGACCATGCTGAAAGTCAGGGTTTCAGTCAGCAGGGAAGGCTGACTGCCCTTGACCCATTGTAATCATGGTAGCAGGGACTCCAGTCCCACCTGAATGGCTTCAGCCTCACAACTTCATCTGTATGTCTGGGAGCCTTCAGATCTTGAGACTCTACCCTTGTGTGCCCACTGGGCTCTCCACCCTTATGATTCTCTTCTCCAAGGTCAGGAGACAAGCAGTTACCTCCATAGAGCTGAAGCTCGTCCTTCACCACCTCCAGTTCCCCATGGTCAGCACCTGGGCGGAGACAAACCTTGGTTAAGTCCCTCCAGTGTCTGAGGGCCACCTCCATCTCCCTCCATCTGAAGTCTCCAAAGACAAAACAGTGATACTCACGCTGGCTCTCAGTGCCCCTAGAGGTTGCTATGCAGATCTGACAGGACGTGGGTCTCAGTCAAGAGGAGTTAGGGTGTGTGTGTGTGTGTGTGTGTGTGTGTGTGTGTGTGTGTGTGTGTGTGTAGAGGTGGCTCCAAGGCTAAGAGCACTTGCTACTCTTGCAGAGGACCCAGGCTCAGTTTCCAGCACCCACATGGCAGCAAACAATGGCCAGTTTTCAGGTGACCTTACACCATCTTCTGGTCTCTGTGGGCACAGGCGTGTATATGGCACACACACGTACAGGTAGGCAAAACACCCATACACATAAATAAACCTTTACATTTTTATATAAAAAGAGTAGTTGCCATTTACTAAGGTGTGTCAGCGCTGTACTGGGTGACATATTGGATGTTTCTATTTGGTTCTCATAGAAAGAGCGTGGAGAAGGCACCAAGGCATGCCTACCTAGTATGCAGGCAAGGCAGCTGAGGCTCCAAAGTTCAGTTAGAGCTCAGGGAACAGCTTAGTGGGGAGAGCTTGCCCAGTCTGTGGGAGGGACTGGTCTGATTCCAGCATCGGGATGTGGGGTGATGGAGGGGAAAAAAAATTAAAATAATTCTACCAAACTTACAGAGTAAGGAGTGACTCCTCAGATCTCTCATAAAACCTGCGTTCCTGCTTTTTTATGTGTAGTTGTTGTTTTATTTTATTCATTATTTATCACCACCACCACCATCATCACCACCATCATCATCACCATCATCATCATCTTTGGTACTGGACCTTGAACACAGGGCTTCTGCATTCTAAGCACAGACTTCACACATTGAGCTACATCCCAGATCCCCCAGCTAGTTGTATCTCTAAAATAGAACCCAGGCTCAACTCTAGCATCATAGGCAGCATTTATTAAGCACTATGTGTATACCAGGCTCTGCACTAGACATTCACTCATTAGTTCCCATTCTCTCCATGATATTCTCACAAAATTTATTTATCTGTTTAGGCAAAAGTGATTTCCCAGGACTGGACGGATGGCTCAAACCTTAAGAACACTGACTACTCTTGCAGAGGACCCAGATTCGATTCCCAGCCCCCACCCATAAGTTGTCCCAGAACACTCTATGACTCAAGTTCCAGGGGATCAGATACCTTTTTCTGGCCTTCATGGGCACCACACATGTGCAGGGTACACATACATACATGCAGGCAAAACACTCACACACATAAGTGATACAGTTTTTAAAAGGGGTGGTGTTGAGGCTGTAGCTCATTGTAGCTCAGTGGGAGAGCAAGCCCTGGGTACCACCCCAGTACGGCAAAAATAAATAAATAAACACATACAAACACTTCACTATCATACACACACAACTTCAAATAATTACTATTAATACTTTTCTGTTTTTCTGTTTTGTAAACTATTCTTTTTTAAATACTTACTTACTTGCATGGGGCATGGAGCTCACGCCACAGTGCTCATATGGAGGTCGGAGGACAGCAAGTTTTGGAAATCAGTTTCCTTTTATGGGGATGGGTCCCAGGCATCTAGCTCAGGGCATCAAACTTGGCAGCAGGTGCCTTTGACCCACTGAGATATCTTACCAGCCCCCTTCTTCCTGTTCTCTGTATGACTTTTTAAAAATTGTTTATTTTATGTATATGAGTACACGGCAGCTGTCTTCAGACACACCAGAAGAGGGCATCAGATTCCATTACAGATGTTTGTGAGCCACCATGTGGTTGCTGGGAATGAACTCAAGAGTTTTGGAAGAGCAGTCAGTGCTCTTAACCACTGAGCCATCTCTGCAGCCCTCTGTATGCCTTTTTCACAAATACATATGAGACCAGTTGAGTTCTGTGACTTGGCACCTATCACGTCAGAGCTAGAGAAGCACTCATCAAAAGCAAAGCAGGGGGGCTAGAGAGATGGCTCACAATGAGCCACATGGTGGCTCACAACCATCTGTAACAGGGATCCGATGCTACCTGACTGTCACCAAGACTGAGCGAAGCTTCTGCTTCTGTCTGGTGGTTGTGGCTACTGTAGGGCGTTAAGTAGGCTACTTCCCTTTCATCCTGTAGAACAAGGCTGTGAGGCACCTCTTCACAGGGCCCCACTCAGGGCTCAGCAGTGAGGTAGGAAACAGAAAAGATGAGAAGCCTGGCCTACCAGGAGAGCTGTCCCTGCGCGGCTTCCTTCTGTGTTTCCTGGAACCTCTGGAGTGCTGGTCCTCATCACTGCTGTCTGTGAGGAGCAAACACAAGCTGTAGGGCCTCAGCCAGAAGGAGCCACAACCACAATGGCTCTGGTGGACATTTTCAGTGTTCCTACACTATGGAGGAAGGAGCTCTGCCTGGCTGTGGGTTAGGACAATGACCTCTAACTTTCTGTCCACTCTGTGTTTTGTGACTGAGCCCTACCTTTGCTCCTGTCTAGAGAGGCTTTCCTGAGGAGGCAACCAAGTTCCATGACACACCATCTTATGGAGTCCACCAAGCACAATGCTGTATCATCTCTGTCCTCATGATGTCATATGACCCTGGGTGTCTGCCATGTGTTCTACTTGCCTGGAATGTCTTTCCAACTTGTCTCCTTGATTGTGAAGCTAAGCTGATGTCACACATTCTATAGAAACCCAATTCATGTTGCTTAAGCACTCATTGACTTTGTCCTCTCTGCCTTGAGTCAGTCACTATGATGTCTGGGTGATGTCTGTCTGTCCAACCACCTAAGCTCCTGAAGGACAGCCTGCATCATCCATTGTCTCAGACTGCCTAGCCTGGAGGGAAGTAAAGCATGACTGAGCTGTGCACACCTTAGACTAGTCAGTGGACTAAGAATTCCGAGCCAGGAGTTTCTGGCTACAGGGCTTTCTCCCAGGACTACCAAAATGGCCCTAGATGAGTTTCCTCACTGGGGACTTCCTGGTCAGTTGTGTATTCATTAAAGAATTCCAGGAAATCAAGTTAGCCGTGCTTCCAAGTCAGTGTTCATGTAATTTCACCTGACACGGAGGAAGAGCTGTCTGGTAGTAAAGGTATCCCTCGGTACCCATGGGGAGAAGGTTCTCAGACTTGCCACACATACCAAAATCCACAGCCATGCCAGTCCCGTAAACACAACCGTGTGGGGTTTGCATAGAAACTGTACATGTCCTCTTGTGTAATTTTTCTTAATTTTAAAAATATTTATTATATGTGGGGGAAGCACATTTAAATGTCTGTTTATCTTAATGAACAAGATTTTGAGTGAATTTATTCCCACCCCTTTTTACTTTTGGGACAGGGTCTCCCTATGTAGCCCTGGCTAGTCTGGAACTCACTATGTAGACCAGAATGGCCTCAGATTTGTGACAGTCTATCTCCCGAGTGCTGGAATCACAGGCATGTGTCACCAGACTCAACTGTTTCTATATTTTACACATATACATCAGTGAGAAAGGAAAAAGTATCTTCACTGCAAAATATCAAACAATATAGAAAATATAAATTAAATAAAACTTATTCCAGATTCTACCAGGGACAACATCCATCAGCAAGTGACTGACATTATCTTAGCTTTGCATAAGATTTATTCATAACATAAATTTGAGTTTTAGATGGTTTGTTTGTTTGTTTGTTTGTTTGTTTTATTTCTGCTTGCTTTGGGCAGGTTTCCTATATGACCCAGGCTAGTTCAGAAAAGCCCGTTCATCTTTCTGTCTCTGCCTTCCAAGTGCAATACAAGTGTATACAAGTGTATACCACCATCCTTGGCTTTATTTAGTAGTTATTCATTCATGTAGCCCAGGCTAGCTAAGGATGACCATGAACTTCTGATCCTCCTGCCTCTATTTCCTGGGTGGTATGATTATAATCTGTGTCACCATACCAGGTTTGTGCTGTGCTATGCTGTGCATGTAACCCAGGACTCTGCTAAACAAGTACCAGCAGAACTACACCCTCAGCCCAAGCCTAGGAATCTTTCAGCAAATAAAAGTGTAAGCTTAGGCCCACCATGTAAACTAAACCACAGTACTGAAGCTCCAGTTGAGCAGGCAGAGCGGCCACTCCCATACACCCCCCAGTCCCAGAAAGACCTTCAAGGACTCTCAAGTTTGTTACTGAGCCTTTCTTCTCCTTCTCCTTCTCCTTCTCCTTCTCCTTCTCCTTCTCCTTCTCCTTCTCCTTCTCCTTCTCCTCCTTCTTGGTTTTTTTTTCGAGACAGGGTTTCTCTGTATATCCCTGACTGTCCTGGAACTCACTCTGTAGACCAGGCTCGAACTCAGAAATCCACCTGTCTCTGCCTCCCAAGTGCTGGGATTAAAGGCATGCGCCACCACTGCCCAGCGAGCCTTTCTTCTTAATGCAGGCAACAAAGCCTCCCTGTCCTTACCTGTAAAATGAGACTAACAATAGTACTACATTTTCTTCAATGGGGTCCTGTGACAATTGGTTGAGTTCTTATGTACAAAGTAATTGGAAGAGTGTCTGGTTTACATAAGCACTCATCGAATGATAGCCTCCATGTTGTTATAAACTCAGCCCTATATGTTTTCTAAATTTATTTTTTTATTTTTATTTTTTATTTTTTGTTTTTTAGAGACAGGGTTTCTGACTGTGATGGAGCTTGCTCTGTAGACCAGGCTGGCATTGAACTCAGAGATCTGCCTGTCTCTGCCTCCTAAATGCTGGGATTAAAGCACTGCCCAGCTACTAAATAATTTTTATAGTGTGTGTGTGTGTGTGTGTGTGTGTGTGTGTGTGTGTGTGTGTGTGTGTGTTTGCTGGGGATGAAATCCAGGGCTCTTTATATACGAGGCAAGCACTGTACCATTCAGTCACATTCCAGTCCTAAGAATGTTTGCTGTACCTGAGGAGGAAGAGGAGGAAGATGAGGAGGAAGAAGAGGAAGAGGAGGATGAGGAAGAAGACTTGTCTCTCTCATATCGCTCCTGGGCCTTCCCATGTTGCTTGTGGAACTCTGTCTCTTGGTCTGGAGGCACACAGGCAAGGTGATGAGTTTTTCTTGTCCCTTGCCCCATCCCTGGCATCAGTACAGCCTCTTTAAGGAGCACTCATCAAGCCAAGAGGGAGGACTGCTCTCCTGAAAATCCAAGGCTGATGGAAGGTGTATAAGATCAAGGTTCTTAGAGACCCTTGGGTGGGGGTTGGGGTGTCAATGACAACCCAAGGCAAACATTCCTCTGCATATAGACTCTAGAAAAGAGGCTTCTAAGCCCCGCATCCCACCCCACCCGGAGACATCCAGACTCAGAGCAGGTTCCAATTCAGGGTTTTCTAAGTCGCACAGAGGGCAGCCTATGATCAAGCCCTAAACTCTCCCTTCCTTCAACAGCAGGCACATGAGAGACCCTTCTCACATTCTAGAGACTCCCCACTTCCAGCACAAGCCGCCCAGAAACTTCTCGAAATCTGGGGAGCGGCTAAGAACCTGCCCAACTAGGAAGTGTGGGGAACAGGCGAGAGCAAGCATGTGCATGGAAAATCACTTCTCTGCTATAATTTTGATGTGGCCATCATGCCATGTGACCTAGCAGGGTCTTTGATGACGGCCCCACCCATGCTGGAGTCTCCCTGGGAAGGCTGTGCTCAGAGTCTGAGGAGGCAAACCTACAGTGTAGATCTTCTGTTTCCCTGTGGACTCCACTGCTGTCTTGAGACTGGGAAGAAGATCCTGAAGCCTCCATTGCTTTTCCTAGAGGAAGAATAATGAGTTGTTAACTTCACTTTAGTTAATGTTCTTCATATATAAAGAGCTTGGCGAATGAATAAGGATAGGAAGGAAAACATCCAACATTTGACATTATAAGGAATTTCTTTTTAAGCAGAGTCTCTCCATATAGTTCTGGCTGGCCTGGAATTTGCTATGTAGACCAGGCTAGCTTTGAACTCATAGAGATCTGCCTGCCTCTGCCTCCCGAGCACAAGGACTAAAAGCATGTGCCACCATTCCCAGAACCATTTTTATTTTTAAAACCTATTTGTTTGTTGGTTTGTTTAGTATGTTGTCTTCAAATGCATAGCCTGTTTGGAGGCCAGAGGATAACTTGTGTACTCGGTTCTCTTCCTCCATCTTCCTCTCAAGGATTAAACTCAGACCGTCACGGTTGTCAGCAGGGGCCCTTACCCACTAAGCCACTTCACCAGCTCCAGGAAAACAATTTAGAAAAAAAGAGCAGAGCAGAGATACACGGCAGTATGTTGCTTCAAATAAATGAAACAAAAATGAGATCAAACCCTGAGGATCTGCCCTGGTCATCATGGTGACTTGTAAAAACAAGTTTGCAGGCATAGTGGTACAAGCCTGTAGCCCCAGCATTCAGGAGGCAGAAGCAGGTAGATCTCTGTGAGTTGGGGCCAGCCTGCTTTACATAGTGAGTTTCAGGACAGCCAGAGCTACATTGTGAGACCTGTCTCAAAAAAAGAAAAAAGAGGAGTAAGGAAGGAAGGAAGGAAAGAAGAGGAAAGAAAAGGAAAAGAAAAAAAGAAAAGGGGCTGTGGCTCAGTTGGTAGAGTTTACACTTAGCAGGCAAAAGACCTGGGTTCACCTCCAGCATCATATAAAATTGTTATGGTGGCACAAGCCTGTAATCCAAGCCCTGGGGAGACAGAGGCAGAAGATTCAGGATTGAAGGTCATCTTTAGCTCCAGAGGGAGCTGAAGCCAGCCTGGGCTACAAGAGAATCTATCTCAAGCTTGACCCTGGCCTGGCCCTACCCCCACCTCCCCGCCTGTTAGGAGGCACAGAGGTCTTTGTGCTCACAGATATATGTACGGGTTCCCTGTAGCGTGCCATCCTTGTAGGTTCACACACAAGGCTTCATTACGTAGGTGTGACCTTTAGTCACTCCTCCAATCCCTGAGATGAATGCCCCAGCTTCTAATCTCACCTTGTTTTCTTCTGGAGCTCCCCACAGCTTCCAGTGCCCAGCTAGGTATCCCCCCAATACCCAACAGGATGGAAAGGCACAGGAAGGAGCCTTGGAGGTATGGGGGTTTTAGGAATGCAGGAAAATCAAACAGACTTTACAAGGTCATACTGCCCAGGGTCTGTTTCATACCGCCCAGGGTCTGTTTCATACCGCCCAGGGTCTGGTTCAGCCCCTTAGTAGTTTTATGGCTGCTGTAGGAAATGTCCACATGTATAGTGGCTCACAACAAAATACATCTAGGGCTGGAGAGATGGCTCAGCGGTTAGACCACTGACTGCTCTTCCAGAGGTCCTGAGCTCAATTCCCAGCAACCACATGATGGCTCACAACCATCTGGGATGGGATCTGATGCCCTCTTCTGGTGTGTCTGAAGACAGCTACAGTGTACTCAAATAAATAAAATAAAGTCTTTTTTTTAAAAATACATTTAGTAGTTCAACACATTAGAAGGTCAACATGGGCTTTTCTTTTCTTTCAGTGCTAGAGACTGAACCAGGATCTCAGCGTGCTGGGCAAGCATCTACTGAGCCTGCATCCTCGATCCTGTTTTTACTTTATTAATTTATATATCTGTGTACAGAGAAAGGGGGCTACAACCAGGTATAAAATGGATATTCCCAGGCTAAACCCTAGATGTAGACAGGGCTACATTCCTCACTAGAAGCTGTCCTGAAGACTTGTTTATTTCTTTCTTTCCTTCTTTCCTTCTTTCTTTCTTTCTTTTTTCCTTCCTTCTTTCTTTCTTTCTTCCCTCCCCTTCTCTTCTTCCTCCTCCTTCTCTTCCTCTTCTTCCTCCTCCTCCTCCTCCTCTTCTTCCTCCTCCTTCTTCTTCATGTACTGAAACCAGATCTTATGCAGCCCAAACTGGCCTTGAATTTGCTATGTAGCCAGGGCTGGCTATTGAACCCCTGATTCTCTTGACTCTATATCCCAAGTCCTAAGATTACAAGCATATAGCACCACGCCCACCACGCCCACCTTGCCCACCTTGCCCAGCTTCTGTTTGTTTTCATTGTTTTTTTAAATACCATTTGGAGTAATGCCCCCATCTTCTGTCCTCATGCAACACCCCTGCTCTAGACTCCCCAGAGCAGCCTTTTGCCTTTCAGACTTACAGTATCAGCCGGGCAGTGGTGGTGCACGCCTTTAATCCCAGCACTTGGGAGGCAGAGGCAGGTGGATTTCTGAGTTCGAGCCCAGCCTGGTCTACAGAGTGAGTTCCAGGACAGCCAGGGCTACACAGAGAAGCTCTGTCTCGAAAAACCAAAAAAAAAAAAAAAAAAGAAAGAAAGAAAGAAAGAAAGAAAGAAAGAAAGAAAGAAAGAAAGAAAGAAAGAAAGAAAGACTTACAGCATCAGCTCAAGTCTTTGTATAGCCTTGCTCTGACCTCCACTTGCTGCCCCCTGTTGTCTACCTTTAAGGACCCTTTTGGGTGCACTAGGCACACTCCAATCACCTACATCAAGGTTAGCTGATGAGTAATCTCCATTCCACATGACACTCTGGCCCAGGCTGTCATGCAGTGGCTATTCATGGGTGATCCCATTACTGACCAGCTCTGGGGGTTGACTTGCTCCGTTTCCAGCCTGAGTTGGCCCCCAACTCTTTGGCAACCTGGTGGTCCCTACTCCTGAGAGGTCACCATATTGATGCCAAACAGAACAGACATCTATTCAGCATAGCACACTACAGCCTAGAGCTCCTGGGCCCAGCTTCCTGGGACTAAAGGAATATACCACACACCTGACTCGTGCAGTGTTAAATCCCAGTTACCATCGACCTGACCCACTGTTTCTGGTATTTAAATGTGGACCCTGTAGAGGGCCTATTAACCTGTTTTGGGTTTGTTTGTTTTGTTTTTAAACAATATTTATTTTAAATTATATTTGTGTGGGTATGTTCACTTGAGTGTAGTTCCCCTTGGGGCCAGAGGTGTCAGATCCCTGGAATTGGCTGTTGAGAGGCGTGGGAATTCAGGTCTTCTACAAGAACTGCACATGGTTCTTACTACTGAGTCACCTCTTCAGTCCTAAGCTACTCATCTGTACTTGCTGCCAAAGTTCTTCCAAACCCAGGTGTAGTGTGTGTGTGTGTGTGTGTGTACTTATGTGAGAGTTCGTGTGTGTACGTGTGTGCATACAGATGTGCTTGCCTGTGTATGCATGTGTAGATGCAGAGGTTGACAATCAGAACTGTCTGTATTGTTCCATTTTCTTTTATTTTTTTGAGACAGGGGCTTTCACTGGACCTGACACTCCTCAGTTAGGCTCTATTGTCTAGCCGTCAGGTCCCTATGGTCCATCGGTCTCCACTCTCCCAACTGTGGCCCATGCCGGCAAGCCTAGGTTTTTATGTGAGTGTTGGGGATTTGAACTCAGATCCTCATTTTACATAGTAAGTACTTTGCTGAATCATCTCCCTGCCCACCAGGTCTCCTCTCTTGGAAGCCCAAATTCCAAAGTCAGGAAAATCAAAAGGACTTCCTTCCTCACTAGCCACCCAAAGCCTGAGAAGGCCCCAAAAGTCCTGGTCCACCACACTTTTCCACAAAGTCCTGGAAGGGGAACAAACTTCAGAGCTGTTCATTGCTGAGTTCCAGACTATGCTAACCTCAGTTTCCCCACCTGTGCAATGGGATGCTAATCTCTGTTGTTCAGAACACTACAGGAATGAAATTATAAAGCTAAAATATGGCACATAAGACACAAGTCCCTTAGCTTCCAGATGCACTGTGGCCCTTCCTTTCTAGACACAATGTCTTCCAAATTAACTAATGCTCTGGTTTCACGGGAGCATGGTGACCAGAAGCTCCTGAGACTTTCTGGAGGTTTTTAAGTCAGGGATCCAACATCAGGAGCAAAATTAGGTGAGAATGTGGTTATCTATTGTTCTCCACTTGTAGATAGACTGTAGCCCACTACCAGAACCATATGGCTGGTCTGCTTCCAGCCTCCCTCTCCAAACTCTATTGGATTGCTTTGGACCTGTTTCTCCATCTCTGCAATATCCTCCCAGCTCTGGCATTCTACAGAAGCACTGCCTTCTAGATAAAGCCTTGAGGGTTAACCTGTCCCATCACAAGAACCTTGGGACGCAGGCATGATAAGACCTGTCAGAGAAACTAGAACAGCTTTTAATAATCTTGTGAGGACAGCAGTTCTTTAACAGGGAGCTTGTGCTTGGGTGGATACTGAGGCTTGTGCAATATGAATATTAAAGGCTCTGAGGTCTGCAAGAGAAAACGCTCCTTTACTTGATTCTATCTGGTCTCTTTCCTAGACTATGCAAGAACCCAGTCCTTGTCCTCAGGATGCAGTCTCGTGCTTTCCACACAACCCCTGGGTCCCCTAGAACCCACGCCTGAGCACTGTCACTGCCCACTGTGGACAGTGCCCTCCTCTTAGACCCATACAGAGAATCACGCATGACCTGTGTGGCCTGGCCTCGGGACACAGGCAGCAGAGGCATTTCACCAGCAGCAGAACCAGAGGTGTGACCTTCAGAGCCTGCCTCAGAGCAGGACTGCAGGGCAAGAGCTGCAGAGGAAACTGAGTCAGCAGCCCAAGAGTCTGGTCCACCTCTCCTCTGAGCTAGTGGACATGTCACTTGCCTCTGTGTCCTTCTCCTCCTATACAAACTGGTACAAACACCACCACTCAACTTTGGAGCACAGCATGGGGTTGGGGAACCCCTCTAGCAGACAGGGTCTGGATTAGACCACTCTAGGTGGGGCAGGGCACATAAAGCCCAAATGAGTCCCCATTTCACTCCTCCTCTGCCATTTCACCTTTGCAAGTCTGTCTCCCTGTGTGAGATGGTTGATGCCATTTGGCGCAAGGGCTGCTATGCTGGTTGAGCTAAGAAGGTCATGGAGCTCCTGTGAGTGGGAACCATGTGTTTCTCACACATAGAAAGTGCTGAGGAGATGGCTCAGTCAGCAAAGTGCTCACCTTGCAAGCATGAGAGCATGATGCCTTGAACCCATGCAAACAGCCAGGCCTAGGGCACACACACAGGAGAGGCCTCCAGAGACAGTCAGATCCCTCGGGCCAATGGCCAGCATCCTCACCTAACCTTCAAGCCCCAGTACCAGTAAAAGATCCTGTCTTAAACAACAGAGTGGGTGGCTGGAATCATGGCTCAGTAGTTAAGAGCAGCCTCTGTTCTTCCAGATGACCTAGGTTCAAATCCCACTATCTACGCAGAAGCACCCATCTGAAACTCTAGTTCCAGGGGACTCAACACCCACTTCTGGCCTCTGAGAGCACTAGGCACTCCCATGCAGGCAGAACACCCATACACATAAGGAAAAAAATATAAGAATTTAAAAGATCCCCAAGGTGGAAGACCTGAGCTTGTCCTCTGGCCTCCACATGCACGCACACATGCAAACACACACAAAACTGAAAAAAAAACAAAAAACAAAAGATAACAGGGTTAAGCTGGCCAGGCAGCTCAGTGGGTAAAAAAACCTGCTACAAAGCCTGACGACCTGAGTTCTGTCCTCAGGACTGGCTGGCACAAGTTGACCTCCACTCTCCACACACATGCCTCATAATACTTGTGCAAGTGTGAGAGAGTGCGTGCACACGCACACACACATGTGCATATACCCAAATACACACGTAAACGTAATTAAAATATTTCCTACTGTTTTTGTTTGCTTTAAAAAGCAGGCCTGCCATATTCCTTAGCTTCCTTGTTGGAGGGGCCCAGTGGGAAGGCTGGGAGGCAGGCCCTTGGAGGAGACTGTGGAACCCTGGGCTCTCTGGCCTCACTCTCCGGCATGCTCCTTGCTCCTGCTGTGTTGTACCTCTGGACCACAGGCCCAACTCAAGTTGCTCAGGGCTAAAACCATCCCTCACTCCATGGCACTTTCACTTTTTTCCATTGTTGCTTCAGGCTGCCCTCAACTTTTTTTATACATCTGAAAAATGACCTTAAACTTCTGAACCTCCCGCTTCCACCTCTCCAGGGCTGGGATCATGGGCATCCCCAGGCATGGTTTTTGCAGTGCTGGAGACCAAACCTGGACCTCATGTGCCCTAGGCAAGACTCCACCAACTGAGCCAGCCCCAGCCCCAGCCCAGCCCCAGTCTGGTTTTGTTGTCATTGTTTTGTTTTTGAGATAACGTCTTGCTGTGTAGTACAGGCTGGCCACCTCCTGTCCCAGTCTTCTCAGTGCTGGGATTACAAGCATGTACAACATGCCTGGCAGACCTTCTCTGCGTAAGTAGACTAGCTCAGGTGTTTCGTTATAGTGACAGAAAGCTGACTGGTACAGAACCGCTCGGAGGGAAGGAAGGAAGACCTTGCAGCTTCTACTTCTTCTACTGCTTTGTCCCACATCAGGCCGGGGGATTTAATGGGGATGGCAAACTACATGGTTTATCCAACTTCCAGACTAGATGGACCTGTGGCTGTGGAAAAACCAAGGAGGCTGCCAGGCCCTGGGAGTTATAGAGCATCTGAGAATGGCACTAGGCTGAATGGAGATGACAAAAGGGATCATGGAAGGTGATACCCCTGATTGTAGCTAAGTGGAGAAGGATGGCTGGCCAGCTTGAAGACCGCTCAGAAAGATTTAAGATGGGTTTATTTTTTTATTGCTTGTTTTGTTTCATTTTCTGAGGAAGGGTTTCTTTGGCTCATGGTTGGATATACCCCACCACCCTGGGGAAGGCATGGAAGCGGGAACCTCAGGCTTTTGCTCACATTGTTCCTGAGTCAATTAAGCATCTCAGGAATGTTTTTGTTTTCTTCTGAGACAAGGTCTCCACATGTAGTCCAGGCTGGCCTCCAATTTATAACCTTCCTATCTCAGTCTTTCAGGTGCTGAGAATCACAGATCTGTACTATTACCCCAGGATTAGATCTTGTTTGAGAATGGGTTTCATGTAGCTGTCTAGCTATGCAACACATAGTAGGTGGCTAACCACTGTATGCTCAAGTGGCAATATAGGCCACCTGTGTGCAACACATAACAGGTGGGCAACCACTCCATGCCCAAGTGGCAGAATAGGCGGACAGGGCAGTAAGCGCACAGAGCCATAGGTCACATTAACAGAAGCAGAGTCTACAGTGAGGATGGTCATTCACACCTTCCCAGCCTTCATCCTTGGGGTTAGCGCTGCACAGAACAGGATCTGGAAAGACCAACAGAACCCAGAGAGTGTGGGGTCCTGAGACTTCATCCGGTAGAAATCCTGGAGGAGCAGGGACTCAGTATGGGGTTGAACAGAATCTGAACAGGCCCAGGCTGCTACCCAGGGTCAGTGCAGGTTCACTCCTGGGTAGGACCCATAGGGCTGTGAACTATCTTACTCAGTACCTGAACTCATTTTCTCAAAACAACTGCTTTGGGGTGACCCTGAGCACAGTCAAGTGTCGAATCAAGTTTGTTGAAGAAACAGAAGAACTGCTTGTTTTGTTTTTTTTTTTGTTGTTGTTTGGTTTGGTTTGGTTTGGTTTGATTTTTTTGGAGACAGGGTCTTACTATGTAGCTGTGGTTGTCCTGGAACTCACTGTGAAAGCAGGCTGGCTTCAAACTTAGAGAGATACACTCGACTCTTTAGTACTGGGATTAAAGGTACGTGTCCCTACACGGGGTCCCTTTTCTACTGTACTTCTTAATGAAAAACAGCTAACAGTACATAGCATAATTCTGATGTGCACCCTTGGCCTGGGTCAAGCAGGGCACAAGTGTCCATGTGCAGTGTCTCCAAGGCCCATAGTACAGGCTGAGGGGCAAGCAGTGTGCAGGAGTCCCAGTGGGTAGATGTGAGGCTCGGACACAGTTGTCACCGAGTCAGCCCCAAGGGTGAACAGGTGGCTCCAGAGTCCCCAGAAAGAAACTTCGGATGGAGTTAGCACTAATCGTGGAAGTACAAGAACAGGAAAAGTGCAGCCTGCCCAGTGCTGCTCTCCCAAGCCCTCTGCCAGCCCCATTCCCATTGAGGACATGCAGCTCTCACCTGTGCAAAATTGATTATTGGATAAATAACGAGAAGAGTGCTAAAAAAAAAAAAAAAAAAAAAGTGTGTTTTCCCCTCTCAGTGGCCAACCTCACTCCCTGTGGATACCAGGCCTCAGGACACCAGTGCACGGCCCCTAATATATAGGTCCTGATGGTTACTAGCTTACAGTGGGATCAATTCCTGATAACACACTGTTAGTTGAAGGTAAATTGAAAATGCATTTGTGCCTAACCAGCAGCTCAGCAGCACTGCACACTGAGTCCTGGGTTTTCATCAAGTGGCTGATCTGGAGATGGCTGTTCTATCTTCAGGACTGAACTAGCATTTGCTCTGAATGCCTAAAGAGCAAGGGCTGGTTTGAGTGTGGGGTGTGCGTGTGCGTGTGTGTGTGTGTGTGTGTGTGTGTGTGTGTGTGTGTGTGTGTGATAATAAAATGACCTCTAGCCCAGTTTAAAAGTGGGCCAAGGATATGTATGGGAGTTTCTCATACGTGTGGCCCATAGATCTCCACACCATCATTCATTAGCGAAACACAAATCAAAACCACAATGAGATTTCACTTCACTCCCACTAGCATGGTTAAAATGAAACAGTCAGGAATAAGTGTTGACAAGAATGAGAAGAAACCAGAGGGCGCCCTTAGAGTTGTGGAAGCAAGGTAAGACTGCAGCCTGCCCTGGGGAACAGGTTTGCAGTTCCTCAAAATGCTAATCATAGGTACCAGCTGACCCAGGATTTCACTCCTAGGTATATACTCAAAAGAATTGAATTCTAGGCTGCTAAGATGGCTCAGTGGGTAAAGGTGCTTGTCACCAAGCCTAACAACCTGAGTTCAATCCCCAGGACTTAACAATAGGAGAGAAGCAACTCCAGCAGGCTGTATTCTGACCTCTACACACACCCCATATGTGCATGTGCACACAAACATATCCATCCCCAACACTAAATAAGTATAATTTATAAAGAAATTTTTAAAAGAAGTGAAAACCCATATCTATACAGAGACCAGTGCCTGAACAATTGTGGCAGCATCCCTCAAAATAGCCAGAAAGTGGCAACAACAGAAGTCTCTGTCAACTGGTAAATGGATGCACAGAACAGGCATAAACAGCTATCCAGCCATGCAGGGGAAGGCAGGGTGATCTAGTACCACGTGGGTGAATATCCAAGTCAGAAAGAACCAAATACTCCATGCATGCAAACTGCCCAGCCAGGGCTGGTGAGGTGGCTCAGTGGGTAAAGTCACTTGACCCCAAACCTGACACCCTGAGTTCAGTTTCCCATGACTCACATAGCGGAAGGAGAGAACTGGCTCTCAAAAGTTGTCCTCTGATCTCCATATGTGTTCCACACACATCCACTAAATAAATAAATAAATAAATAAATAAATAAATAAATAGCACATTTTTGCAGACCCTGAAATACCTAGCTGGGGTCAAAGCAACCAGTTCTTGTGGGAGAAGTGCCCATTATGTGGGACCAGCTCTATCCTGGAATGAGAAGTCTTTTAAATTTGATTGTCAAGGTTGTATAACTCAGTGAGTATCTGGGGTTACCTTTACCTGCTGGAGTTACAGGTGTATGTTGTCATGTCTGGTTGAACAAAGCTGTTCGGACAGAGACAAAGACAGAAAAACAGAGAGGGAGAGTCAGAGACAGAAACACACAGAGAGAGAGAGAGAGAGAGAGAGAGAGAGAGCGCTTTAGGAGAATTTCAGAGCCAGATGGCTAGTGTTGCAGGGGCCACATGGTCCTGAGTTCTAGTCCTACTCCTTCCAGATCTACTTGCTTGACCGAAACAGGATTTATTACACACACACACACACACACACACACACACACAATTTTTCACCATGCCTTCCCTTACACATGCTCCTAACCTCTAGGTAGGGCCCTGGATTATCTAGGGCAGTTTTAAACAGAACAAAAGAAAACAATAAGCATTCTTGGATAACCTTTCTGTCCCCTTTAAAAGACCTGTTGGAGGCTTGAGGCCAGGATACTCTGAGCAGAGACCACTGGGTGAGGATAGTTAGCATGGGGAGAAGTAACTCCAAGAGGGCTGATAGGGCTCCCTGGGGTCTGCCAGCACTCTCTTCCCTGGGGCCACCCCTCCCCCCATGAGAGGCTATGCCTAGTAGTAGCACCTGCCCCCTCCACCCCTACCCACTGTCTTTACCATTTTCACTCTAGAGGTGCCTTTCAGCACAGGGTTCTCTCAAGTCTCCCAACCTGGTGAGGGAGGGTGGTGGATTTGCCTGATCTAAGCCAGAGGCAGAGGCTGAGACCCTTTGTATCCCCAAGCTTCTGGGTTCTACCATAGCAGGCTGAGAAAAGCCTCTAGATACCTTGCCAAACCCTTCATTTCCAAACGGGGAAACTGAGGTTCAGTGAGGTCAGGGGGTTCTAAAAGTCCACAGCAAGCCAGTGAGAAGAGTCAGAGCTGGTCATGGACGGTCTAAGCTGATGGAAGTGTCAAAACAACTATGAGGGGCAAATGGTTCATCCTGCCTTGCTTTCATCCACAACGGAGACTGAGGGGCCTCAGCAAGCCAGGAAGGTGCAGAGCTGGGCTCCCATCCCAGATCCACCAAGAAAGCTCACAGAGCCAAACCTAAGGATCAACCATTTCTCCCAATCCTCCTGAAACCACCCCACATACACCCTCTACCCCCCCACCCCTGCTTGACCAGTTCCATGTCCCATGTCCTATTACCTGGAGTCCCTGGGCTCATGTGAGCAGCAAGGCGAGCTGTGTGTTGATTGTGAATGTGGCCAGGCTGGGGAAGGAGAGGCCATGGCACCGTGACAGCAGAGGGCGGGGCAACCATGACGTTGCCCCTGGGCCCCACTGGCTCACCGGGTGCTGTGGCATTCCTTCCTGTGGTGCTATCAGCCCCCAGGCCTTCCTGTCTGACTTGTCTCTTCCCCTAGCATCCTAGGAGGGGCAGAGGGTAACAAACGCACCCCCGCAGACCCCAGGATCACATTGCAACCTCAAGCCCCGAGTGGCAACCATGTTGGGCCTCCCAGGCTGTGACAAGCTGCAGGAAGGGAGGAGTTGAGGGTTTGTCTTGGATTCCCCCTCC
The DNA here is from genome assembly GCA_028551405.1 of Uromys caudimaculatus. Lineage (NCBI taxonomy): Eukaryota > Metazoa > Chordata > Mammalia > Rodentia > Muridae > Uromys > Uromys caudimaculatus. Next base: position 30,024,891 of record CM052700.1, on the reverse strand, counting down.
TTGCTCAGGAGGTTGATTCAGGCTCCAGCCATGTGTCCCAACCTGCCCTGCAATTTAGAAGATGCTGTGATGTTCTCTGCTCCTGGATACCAAGGCTGGAGTGGTATATGTAGAGGGCGAGGGAGCTCAGGGACCATGGAGAAGGGCTGAAAGCTAGACAGTGCTTCTCTTGGGATGGGAAGTGGATCAAAGCAAGGAGGCAGGTCAGGAGAGCAGCCACCTGTCTAGGATGGGCGAGAACTCAGTCTTCAAGAGGCAGGAAACCCAGGATTACCTCACACAGCTGCCACCTCTGCTTTGTGATCACTCATCAGTCACCCTGAGCAGCAGGACAGGAAATGTTTGCTGCCACTGTCCAGGGGAGTACCCGCCAGCAGGGATAAAAGGCAGGGCCAGGAGCTTCCTGGAAAAGCAGCCCTGCTCGTCCTAGGCTCAGGCCTGATCCATGACTGTTCTCTCAAGCTCAGCATGTGCTTGACCTGTGAAGCAAGTCCTACAGGCCTGCCTCTGATTTGTCCCCAAGCCCCACCCCCACCCCCAATTCACTTCCACAGTCACCACGTGGGTCTTACACCACCACCACCATTTCCCTGCTTCTGCCCTGCCCTCTCCCCCCATTGCTGTCCCACTGGTCAGCCAATTCAGCTCCATACCCTCTATGCATAACTGTCAGTTCTCAGGGCACAGCCCATTCTCAAAGTCCATCTGCCCCACGTCTCTTGTTCTGATCTTAACTCCATGATAGCCTCTCTCCCTCAGCCAGTGCTATCCCAGATAGGCACCTACCTCAGGACCTTTGCACTGGCTGTCCTATTCAGAACTCTCTCCACTAGAAAGGCTTCTTCCTTCACTCTTTAGGTCTCTATTCAAATGTTACCTCCCCAAAGGGCCTGCCATGATCAGCCTGCTAAAGCAGGATCCCCATTTCTATCTCCTCCTCAGTCTGCCTCAGCTTGCCTTAGCCTGCTTCAGCCTGCCTCAGCCTGCCTCACTGTTCCACACTTCACTCATTATTTTCTGGCACAGATTTTTCTCATTAAGTATTTGCTCTAGGATCTGGGACAGGGACCAATGTGTTGAAGGCATTCAGTCAATTTTGCTGAATGAGAAAGAGATCTAAGGTTAGCCTGAAGTGTGTGTGGTGGGGAGGGTGGAGGGCACACTTCATAGATCACTCCATATGGTATGAGTGGGGTCCTTGGAGCTAAAAGAGACAGAGAGAGGAAGCCAGATAGGCAGGCGCTCAGAAGCCACCCAAGGAGATGCATAGGAAGCGGTGGGGGGCGGGGTGGGGGAAGGCACATGGTCAGGTCTGCTCAGTAAGCAGCCTTGGAAACTATGATATGAACTGACAAGGATGTCTTGAGGAATAGGGAGTCAGGGGGCTAGGCGCAGGGTCATGGGAAGTTCTGGGGTATGCTGAGGACAGTGCCTGCCAGCCACAGATGTGACAGGACCTGGGACCTGTGGCTGGATGGACTGAGATGTGTGGGGCATGTAAACTGCATGCTCAGTGGGAAATAGAGAACAAACAACCCTGTTTGAGACAGGGTCTCACTGTGTAGCTATGGCTGGCCTGGAACTCGCAAAGATCCGCCTGCCTGTGCCTCCCAAGTACCGTACCACCACATTCAGCATATTCTTCCCCTGTTGTTTGAATTGATGATGTTAGGTAGACTTGGTTAATAAAATATGTTATTACAACCCTAACTATTTTTAAGGATGTAGGGGTGAGGGAGACCCTCAGACTAACTGTAACGCTCTCCCTTGACTGTGTCGTTCAGAAGCCACAGGGGAGAGCCTGGATGGACAGTTTTCACCTGGACACAGCACACACGAAAAGTCCCATCTTCCAAATGAGAACTTGCCAGAAATGAAATGGGTTGGTCGGAAAAACAATGAGGCCTCCTCCCGAGGGCTGTATATAAGAAGAAACTCCCTGAATTAAACTAGGTACTCTTTTTTTCTTTTTTCTTTTTTTTTTTTTTTTTTTTTGAGTTCTGTTGGCATCCTGGAACTTGCTTTGTAGTCCAGGCAGGACTTGAACTCACAGAAATCCACCTGCCTGCTGGAATTAAAGGCATGTACCACTAGTAGTTCACTTTATAATCCTGACACTCAGCAAGTTGAATCAAAGTGATCTGATCTAGCCTGGGTGACATAGAAAGCATCTGTCACCAAAACAAGACAAAACCAAACCCTTAGTTATTCTCAGAATGTACTCACTTCCAAGACACAAAATCACCTGGAAACCTCTTAGAAAGTGCTAAGCCCCCGGCCTCTTCCTAGCCATGTTCTCAGTCAGAAGTTGTGGAATCCCCAGGCTCTTAGCAGCACATTTGTGCTGATGCCTGCTCATGTCAGAGACCCACCAGTCTGAATGTTTTCTGCCATCTGAAGGCTTAAATGCCTGGCACACAGAAAGTGCCTCCCCAAAGGAATCCTCTAACTTTGGTTTCCCTTCTAATTCTGTCATGAGGCACTTCCTTCCCTTCACCTCAGTTTCCCTCTCTGCCTCTCCTGTAGCACCCGCTTGAGTTATTTTCCTGGAGCCTGACAGAGGTACCTCCATGTGGGCAGATGTCATAGTCAGGGCAGACCTGTCTGAGGTGTTAAGGAACCGCTCCCCTCCCCGCCCCAGCTTAGCTCCACCCAGGTGACATCAGTGACCAGAGTGTGGTGATTCACAGGACAGCCTCCCACCATGAATGGAGCACAGCTGACAGCCCCCAGGGAGTCAGCACAGCAGCTGAGCTTGACTTATAGCTCTCCTGCATTCCAGAACTGCTACCCAGGCCCCTGACTCAGCAGGCATGCGTGCCCTACGGACAGCAGTCAGACAGCCCAGCCTCAGTTTCCCCATTTGTTAAAATGATGAGGCAGCAGCTCCCTACACATGACAAGGGTGCTTATGTCTGCTGGCCAATGACACTCAGTCTTTGCTGTGCCTTAGTGTTCTTGGGATAAGACCATGGGATTCTTGAAGAAGACCCCAGTGACTTGTTAGACCTGACACATATACCCTGTAGGTGTAGAAGGAAAAGAAAAGTAATCTCCCCTGCTGTGAGCCCCAGGGGTCTGGCTGTTTACACCCCTCCTAGAGAGATGTCTGGGAGAGCAGGACCTAGCTTTTCCATCTGAAATTGCCTGTAAGATGAATTCTTCAAGGCCAGGGGTAATGGCTCACACTTGTACTCCCAGTACTCAAGAGGCTGAAGCAGGAGGATTTCTGTGAGTTTGAAACCAGCCTGGTCTACATAGGGAGACTTTATCTTTTTTTTTTTTTTTTTTTTTTTTTTTTTTGGTTTTTCAAGACAGGGTTTCTCTATGTAGCCTGGCTATCCTAGAACTCACTCTGTAGACCAGGCTGGCCTCAGAAATCCACCTGCCTCTGCCTCCCAAGTGCTGGGATTAAAGGCATGCGCCACCACTGCCGGGCTGAGACTTTATCTTTTAAAATTAATTAATTAGTTTAATTAAACTAAACACAAACAAACAATTCTAAATCAAAGAGTATTGTGTCCATTTCGTGGATACAGAAAGTGAGATGAGATAATTTTTCTCAAGGTCACAAGGCTGGGCTGAGATTGGCACCAAAGTCTCTTTGACTTGAAACCCCAACCCTTCCCACTCCTCCATGGCGAAACTCCACGTTAATCCACAGGCTGACACAGCTCCAGTTTATGCTATTCAAATCTACAACTGAAACCTGAGCTTCCCCCCTCCTCCTCTTCTTCCTCCTCCTCTCTCTCCTCTTCTTCCCCCTCTTCTTCCCCCTCCCCCTCCTCCTCCCCCCTCCTTTTCTCCCTCCTCTTATTCTTTCTCTTCCTCCTCTGTGGTGTTGGGAACCGAACTGAGGGCCTTGTGCAAGCCCCCATCACTGAGCCACGCCCCCAGTCACTGATCTACTGCATCTTTCCATGAGGGCTAACCACGCTGGACATCACTCCACACACTTACTTACCTTTCTTTTGGTGAGATGTCAGTCCATGCTTCTGACCTGCTTTCTGCTTGCTCTTGCCTTTGCTGCAGAGTCAATGGAAGATTCAGATCCTTTGTCAGCTCGTGGTGGGCAGATGTTTTCTGTGTCCACGGGCCACCCTCTGAAAGTGCTGAATAGCCATTCCCTTGTCTATTCACAGCAGGGAAGCAGACTGAATGAACAGTTTTTTAGTGGTTTGGGTTCTCCCCATCCCCCCACCCCCAGTGCTGTGAATAGAATGTAGGTTTCCTGCATGCTAGGCAAGGGTACTGCTGAGCCACACCCTGAGTCTAGCACCTCACTGGTGGGTGCTGAGTAGAGCTCTATGGGTGAGTCAAGTCTCCAGCTCCTGAATAGTCATTCTTTTTCAAAACAAAGTCTCACTATGTAGTTATGGGTGGAAGTATTTTGGATACCACGCTAGCCTCCAACTCACAGAGACTACCCTGTCTCTGCCTCTCAAGTGCTGGGATTAAAGGTGTGGGTCACTATGCCTGACCCTTGAATAGTCGTCCTTAAGCTCATTTTATAGCTGAGAAAGTCTAGGCCTAGAGATTGAAGGGAACTGCCTGTCTTGTGGGTACCAAGGACTTTGAGGGCAAAAGTGGGACCATGAGCCAGATCCTCTGCCCTTCAGGCAAGACCTCATGGGCTTTCTGTGGAAGGAGACACTTTTCTTGCTCTTCTCTCTCACCTCAGACAAGTGTGCACTGCATAGCAGTTCCTTCTCTAACCCATATTACCAAAGCAAGAGAAGGCAAAGAGGCCATGGTGGTGGGGAAGGGCCAACCTCCAAAAGGACCCATTTGAGGAAAGAAACACCTTCTGCCAGAAGATGAAAGGGTAAGAGCCCGAGCAAATGAACTTTAGGGAGACCCTGAAGCCAGAGATTAAGTAATTTATTTGAGGTCACACAGTCATTACTGGTAAGTTTTGGAGGTTCAGAAACAGATATGCAAGCCCCCTGATGTGAGCACGAAGGAGCTGAGGTAGGAGGATTCTGACTTTGAGCCCCAGCCTGGATAATATATCAATACCTTGTCTTAATCCAAATAACAACAAAAGAAAATATTGGAGGTTTCAGTAAACCAAACTTACTGTGGCTTCCGCCATGCGGTACCAACACTGGCTTTCAGGGGAAGGAAAATGGAGAGTAGTCAAATGTACCTGATTGATAGGTCCTGGAGGAGCCAAGATCAGAGAACAGTCAAATGTATCCAAAAGGTCGTGGAGGGACCAATGTTTGGGTTTCAGGGAGGGGGAGAGACTTTCCTTAAAGCCAAATCAATAGGGACAGCCATGCAGAGTCCCTCTTTCTGGGACCAGTGTATCCTTAGAAAGGGGCAGAGAAGGCTACTGAGGTGGCTCAGCAGGTGAAGACACTTGCCAGGAATGTCTAGAGACCTTAGTGCAATCCCCAGAACCCATGTGAAGACAAAAGAAGAGAACCAACACCACAAAGTGGGCCTCTATGCACCGTGGCACCACTCCCTTCCCAAGTCACACATTTTAATTTTATTTTAAAACGGAGAGAGTGGTCAGGAACTGTAGCCATGTTATAGGCCTTCAGGTCTTTAAGACTTCAAGTTGTAGGTAAAAGATGGAGCAGGAGGCCAGCCATAATGGTGCATGCTTGTAATCCCAGCATTCAGGAGCTGGAGATAGGAGGGTTCCTCTGCTACACAGTAAGTTTGAGGCCAACCTGGGCTACATGAGATCCTGCAAAAATTGGGGTGAAGAAATGAAGAAAAAAATCCCTATGAGACTGTTAGATGCGTTTGTCTAGGTAC
>CM052700.1:30008246-30019019 GCA_028551405.1 Uromys caudimaculatus | reverse complement strand
GGCACAGCTCTTGTCTCTGTAGCCCTCTCAGCGGCTCCTGGAAGCAAAACCAGACACGGTGTCTGAATGAAAGTCAGAGCCCACCGGCATCACGTGGTCCATCGCGTCCCTCAGCCAGAGCCTGTCTGGAGCCAGCACATTAAAGGGGCTCTGCCTCTCAGTGCAGGAAGGAAGTGAAGTAAAACAATGAGGCTGGGGGAGGGGGAATCTGCTGGGACAGTTCTGCTCTCTAGGAGATGCCTGACAATCACCGGGAATAAGAACAGGAGTGGGCTGGGGCTTAGTGGCAGAACCTGAGCCTAAAATCTGAGGGATCTTGAGTTCCATCCATAATGGAGGTGGTCTTTTTCTGACAAATAGAAAGAGGAGGATGGGCTGGAGGGTTGGCTCAGTGGTTAAGAACTCCGATCTTCCAGAGGACTCAAGTTCAGTTCCTAGTACCCAGTTAGGGTGACTCCACCTCCAGGGTGTCCAGCACCATCTTCAGGCCTCCAAGGACACATATGACATACATTAATATGAATACATTAATGTTTTTTTAATCTTCAATTGAAAGGAGGAAGGAAAAAAGTTACAACAGAACGAAGGAGGCAGGGAGGGAGGAAGAAAAATCAAAAGAACATTCTACAAATTCCATCGCATTCACCATGCCTGTGTGGAGGTCGGAGGACCTTGCAGGAGTCAGTTCTCCCCTTTACCATGTGGTTTCCAGGGATCAAACTCAGGTTGTCAGGTTCAACTACAAGCACTGGCTGGGCCGTCCCGCTAGCCATGAAAAAATTCCTTAAGAATATTTTGTGACTAGGTATTTGGACATAAGTCATCTCCATAGCCAGATCCTGCTTCTAGCCCTGGGATGCTCCCTGTAACCCCGGAAGTGATTCCGTTTGAAGCAGTGTCTCAGCTCAACTCAAGCCAAGGCAGGCAGCCTACACCAGGGAGGGTTTGAGGTGTGAGCCTGTGTAATCCTTCTTCCAAGCATGCCTCTTGTCCTCCTCCTAGTGCCTTGTCCTGGCTTGAGTCACTGCTTTCCACAGAAAAGAACCAATCGGTCATAGAGGTAAATGGTTGTGACCAATGAGTTTATTGGGCTTATCTAAAGAACATGGCGACTACCCCCAGACAGCTGCGTTACCACCAACACCCACTTCAGCCAGTGTGACTACCTCTCTGAAGCTGCCTAGATTGAGTTCTCCCCTCAGCTACCTCCTACCTTCAGTCTACTACAGTGCCTCCCAAGACCACACTGCAGCTGGTGTTCCATGGGGGGGGGGGGGGGGCTGGAATCTCCAGTGAGTCTAACACTCAGTGTTATCAGACCGATCTTGTGAGGACAACTACAGCTTTTCTCATTTCAAGATGCCAGAAAAGTGAGCATTCTACAATAAACACAGAAAGGTGTATGCTGTGGACATGTGTGGGGTGGGGGTGAGGGTAAAGCACTTGCTGCCCAAACGTGAGGACTTGAGTTTGGACCCCTAAAATTTGCCTTAAAAATAAGCCAGAGCCAGGTATACACCCCTAACCTCTAAGCTCAGCACTCAGAGAGTCAGTGGCAGGAGAATCTCAAGTGAGTTCAAGGCCTGTCTGGTCCTCATAGAGAGTTCTAAGCCAGTCAGGGATACACAGGGAGAGTTTGTCTCAAAACAAAAACAGGCCAGGACAAGCTTAAGAGTAACTCTAAGACAGGAAGTTGCTTGGGGCTCACTAGCCAGCTAGTTTAGCCAATTGTTAAACTTTAAGTTCAGTGAGAGACCTTGTCTTAAAAAATAATATGGAGGGGTTGGTAAGATGGCTCAGCAGGTGAGAGGACCTGCTACCAAACCTGATGACGTAATTCCATCCTTAGGATCTCTATGACAGAGAGAGAAGTGATCCCTGGAGGTGGTTCTCTGATCTCCACTGGTGTGCCTTTGCACCTACGCACCCCCACAATACACACAATAAATAAGTTAATCGAATTAAAATGTCTTAAAATTTTGTGTGCACACATGCGCACGCCTGCTTATTTGTATGTATTGCAGAAGCCTGCCAAGTTCAGAAGAAGGCGTTTGATCTCCTAGAACTGGAGTTGTGAGCCACTGTATGGTGCTGGGAACTGAACCCTGGTCCTCTGCAAGAACAGTACTATTCTTAACTTCTGAACATCTCTCCAGCCTTAAATAAATGTAATTCTAAAAAATAAAATAAAGCTGAGCATGGTGGATCGGATGAGAATGTTTCCCACGGGATCTTGTTTTTGAATGCTCAGTCCCTTGTTGGTGGGAATGTCTGGAAAAGACTCTGAAGTACGGCCTTGTGGATGAGGTGTATCACTGAGGGTGGGCCTTGAGATTTCAAAAGCCTCGGTCTGATCCAGTTAGCACTATCTGCCTCATGCCTGTGGATCAGGATGTAAGCTGTTCCAGCTTCATGCCTGCCTGCCTGCCTGCTGCCTGCTGCCTGCTGCCTACCTGCTGCCTGCCTGCCTGCTGCCTGCTTGCCTGCCTGCCTGCCTGCTGCCTGCCTGCCTGCTGCCTGCCTGCTTGCCTGCCTGCCTGCTTGCCTGCCTGCCTGCTGCCTGCCATGTTCCCCACCATGATGTCCATGGACTATAGTCCTCTGGAACTGTGAACCTCAGTAAATATTTTCTTTTATAAGTTGCCTTGGCCATGGTGTCTCTTAATAGGAATAGAAAAGTAACTAAGACACTGGGCATGGTGGCACACACCTTTGATCCCAGCATTTGGAGACAGAGGAAGGCAGATCTTTATAAGTTTGAGGCCAGCCTGGTCTACAGAGTAAGTTCCAGACAACTAGGGCTACAAGGGGAGTCCCTGTATCAAGATACATAAATAAATAAACAAATAAATAAACAGAATTCTGATTGGTGATAATGATTCAGCTAATAAATGCACTTGCTCTCCAGGCTGACCATTGGAGTTCAATCCCTAGGATATGCACTGTAGAAAGAGAGAACAGCCTCCTGGAAGTTGCCCTTTGACCTCCACATATATATCACAGTGACTGGGGAGTCATGGTAGCAAGTGTGCAGAGCAGGAAGCTGGCAGATCACATCCAGGTAGCACAGAGGAAGCAAAAAGAGTGAATCTGAAATAACACAAGACCATCAACTCTCAAAGCCTGACCCCAATGACATACTTCCTCCAGCCTAAAAGTTCCGTAATTTGTCCTGGAGAGATAGCACAGCAGTTAAGAGCATGCGCTGCTCTTTCAGGGGCTCAGGTTCGCTTGCCAGCAACCATATGGTGCCTTAGAACTATCCATAACTCCAGTGCCTAAGGTGCCTTCTTCTGACCTCCTTGGACATCAGGCATTCAGATGGTAGACATGTGGGTACAACACTCAAGCACATAAAATAAATTAAAATCTTTTTAAAAATGTCCATAACCTCACCACACAGGACCACCAATAGGAGACCAAGTATTTAAATACACGAGCCTATGGAGGGACATTTCTCATTCAAACAACCACACATGGGCTCCAGGGTTGGACTCAGGTTGCCAGCTGGCACAGCAAGAACTTTTACCAGTGGAGCCATCTTGTGAGCTCTACACTGTTAGACTTGAGGCTAGGGGCTTATCAGGCCATGCTCAGTTGCAGCAGCCTCTCTTGTAGCTACTATAAAGGAAATGACAAGGCCTGTTCCAAGATCCTGTCTGTGAGTCTGTAAACAGACTCCACAGCTGCCCAGATTCCAGGAGAATGACAGGTTCCAACTGCACTTCCTCAAGGAAGTGTGAACGCAGACCTCAAATTGCTAGACTCAAAGGTATCAGCTACTGTACATCCCTGGCCTGGCACATCACCATCTATGTGATGAAAACACCTCATCTAGGTGTGCCCCTCCTCCCGCACAACCTCAGATCCTCAGAGTAGCACTTCCTTCCTTCCCTTGCTGCTTAGGAATCAGGGAAAGCCTGTGAAACCTGACCTCTTTCTCTGAGACCTATAAGAATTACACACTTGGCCTTCTGGGCCAGAATTCTCATCAGAGCTTCTGTCATGCTATCTATCTGTCTGTCTGCCCATAGCATAAATAACTCTTCTAATAAACTTCTTAACCAAAAGGACAATCCACCGCAGTGTGCCCCTTATGGCCCCCAGAGGAGGCCTTTCATAAATCTACAGCTTTGAAGAATCACAGTAGAAACCTTTTCTACAGTAAAAGATGTCCCGAATCCCTCCCTCGTGGAACCCTAGTGGCTCCTAGTTTTACTTTTTCAGATTATAATTACTTGCAAAGCACCTTTGAATCCACCATAGAACCTCAGTTATTGAAAAAGGAGGTGAGCTCTCTGCTTCCTGAAGTGTGGTCTCTTTGTTCCTGACTGATAGGCTGATCTCAGGCTCCTGCTGGCCTGATGGACTGTAACCATTCTGGAACGCCTTCTTCAGTGGCTAGCAACATTCTTCAGGTGTCGCCTGGGGCCAGAACCAGGTTGAGGACCATGTTCAGATTCCAGAGACCCCCTAGTCCTTGGGCTAGCAGACCTCTTTCAATAGCTTCTTCTTGTGCCTCAAAACTCTAGGCTCCACATGTGCCTTTCACCAACAGGAAGTTTGAAATCTGCAGGGTGGAGATATCAGGGGTGGGATCACACCTGTTCATCTTCAAATTCTATAGCACTCATCATGGTGTCTCCACATAGGCAACAAAGAATCAAAAATAGTTCCAGGAGGACGAACTTCCGACTTTCCCACTGGTCAAACGCAGTCACCTGCTATTGGATACGGTTTGAGCCCCAGAGTCGAAACCTAGCTGGAGGTTCAGCAGAAATGACTTCCGTTTCTCACCTTTCTGGATCCCTGCCTGCTCTGTATAACTCAGTACAGGCTCCTTCCAGTCCAGCTGTGGGTGTGAGCGTAGCCCTGTGACCTTGATCTTAATTAGATCTCTTGCTGTGTTAAAACACCATGACCTAGGCAACTAATAGAAGTAAGAATTTATTTGGGTTTATGGTTCCAGAGGGACAAGAGTTCATCCTGGCCGGAAAGTGGCAGCAAGTGGCAGGTATGACAATAGGGGCAGGAAGTTCAGTGATCACATCTTTCAGAGAGAGAAAACTGAATATAGGACAAGACTATGCTCTGTCAAAGTCCACCCCCCCCCCCCACATACTGTCTCCATCAAGGCTGCACCTCCTAAGCTTCCCCAAGCAGGTTACCAACTGGGGACCAAGTGTTCAAGTGCTTGAGGACATAGGGGGACATTTCTTAGTGGCATTTTAGAACCCTTTTTGAGGTGTCATGCCCTCTTTTGTCCTAATTGACTTTGGAGGGCAGGGGCTGAATATTGGCTGTCCTTTTTGTCCTGATTTCAGCCTTTAAGCATGGCTATTGAACACCCAGAAGTTCCATTGAAAACAGTCTCGAAGGAAAAATGATGATGGAAATTTAAAACTTATAACACTTACATAAAATGAATAGATTTTACGCTGGACAGTGGTGCCTTTAATCCCAGCATTCAGGAGGCAGAGGCAGAGGCAGAGGCAGGCAGATCTCTGTGAGTTCAATTCCAGCCTAGCCTACAGAGTGAGTACAGGACAGCCAAGGCTACACAGAGAAACCTTGTCTTGAGAAGCCAAAATTAATTAATTAACTAATTAATTAATTAATTGTTAAAGAATAAATCTTGATTTTTTTTTTAAAACAAGGCTGGGGTGGAAAGATGGCTCAGTGTTTTAGAGCACTTGTTATTCTTGCAGAGGACCTGGGTTCGATTCTCAGCACCCACATGGTGGTTCACAACCATCTGTAACTCCAGTTCCAGGGGATCTGACGCCCCTCTTCTGGCCTCTTTGAGCATTGCATACATGGTGCATGGACTTACATACAAGCAAAACATTCATAGATATAAAACAAAACAAATCTTTAAATTACTTTTAAAAGTTTGATTGAAACACAGTAAGAAGAATCACTTCACAGTCAGAAAACACACACTTTCGTCCAACACATGCAGGCTTCCAGAGTCCCAGCAAGTGCTCAAGGGGTAGGATCTGAAAGCGCTAAACTGTAAACAGTGTTTACCAGAGGAATGAACCTTTACCCAACCTTTACCCAAATCAGTCTAAGTTATAAAAAATGAAAAAGAGGGTTGGAGAGATGACTCAGTAGTTAAAACCATTTAGTGCCCTTGCACAGGTCCTGGGGTCCCGTTCCCAGCATGCATGTGACAGCTCACAACAGTTGGTAACTACAGTTTCTTGGATTCTATCGCCCTCTTCTGTCCCCTATGGGTACTGCAACATATGGTATAGAGTGTGTGTGTGTGTGTGTGTGTGTGTGTGTGTGTGTGTCTACACACATAGAGATGTGTGTAGACAAGACACTCCTACATACAAAATACAAATAAATAATAACAATAAAATGTAAAAAAAAAATCCACTGTCATTTACTGACCTAAGGTGCCAGGTGATTGCTATATTAGTCCCCTGAGTGTATTCACAGTCCCCTGAAGGTCTGTCTCCCCTTCCTACCTTCTTCTGGGATGGCCACATAGGTGTGAGTGAGACAGGATGAAGGAGACTAGGAGAAATGTAGAGGTCCCTAAGTCCCCAAGGCTTGGGACTTTGTAACCACTGTTCAGTCATTTAGAGGAGTAGAGGTTGTAGCAGGAGCTAGAAGTCAAAGATGTAGAAGATGTCCATTGAAATCCTTCTTTTCCTTGTCATTTTTTAAAAGACAGGTTCTATGTAGCCAAGGTTGAACTTTTGATCCTCCTGCCTTCCCGCCTTCACCTGCCAATTTCTGGAATTGCAGGCATGAGCCACCCCAATCCCCCAGATTTCCTTTTACCAACCTGAGAGTGTGGCTCTGTGGTAGAGAAGTACCAAGACAGAACATTTACCACATTTAAGATAAACTTTCTTAACCACCGGGCAGTGGTGGCGCACGCCTTTAATCCCAGCACTTGGGAGGCAGAGGCAGGTGGATTTGAGTTCAAGGCCAGCCTGGTCTACAGAGTGAGTTCCAGGACAGTCAGGGCTACACAGAGAAACCCTGTCTCAAAAAAAAAAAAAAAAAAAAAATCCTTTCTTAACCAGGTGTGGTGATGCATGCCTTTAATCTCAACACCTAGGAGACAGAAGCAAGCAGATCTCTGAGTTTGAGGCTAGCCTGATCTACAAAGTGAGTTTCAGGACAGCAAGTGCCATACAGAGAAACCCTGTCTCAAAAGAGCAAAACAGAGCAAAAAAGATCAACATTTCTTTTATTCCTTTGAGTAACTAAAAATAGCCAAGAGAGGTTGTGTGACTCTCCCAAGGCCACCAAGCCAGGTAGCAGAAATTTGAAGCCACACTTCTTGTCCAGTTTAAAGAGTCCTCCTAAAGATTTACACACACACACACACACACACACTCTCGCGCACTCTGCTAACTGGGGAAAACTGTGATCAACTTTAGGGAAGGGCTATTGCTTATTGCTCTCGGCTTTAGGAATTCGAAGTCCATCCTAAATTCATCTCAGGTTCTTTGGCTGTGTGGAACCTGGTAGAATCTGGGACTGCCATCCTATGTCCATGTATGCATGAGTGCCATTGAGAAAGGTCAAGGGATCCTCAAGGCACAACCAAGGAGAACGTGCGGTCAGTGCTCGGTGGTGAGCTGCTGGTCTCTGGAGTGTGCAAGCCCATGCCGAGCAGAGCAGCCAGGAGAGGGGGCCAGGCCCCTTACTTCAGTCCTTCTCCGGACAGGAGGGATGAAGGCGAGCAAAGGGGCGTGGCCGATGAGGAGGGGGCGTGGCTGAGGGGAGGGGAGGCCGGGCCGCCATATTCGATTCGACCCGCAACCCGCGGCGCAGCCAGCATGAGTACCGGTGCCTTCTACATCTCCAGCCTGCTGGAGAAGATGACGTCCAGCGACAAAGACTTCAGGTGCGCCCTGCGGCGGCTCAGGACTCGTTTTCAGGGGTCTCAGCCTGTCCTGGCCGTCCCCCTCCCCCATGCAGACCCCTGCGGGAGCCCCCGGCCTCTTCGCCTGGGCCTGGCTGGGCCTGCTGCCCAGCGCAACAGCCCCGCCCCCAGCCTCTTCCCGCCTTTGCTGTGCTGGACTCTCAAGTCCCCCACACCGGGCGCCCCCCAGGCCTTCCAATGAAGTCCCCATCCCACTTGGAACCCAGTGCAGTCCTCTTCTGACCCTCATTGAAACAGGCCCCTTCCCTGCACAACCTCCATCCAAGGCTATCTTCCAAGACCCACACTTCTGCCCGGTTTCTAGGTTACCCCATCCCCCATGCCCTGTACCCCTGCCGGGCTTCCTAACCCTAACTTTACTTTCTTTCATCTCTTTCCCTTCATCCCGTCTCTCTTCTCCCTGGCCTCTCATTACCATCCCATCCTCCTCATTCCCCTCCTCTCCCAAAATGTTAGGTTAAACATGGTTTAGAGCAGGAAGCAAAGGTTGGGGTGTGGGCTACCTCTCTCCCCCATTCTCTTTCTCCTACCCTTCTCTCCAAGCACCACAGAAACACAGGAACAGAGCTGCCATAAGCATGGGAATATCTGCTGCAGCCCCTCATCTTGCAGGAGAAACTGAGGTTCAGTGACAAAAAAGAGTTGGCCAAGGAACCTAGAGCCAGTTCTGTACCCTCAAGTTGACAGGACACTGCACCCACTGAGTCTTCTGTCACATTAGTCATCCCTGCTTTTACAATCAGGGAACCTGAGGTTCAGGGACATGAAGGCCTGGGTACAATGCTAAGGGTAGGACCAAGAGAGATGGAGATGTCAGTAGGGTTCCGAATCTAGCTAGTCAGGGGGCCAGAAGCCTGTTTGTGTGGTCTGACCCTTACTGTGTCCTCAGAAATCTCTCTGCAGCTCCAAGCCCCATGGTGGTAGTAGGGCTTTGGAGCCTTTGCCCTGGCTTCAGATCTTGGCAGCCATCGCTAACTGGATCTGTAAGTGGTGGGCAAAGTACTCCACCCCCTCTGAACCTTAGCTACTGTTTGTGCTTTAGGTAACAGGTAAGTGCTTTGTGAATGGTTACCCTGACTCTGAGCAGGGAACTGGGGTATGTCCTGATAGAGTATTCTTTAGGCCCAGGTTCTTTCTGTTCTCCAGAAGTCTAGAGGGGGCTTTGGCTTACTAAAAGTCACATTGCCTGCAGGAGCTGAGGGAATGACTCCTGGGCCTATTAGAGAGTTGGCCTGAGAAGCCCTTTAAATCTGTCCCTGCCCAGCAGCCTTGAGGACACCTAAAACCACTCTGAGCATATGAGAATGGTATCTATTTTTAAAAGTCTGAATACCAGGAGCCTGACTTACCCCCACCCCCACCCCCTGACCAGCTGTCCAGGCACCATGTGTCCCAGTATCCTATGGTGCTACCTCTCAGATGACCGGAGACCATGGCTTATGGTTCCCAGAGGGGAATGGCTGACTGGAGTTCCAGGCAAGGGACAGCAAGCCTTGGTTCCCAGTTTTATTTGGGAATGACTCTGACAGGGAAAACCAGGAACTTGAGAGATCTGGCAGGGCTTTCCAAATCCTTTTGTCAGTGACACAATGCTGTTTGAGGGGTCAGGTGACCTATCTCACGCTGGCCATCTCTGGTGCTTCATCACTGCTCTGAGCCTACTTGTCTCAGATCGACCTATTAAAACCCTCAAGGATGCTGTGGGAGAGGGGCAAAGAAAATTTCCATTTTATTCATGGAAAAACCATTAAGGAGGCAGCTGGCCAAATTTTACCTCACTGATAAGGCAAGACAAGTATGTTTCCTTAAAGCCTCGCTCTGCTTTGGAGCTCTAGCTTGTCAGATTATTATCACCACCACCCCAGCACCATGACATTTCCTCTGAGAGTGGTGTCTGCAGGCCTGAGGTGTTTGAAATGTGAATGTTGATTTCTGGGCTTGGGTTTCCACAAGGCTGTTTGGCTCTAAGCCTGAGGTTCTCAACCTTCCTAACACCGTGACCCTTTGATACAGTTCCTGGTGGTGTGGTGATCCCTGACCATAAAGTGATCTGGTTGCTACTTCATAACTGTAATTTTGCCACTGTTATGAATCATAATGTAAATATTTGATGCAGGATATCTGACATGTGACCCCCCCTCCCCCCAAAAAAGGGATCTCGATCCACACCACTGCTCTAAGGTTTGTTGAGCACAAACTCTCCCGCCCTCAGCCTGCTGCCTTGTGAGACCTGTTCCTTGCTGAGCTTGGAGTGTCACATATGAACCTGCTGAGCAAGGGTTTGTGTGCATGCACTATGTTTATGTGTGTGCAAGATGTATGTGTGTGTTTGTATGTATGTTTGTATGTACATGTGTGAAAGTATATGTATTCATATATGTGTGTCTCTGTGTATGTGCATGGTGGGGGGGTCTTATACATGTGTGTGTATATGTGGGGGGTAGTGTGTGTGTGTGTGTGTGTGAGAGTCGAAGTCTGATGAAGTGTTCTCATACATTCACTGACTTGAAAACCCAACTAGCATACCCATCAAGCGTTTGACACAAATGTTTCTGTTTCAGGGATGACCCTAATCACCATGATCGACACATTCCTAAGCGTTACAGTTTCCCTAGACAGGTCACTTCAGGACTTTGCACCCCTCCTTTGACAGCACTTCTTTCCTAGATTAGCCTGGTGTCTTAGTCAGGGTTTCTATTCCTGCACAAACATCATGACCAAGAAACAAGTTGGGGAAGAAATGGTTTATTCGGCTTACACTTCCACACTGCTGTTCATCACCAGAGGAAATCAGGACTGGAACTCAAACAGGTCAGGAAGCAGGAGTTGATGCAGAGGCCATGGAGGGATGTTAACTT
>CM052700.1:29860657-30008146 GCA_028551405.1 Uromys caudimaculatus | reverse complement strand
TACAAGTCCCACAGTCTTTACAGATTCTTACATATTAACATTTCGGTCCCTTTTAAACATCCAATCTCTTAAAATTCAAAGTCTTTTAACTGTGGGCTCCACTAAAATACCTTCTTCCTTCAGGAGGCATATATATCAGGGCAAAGTCACAATCAAAAGCAAAATCAAATTCCAACCATCCAGTGTCTGGGATCTACTCACGATCTTCTGAATTCATCCAAGGGCTTGAGTCACTTCTCCAGCTCTGCCCTTTGTAGCACACACGACTCCAGATGCCTGTACTCCACTGCTGCTGCTGTTCTTGGTGGTCATCTCATGGTACTGACATCTCCAAAACACTGCTGTCTTCCACTGCAACTAGGCTTTACAAACAGCTTCTCATAGGCTCTCTTCATGTTGCCAAGGCTCACCTCCTTTGCATGACCCCTTCAATCCTGGGCTGTCAATGCAACCAAGGCTGCACCTTCACCAATGGCCTTACGAGGCTTCTCACAGTGCCCGAGCCTCAACTCCTTTGCATGACCCTTTCAGTCCTGGAATTGCAACTGAGGCTGCACCTTCACCAATGGCCTTCCACGGCCTCTCACAGTGCCCAGGCCTCAGCTGCTCTTCAAGACTCCTTCATGACTTCAAAACCAGTACCACCTGGGTGACTCTTACACATTACCAAGTCCTGCCACAGCACAAGGTACAACCTTGGCTATCTCTGGAACACAGCCTCTTTGTGCTCTCAGAAAACACTTCTCAGAAGATTTTACCCCAATGATGCTGGTCTCTTCTTAATCACCGCTAATATCTTAGCTCCAGCTAACCAGCATCAATAGTCCCAGCAATGCAATAGTTTTGCTTCAGTAGTTCTGGTATCTTGTTAATCACAGCTGATTTCTTCAGCCCCAGCTAACCAAAACCACAGAATCCTCATAGTCAAAATAGCAACGGCCCTGATAAGAGTCTTTAATCTTCTCTCTGAAATTTCACAAGCCAGGCCTCCATCTTCTGCACTGTTCTCAGCATTTTCTTCCAAGCTCCTACAGAGCACCCCATAGAGCTCTTAACATCCCAATGGCTTTTCTAGCTCAAAGTTCCAAAGTCCTTCCACAGTCCTCCCCAAAACATGGTCAGGTTGTCACAGGAATACCCCACTTCGCTGGTACCAATTTGTCTTAGGGTTTCTATTCCTGCACAAACATCATGACCAAGATGCAAGTTGGAGAGGAAAGGGTTTATTCGGCTTACACTTCCATGCTGCTGTTCATCACAAAAGGAAGTCAGGACTGGAACTCAAGCAGGTCAGGGATCAGGAGCTGATGCAGAGGCCATGGAGGAATGCTGCTTACTTGCTTCTCTTGACTTGCTCAGCTGCTTATAGACCCCAAGACTACCAGCCCACAGATGGTACCACTCACAAGGGGCCCTCCCCCCTTGATCACTAACTGAGAAAATGCCTTACAGCTGGATCTCATGGAGGCATTTTCTCAACTGAAACTCCTTTCTGTGATAACTTCAGCTTGTGTCAAGTTGACACACAAAACTAACCAGTACACCTAGAGATAGACTGTGGTACATTTTTAAAATTAGTGTGATTGATTAGGGAGGGCACAGCCTGTTGTGAGTGATGCCAGCCCTGGGCAGATGGTATATAAGAAAGCAAGTTGGAGGAGTCATGGCTGTAAGTCAGTCAGCAGCATTCCTCTGTGGCCTCTCCAGACATAGTGGCACATTCTTTTAATCCTCCATGGCTTCTGTCTCAGTTCCTGCTTCCAGGCTTTCAGTGATGGTCTGTGATGTGGAAGTGTAAGCTGAAATAAACCCTTTTCTCCCTCAGTTGCTTTGGTCATCGTCTTTATCATAGCAATAGAAACCTTAACTGAGACAGTGAGCGAGTGGGAGTTTGCCAGGCCCACCGGGGCCCCATGCAGCAGAAGTTCAGCAAGGTCCAAAAGCAAACATCCTTTACCTTAAAGTGCCTGGGTGGTCGATGGGGTAGCAGCAGGGCCCTCTCTCCTTCAGCTCAGCTTCCTGCCTTTTCTCAGCAGCTTCAGGCCGAGCCACCTGTTAACGTTAGGAAGTGGTGGTATGAACAGGCCCCGAGGTTCTGGGGCTGCCGTGATAGGAAACAGCAGGCCTGGGCCAGCAATGTGAGGGCTGGGACCCCACTCTAGTGGTGACAGATTCTACCCCAGGAGGCTGGGGCAGGAAGCAGGCTTTCTCTGGATTCCTCTTTATAGCATCTCTACTGCTCTGGCTCATTTTCCACTTAAGTCCCCATTCATTTGCTAGCAGGAGCTAGCAAGCGTGGTGGCCTGTGGTAATAGGTGCACTAGGGAAGTCTTCTGCAGTTAGTGCACTAGGTAGAGACCCAGTCATTTTTAGATCTTCTGTTTCCGGGAGTTAGAAGTCACTTTAATGGTGTTCAGATATTGATGAATAATTTACTTGGGGGAAAACACATTTGTAAGCCGCACACAGCCGAGGGCAGCTAGCTCTGCCCTCTTCATTTTTGCAAGAATGATGTCTCATGAGGCCCCTTCCTTCCCGGTCCCTGTTGCCTTCTGACTTGAACTCCCAGATGCTCAGGACAGCAGCAGGCCTTTTAAAGAAGGCCTCGAGGACTCACCTGCCTGGGGTGGGTGAAGCCTGGTCCTGTAGCTAAGAGAGTATTGGTCAACTGTTAGCTCTGGTCTCCAAAATATGCATGGTTTTTAAAGTGTTCATGACCAGCCAGGCATGGTGGCCTGTGACTTTAATTCTAGCCCTTGGGAGGCAGAGACAGGGGGACTTCTATGAGTTTGAGTCTAGCCTGGCTTACAGGGTGAGTTCCAGGCCAGCCAGGGCTACATAGTGAAACATGTCTCAAAAAACAAAACAAGCAAAAACCCAAACAATTAAGTAACCAGGTTTGTGCCTCTGAACACCACCTAAGAACTTGGAAATCCGGGTTCTTAGATCAAAGCCTCTACCTGTGGTCTGAGAAGCTGGGCTGGGCCTAGCTGTGATGAGCAAGCCCCTTAGATATGGGGCACAGAATCAGATACTTGCTAAGGGCAGGTGTCTGAACAAGGTGCGTCTCTGCATCTAGAGGTGCTTCTGCTCCACACCTGACTCTAACCGTGAAGTTGTCTGTCTCATAGGCAGGTGTTCTCGAGTCACCTGTTACTGTGAGGTGTGAATGACGAATGACAGTTACTGAGTGTGTGCTGTGGACCCCACAACCCTGTAATCAAAGCCCAAGTCTAATTCACATTTCCCCCCTCAATTTAAAAAGATATTTTAAAAAGATTTATTTTTATTTTCTGTGTAGTAATGTTTATACCATACATCCAATGTTCCTGGAGGCCAGAAAAGAAGAAGGTCAGGACCCTGGAACTAGAGTTACAGGTGGTTGTGAGTCACCTGGTACGGGTGCTGTGCACCAAACCTAGGTTTTCTGCAAGAACGTTACATGGTGGTGTTTTTTTGTTTGTTTGTTTTGTTTTTGTTTGTTTTTTGCTTTTAGCTTTTGAGACAAGGTTTCTTTGTGTAGCCCTCGCTGTCCTGAAACTCAATGTGTAAATCAAGCTGGTCTTGAACCTGGAGATCTGCCTGCTTCTGCCTCCCAAGTGCTGGGATTAAAGGTGTGTGCCACCACTGCCTGACCGACAAGTGCTCTTAAATGCTGAGCCACCTCTGGTCCCTCATTCCCATTTTTCAAACAGGTAAACCAAGGATTAGGGAGGGCAGGTGACTCTCATGAATTCCAGTTTTTGAAGGGGCAGGGGCAGGGGCCTCCAGTCCCCAGACCATGAGCTTCCAGCCCAGTGGTTCTCAAAGTGGGTCGTGATCCCTTTGGGGGTCACTATCAAATATCCTGCCTATCAGATCTTACATTATGATTCATAACAGTAGCAGCATTACAGCTATGAAGTAGCAATGAAATAGTTTTATGGCTGGGGGTCATGACAACATGAGGAACCTATTATATTAAAGGGTTGCAGCACTAGAAAGGTTGAATAATGATTTAGCCAGTCCTCCTGTTTCAGTCTCCCACCTTGTGGCAGCTGGTCTAGTTGAGGTGGCTCGGCCCTGCCCACAGTCCTGATTACCCACCTGCCTTTGAACCCTTGTACTGAGGTTCACTTCTGAGGAACTTTGAGATGGTACACCAACTCATCAGGGCCTTGAAGCTTTGGGATAGCCCTCTTTTTCCCCTGCCCCTACCCCAGGTTCATGGCTACCAGTGACCTGATGTCAGAGTTGCAGAAAGACTCCATCCAACTGGATGAGGACAGTGAGCGTAAGGTGGTGAGGACACTCCTGCGGCTCCTGGAGGACAGGAGTGGTGAGGTGCAGAACCTGGCTGTCAAGTGGTAAGTGGAGTGGGGGTGACTTGGAGGGCCACTGCCTCTAGGATGCAGCCTGTGAGAATCATCAGGCAGTTCTTGGGCCCATAGTAGGGTCAGATGGTGGCTTAGCCAGCATTCCTCAGAGGTTGACCCCATGCCAAGAGTTCAAATGTTCTATGGGAAGTGATCCAGGAAATAGGAAGGGAACTAGGGAAGAGGAGATGGGAGGGAGTTATAAGCCTGAGAGGTCTCCAGGTAATGATCTGGACCAGGTTTGAGAGCTCAGGTTGATGAACCAGCATCAGAAAGTGGAAACCAGTTAGACATGCATTGGAAGGCCCCACCTAGACTCTCTGGGGTGGCTCAACAGCTATTTAGTAATCCTGTAGGAGATGTGACACCAGCTCAGGTGTGAAGACTCTTGCTTTGGGACACTGTGGGATCCCAGGATAAGATGCAAATCATAGGCTTGGGGGTGAACCACTTTCCTAGCAAGAAAGGGTTTCCTGTTGAGCTGAGGTCTTTCCTCAGTATGTGTGTCCCCGAAAGATCGGGAAGAACAAAGCAGGCAGCTCGGCTTAAGGCATGCCTGCAGTTTTTGGATCCTTTTCCCTTCCTCTGTCTTAGTCTGGGTCCCCTGGTGGGTAAGGTGAAGGAGTACCAAGTGGAGAACATTGTGGACACCCTCTGTGCCAACATGCGGTCAGACAAGGAGCAGCTCCGGGACATCGCTGGCATTGGCCTGAAGACCGTGCTTTCAGAGCTGCCTCCCGCTGCCACAGGTACCCAGGCCTGGTGCTGCTCCTCAGCCCGTTATGCCTCAGATACTAAGGTCAGGTGACTCCTCTCTGGGAAGCCCACACCTGTCTTCACAGTGTGCCTTCTGTGTGTGTCTATTTTTCCTTACCTACTGTTTATGTCTATATTAAGTATGTTTAGTAAGTAGTGGCACATGCCTTTAATCCTAGCATTCTGGAGGTAGAGGTGGTTGATCAGTATGAGTTTGAGGTCAGCCTAATCTACTTAGATCCAGGACAGCCAGAGCTAGATAGTGAGACCTTGTCTCAAATTTAAAAAGAGAGAGGGCTCAGAGAAGTAAAAAAACCTACTTGGGTCCTTCAGTAGTAAAGAATTCAGACACAGATCCATTTAAATTTATGGCTGCCTGATTGTCAGGAATGCTTCCAGCCACAAGGAAAGAGCTCAAAGTCATGCAGCTTGTGATCTCTCTGGAGGGATGACTGCTGCTGCTGATCTTCTCCTCCACCCCTCTTCCCCTTCCTCCTCTTCCCCCTCTCCTTTTTTCTGGTGGTAGTGCCGAAGACCAAATGCAGGGGCTCAGATGTGCTAGGACCAGCTACTCCCGCCCATTCTTGTAGCAGTTTTGTAACTCCGTCTGACAGGGTCACATTCTTCATCCATGTTCTCTCCCCTTTGTAAGAAAAGACACATTTTCCAATGGAGTCTATCACACTGGACAGAGCTGGGCCACCTGGCCATTGCTAGTAGCAAAGGACTGGGAAAACAAGTGTTTATCTCCCTCCCTGTGTGTGAGCCAGCCAGCAGCTCAACCATTGGTTTGTCACCTTCCTTAGAGCTGATCCTTGTAGTTGTTCCTTAAGACTCGGGTCAACCTTGGACCACTGAAGCCCAGGCTTTCCTAAACCACAGACATCTGGGGAATATGGTTGAGAAGCACAAGCAGGCCAGAGTTGGGAGCTGCTTTCCCAAACCAGGGCCTTACTCTTCCACTTGTACCCTGCATAGGCTCAGGGCTGGCTATCAGTGTGTGCCGCAAGATCACAGGCCAGCTCACCAGTGCCATCGCCCAGCAGGAGGATGTGGCCGTGCAGCTGGAAGCCTTGGACATCCTCTCTGACATGCTGAGCAGGTGAGCGAGGCCACTTTAGGCAAGAAAGATGGGGACAGGCAGGATTGAGATGAGTGGCCTGCATGCCAGGTCCTGTGCTTAGGACTCCGTAGTCACCCAGCAGCCTTGTAAAGAAAGCAACAGTGCCACACTATGGAACAGGCTCTGGAAGGTCATTAGCTCCAAGGTCACATAGTCAGTAAATCTCTGGTGACTTGTGAATTTGTTCTGGGGGCAAGAAAGGTTAGGTGCTAGCATATTGGTGGGTTTGTTCCTGGGGAGGCACTCACAGGCAGGTAGACAGCTAAATATAATAGTAGAGTGATTAGGTCAAGTACAGGGCCCAAGCTCAGAAGGCCCCAGCCCAACTGCTGGATAAGAGCATCTTACTGGAGCTGAGTCTTCATGGGCCCTGAGCAGATCTAAGGGCATCACAGAGGCAGAGGCAGGCAGATCTCTATGAGTTCAAGGCCAGCCTGGTCTACAAAGAAAACTCTAGGACAGACAGGGTTGTTACACAGAGAGACCCTATCTTGGGACGGGGAAGGGAGACCCAACATGGTGGGCTCTAAGCAGAGTTTAGGCCTCTGTGGCAGAGTGGGATCCCTTAAAGGTCTCAGAGGAATTGAGAGGTTCCATGGCATGTGAATGATAACTGTCTTTAATTGGTGCTTGTAATCCGGCCATCTCTGATCCAGGATGGCAGGGGTGGGGGAAGGATTCTTGTATTTGGAGGAAGGAGTGACCTTCAGGGGAAGAGGGGCCCATTGCATCATACAGGGGTTAGTCTGGGATTAATACAGTGTCAGCAGCATGTGATCGTGACCTAAGCAGTCTCTGCTCTGGGTCCTAACAGACTTGAGCCCGGGGCTCATGCATGGTGAGCTGATTGTGGAAGCTGGTGTGCAGCCATGAGGCTGGAAGGCTGGGCAGGAGCCCAGGACACACCCCTATCTTCCTTTGCTCTTTCCTTCTGTAGTCTGGACAGGAGTGTCTTTGTTTATACACTTGTGGTAGGATTGGACCCAAGGTTTCACTCATGTTGGGGAAGAACTCTACCACTGAGCTATGTCTCTAACCCCTGTCATGTTTTATTTTTGAGACTCCATCTCTCAGAGTTGCTCAGGCTGGCCTTGAACTCACTCTGTAACCCAGACTGGCCTTAAACCTGTAATCCTTCTGCCTCAGCCTTCCTAGCAGGTGAGATTATAAGACTGGCTTGACTTCCATGGGTTGTCTGAAGAGGTGGACTCCACAGGATCTGGAGTGGTGAGACCAGAGGATGACCCTACAAGTCTGTTTTAGGAACTAGGAGATGAGAGGATTGGGGTGGAGGTGCCCCAGGAGCAGAGGGGTACAGTAGGAGGTGATGTGTTTCATTTGGGCATATTTAGTTTGTGGAGCTTGGAAGGCACCCCTCAATCATGAGCTTCAAGGACCAGAGTCTGTCCTTGTGGCCCGACTTCCAGCATAGAACCTGTGACACAGTAAATGAATAGGTAAAGGCTGCAGCAGAGTGACCTGGGCTGGACACAGTAGAGTGAGGTCATGGAAGGCAGCACAGCAGGAAGAGAACGGCCTTGGGACACTGGTCAAAGTCACCCAGAGCTGTTTGGCTGTGGGGAAGGAGCTGGGGCCACCAAGAGCCAGGTTCCACCCATGGAGAGACTGTAGGAGAGCTGCAGCTTGTCTTGAGTTCAGAGCTCAGTTTATCCAGAGGACACTGGGGAGCCATAGCAGGATTAAGCAGAGGAGTGATCAAGTCTGTTAGGTTTTATTCCCCCTCAAGTCTCGGTAAGGAGGATAGACTAGCAGGGATGGGTATAGAGGCAAACCTCAGGCTCCCAAGAGTTCGGAACATCCTCCCCAGAGCCCCCATACCCATTTGACTCCTCCCTGAGCTGAGAGATTAGACATCTTGGCTCAGGTTATGGACTTACACTGTTGACTTCAAAGCCTTCAAAGGCAGTCTCATTCCACTGGCTGTCCTATAATAAGCAATTAAGTCACTCCCCACAGTTGGAGAGCTACCTTCTCACTTTCCAAGGATCTTTGAATATCGTGAGTAAGAGGTACAGAGAGGATGGGGATGCAGATCCTAACTGCCTGAGTGTAGTGCCTGGCCTGACAGTCCCTCCCATCCTGTCCTCAGGCTAGGTGCCCCGTTGGGCACCTTCCATGCAAGCCTGCTGCATTGCCTATTGCCCCAGCTGAGCAGCCCTCGCCTGGCTGTGCGCAAGCGCACCGTTGTCGCCCTTGGTCATCTGGCAGCCGCCTGCAGCACCGATCTCTTCGTGGAGCTTGCTGACCACCTGGTGGACCGGCTGCCTGGGCCACGGGCACCTGCCAGCCCTGCAGCCATTCGAACCCTGATCCAGTGCTTAGGCAGCGTGGGCCGTCAGGCAGGCCATCGCCTGGGTAAGGGGGCAGGGCTAAAGCACTGTTGGGTGGGGGTAGGGGATATGCTCTTAGCAGGAGCATAAACTGGCTTTCCTTTACTGAGTTAAGCCTCTTGTGTGGTCTTCTGGGACTGACTTCTGTGGCCTGGAGGCTTAGGAATAGTCCTTGCAAGTCATGATATCAAACCCTCATACAGAATGTGTTCCAGCCTTCTGCTTTGACAGGCACACCTTAACCTGTGAGCCAGGTTTGGAATCTTTCAGCTTTCATTGAGAATAATAGGTCTACAGAAGCCACACTACTTAAAGCGTACACCAGCATACAGATGTGAGCTCACATCACAGTCAAAACACTTATCATTAGGCTGGACAGATGGCTCAGTGGTTGGGAGCACTGGCTGTTCTACCAGAGGACCCAGGTTCAATTTCCAGCAACCACATGGCAGCTCACAGCTGTCTGTAACTCCAGTTCCAGGGGACCTGACACCCTCACACGGACATACATGCAGGCAAAACACGAATGGAAATAAAATTAAAAAGAAAGAAAAAGAAATCCACTCAGCATTCCCACCATCCTCCCATTTCCATCTTTGCCTCTCCTCAGATCACTACCTCAGGCTTCATCAGGTATGCTGCTAGCCAAAGACAGGAGTTGCAAATTAGAACAAGACAGTGTGAGTGGAGGTAGCATCAGCCCTCCTAAATCCTGGTGAGCCAGCAGACTTTAGCAGCTACTATTTGGCTACCCTCAGAGCTTGGATCCAGGAAGTAGGCTGAATAGGCTTAGCCTAGGGCTCATGTTTGGTTGGGCAGGAAACTGAGGTCCCAAGGACCCCAAAAAGTTTGTAAAGGATAGTCTAGGGCTGGAGAGATGGCTCAGTGGTTAAGTGTGTTTGCTGCTCAGTCATGAGGACCAGAGTTCAGATTCCAACCCTGGTATCAGGCTGCCAACAAATGCCTGTAATTTCAGTTCCAACAGATCTGACACCATCATTTGGTCTCTGCAGGCAACATATGCACACACACATAAATAATAAAATACATTTAGAGGGGGTGTCTGAGATCTCCAGCTTAGCACGTTCCTTCTTGCACAGTGGGAAGGCACAGCTGGAAGAGGGCTGTGGATCCTTTAAAGCCTGTGGGGGTCAAATGACTTTCACAGGGGTCACCTAAGGTCATTGGAAAACAAATACTTACATTATGATTCATATCTAGCAAAATGGGAGTTATGAAGTAGCAATAAAAGTAATTTTATGGCTGGCAGTCACTACAAGGTGGTGGGTGGGGACCAGACAGAGGCCCCTCTTGCTCTCTTATCTGCAGCTCATACCCTCGTGTAGGAATAAGGCACAGCTCTGACTGTGCCTCAGTCACGTATGCCCGATCTGTGGGGACCAGAGCTCAGCTCTACCTGCATTTGTTGTTCACTGGTTTCCACACCATGACCATCAGTAGACCAAATCAGGAAGTCTTTGCAAGTGGCCTACATAGCTACTAGGCTAGACCCCAGTCAGCTTGCCTCCAAAGCTTCTAAGTTGAATCTGCCCTACAAAGGCAAGGTTGGGCTGAGGCTTCAAGCTGGTAACTGAGGGAAGTTTGACTCTTTCGGTGACTCTTTGGCTCTGCAGGGGCCCACCTGGACCGCCTGGTGCCCATGGTGGAGGAGTTCTGTAACCTGGATGATGACGAGCTGAGAGAGTCCTGCCTCCAGGCCTTCGAGGCCTTCCTCAGAAAGTAAGTGCAGCAGTTGCGCCAGACAGCAAGCAGGGCAGCTCCATGGGAAGCTGGCAGGGATGGGGACAGCTCTCGGGACTTGTTTTTGGGTCCCACTCCTGCTTTTCCACACTGAGTTCCAGTGAGGCCTCCCTTCCTTGTCCCTCAGGTGCCCCAAGGAGATGGACCCTCATGTACCCAGTGTGACCAGCCTCTGCCTGCAGTACTTGAAGCATGACCCCAACTACGACCATGACAGTGACGATGAAGAGCAGATGGAGATGGAGGACAGCGAGTTCAGTGAGCAAGGTAGGTGGACAGCCTGCTTGAGGGAGAGCAGGCCACAGTGGCCAAAGCAGGGGCTCCAGCAGGCCTGCCTGGCTGGATGCTGCTCTTCTCTAGCTGTAAGGAAAGCAATGCAGTCATCCTCCTACTTTTGTGTTCAACAGCCTGAATCAAAAATACCTGGGAAAGAAGTTCGTCTGTACTCAACACATAGTGATGTGACAGCTGGCGTTGGATGTTTACGTTGTATCAGGCATTATAAATATTAAGGCTGGGAGTGGGGCGTGTAGGGTCTATGTGACTACCCTCAGAGGCTGGCATCCAGGCTCCCACAGGTCCCAAGAGACAACTCTAATCGTCACTTCCTGAGTATCCACTGGTATTCTAAGCTCTTCCCTCATATTCCTCATAGTGACCC
The DNA here is from genome assembly GCA_028551405.1 of Uromys caudimaculatus. NCBI lineage: Eukaryota > Metazoa > Chordata > Mammalia > Rodentia > Muridae > Uromys > Uromys caudimaculatus. The sequence goes on along the minus strand of CM052700.1, from coordinate 29,997,139 downwards.
TAAAGCCTAGGGGGATCATACTCGTCTTTCAGACGGGGACAAGGAAACACCCAGAAGTGACCTAGCTAGGACTTGGGTGAGCTCTGACAGACTTTCCACCTTTAAGCTACCATTTTTATAAATGGTTTTCAAGATAATGCTTTTAGCCAGGCGCCCAAGCTAGAGGGAGAGTGGTGGGCACCTGGAGGAGACAAACCCAGATGGGGGCTCAGTGGCTTCTTCCCTTGTGGCCTGAGGTCCTCTCCATCACTCAGATTACCTACAAGTGGGGTGCACATGGAGACTAGGGACTTGAAACAAAATTAGACAGGCATCCTGAGGCCTTGAATGCTGAGCCAAGAGTTGGTCACTTTCTTGCCAGTAATAGAGGGCTAGGGATATTTCTCGAGGGGCAGCACAAGGTCCATTAAAGGAGATGTGTGCTGAGCTGACCAGCGGCCATGCCCCATTGCCATGCAAGTCTTAGTTGTCAACAGAGTGGTACAGTAGGAACACCTGGTCTCAGATACAGGATGCAGAGTGCTCCTTATCACCTCTGATTGTTGAATCTCTGCCCTGAGGAGGTCTCTCATCCTCTCTGAACCTTGGCCTTGACATCTGTACAATGGGGCCAGTAGTCCCTTTTTTTTTTTTTTTTTTTTTTTTTTTTTTTTGAGACAGGGTTTCTCTGGGTAGCCCTGGCAGTCCTGGAACTCACTCTGTAGACCAGGCTGGCCTCGAACTCAGAAATCCGCCTGTCTCTGCCTCCCAAGTGCTGGGATTAAAGGCGGGCACCACCACTGCCCGGTGCCAGTAGTCCCTTTGTTCTACTGGAGTTGTTTATCTTCTGTCTCTTAGGCCTATCAGCAGAGGGCCTCACACACCTATTCTTTCTTTGATGTTTGTCTCTCTGAACACATTTGAGATCTGACCAGGACTGGATTAGCACTGAGGGCACAGGAAGTCTGCCTTTCTCTTTGGAAATGCCAGTACGTGAAAGGGCCAGACCTGAGCCAGAAGATTTGCCTGAGCCCCAGAAAGCTTCTCGTTGTCTCCACTGCAAACTTGGATGCCATGTCATTCTATTTTGGAAGTGGGTGGTGTCCCACTAAGTAATCCAGATTGGTCTTGAATTCATGACTCTCCCACCCTACCTCTCCAGTACTGGGATTTACAGACCTGTGTCAGCATACCAGCCCATTTCTTGATGTAGTCAGTCAAGAATCTGACCACAGGCTGTGGCTGATGTGCAGACAATTGTACAGTGGATCAAGCCACTTCTTGTCTCTTGGTGCCAGTTTTCTTCTCTGTGATAGGGAATGGTCCTTGCCCACAGGAGAGATTGTGGGTCAAAGCCGTGGGTACCATCCTGAGCATGTCACCAGTGTTCACTAGGGTGGTGGCATTCCCAGTAGGCTGAATACTGGTCTTCAGAATGTGAAGCCCAGGGCAGGGCTTCCACTGTCTTCTTCCTGAGCTGAGAGACACAGCTCTGTGTGTCTTCCTCCTGCCCCAGAGAGTGAGGACGAGTACAGTGACGATGACGACATGAGCTGGAAGGTACGCCGAGCCGCAGCCAAGTGCATGGCCGCCCTGATCAGCTCTAGGCCCGACCTCTTACCCGACTTCCATTGCACTCTGGCACCTGAGCTCATTCGCCGCTTCAAGGAGCGGGAGGAGAACGTCAAGGCAGACATCTTCGGGGCTTACATCATGTTGCTGAGACATACACGGCCCCCTAAAGGATGGCTGGAGGCTGTGGAGGAGCCCACCCAGACTGGCAGAAACCTCAATATGCTGCGAGCACAGGTAGGCCATGCCCTTACCTACTCTTCCTCTTTCCATTCTTCCTTTCTGCCCCCATCTCTTCACTTGCTGAGGGATGTGGTATGAGCACCTCTCTGTCCAGCCTGGGTGTTGAGATGGAGCCCTGTCTCATCCTTGGTCTGCGCAGTGCAGGTTGGGACACGGGCAGCAACACAAGTAGGGCTTGCAGGAGCAAGGAGACCTTCGTTTGCTTCACTTTAAGGTCAGTTCTTCTGGCTGCTGGGTAGGGAATGGATTGTGACAGGACAAGAGTCATGACTGAACCAACAGGACAATGCAGCTATGTCAGGGGACAAGAGATGGTGCCTTCCAGTCAGAGAAGGCAGAGGGATTGAAAGGAATGGTCGTTGAGAAGTGGGCTGGATTAAACTGCTGGATCTTGCTGGTAATAGGCTGCTTGTGTCTGGGATAGGCAGGTATCAGTTGACTTCTTGGCTTCCTGCAATAGAAGACACTGAGGAGGAGGGGACATCTACATCTTTGTACATTTATGGTTGAAGTCCTCATTGACTTTAAGTAGTGAATTTTCTGTTAGTAAAATAAAAAAATGCCAGAGGCTGGGTTCCTTCTAAGAAAAGAGGCTTAATTAGCTCAGGTTTAAAACACAGTCCAAAAATCATGGTCCTTGCTCTGGTATGGCTTGCCCTAGCTGTGTGACATCTTTGCAGGTAGCAGGAATATACAAAAGAGAGAGTCCATGGTAAGACATGAAGCCAGAACGATGAGGACTAAGCTCCCATTTATAATAAACCTGTCCAATAGAACCATATCATCCTTTTTAGTGACTTCCTGATAATGCCACCTTTTAAGTACCACTGATAATGTCACTCTTCTGAGTACCAAGCTTCCAATACGTGAGTCCTTGTGAGACACAAGCTTTATGTAGACTGTAGCATATGCCTAAGTTGAGCCACTTAGGTAGGCAGGAAGTGTGTAAGCTGGATCAGAGATACAGGCCAGGGTGGTACTAGTGCCATTGGACTCAGGACTATCTGGGGAGAGTGTATAGGTAAAGAAAGAAGGGGCCATGTGCTGAAGACAGCTAAGCTGCTGCTTTCCCTTCATAGAGATAGAGGTGCACATTTATAAGATGGAGGTAGCTGTCACTCTGCCTGCAGAGTCTGAACCAGGTGACTAGTAAGGACTGATAGGCACTAAGGTGTCCTGTCTGTGTTGGAATCCTCCCTGGGGTGGCTTCCTAGCTGGTTCCTGATCTCCCTACCTGCTCACAGGTGCCCCTAGTGATGAAGGCCCTACAGAGACAACTTAAAGACCGGAATGTTCGGACCCGCCAGGGCTGCTTCAACCTCTTCACCGAACTGGCAGGAGTCCTCCCTGGCAGCCTGGCAGAGCACATGGCTGTGTTGGTGTCAGGTATGCTGGGCTACAGCTGGCTCTCTTCTCTTTGGGCATCTTCCAGAATACAGACACCTACCCTATATTGAGCCCTCAATCCCTGAGAGCCCAGCAGTATTCCTGGGCTTGCCCTGTGTGATGATGGCCCACGGTGGTCATGTAGTGTGTTCCCCACCCCACCCCTAACCCCCACCCCCTGACCACAGGGAGAACAGGGCTGCTTCTAAGCTTCAGGTGAGTTCTGACCTTGTTTCCCTCAGCTCTGGTGGCTTCTGGGAGCTTTGCATGATTGGTTCAGTATAGATACATTGGTCACTACAGCCCCAGACTGAGCCAGGCTGCAGGGCCCCTAACCTTGGTTCCCACCTGCAGGCATTGTCTTTTCACTGGCTGACTACTCCAGCTCCTCCACCATACGGATGGATGCCCTGGCCTTCCTGCAGGGGCTTCTGGGTACAGAGCCAGCTGAGGCCTTCCACCCACACTTGCCTACTCTCCTACCACCTGTGATGGCCTGTGTGGCTGACCCTTTCTACAAGGTGGCAGCCGAGGCCTTACTGGTGCTCCAGGAGCTGGTTCGAACCCTGTGGCCACTGGATAGGCCTCGGCTGCTGGACCCTGAGCCATACGTTGGAGAGATGTCCACAGCTACCCTGGCACGACTCCGAGCCACTGATCTGGACCAGGAGGTGAAGGAACGGGCCATCTCTTGTGTGGGCTACCTTGTGGGTCACCTTGGTGATCGGCTTGGGGATGACCTAGAACCCACACTTATGCTTCTCCTGGATCGCCTACGGAATGAGATCACCCGGTTGCCTGCTGTCAAGGCACTGACACTGGTGGCTGTGTCCCCATTGCGACTTGACCTGCAGCCCATTCTGGCCGAGGCACTGCCCATCCTGGCTTCATTTCTGCGCAAGAATCAACGGGCCTTGCGGCTGGCCACGCTGGCTGCCCTGGATGCTCTGGCTCAGAGTCAGGGCCTTGGCTTGCCTCCTCCAGCCGTTCGGACAGTGCTAGCTGAGTTGCCCGCTCTGGTCAGTGAGAATGATATGCATGTGGCCCAGCTGGCTGTTGACTTCCTCACCACAGTGACCCAGACCCAGCCCACCTCTCTGGTTGAAGTCAGTGGGCCTGTTCTGGAGGAGCTGCTGCAGTTGCTGCACTCACCCTTGCTGCCTGCTGGGGTGCTGGCAGCCACTGAAGGCTTCCTGCAGGCACTGGTGGGAACCCGCCCTCCATGTGTGGAGTACTCGGAGCTCATTAGCCTGCTCACTGCACCTGTTTATAACCAGGTTGGGGACGGAGGACCCGGCCTGCACAAGCAAGTGTTTCACTCACTGGCCCGGTGTATAGCTGCCCTCTCAAATGCCTGTCCCCAGGAGGCGGCAGGCACTGCCAGCCGCCTGGTCTGTGATGCCAGGTCACCCCACTCAAGCACGGGGGTCAAACTCTTGGCATTCCTATCACTGGCTGAGGTGGGCCAGGTGGCTGGGCCAGGGCCCCAGAGGGAGCTGAAGACCGTGCTTCTGGAAGCCTTGGGGTCTCCCAGTGAGGATGTGAGGGCTGCAGCCGCATATGCCCTGGGCCGTGTGGGTGCTGGCAACCTGCCTGACTTCCTGCCCTTCCTGCTGGCACAAATTGAGGCCCAGCCCCGGCGACAGTACCTGCTGCTACATGCACTCAGGGAGGCCCTGGGGGCTGCCCAACCTGACAACCTGAAGCCCTATGTTGAGGATGTGTGGGCACTGCTCTTCCAGCGCTGCGAGAGCCCTGAGGAAGGCACTCGGTGTGTGGTGGCTGAGTGCATCGGGAAGCTAGTGTTTGTGAACCCTCCCTTTCTCCTGCCTCGATTCCGGAAGCAGCTCGCTGCAGGTAAGAGTACAGTGGCCCAGGTTGGTCCGGCACGAGGCGGGTACTTGGTCCCCGAGCATCCACATAACTCAAACAAGTCATTGGAGATGAGAGTCACATGTATGTTAATCAAGAAAAGGAAGCCAGTCATACAAACGGTGCTTCCCCAATGTACAAGCTTCCTCCTAGGGTCTCTGCGGTAGAGGGACAAGGTCTTTTTGGGTTCTTTTTTTTTTCTTGGGGGGGGGTTCCTCAAATTTTACTTTGTGTGTATGGGTGTTTTATCTGCATATATGTATGTGCACTCTATACAGGCAGTGCCCTCAGGAGCCAGAAAAAGGAATCAGATGCCCCGGAACTGGGATTACAGACAGCTGTGAGCTGCCATGTGGGTGCTTGTAGATAAGCCTAGGTCCTTCGCAGGAGTGGCCAGTGCTTTTAGTTGCTTAGCCATCTCTCCAGTCCAAGGGGGCAGGGTTTTTGATGTGCCCCTATTTCAATCAGACATCCCACTGAAGGGGACTACATCATAGGTTCAACTCATTTAGATAAAAAAATAACCCAAGAAAATTTTGTGTCTATACTTAACAGGTGAAAACTTTTTTTGTCTTTATTTCCTTTTTTAAAATTCTGTGTGGTGTGTGTGTGTGTGTGTGTGTGTGTGTGTGTGTGTGTGTGTGGTGTGTGTGTGTGGGGGTGTGGGGGGTGTGTGTGTGTGTGTGTGTGTGTGTGGTGTGTGTGTGTGGGGGTGTGGGGTGTGTGTGTGTGTGTGTGTGTGTGTGTGTGCCATGGCATGCATATAGAGGTCATAAGACAACTTCTGGGTGTCGGTTCTCTCCTTCTGCCATGTGGATCCCAAGGACTTCAACTCGGGTCACCAGGCTTGGTGATAACTACTTTAACAGCAAGAACCATCTTGCAAGCCTTTTTCTTCCTAAACAGTATAGATTTAACTGCTGTTGACATGTATAATGTAAATAACATAAAGAAGATTAAAATACATGTATAGGTTCTGTGTAAACACCTTTGTGGAAGGGGCTTGGAGTCCTTGGGCTTAGTATCCAAACAGATCCTGGATCCTGTCTCTGAAGACACTAAGGGGTAAAAATACAATTTAAAGTTTCATGATGGCATTAGGCATAGAAGATTAGAAAAGTATAACCGTAACTAGGAATATATTCTAGCTACTTGGGAGGCTGGGGCAGAAGGATTACTGCAAAGTCTACCTGCTTACAGATATTGAAGGCCTTCCTGTGCAATTTAGTGAGACTCTAACTCTAAATCAGTCAATAAATAAGGGGCTGGGGCGTTAGCTGTTGCTTGGTGGTAGGGGTTCCATTCCTACCATCTCACACAAATAAGAGGTGAAACAGAGCTGGGCATGGTAGTGTACACCTTAATCTCAGCACTCAGGAGGCCGAGATAGGAGGAACTCTGAAATACAGACCAGCCTGGACTACATACTGAGTTCCAAGGCAATATAGAGAAGCCCTGCTTTTAAAAACATCATCATAGAGATAAAACCATATGATGTCCTTTTCATAATCTGCTACGGTCATGATCTGTAGCAGCTATTTTTTTCATTGCGGTGACAGAATACCTGATAGAAGCAGCTTTAGAGAGGACCCCTCTTGGAGTAGTCAGCCATAGATGGGAAGGCCTGGTGTGAGCCATCATGGCAGCAGGAACCTGTGCAGTGGCTAGTTCACACCTTGGTGGATCAGGACGCAATTTAGGCTGGAATCAAAGGCAAACGTAACCATCAAGGCTTCTCTTCAGCAGCCACTCCTGTCTGCTGGGCCCCAGTCCCAAAGATGCACAACCAGTTTCCAGGTGAGGACCGAGCTGGATGTAGGTGACCTTGTCCTGGTGTGACCTTCCGTCCTTAGGGGTCTGGGTGAGCCCTCCCTTTCTCCAGCTTCTCTACAGTCAGTAACAAGGTGAAATGAAGTGAGTCCTTCATGACATTGTGCTTGAGGACCTGAGTTCTGGGGGAATCCCATTGGCCTCTGGCCTGCCAAAAGCTCCCCGGCCTCTTCTCTGTGGCCTTAAACGTGAACTTGGCCTTTCTGAGTCCTTCTTTCCTGTGTAAACAGACCAATACTCCACCATAGTTTTGTTTGTTTTTGAGACAGGTACTCACTCTGTAGCCCAGGCTGACTTTGAACTCCTAAAGATACTCCTGGGACCTTGGTATGACAGGTTTGCACTACCACACTAGCTTTATTATTTTAATTGACATTTTGTTATTATGTGAGATTGAATGGAGAGGATGTCTGAAAATGCAGTGTAGTCTCAGTCTGAGGGCAGGACTTTCTCTGGGGTCCAAGTGTTCTGTTTGGACCTGCCAAGACCTAGCCACTTACTCTCCTATAAGCAAGAGGAAGAACTGGGCAGATTCAAGGCTGCCATGGGGAATAGTCACATGGACTTCCTGGGAAGAGGTTGTTGCTCAAGCAGGGAGAAGTTGTACTTTATTTCGCTGGGTCTACAGGTTGTCCCCTGGCCCATACTATTGCCTCTTGTCTTGCAGGTCAGCCATACACCCGGAGCACAGTCATCACTGCAGTCAAGTTCCTCATCTCAGACCAGCCACACTCCATTGACCCTCTCCTGAAGAGCTTCATTGGTGGGTGCAACTAGTACCTCTCACCCTGGGTCTGGAGCATGGCTAGGACATCTTACAAATTAATCAAGGGAGTCAGACTCAAAAGCAACTCTCTGTGATGGGCAGCAGAGTCAGACTCTTGTGTGAGGAGATAAGCCTTCAAACCCCTATGTCACCACCAAGGCTCTGGTGGGCTTCACGTGCCCCTGACTGATGAGTTTTGCTTCCTTGTCTGTCAAATGGCCATGAGACATTTCTGGAGAACGTTCTCTTGGAAACAGCTAATGGGGTGGGAAATGCTTTTTAAAGGTACAGGCTCTGAGGATGAAAAGCAAGCTGGAACTGGCAAGTCTGAGGGGGCCTTAGCTGGAGGAGCCTTCATGGGGTAGGCTAGGCCCTCCCTTGAAGCCTCCTGCAGGACCAGACTTCTTGCCTTCAAAGTCCAGTGCCAGCATCTTCTCGGGGCCACACCAGAATCTCTCTCAAAGAAGGCAGCCCTACAGAGTGTAGAGGGAGACTGGAGTTCCCCAGCCTTTGGCTTTGAATACTGACTTAGAACGTGGGGAGTCCATTTCAGTCTCAACTATAAAATGGGGTGCTGACACATGCAAAGGCACTGTGCCGGACCAAAGAGCCAGTGACATGGCCACTCTTGAACTGGAAACTATCCTTGCACAGTCTGGGCTGGCCTGGATGGCCATAGGCAGAGTTCTAGCCTCGACGAGTTGCTGTGGCTGCATGTCCAGGGGCCCTACAGTGGTGTCTTGGTTTTGCTTAATGGTTTGGTTTTTTTGTTCTTTGTTTTTTTTTTTTTTGCTTTGTTTGTGTGTGTGTGTGTGTGTGTGTGAGAGAGAGAGAGAGAGAGAGAGAGAGAGAGAGAGAGAGAGAGAGAGAGAGAGAGAGATTTGTTTTATGTGTATTAGTGTTTCACTTGAGCATGTTTGTGCACTGCATGCATCCCTGGTCCTACAGGGATCATAAGGAGACACTGGACCCTAGAACTGGAATTATAGATGACTATGAGCTAGCACATGGGTGCTGGGAGCCAAACTCAGGTCGCCTGCAAGAGCAGCCAGTGCTCTTAACTGCTAAGCTCTCTCTCCAGCCCCCAAGGCTGGCTTGTTTTTAGAGACAGAATCTGTATAGCCCAGGCTGGACTCAAACTCCCTCTATATAGCTGAGGATGACCTTGAACGCCTGATCTCGCCTTTATCTCCCAAGTGCTGGGATTACAGGCATGTGCCACCACCTTTAGCATGTTTGATCCTCAGTTCTGAGCTCCCTAAGATGGACACCATGAGATGCCCTTTGATAAAACTCGTCAGAATTCCAATAGCCCCAGCCTCGTAAAGGACACTGGTCCCATTTTACAAATGAGGAAACTGAGTCCCAAGAGCGGATTCAGACTTGTCCTATTCCTAGGTTGTGTCTTCACAGAAGCAGGCCTCTAAGAGCCAGCATAAGCACAGTGGAAAGGGCCCTAGGTCCCAGTGTGGTTGAGTCCTGATCTGCTGGAAGACTGCAATTCTTCCCAGTGAGGGGAATTGGGTGTCACATGACAGTAGCACACCTGTGGTGCTGATGGTTACTCTGGTCACATGGTCACAGTGAGACTCTTAAGTTTCTTTTTTTTTTGGGGGGGGGGGGGGTTGGTTTTTCAAGACAGGGTTTCTCTGTGTAGCCCTGACTGTCCTGGAACTCACTCTGTAGACCAGGCTGGCCTCGAACTCAGAAATCCACCTGCCTCTGCCTCCCAAGTGCTGGGACTAAAGGCGTGCGCCACCACTGCCCGGCGAGACTCAAGTTTCTGTAGTCTTGTTTTTCCAGATGAGGATGCACTTCAGTGGTAGTATGTATGCTCAGCATGTGCGAGGCCCTGGGCTCCATTCTCAGCACTGTTCCAAATCCCCAAATTAAACCTCACAGAGGCCTACTCAGAGCAACCATGTCAGGTTAGCTTCAGACCTAGTCCTGTAGGTGGCCTTCACTTGTTATCCTGCACTCAAGAGGCTAAGGCAGGAAGATCACAGAACTGGTGCTAGTCAGTGAGGACCTGTCTCAGAACAAAACAGTCTTCTATGCCAGCTTTCAGCTCCATGCTTCACAGCTGCTGTCATGTCTTACTTCTAAAAGCCCTGTAGGAGGTCAAGGCTGCCAGAGCCCAAAGTTAGTGGGAAGTTAGGCATTCTTATGTGACTATAAGGGTATTATGTGTGGCTTAAGGTAGATGTTCAGGACATGTCTGCCCTTCATTCTGCATAACTCACAGTGCCCAGGTCACCAGGTACAGCATGGAGGTGGCTTTGTGTTCTGCTTCTATGTCTTTCTTTGTCTTGTCACTCTGCAGCAGAGTTCATGGAAAGCCTGCAGGACCCAGACCTGAACGTGCGCCGGGCCACACTCACCTTCTTCAACTCAGCTGTGCACAACAAACCATCACTGGTCCGGGACCTGTTGGATGACATCCTACCCTTCCTCTACCAGGAGACCAAGATCCGCCGGGACCTCATCCGAGAGGTGTGAGGCAGCATGGATACCTAGCATGGCCTAGCCCCTTATTGAGCCTTCTGTGCCTCACTAGCAAGGCTCATTGAAGACGAGGAGTGAAGCCCACACAGGCCTCAGGGCTACATGGCCCTTGTCATGTTGCCTCTCCACTCCCCAGCTGTGGCTCCAGACTGGCAACCCAGTGCCCCCCGGGGGCTAAGTGAGGAGAATTGCCACGCCCTGGGCGCTTGGGGCAGCTCCAGTGCTTAGTGGCTCATGTTGAGCACGAGCATCCTTGTCCCCAAATGTAATGCTTCCTGTTTCAGACCCTATTTAAAATGCAGGCCCCCTACTAATACTACCTGAAACTGTCTCCAGGCATATGAAGAAGGATGCTTATTGGACATAAATGGACTCTGTATTTAAACTTGGCCCCCTTCTTCAGTGCCTCTCTCTAAATATGCAAACACTCTAAAATCCACAATCCAAACAAACTGAACCCTTGAACCTCGGGTCTCAGGCATGTGGATTGGATTACAGTGTCGGCAACTGCTGTCACGTAGCCAGAGTCTCAAGTCCCGGGACTCATAGCTACACCATATTTGACTTCTGCCACCAAGACACTCAGCCTGGCCTCCAGGAGAGCGGTGGTTAGGAGAATCAGGTTGGAGAGGGCTGAAGGGAATAGGGGGTCAAGGAGACTGACAGCCAAGTCACCCTACAGCACCTCATGGAGGTCTGAGGAGGAAGCAGTGCTCTTGAGAGGGGTTGGAAAAGTTTTCTAAAAGAAGGACATTTAAAGTTTTTTGTTTGTTTGTTTTTGTTTTTTCTTTTTGAGACACGGTTTCTCTGTATCGTCATGGCTATCCTGGAACTCACTATGTAGACTAGGCTGGCCCTCAAACTCACAGGGATTTATCCTCTTGCCTTAGCCTCTTGAGTGCTGAGATCAAAGGAGTGAGCTACTGTACCTGGAATCAGATATAGTTCTGGAGGCCAAAAGTCTAATATCTGTACCCCTGAGCTGAAACCAGGGTGTCCACAGGGCACTATATTGCCTCTTGCAGTTCCTGTGGCCCCCAACATTACTTGGCAGGTGGTGCCATTACATGAAGCTCTGCCGACCCACAAGGCATTCCTTTTTTTTTTTTTTTTTTTTTTTTTTAAAGAATTATTTATTTTATGTATGAGTACGCTGTAGCTGTCTTCAGACACACCAGAAGAGGGCATCAGATCCCATTACAGATGGTTGTGAGCCACCTTGTGGTTGCTGGGAATTGAACTCAGGACCTTTGGAAGAGCAGTCAGTGCTCTTAACCACTGAGCCATCTCTCCAGCCCAAAATGTTTTGTTTTTGTTTTCTTATGTGTACCACAGTTCAAGATCCCCTGACACTGGAGTTACAGATGGTTGTGGATCTCTATGTAGGTCCCAGGACTCAAACACCTATGTCCTTTGGGATAGCAGCCAGTTCTCTTAACCACTGAGCCATCTCTCCAGCCCTCACAAGGCACTCTTTTTAATCTGTGTAATCTCTTCAGTTGGGTTTTGAGGCTCAAACTTTACTCTTTTTTTTTTTTTTTTTTTTTTTGTCTTTCAAGACAGGGTTTCGAAAAAACAAAAACAAAAACAAAAAACCAAAAGCCAGATCTCATGGTTAAAAGCTTCAGAGGACTTGGTTCTTTGAGTATGAGTAGGTTTTCATTTTTTATTGAGACAGAATCTTGTGTAGTCTAGGTTAAGAATGACTCTAACCTGCTTCTGCCTTCTGAGTGCTGGGTTGCAGACATGTGCCATCATGGTCTTTATTCAGTGCCAGAGATCAAACCTGGGTCTTTGTGTGTGCTAGGCACTTTACCCTCTAAGCCATATGCCCAGACCATCTCTCTCTCTCTCTCTCTCTCTCTCTCTCTCTCTCTCTCTCTCTCTCTCACACACACACACACACACACACACACACACACACACACACGCGCACGCGCGCGTCCTGACACTGCCTGCTTAGCAGGAATGACAGTCCAGAGAGAGGATGCTGCAGGCTGAGCTGAGATCTGAGGCTTGAGCTCATGGGGTGTGACTTGGGGCCAGGGTGCAGTTCTGAGCAGGTAGGATGAGTTGCAAAACCCAGGGGAGGGCGTTACACTCCAGAGCCCTCTGTGTCCTGCCCTCCTTCCGCAGGTGGAGATGGGGCCCTTCAAGCATACTGTGGATGACGGGCTGGACGTGAGGAAGGCTGCCTTTGAGTGCATGTACTCGCTGCTGGAGAGCTGCCTGGGCCAGCTGGACATCTGCGAGTTTCTGAACCACGTGGAGGATGGGCTGAAGGACCATTATGACATCCGGGTAGGTAGCACCATGCCAGATGCAAGCCCAGCTCAGAGCAAGGGAACCAGGCAACATGAGGCCCCTCCTGTTTTCCCCTTCTGGAACCCCATGAACAAGGTATTGGCCAGGTGGTGGTGTCACACACCTTTAATCCCAGCACTCGTGAGGCAGAGGCAGGAGGATCTCTGAGTTGTAGGCCAGCTTGGTCTACAGAGTAAGTTCCAGGACAGCCAGGGCTACACAGAGAAACCCTGTCTTAAAAAAAGAACAAGGCGGGCTGGAGAGATGGCTCAGTGGTTAAGAGCACTGACTGCTCTTCCAGAGGTCCTGAGTTTAATTCCCAGCAACCACATGGTGGCTCACAACCATCTGTGATGGGATCTGATGCCCTCTTCTGGTGTGTCTGAAGACAGCTACAGTGTACAAAAAAAGAACAAGGAACCAGGTCTTAGATGTTTCTCACTCTGGGCACACCAGGTCCAAGTCTATTGTAGTGTTGAAATGGCTTATGCCATTTTTGCTTTGCATTAATCTGTTTTAAATGTTACCATTAACATTTAAAAATTAAAGAGATTTTATATGAAAAATAGTATTTCTTTTGAAAACAACCCATAATGCTAGGTAAATTCCCACACTGCCATTATATTAGTCTGTTTTCTGGTTGTTATTATTGTTTCATTTTGCTTTGTTTTTTATTTATTTTTATGTGCATGTCCACATCTGGGATTCCCACATATGAGTACACTGTCATTGACACACCAGAAGAGGACATCAGATCCCATCACAGATGGTTGTGAGCCACCATGTGGTTAGTGGGAATTGAACTCAGGACCTCTGGAAGAGCAGTCAGTGCTCTTAACCACTCAGCCATCTCTCCAGCCTTTGCTTTGTTTTTTAAGACATGTTTCTCTTACATAGCTCTGAATGTCCTAGAACTATGTAGACAAGGCTGGCCTTGAACTCACAGAGATCCTTGGGATTAAAGGCATGTATCCTTACACTGAACTGTTTTCTGTTGCTATTAAAAAAAAAAAAAAAAAAAGCTGTGGCTGGATATTCTTTAGATCCCTTTAGCCCTTTTAGATCTTTCTGGAAGCTCAGAACCTGGTATTGGCATCTGTTTTGGCTCTGGCAGCATCACAATGGCTGGCACCTGCAGACGTTCACATGGGAGAGTCAGGCATGAAGCATGTTCTTTTGTTGTTACTGTTTCTTTGTTTATTCCAGATAGGGTTTCTCTGTATTAGCAGAGCCCTGGCTATCCTGGACTCGCTTTGTAGATCAGGGCAGCCTTGAACCCAACTCAGAAATCTGCCTGCCTCTGCCTCCCGGGTGCTGGGATTAAAGATGGAGTCATGTTCATTTTATCATTAACTTTTGTGGGAACTGAGGTCCTCTGAGACCTGAACTAACCCCTTCCACAGCCTTACCACCTCCAGTGACCTAGCCACCTCCTGCTGAAGGTCCCATCACCCCATAACATTGCTAGACTGGGGATCAAGCTTCCAGCACAAAGGGCTTTTGTGATACACACTCCAGTAGTATCTCAATTGCAGCATGTCCAAACCAGTGTCCATGGGAGCTGAGGAGGCCTTTGCTGGAGGCGTGTGAACGTGTGAGCTGCCCCTTCCCATGGCTTTTGTTATTAGCCACCCTCACACAGCTAAGAGTAGCTGGCAAGAGTCAGCATCATGGTGTATGTCTATAGTAGGAAACAGACCCACAGAGGTGGGAGCCTTGGGCAGGGCCCTAGAGGGACTTGGTTCTCAGTTTGTGGGGTGCAAACTGGAGCTTCCATTGGATCTGTTGCTCTGTCTGGGTGCTATTTCAACATGAGTTCCATCTGCTTCCTTGGGCAGATGCTGACCTTCATCATGCTGGCCCGGCTGGCCACTCTTTGTCCTGCACCTGTCCTGCAGAGGGTGGACCGGCTCATCGAGCCACTCAGAGCCACCTGTACTGCCAAGGTAAGCCCTGCCCTGCCCTGCCCTGCCTTGACCCTGGAATGCCTGTTGGCTTTAGTTACCACTGACTGTACCATGAGCACTGCACTGGTGGGCTGGCTGTTGCCTGGTCTACACGGCTTCCCAGGCTGTGAGATTCCTTCATTAAATATTTCCTGGGTGCTGGCCTAGGAGAGGGACTCAGGGTAATGCTCACATGCTAGCTTCCCCACTCGTAGACCCCAGCTGGGAGCTGGGCCTGGCTCCTATGGTTGATTGATTGGCTGGCTGCTCCAGGGCAGAGCAACTGCTTACACAGAGTGCAAGGTCTTGAGGGAGAGCTGGGTGAATGCATTATGCTAAGTTGTAATGCTGGGAACAGCCTGGCACACTCAGGGTCCTTGTGGAGACCTGTTGAATGAAAGAACTCTGTGTGTGCGTGTGCGCGTACATATCCACGCGCGCGCATGTGTATGTGGTGTTTGTGTTGCACATGTGTATCTATGGAGGCCAGAGGTTGACCTCATTGGTCTTCCTTGATCTTTCTGCCTTCTCTCTTCCTCTCTTCCCTTCCCAGACATTGGTTTCTCTGTGTAACCCTGGCTGTCCTGAAACTCACTCTGCAGACCAGTCTGGTCTCAAACTGAGATCTGACTGCCTTTGCCTATTAAAGGCGTGCCCCACTATTGCTGAACTAGGTTCATTGGTTCAGTTTGGCTGGGTGACCATGAGCTAGCTACAGGGCTCTGCCTGTGTCTGCACGCACAAACTTCCACATTCAGCTCTTATGTGGATCTGAACTTGGGTTTGTACAGGAAGCATTTCACCAACTGAACCATCTCCCTAGTCCCCTATCAGAGTTTTAAGGATAAGATTTACTCAGAGGACCAAGAATTTCAGTCTTTAGGCGAGATTCAGAATAGTGGTTTTGTTATCCTTTTTTTAAAAAAAACAAAACAAAACTATGTTCTTAAGTTGGCATCAAATTCCTGATCTCATGACTCCTCCTTTTCACGTAGCTGGGACTTCAGGCTTGTGCCTTGAGGCACACATTGTTATTTTTTCATTTTCTTTGTGTGTATGTAGGGGATATTGGGGCAGTGGGGGAAGGAAACAAAACGCAGACACTCTGGAAGCCCAAGCTGGCCTCAAACTCAATATACAACCTAACATGACTTGAACTTCTGGCCCGATACCCTTACCCCCCAGTGTTGGGGTTACCAGCTGTGTACTACAGCAGATTTGATGTGGTGCAGGGGCTGGTCCCCTTTTCCCTAACTCAAGACTTTGTGCATGCCAGTTGAAAGACTACCAGCTGAGCCACATACCCAGCCCCAAAGTTGTGTTCAAATAGCAGCACATTAGTAGAAAAAAATGAAATCTGCTATGACTCAGATTGAAATTGGGCCTTTATTAAACTAAAACCTGTTTAAGATGGGTAACACAGGCTCAGTAAGGACACTGTCTCCCTCTGCAGGTCAAGGCTGGTTCTGTGAAGCAAGAGCTGGAGAAGCAGGATGAGCTGAAGCGAGCAGCGATGCGGGCAGTGGCTGCCCTGCTGACCAACCCTGAGGTGCGCAAGAGCCCCAGTGTAGCTGACTTCTCTGCCCAGATCCGATCTAACCCAGAACTCACCACCCTCTTTGAGAGCATCCAAAAGGACACAGCCTCTGGCCCCAGCATGGACTCTATGGAACTCAGCTAGCTGTCCCCAGTACAAGCCTCCCTTCTCATCTCTATAGGCCTTCCCAGTCAGCCTCAGTGCCTTTGCTAGGGCCCCCTGCTCACAGCCCCAGGGCCAAAGCTGGGCCCATTTACTCAGGACATTCATTCATGAGGGTGATGTCCCACCACCTTTACACTGCACCCCTCCACTCATTTAGATGCCAGCCTTGGCAAGCAGGGGGTTAACTTCCTACTTCACTTGCTCTGGACTCCAATGTCAGTTACCACCCTGAGCCTGGTCATGGATAGGGCTATGTAGATAGAGCCCATGCAAGCTCTAGGTCTGGGCACAAGAGAACCAATTTATCCGTAATGCCTCATCAATTAGCAGAGTAAGAACTGTTTACAGGGAAGATAGTGTGGATCATTGGACAGGCGTAGGTCCACTGTTTCAAACACCCCTCATCTCATCACCCAGGCGTGCAAGGTTGTGCTCTTCCGTGTGTGTAGTTGTTAGTACTGAAATGATAGACCAGGGTTTTGATTTTTTAAGGCATCATTTCTTTTTATAGCCACAAACTCAGATCCACCTGCCTGGGACTAAAGCCAGCTGAGGCCAGTTATCTGAGTTAATAAAGAAACATATGCAAAGCTCTCCTCACATGATTCTTACCCCAGTGGCTAAACAATAGTTGCTAGGTTGATTCAGTCCTGGAAATATCAAGGCCAGTGGCATTACCCTAGTTGCTTAGGAGGCTGAGGCTGGATTACTTCAGGGCAGGATAGCTGTGACAGGCTGTTCTTCCATGGGTCCCAGCCTTCCTGGTAGCAACAGCTGTTTCTTAATTCCTGTCCTAAAGGATCCAATGCCCCCAGGGCAGACATACACGCAGGCAAAACACAGAAGTTTAAATAGCTCAGTTGTAAAGCACTAGCCCACCGCTACAGCAAGAGAAAAACTTCATTTCTACAATGAGAACAAAAGCTAAGAGAAAAAAAGGCTGGGATGTATTTCTATCTAGTCATCTAAGTGTTGCCTGCTACAATACAACCCAACCCTTCTGAACTTTATTACTGATTCAAGAGTGGAGAGCAAGACTGGCCTGTGATACAGAAGGCACTGCCCTTGTAGCATCTCATGTGGCAGAAGTATCTACCAGTCTCATGAAGTTCTTAATCCCCAAAGACAGGACTGTCAATCCTGAATGAGGCCAAGTTCCACGAAACTCTAAGATTGCTCAGCAAAGTGCCTTAGGAGCCCATGCCAGCAGCTGGGACAGGATGAGGAGCCGAGGTTAGCCTGGCCTCCAGATTCCTAATGTGTACCCACACTGTAGAGGGCCAAGCCCCTTTCCCTCATCCTCAAACCACCTGCAGCCAATCAAGGCTAGTATGGGATTTTGAGCCCTGCTGCCTCCCAGCTGAAGGTACCACTGGGGAATAAGAAGCAAAGAATAATCTCCATTATCAAAAAGATAGGAAATACCAAGATGGCAGTTTTTGTGGTTTTATTTAAACACAAAATACGCATGTAAGCCATCTATTCATTTTCTTCGCTGCGTAGCCTGGCGTTGGGATTGGTGACTCTGATGGCCAGCTGTGCTGCTCTTTCTACAATGGCTTTTCGGTTCTTAGAGGACACATTGTGAGCAATCTCAGCACAGTAAGATCTGAAAGAGAAGCAAACCAGGAAAGGTCACCAGGGAAATAAATGCCTTAATGAACACTAAAGACTCAAATCCCGAGGACCCAGGCACCAAGGCTTCTGCAGTGGTCTGTGGTAGTGACTAGGCACTAATCCACAAGGGGAAGTAGGCCACGGCAGGCTCAGAGGTTCTTCCTCACTGAGTAACCCAGAATTCTTTCTCCGGAGCCAAAGGCTTCCAGTGCAACCACTGTACACAGTTCAAGTAGAGTGAACAACAAACACTGCCCGTGTCCCCCCAAAGTGTTGAGAAACTGTCCTAATAATGAACACATTTCCAGTATGGAGATGACCGTGAAGCCACAGACAGGGAGCTGAGGAAAAACCCTTAGAGAAGCAGGATGGCAGAGCTATGGAAAGCATCCAAACGGCAAATACCAAATACAGACAGAGCCTCGCTTTGCAGAGATATCTGGAGACACTGCATCACGCTTTCTAACCTGAAGCCCATGTCCCCGGCCACATGCGTCTGTAATTATAACTAGCACACTTACCATTCACAAGTCATGTGCGGCCATAGCTCACCCCAGGACTCTTACCACTCAGGAACTACCACCAATGGTTTTTCTGTAACTACCTTTCAACTTCCCCTGCTCCTCAGTTACACAGGGGAAAATGCCCAGAGACAGAACTCAGTGAGAGGCGCACCTGCAGGTTTGACAATGCCAAGCAGCTCTCCTGAGGTAGATGTATCCATTAGAAATGCAGCACCAACACTGCACCATTAAGCAAGACAACACTGCCACATGGACTCGCACACACATTCCTGCATTCACCCTCCAAAACAACTTCTAGCACTTCAGTCAAGGCTTGGTTAAATGCACAACATAATCTCCCCATGCAGACTCCCATCTGCATTACAACCACCTCAGAAAACAGATAACCCCGGACACACCCCCCTCTGTAGCCCTTCTAGTTTACTTGGGAAAAATAAACAGTTCCTACCACATCCTCATACCCAGTGTCAAGAGTGTTTGCTGGGAGGCCTTGATTTTGCATCTCAGAGGTCACCAAGGTTGTAACTTGCTTAAAGTACCCAAACACCCCACAACCCTTCTACAGCTGTGCCTAGAGCCTTTTCCTCTACCTCAGCTCCAACAGATCTGAACTGCTCTGCCAATCCACCTGTCAGAGCAGAGCCAAGCACAGCCTAGGTCCCAGGTTAGACACAGCCTCCTGCAGTCTCACACCATAGCAGTGTTGCACACAAGTTCATAAAGGACACTGAACACGAACCGTATAAAATGAAGACACCCTCCCCCCCGCTGCCAGTCTCAAACCCTCTGAGTGCAAATGCCTGTCTCAACCAAGAGAACCTTTCGACTAGTAAACCTTTCCTCATAAGCACGCCTGCTGCAGTGCCGCAGTCTCACAGGAAGCAGGCACACTCCTAAGGAGAACCTTTCGACTAATAAACCTTTCCTCATAAGCACGCCTGCTGCAGTGCCGCAGTCTCTCACAGGAAGCAGGCACACTCCTAAGCAGGCAAGGCGGCCCAACTCACTTGTTGCACATCAGCAGCACTTCCAGCTCCTTGACGTTGTGGACCAGAAACTTCCGGAAGCCGCTAGGCAGCATGTGCTTGGTTTTCTTGTTGCTCCCATAACCGATGTTGGGCATCAGGACCTGGCCCTTGAATCTTCTCCGCACCCTGTTGTCGATGCCTCTGGGTTTCCGCCAGTTTCGCTAAAGACACACAGGCAAGTCAGTCAGTCCCTGTGCAAACTGCCAGCAATTCCTTGGTAGGAAAGGGGCAGAATTCAAGGGGGTCATATCATATAGAAGGTGCTCTTCAGTAATGGAACTTCCTACTTCTTTATACACTTTATTACAGAAAAACAAAACCCCAAAACTGTGGTTCACTGTAGAATCTCCCAATAAAACCAAACCTTCCTACCCGACCAGATTCTGATCACACGAGTCAGGGTTAGAGGGGCTGTACACAGTACGACAATGTGTCCACACTGTTCTTAGGACCCACGATTTCTGCCCCATAAAAAAAAAAAAAAAAAAAAGCACACCAAAGGCTGAGGGTGTAACTCAGCTGGCAGAACATTTGCCTGGCGTGCACAAGGCCCTGGGCTCCATCGATAGTACTTGGACTGGAATTTCATCATCAATTAAATTTCAGAAAAGGGTCAGGAAGGAGGGATGAGTTAACTGCTGGCTGTGCATGCCCATCCAGCCAACTGGTGATCTCTGGCCCCAGTGAGAAGTCTTAGCAGTTGAGAGCACTAGCTGCTCTTCCAGAGGTCCTAAGTTCAAATCCACACATGCATGGGCCTGGTGTGCAAACATACACGCAGACAAAAACCCGAAGACATGGCTTAAAGTGCCTGCCGCCAGGCAACCTAAGTCTGATCACCTGGACCCACATGACGGGAAGGAGAGAATCAACTCCTCAAAGTCCCCTGCCCTTCACACATATAAATATAAAATAGAAAGTGTCATTTTAAAGAAGAACTCAACTGACTGCAGAGATAGGTGATAACAGAAATGTGTGCTCAGATCTTAACCCCAGCACTCACCCAACCCCCACCCCAGGACCACATACCTTAATTTTCACATATCGGTCTGACTGGTGCCTGATGAACTTCTTGGTCCTCTTTTTGACGATCTTGGGCTTCACCAGAGGCCGGAGGGCAGCCATGATGCCTTTTACAAAAGTCAGACCCACGTTAGTAAAGAAACTGGGAGGTGGGAGTGCGTTGTCTCAGGCCTTGAGTAATGTTGCAGAGTGTCTTCCAATCACCAGCTACCGAGCAAACTGGGAATGGAATGGGTACCTCTGCTAGACTTGTTCTCCCTCCTGCTTCCGAAGCTGGTAGAATACTAGTCACTCTCCAGACGCGATCCCAAGAGGTCAGCGGGTCACCTTCACCCACTCTGAACCTCGAAGAACGGCAACTGACCTGTATAACCCGAACCAAGCCTTTCTAGCGGAGAAGGAGCAGCAAATCCCACTCCACTAAGCTTCGTTATGTTTGAAGCATTGTCTTTAAATACGCAAAACCACCACGTACTTCTAACACGCCACCAAACTGCCTGTCCCTCCCGGTTCATCTCAGAGCACCAACCGAAAGGTGCCTTCTGTTCCCTCCACAGACAACCTGCTTTGCTGGGCATGCACTGAGTACCCAACGGACTCATGTTCAGCAAGCATTTCTGCTCACCGGCGAGCAGCGGCGGCTTCCTTACTCAGGATGTCGTACCCGCTACAAAAGAGCACTGCCAACAAGCTAATTAGAAAGCGGCGGGTGCCGTCCGAAACCCACGGGCCGCATGGCAGCAAACCCGCCCTGGCCGATGCCTGGCCCCGGGCGGACTCCATAGCAGCGCCAATGGCCAGGCCCGTGCGCGCTCGCCACTACAACGCCAGCGCGGAGGTCGACGCCGAGGCCTCCCCACACGGCGACTGCGTCGCGCCGAAGCCGCAGGCGGCGGATGGGCGCCGATGCAGACTCACCGAAATTCAGATGGCAGCCACCTCGCAGGCAGCGCCGAGGAAGAAGGAAGAGGCGGTGGCGCGCAAGGTATGATGGGATGGATTCTTAGGTCATGGCAGAGGAAAGGGAATCACTTCCGGCTCTGAGTCCTCTAAAGAAAACTAAGATGAGCCTGAGAAATAATGCTGAAAAAATCCTAGTGTACTTCTGTAGTAGACATTAACATCTTCGAATTAACTAAAATGTATTTTTCTCTTGGGACTACTTAAGAAATTTGGGATTCTTTTTGAGCTAAGACCTGCTAGGTGGGCATTTATTTCCGCCCTAAGTGCAAGCCCAATCGCTTTTTAAACTGTTCGTTCCCGAGTGCGCCTCCTTGTGGCTAGGAGGTAGCAAAACAGAGACTCCTTTGAAGGCTCCTTAGGGGATTGGTTGAGCAAATGTCCTAAACTTCAGCATATACAGATGCGTATTATGTATACGTATTATGAAGTGCTACCGAGCCTTCTCGTGTCTTCTGTATGCTTAAATCTTCTCTACTTATGGTATGTACCTAAAGAAATGTATTAATAAGTGACAGGTTGATAATATTGCTAAGAAAATAGTCAATTGGCTGGGCGTGGTGGTACACGACTTTTAATCACAGCACTTGGGAAGCAGAGGCAGGCCGAGCTTAGTCTATTTGGCTTACCTTTTGTTTTTCAGATTATTGTGAAAACTCTAATTTTAGGAGGAAATAAAACCAAACCAGAGCTGGCGAGGAGGCTTGGTGGGGCACTGTTGCTCTTGCAGAGGACTGGCATTTAGTTCCCAGCAACCACGTGTCACCTTACAACCTTGTAACACCAGCCCTAGGAGATCAGGTGCCGTTTTCTGTAGGCACTACATGCATGTGGTACATACTCATACATGCAGGCAAAACACTCAAGCACATAGAATAAATCTCATTTTTTTTAAAAGATTTATTTTATGTATATGAGTACACTGTAGCTGTCTTCAGACACACCAGAAGAGGGCGTCAGATCCCATTACAGATGGTTGTGAGCCACCGTGTGGTTAGGAAATGAACTCAGGACTTCTGGAAGAGCAATCAGTGCTCTAAACTACTGAGCAATCTCTACAACACCCTCTCCCCTGCTTTTTTTTTTTGTTTGTTTGTTTTGTTTTTTTGTTTTTTTGAGACAGGGTTTCTCTGTGTAACCCTGGCTGTCCTGGAATTCACTCTGTAGACCAGGCTGGCCTCAAACTTGGAGATGTCTGTCTCTGCCTCCCAAGTGCTGGGATTAAAGGTATGTGTCACCACTGACCAGCAGAATAAATTAAAAAATTTTAAAACCTTGATTCTACAAACTCAAAAACAGATGCCACTGGTGATCTTGACAGTGACTCCAGGAGGTGGGGACAAATGCTGAGTTGGGTATGCTGCCCCAACCCTTGTGCTTGCTGTAAAGGGGGAGTAGAGACCCAGATAAGTACAGTATCCTGTCTGAGATGACTGGTTGGCAAGTAGCAGGGCAGAACTGTCATTTTCCTGTGTCTGTGGCTTGCCCACCCTTCCCAAACGCTGCTTGTCCTGCAGGCTATGTGAAGGCCAATGGCACATGGACCATGGAAGTATGTGGCTAATGGCACCTTACAGAGTACATTACATAAAGAGAAAGGCAAATGGGTAGATCATACGGAAGGCCCATGAACTAGAGAGTATGGCTCTGATTTCTGCAGACTCACAGGGGTTGGGGGCCTTAGTCTAAGGGTCTCCCCAGCTGAGGACATGCTACCTCATTTAACAGAGGACACTCTTACTGTCTGTTGCATCCCTGTAGGCATTAATGTCCCAGGAGGGGAGGTGGGAGGTATCCTGGGGAATCTGTCTCCTACACACTCACATCTTTTTTTTTTTTTTTAAAGATTTATTTTATGTATATGAGCACACTGTAGGTGTCTTCAGACACACCAGAAGAGGGAATCAGATTCCATTACAGATGGTTGTGAGCCACCATGTGGTTGCTGGAATTGAACTCAGGACCTTTGGAAGAGCAGTCAGTGCTCTTAACCACTGAGCCATCTCTCCAGCTCCACACACTCACATCTTTGTCCTGGAACTCACTCTGTAGACCAGGCTGGCCTCGAACTCAAGAGATCCACCTGCCTCTGCCTCCCAAGTGCTGGGATTAAAGGCATGTGCCATCACTGCCTGGCAGTTTTCCTGCCCTTAAACAAGAAATCACATGAGCTAGGCTACAGGTCAGCTCTAACCTGGTTTATTTCAAAAGGGCATAGGTCATGACAGAGAAGAAAACACAGCATGTGTGTGTGTGTGGACACATCCACACTCCACTGGACACTGTGGCATCGGGGGCACATCCCCAGACCATCCCTGGCTGCACTGTCTTCCGGCCCAGCATCCTTCAGGCCACTCTAGTTGATGGAGTACACCTTGTTTGCATCATAATAGGCATGGGTCATGTAAGCAAGGTCTTTCACAGGCCACCAGAACTTAGATTGGTTGGAAGGGTAAACAGAGGTCTTGTGTTCTACACGGCTGAAGATCGCCAGGCTCTGATCCCTGGGCACAGTAGGCAGGTAGAGCCTCAGCTTGTCCAGAAGGTGACCAGGCCAGAAGTAATTGGGGTGGGTGCATGAGGGACCGTTTAGCCTCTTCAACTTCAGCTTCCTGGAAAAGGAAAAGACATAGAGAAGTTGCTGTGGCAGAGAGACCAGGCCCAGGGCTCCTTCTCAGCAGAGAACATAAGCCATGACCACACTGCAAAGTGGGAAAAGCACTAAACGCCTCCAGTCTCCTCACTAGTGAGGACCTGGAGATCTAGAGATCAAGATCATACAGTGAATGAGTAGCTAAGTGCCAAGGCACTGCTTCTTAAACCCAAACTTAGACGTGTGCCATCCTAGCTCTGGAGTAGTGGCTCTCAACCTTCCTAATGCTGTGACCCTTTGATTCTTTAATACAGTTCATGTTGTGGTGACCCCCCAACCATAAAATTATTTTTGTTCCTACTTCATAACTGTAATTTTGCTACTGTTATGAATTGTACATAAATATCTATTTCCCAATGATCTTAGGTGACCCCTGTGAAAAGGTCATTCAATTCCCAAAGGGGTCAGGCCCCACAGGTTGAGAACCACTGCTCTAGAGGACTTGCTCCTCCCCCCCACTTCGCCTGGTCTTTTTGGTGCTGGGGATAGAATCCAGGGCCTCACATGCTCTAAGCTATTATCCAGCTGCTAAGTTACAGCCCAGTCCCTCCCTGAAGCCTTTGGATCTCAGGTCTGGTATCTAGCTTCTGGGGCCAGCCTCACTTCGTTCTGCTTCAGACATGGGACTGTGTGTCAGTGTCCTCTCCTATAAGCCATGTGTAGAGTAACTCAGGTTTGTTGGTGACAATGTAGATGAGTTCACTCATGGGAGGCTCCAGAGCAACCATGCCTGGCACTCTCTGAATGCTCTTGTGCTGCCCCTTAGGCCCTGGGCATGGAGCCCCACAACAATGCCAGGATTTTGTTCAATATGCATAGGTCCCAGAGCTGCTTCTGAGTAGAGGCCAGCCTTCCCATCCTCATCCGATGCCCTCCTAGCAGACATGCAGGACCACTACAAACCCAGTAAATTCCTCGAAATCGTGAAAGTGCATTTTCTCCATTTTCTTTGATGTTTTCCTACCAGGGAATAGAGAGAGGCATTGTTAGGAAAGAGAAACTCCAGGAGTCGGGCAGTGGTAGCATGGGCCTCTAATCCCAGCTCTTGGGAGGCAGAGGCAGGTGGATCTCTTATGAGCTGGAGGTCAGCCTAGTCTACAGAGTGAGTTCCAGGGCAACCAGATATACACAGAGAAACCCTGTCTCAAAAAAAAAAAAAAAACCCACAAACAAACAAACAAAAAACCCCAACCAAACAAAAAAAGAAACATCAGGAAAAGTAGACTTTGAGGAGGTGCATTTCTGAGTCTCAGAGCAGAGCTCTGAATGTTTTTCTTTTGTGTAAGCCCTAACTGTGTCTTCACACAGCAAGACACATCCCTGGCTGGTAGAGTGAGGGAATCCCTAACCTTGGTTCCCTTTGTTCATGGGATAGATTCTTTGTTCTTGGGATGGCCCACATCTGGCCTCAGAATCTCTGGGTTTTTTTCTTCTGATACAGAGTTTGAATTGTGAGCCTTGTCCACTCTCTACCTCTAGCACCTGGCCTCAGGATCTTTTACAATTTAGTCCCTAGAGGTGAGAGCGAGCCAATGTCCCTCCTTTAGCTAGGGACCTCTGTTTCTCTTTTACAGATGTGACTGGTCAAACATAAGGAAAGACCTCTTTCCTGGGCACCTGGCATGCTCAGGGTCCAGTCCATCTCTCTCTCTGGGCAGTTTTCCAGCAGTGAACCCCAGAGCTGCAGTAGTGAGCTGCCTGCTCATTTACCAGTGTCTTCCTTCTCTTCTACGTACCCCACAGACTTATGTGTTTGACAGCTTGGTCCTTAAACCCACTTCCTGGGTTCATGGTAGTAATTGGCACCAGCCAGCCACAGGTTCAAAGGCATATTCAGAGGTCCTCTAAGCTACTACTTGGCTGGGTCATACTCATCATTTTGCAAGCCACAACTTCCGTGGGCCTAGACTGCCCCTGTACTCAAAAACATTAGGACAAGTACAGGGAAAAGCAACAGCCACAATGGCAGTGCTGAGGACAACCTGTAGCCCCTGTCAAACCCTCTCTGTGTGTGTTAGGAGTGCTGTGTCCACTTTATACATGAAAATGCTGAGGTTCAGAGTACAGTAACTTGCCTCTTGACCAGATGTCATCCACTGTGCTGTACTGCAGCCTGCCCCAGGCATTCTGCCACACCACACCACACCACCCTGACCCTCTGCAAGCATGCCATCTCATTCTCTCCCGGGCAGTCACTACTGATGCTACTCTCAGTAGTTGCCTCCTGATTGGCTCACATCCAGTGGGAATGGAGGGGAATTGACTTTGGGTAAGTTCAAAGGAGGATAGTCTAATGGTTAGGGCAACATTTTGTTTTTCCCAGGGGCTACCAGCCTGCCTCTTGTGGGAGAATGAGTGTGCCTGCCATAGGGTGGCAGCACAGGGAAGAAATTAGTCCCTGTCCTTTGCAGAGTTCCTCAGCTTCTGATACAGGGTAAGATAACACCCCCTTTGGCTCTTTCCCACTGGCCTTATGATTATGTAAGCCTGTGGTCAGGAGAGGAGCTGTGTGAACCTGAGATATGCACTGAGGGTGACATTTTGGACTGGCCAGCCAGAAGTGACTAGGTAGGGACACAGATCCTAGTGTGACATGACACCACATGCATGCCAATGTCCCAGCCCCAGTGACTGAAGGGCAGCTTGAAACTCAGCTTGTCTCTCTTCTTTTCCTCCAGCTTGCGGTGTTTCTTGAATCCAGCCAGGCTGTGGACAATCCTCTGGTCTATATAATAGCCTCCGGGCTGCCGGATTGGGCGCACTTCTTCTTTCAGACAAATTATCTTGTCTCCTGGATACAGGAGTGCTGTGGGCAGCAAGAAAGACAGCAGAGTCCATTAGCCAAAGTTACCTACTTTAGGGTCACATGGAAACTATTAAAAGAAATCCACTCTTCTGTTGAAAAGATTATTCTTTATGAGCTATCAAGACGGCTTGGCAGGTAGAGTGGCAAAGGGCATATGTGGGGCTAGAATATAAGTTTGTGGAGTCTGTTCTCTCTACGTTTATGTGGGTCCTGGGGATTGAACTCAGGTCATCAGGCTTGGCGGCAAGTGCCTTTAGCCACTGAGCCATCTCACCCCAAACTCTGTAAATCATATGTTTGTTTGTTTGTTGGTTGGATTGATTATTCTCTCTCTCTCTCTCTCTCTCTCTCTCTCTCTCTCTCTCTCTCTCTCTCTGTGTGTGTGTGTGTGAGAGAGAGAGAGAGAGAGAGAGAGAGAGAGAGAGAGAGAGAGAGAACCTCCACACACATGTGAAGATCAGAGGACATCTTGTAGGAGCTGGTTTTCTCTTTCCACTACGTGAGTCCCAGGGATTGAACTTGGGTCATTAAGCTTCACAGCAACAGCCTTTGTCTGCTGAGCCATCTTGCCAGCCCGACTTCTTATTTTTAGATGGTAGTAGATTCTTTGGAAATTGCAAAATATAATAGGATATAAAGTTCCCATGAGCTCTCTCTCAGTCCCTCATAATGCAACATGGCATACAGCCGCAGCTCAGTATCAAAAATTACCCTGGATGGCCCTGCTCACCAGGGGCAGGAAAGGGAGACCGGTTTGTAACAGCAAATTAGGATGGAGCTACTTATCAAGCTTAGGTTGGAGGTGGGAAGACTCAACTAGACTTCACTAGGTTAATTAATTAGTGTGTGTGCCTGCATGAGTGTGTGTGCGCGTGCACATGCAAGCATGCCAAGTATAAAGTCAAGACATCTTACTTGATAAGCAAGAGTTTACCATGGAGCATCACTCCCAACCCTTAGAACTACTCTGACGAGAGGTAGGGGCTTGCTTCACCTATTTAGAAGGTGGCTTTCTCATTGTTTTGAATTTGTCTCATAGATGTGGAGGGGGATGTACATGTGGGGTAGACATATGGGTAGGTGAATACATGTGTGTGAAGGCAGAGCTCCAGAACCCAGATCTCCTAAATCTCACCTAAGGAGCCCATGTGTCTCAGAGCCTGTGTCCTAGGAAGCCTACCTAGCAGTCAGGCTGTCTGCCTTTCTTCCTCCTCCTTCCCAGTGTTCCCACCAAAGGCCATGGTGGCTTGGCTAGGTGTATGTATGTGGTAGCTAGTATCAGGACCAACTCCACATTAGCCAAGACTCTCCCTTGAAGCAAACCCCTACCTTTCATGAGGATTTCTTCAGTCAGTGGGAGACCGTAGGCCTCACAGAGTTCCCAGCACTGCAGGTAGACTAGGAAGTCATCCCTGCGGGTCAAGTTGAGCAGCTCCTCCATCTCTCCAGAAATGGTGGATGGTAGGCAGTGATTATCAAACTCTTTTATCCCAGATCGAACCAGCCGACAGCTCTCCATGTATTGGATGGAGGGGAGAGAGAGCTGCAGAGAGAACAGAAGATCCATCTTGTGTCTTTGTGACATTCATTTTGGCTGGAAGGAAGCATAGCACCCTCTCTACCTCCTCAAAGGGGGCCCCATGAAGAATAATGTGTGCATAGTGGGGCTGCAATTCAGGTTCCAAAGCTAGCAGCTTAGAGGAGCAAGCATCGACGTCAAGGTTACCCCCGAAGGGGCTCTGAGCACTTGGCTCATGAATCCTCAGAACACACTTATACTGGGTGTGCCCATGTACTCTGTAATGTATAATATCTATAAAAAGGCACAGTAGCAGTAAGTGCCCCAGAAGTGTCCTGTTGAAAAATGATATTTGAGTCTTTGGTGGCAGGGGACTCTAAGTAAGGTATAGCCATTTGTGTGTAAGTAGAAGCTACATTGCCAGTGCAGAGGGGCTGAGAAATGTCACCCAGTGTCATCACTGGCTGTTGAGGGTTTTTGCTTTGTTTTGTTTGTTTGGTTTGGTTTGGTTTCGTTTGGTTTGGTTTGTATATGTGGGTTGTATTTGTTTGTTTGTTTGTTTTTGAGACAGACTCTCACTGTGTAGCTCTAATGGTTTAATGGTTTGGAGCTAACTATGTAGACCAGGCTGGTTTCAAACTCACAAAGATCTACCTGCCTCTGCATCCCAAGTATTGGGATTAAAGGTGTGTACCTCATTTGTGGTTTTTGAGACAGGGTCTTTCTATGTAGCCCAGGCTGGTTTCAAACTCATAATCATTTTAACTGGACTTCCTGAGTGATGGGATTATAGAGGTGTTTTGGCATACCTAGCTGACTGTACAGATGACAGACAAGGGCCAAGGGAGGTGAGACCTTCCTGAGGGCTCCTCAGCTAGCAGGTGTCAGTGCCAAGTCCTAAACCCTGGCTTGCCCAGCCCCCAAGCCTGTGCTAGAGAGGTACCTTGTACTGCCTCCGCCTCTCTCGGTACCGTCTGCCCACATCCTCCATGTCTTCCTCTGACATGGGCCGCCCCTCCATCTTTATATCAACCTCAGGCACCTTCAGCAGGTCCATCTTGAGAGGCTGTGGGAATGAGATAGCCTGCTGCTTTTTAGGGGTATTCTGGAGAGTTCTCTTTGCAGACAAATTGTAATCTAGAGTGGGAGGGAAAGATGGAGAGGCTAAGAGGGTAGCCAAGCTGTGGAACTCAACCTGATGTCACTGGGCAGGTGCCAGCGTGCTCTTCTGCTCCTTTCCCATATGTCCAGCCAGTATCCATCTGCAGTATTGTGAGTCTGTCTCCTCCACTGTGATGAAGCCCCACATCTGCACACCCCACACACCTTTCCCATCCTTTGTTACCATGTTCTCACCAAGCGGCAAACAGAACTCTTATAAAATGGCAGCTGGGAATGGTGGAGTACACCTTTAATCCTAGCACTCTGGAGGCAGAGGCAGGCAGATCTCTGTGAGTTCGGGGCCAGCCTGGTCTACAAAGTGAGTTTCAGGACAGCGAGGACTGTTACACAGAGAAAGCTTGTCTTGAAAAACAAAAACAAACAAACAAAAAATGTAAACAAGATTAACTCAGTGCTGTCCCTGGCTTCCCAGGGAACACACACTAAAACAGACTCCTTTCCCTGGAGCCTGAGCGCCCGTGAGAATCTGCTCCAGCTGTCATCCTGCTAGTCACCCCTCATCCATGCTGTCCTCACCTACTGGATCCCAAAAGTCTTTGGCAGTTCCACCTGCCTTGGATGCCCTTTCCAGACACTGGCTGGGCACCAGTCACTGAAGGGTTGGCTCAGGGGCTTTGCCTGACTACCATCCTGGCACTCCAGCCAACTGACCCCAAGGCAACCACCTCTGTGGGCAAGCACCTTATGTGTAAGCTGATGGAGGCCAGGTGTGGGCTAGTCCATTGCAGTCTCCCAGTTCCTGTAAGTGGGCCTAGCATTTGGAATATACTGCCAAATGGAGACCAACGAAAGGATTCTGACACCTTGCCATGGTCCTGGTGGCAGCCTCATGCTGAGGTAAAATCTTGGCCTCACCTTCTCCTGAGACTCCAGACAAGAAGCTCAGCCTCTCTGAACATTTGTTTCCTCTGTGGAAACCATGAATAGCAACCCTAACCTCCAGACAGGCAGGGTAAACTGTGCTGAACAAATGCTGCCAGCCCACTTGGTGCTCCTTTCCCATGATTCCAGGGCCCCAGATGCTTGCTCCTTTAGACAAACCGAGAGACTCCCCAAGTCCACCTGTCTTACCAACTGGGTGGCATCTGATGATGCTGAAATAACTGCTGCCTGACTTCAAACCAAGATAAGAGGAATATTTTAAAAGCAGGGTGCGGGTGTATTAAATCCGTTGACCATAGCTATTGTTGCTGAGCACTGTGCCCCAGTGACCCCAGCTGGCTGTGAGGTCACAGCGGCTCTGGGTATTCACAAGATTATGGGCGGAGCAGAAGGGAAAAGTGCAATCTAGGAGGTGCTGATCCTGGGCCATCAAAACTGTGAGGGTCCTTAGGTTTCTGGGCTTCTGATGTGTCAGGGTCCCTCATGGGAGTGGGCTGGGCTTGGGTGCCAGTGTGTCTGCAGGACAGCCACAGACAGTAAGTCTGACATCTAGAGCTGGGGAATGCACACCATGCAGGAGCCTGCCTAAGACACCATACCAGGGATGGTACACACTCTCGGGTGGCCGTTCACCCTGACTCTAGAAACCCTGCTTCAACTTGGCACCCCTGCAAGAAAACCCCTCCACTGCTTCCTGGCAACTTTTATTTCATCTCAAAGGAGAGAACACCCCACCCCTTCCTAAAATGTGTCTGAAGTTAATTTCCTGCCAGCCTGGTGGATAGGGGCAGAGCAAGGCCCACTCAATCCACTTAAAGAAATAATGGCGTTGCTCTATTTGAAAGGGGGCTGGGAGCTGGGCGGGGAGCGTTGAGCTGTTTGGGTTTTTCCTCCCCATAACCATAATACATTTTAAAAAGAAAAGATAGAAAGGCTGAGGGGGTGTAGTTCAGTTGGTGGAATGCTGGCTTAATGCACAGAACCCAGAGTTCAGCGTCAGCACTACCCAAAACTAGGCGTGGCAGTGCACACCTGTAATCCAGCACTCGGCAGGCAGAGGCAGGTGGAGCTCTGAGAGTTTGAGGCAGGCCTGATCCACACAACGAGTTCCAGGACAGCCAGAGCTGTGTAGAGAGGCCCTGTCTCAAACTAATAAAAAGGAAGGTACAGGCTTGTGCAGTAAATCCATAGCCCACATATTAGAGAGTCCTTTCTAGTTCACCTCTTCTTGCTGCTTTTGGACAGATATAGCCCCACAAGCACATGAGGACAAACATAATGTGGACTGTGTATAACCTACACAGCTGTTCACAGTGTCCTTTATAATAGCCATGAGGACAGAAAGCCCATAGCAGCCAACTCCAAACATGTTCAGTTTCTAAGCAAGAGATTTTAGCGCTCTCTCTCTCTCTCTCTCTCTCTCTCTCTCTCCCTCCCTCCCCCAAACTCTCCTATATCCCACACTGACTTCAAGCTCTCTACATAGCCAAAGATGTCCCACCTCCATCCCGGGTGCTAGACTTGTAGATGTGTAACACTAAGCCTAGTTTATGCAGTGCTGGGAATAGAACCCAGGGCTTCCAACATGCTAGACAAGCACTCCGCCAACTTCTCTACATGCCCAGCCTTCAGTTTTGTTTTAAATCAATAGCTTATGTCCCTCTAAGGACAGAGCTGGACTTCATCTTTGAACAGACAAAAGGGCA
This sequence comes from Uromys caudimaculatus, assembly GCA_028551405.1. Taxonomy (NCBI): domain Eukaryota; kingdom Metazoa; phylum Chordata; class Mammalia; order Rodentia; family Muridae; genus Uromys; species Uromys caudimaculatus. The sequence goes on along the minus strand of CM052700.1, from coordinate 29,965,134 downwards.
GCGCCTTTGAGAAAATATCTGCTTCCTCATTGGTCTTTGTGTCTGGAAACTCTGCGCTTGGCAAACCTATAGCAAGCCAGAGGAGGAGGAGCCACTTGAGGATGTAGTGCTGGAGAAAGCCAGGGTAGCTCCTGGGGGGGTGGGGGCACGCACACTCCTTGGCAGAAGGTATGGTGCTTTTCTGTTGGGCCAGTGACCACTGCTTGTAGGTATTGGCCAGGGCTTCTGCGGTGATGGCATTCTGCTTCCCAAGAGAGCCAAGGTAGATGATGATGTCCTCCAGCTCCTGGCTCTTCAGAGGAACTCCGATCTGAGGAGGCACAAGAAGTTACTGAGGCCCACCTCCCCCTTACCAGCAGGCTTGGTAAGCATGCTCAACTCTTGAACTCCCTGCTGCTATGTAGTGCAGAGCCCTTGACAGGCCCCTGATGCAGTCTGGAATATATCACATCTGGCTTTTGCAGGCAGCTCCCTCATTCTGCCTGAAAACCTCCTATCCCTCCTTAAAAACTCAGGCCAGATCTTTACGCAGTCTCTTTCAGTTGATTAGCATTCTAGCTAGGAAGAAAGTCATACATCCATCATTTTACACGAGGAACAAGCATGCCCTCCTTGACTAACGTATTAGAAATCCATACACTTTTTAAAAAGGATATGATGGCTATTCTTGGTTGTCAACTTGACTACATCTGGAATTAACTAAAGCCCAAGTAGCTGGGTACACCTGCTGAGAGAGTTTTCTTTAATCTGGACCACACCTTCTGCCGGAAGCCCATATGAAAGCCTGGAGGGAGGCAGCATCTACTCTTTGCCTGCTTGCCTTTGCTGTCACTGGCAAACCCATTCCTTCGCTGGCATTAAAGCCTACTTCTTCTCTGGGATTCCAACATATACTGAAGACCATCTGAGACATCTAGACTGAACAACTATTGGATTGTTGGACCTTCCATCAGGATACAACCACTGTTGGACTAGTTGGACCATGACCTGTAAGCTGCTCTAATAAATACCATACATACATACATACATACATACATACATACATACATACATACATACATACATTTTTCTATCAGTTCTGTTTCTCTAGAGAACCCTGACTAATACAAAGGACAATAGGCAACTTTGGAGGTATGCAGTACTTACCAGAAACATTCAATTTTCAGAAAGAAAAGTTTGAAAGGAAACATAATTATGAATATAATTTTCTCTTCATTCTCTTTAGACAACAGTCACTGCTTAACTGTCCTTGGATCAACTCAGAACTGCCCTGGTGCTAAAAAAAAAAAAAATCTTCATATTTAAACATTTAAAAAAGATTTATTTTTATTTTATGCGTATGAGTGTCTTGGCTGTATGTATGTAAGTGCACCGCAAGCATGCCTAGTATCCATAGAGGTTCAAAAAAAGGTGACAGATACCCTGGAACTGGAGTACAGGGGATTGTGAGCTGTCATTGGGTGCTATGAACGGAACTTCAGTCATCTGCAAGAGCAGTAAGTGGTCTTAGCTGCTAAGTCACCTCTCCTGGCCCAGGATTTAATATTTAAAGTACTTATAATTAAAGTATAAAGTAAGTATAATTAAAGTAAAAATAATTAAAGACATTTACTTTTTAAAAATGTTTTAGATATTCACATAATTGTATTTCATCAAAATGTTTGGAAGTTGATTAGTTGAAAGTATAAGTCTGGGTATATATCCAGTTCAGTAGTAGAGAGCTAGCTGGTATATGCAAGGTCCTGAGTTCAAGCCCCAGTCTGAGAGACAGCTGTGGGCTAGAGCAGCTGCGAATGTATGCACAGTTCATCTTGGGTGTGTATATGGATGTTTTGCTTGCATGTGTCTCTGTGCAGCATGTGTATGCAGTGCACTTGGAAGTCAGAATAGGACATCAGATCCTCTGCAGATGGAGTTAGAGGTGATTGGCAGTGGCCATGTGGGTGGCTCAGAACTGAACATGGGTCCTCTGCAAGAGCAGCCAGGCTCATAACCCCTGAGCCCTCTCTCCAGGTCAGCCTGGTGCAGAGGTTGTTTTAAGGCTGTGACCTGACTGTGGGTTGTGCCATGTTTCCAAGTGTGGTTCTGCAAATATGAGGCTGAAGCCTGGTGTCTGCCCCTCAGGACTGCAGAGCCTGGGGGAGGGAGGGAGCAGACACCCCAAGCCTGGGGGAGAGAGGGAGCACACAGCCCAAGCCCTGTGGAGAAGCTCATACTTACTGCCTTCAGAGCCATGAGAAATTCTTCCCTGGAGATGCGCTGGCTCTCACCCCGCTCCCCCTTGCTAAATATCTCCAGGATCTTGATCTTTCGACTACGCAGGTAGGCATACATGTCAGACAGGACAGGGGGCTTAGGCAGTCGCAGCTGGGGTGCAGATTGGCGGAAATGTTTGAGAGCTTTGCCCTAGAATAGGCAAAAGTGGGGCAGATGAGGCTATGCATATTCTTAGATGTGCATATATATCCCTAGCCCTCTTGTTAAAGTTCAATCTCATTCAGAACCCAAAGATGACCTAGAGGGCAGGATGCACTGTATATCTTTGCCCTGTTCTCAACGTGGCCATTCTGAATAAATCTCCTTTCTTCTGTTCTTTATTATTTATTAGGGTGCTTTAATTGGCTTATTGAGGGTGGGTGGCTGACCTTCGATTCTCAGTGTACAAACCATGGTTCCAAGTTAGGTAATGCCATCACAAGGTGGCCTTGCTCCTCTCCCTAACCTGAGAGTCTTCATCTTCAAATTAGCCCACAAGCACTGCTTTAGCACCTGTCCACTCCAGCAGCCAGGTGTCCATCAGCAAGACAGACCACTAGTGTGCCCCAGCTGGGGTGCTTCTAACGCACATCCACATGGCCTCTGACTCCCCCCGCCAAGATGGACTCTCCTTTCCATTCCCATGGTGCAGACAGTACTCAGTAGCTCATTCTGATATGGTGCAGTAACAAGACCAAAGCCAAGGGTGTAGCAGCACTGACCCCCTTCCTCTCCATTCTGGAAGGCTCACTTTGTGGGCAGCTAGCCTTCTTATTGTGAGTACTCGAATACAGCCTCCGGGTCCCTGAGGGAGGCACTGATCAACAGTCATTTGAACAAGTTTGGAAGGCAGTCTGCTTTCCTGCTCTGCTCAAGTCAGGGGCTGCCCTCTGTCCTGCACCACAGTCTCCTGCTATGGAGACAAAGCCTCTTAGCTAGATTCCAGAGTCACAGACACAGTTGTATAGAATGATAATCATTTGTGTGTGTGTGTGTGGTGTTTTTTTAAGTCACTCTGGAGTATTTGTTATGCAGCAATAGATCACTCATACACCATCCTTTGGGGACTCAGTTTTGCTCCTCTGCAAAATGGGCAAACCACCTTGTCATGTCTAATCCAAGGAAACAAAATGATAACACACTCCTGAAGCCTTCAGCAACTTCTGGCTGTTAGGGTTCCTCACCTGGGGTTTTTTGGCTGAAATCAAGGTATGTTTGGGGAATTTTTGCTCCTGGCGAATCACAGACAGAACCTTGGCCTCTGATGATGTGATGGTGGGCTTATTTTCCAGCCATGTCCTGACATCACCAAACGTCTCCAGCTCCCTCCGAAGCTTTGCCCTCTGATTCAGCCAGACCCTCCTGTTTACTGGTAGCTCTTGGGTGTCTCCAGTATCCAGAACTTTGAAGCTAGGCATGAGTGGAAGGGGAGCTTGAGAAGGGATTGTGGGCAGGACTGGCACTTGGTCCTTTGTGCCAGACACAATGATGATCCGCCGGCGGCTCCGTGGCAGGTGGAAGTCTTTCTGCTTCAATCGCCTGAAGCAATGGGCAGTGACTAGCTCAGGTTTGAAGACAGGAACCTTGCTGGTGGTTTCATAGAAGTCATCATCTATGGAGGCTAAAGACTGGTAGGCCCCTTGGGAGAAGAGGGTTACAAGGTGAGTTCCTTTTTGGAAGAGAACTAAAAGAATCAGGGAAGGGGCTGTTGCAGGAACTAGTTGTGTGTCAGGGTGCCTGGTCCCTGGCCTGGCTGTATCACTGCATCACAAGGGTAAGGAAAATGGTACTAGCTAACATCACCTGCACACACCAACAGAAGACATGAAGCAAAGGGCTTTCCACAGTCTGATTCCTATTACACTCTGCCTGTGCTCCTATCTGACCATCCTAGGCATCACAGCACCCTTGGGTGGGAGCAAAGGCTCTGATCCAGAGAGCTTGGTCTAAGTGTTGGTCTGCTGTGGCAGAAAGTATGTAATCTCAATCAAGGGCTTCTACCCTGCCTTTGATTATTCTGTTCCCAGATAAAAGAAACACAGCCTTTATATTTACAAAGCCTCAATCAGCACTAGAGTCGGGCAGATGCTATTAGAATCTACTTTCCCTTCAGTAACCCCGAGTCATCATTTGCCATGTTCCATCTGGGTAGCTCTTAACTCCAATTGGCTAGCCCTCATGGCTCCGTTTTTATGATTCGCCTACCTCAAAGTAGCTTTTTCCTCTCTCCACTTTCTATTCTCTCTCTCCCTGTGGTCCTCCTCTGACACCACGCCCAGGAACCCCAAATCCCGCCTGTGTCTCTTCTGCCCAGCTATTGACTGTCAGCATCTTTATTTAACCAGTAATTTTAAATTAAGGAGCAAGGTCACGTTGTACATTTGAATTCTCTTATCCCTGGGAGCAACCAGGCCTTGGGGGCAAGTATTACATTACATTACATAGGACATTACATAGGGCATTACAATGCATTGCAAAAGACCAAATCTCAACTGCTTCCTGCTTAGCCTGTGTTTCAGTTTCTTCCATAAGATGGGGATAATAGCTACCTAATTTATCAGGTGATAGAGATATTTATTAGAGTTGCTTGTAGTCAGTGTGCTATTATATATGTATCCACATACACACATACATATACACATCTACATTCACTACATATAAGTTCTCCTCTTCGTGGTGCTAAGACTTGAACCCAAGGCCTTGTGCTTGCTGGAGAAGTTCTGTGCTACTGAAATATGTTCCTCAAGCCCCAACTTGGGTTTTTTAAAAAAATATTTATTTATTTATTTATTTATTTATTTATTTATTTTTATGTATGTGAGTACACTGTTGTTGTCTTCAGGCACACCAGAAGAGGGCATCAGATCCCATTACAGATGGTTGTGAGAATCCCATTACATGTGGTTGCTGGGAATTGAACTCAGGTCCTCTGGAAGAGCAACCAGTGCACTTAACCACTGAGCCATCTCTCCAGCCCCAGGGCCCAACTTGTAATGACATATCAGGTAGGCAGGTGAGATGGCTCCGTGGATAAAGCTGCTTGCTGCCAAGTTAGCCCTGTGTTCAATCCTTATAACCCACATAGTGAAAGGAGAGAACAGGCTACCACAAATCGTCCTTTGACCACATGGCAAAGGCACCATGGCACTGGCCCTTCTCTACCTGCTTAAATAAATAAATGTAAAAAAAATAAATAATTAAGGGAGTTGTAGAGATGGCTCAGTTCTCCTTCAGAGGACGTGAGTTCAATTTTAAGCATCCACATAATAGTGAACCTGTAACTCCAGTTTCAGAGAGTCTTCCACCCTCTTCTGCTCTTGAAAAGCACTGCACACATTGTTCACAGACATACATGCAGGCAAAACACCCATCCACATGGAGACAGTTAGGCACCCTGGCCAAGCCACTTTCCTCTCAAGAAGGGACTGGCTGGACAGTCTCACAGCTAACTTGCCTTTTGTCTCATGCTCTTGTAGAACTTGTAAGTCTGCATGCACACACACACACACACACACACACACACACACACACACACACAAAGAGAGAGAGAGAGAGAGAGAGAGAGAGAGAGAGAGAGAGAGAGAGAGAGAGACACTTTGGCTAACTTGTAAATAAACTCTTTTTTTTTTCTTACTGGGTTGTTTCTTAACAGGGGTGCTCAGGCAACAGGTTACAGACCTGAATACCTGGTGACAAAATCTACTTACTTATCATGAAGGCTTTGCCCTGACAGTTGCAGTCCTCAGCACAAGAGGTCCCTTATCTTCTCCCACACAGACTTACTGGCAATCCGGTGTCTCCTTCCAGTGGCACAGGCTCACTCAGGCCCCTTCTGCCCCCTCTGTGACAGAAGGAAGCCCCGTCCTGTCTAAGGTTTTGCCACCCACTGCTCCCTCTGCTCTGGATCTTCTTTCCTCTTAGTCCTCCCCCTCCTCCTCTTCCCCCTCCTCCTCCTCCCAGCCTTAGATCCCAGCTCACAGTTGGAGCCCCATGGCAACTCTGCATCCCTTGGCCCATATGCTCCTCCATGCTACCATCACAATCTGTGCTGGCTGGTTTTATGTCCACCTGACACAAGCTAGAGCCCTTTTAGGAGAGAGAACCTCAACTGAGAACAAGTCCCCACCAGACTGGCCTGTGGGAAAGCCTGTGTTGCATTTTCTCTACTACTGTTTGATGTGGGAGGGCCCAGCTCACTGTGGGTGGTGCCACTCCTGGGCTGGCTGTCCTGGGTGATATAATGACTGAGCAAGCTACCAGGAGCAAGCCAGTAAACAGCACCCATCCATGGCCTTTGCATGAGCTCCTGTCCTGACTTCCCAGGATGATGGAATACAAACTGTAAGATGAAATAAACCCTTTCCTTCTTAAGTTGCTTTTGGTCATGGTGTTTTCTCACAGTAATAGAAAAGTAACTAAGACACCATTGCATGCAGTCCGGGCTGCACACTGGTAGTAGCTCTCACACAATTGGACACTTTACTTAAAAGGTCTCCAATTGTGGTACTATAGCCTGGGGCATGGCCTCTCCAGCTTGTAGTACCTCCCCACATTCTCTACTAGTTAAACTCAGTTCATTTAATAACTGCCCCTGTTTGCGACTCCTGGTGCAATGTCTTGGTTTCTCTAGTAAAAGCTCCATGAAGATCATGCCCTTGTCTATGTCTGTCTTATTCTCTTCGGAGTCTTGGCTCCACCATGGTGCTTACATGTAATGGGAACTCAGTAAACAGTTCATGGATGAGAGATGCAGACATGGGGTTGGTGCTATGACTGGGCACCTTTTTCAGATAGAGACACTGAGGCCCAGAGAGACCTAAAGTCACTGGACTGATTATTAGCAGAGCTTAATTAGTCCCATAGACAAGTGCTTTTGTTTTAGGATTTCTTTTTAATTTATGTGTATGAACGTTTCATCTGAATGTATGTATGTGCACCATATGTGTACAGTACCCACAGAGGCCAGAAGGTATTGAATTACACGGAACTGGAGTGATAACTGGTTGTGAGCCTCCATGTGGGTGCTGGAAACCTCTGCAAGAGCAGTGACCTTAACCACTGAACCATCTCTCCAGCCCCCAGAGCCAAGCTCTCAGCTATTTGCTGTTATCCAGCTGTCACTTGATCTTCACATCTCAAGGCTTTCATTTCTAAATGGTTTGTACCACCATCAACCCCCCATCCCCGTGCTGGAGATTGGATAAGGCAACGTCACTGACCCCTCACTTGCAATTGTACCAATAGCTCAGCCCGGGTACTGTACAGGCAGCCGAGCTCACACATAGACTGCTCCCACTCCTTCACCCAATTGTCTTTAACTTACTTTTCAGATCCAGCTCAGGCATCGCCATCCCTTGAAATCTTCCAAGCTCTTCTTTTCCACATTCCCGGGTCTCCTATAGCCCCTACATTTAGTCCCACCATAGCATAGGTCTCACCAGGTAGGCCAGGATGCCTTTCTTCCCAAATTATGGGATGACAGGCTTTCACTACCAAGGCTGGTATGGTGGTTTGAATTGGCTTGGTCCAGAGAGTGGCACTATTTGGAGGTGTGGTGCCTTGTTGGAGTAGGGGTGGCCTTGTTGGAGGAAGTGTGCCACTGTGGCTGTGTGCTTTAAGACCCTTCTTCTAACATGTGGGAGTCAGTCTTCTCCTAGCGGCCTTCAGATGAAGATGTAGAACTCTCAGCTCCTCCTGTACCATGTTTCTGCTTTGATGATAATGGACTGAACCTCTGAACTTGTAAGCCAGCCTCAATTAAATGTTGTCATAAGAGATGCCTTGGTCATAGTGTCTATTCACAGCAGTAAAACCCTTCCTTCTAAGACAGAAGTTGGTACCAGGAGTGGGGTATTGCTGTGACAGGCCTGAGTATGCTTTTGTTTGGAAGAATGTGGATTTGGGGGACTTTTGTTTGGAAAGCAGTGGGATTCTTTATTTGGGGCATAATGGGCTATCCTAGTAGAAATATGGAAGACTTTGTTGCTGAGAGTGATTTGAACTGCATAGACCTTGCCTAAGATGTTTCAGTGGAGAAGAATTTCAGTGTGTGGTCTAGACTGTTTTTGTGGTATTTTGGTGAAGAATGTGGCTGCTTTTTGTCATTGTCCTAAGAGTCTGTCTGAAGCTAAGGTGAAGAGATTTGGATTAACTGCTTTGAAAAAACAAGTCTCAGAACATCCTGAGATGTATAAATTCTGTTGTGTGGTTACTAAACTTCACTCTTATGAAGAACATTTTAATGAAAAGGAGCAAGCTGAGAAAGGAAAAATACAAAATATATAGTTCAAGTATTAAAGGGGCACCAGGAAGTAGAATGGAACTGAATCCTATGTTCTAGGAGTAAACAGATTAAGGGAGTGGGACTTTGGGGCAAGATCCCACCCAGCTAAGTTTAGGTTCAGGCATGGTGGTATACAACTTTAATCCCAGGAGATTAAAGCCAAGCAGATCTCTGAGTTTAAGGCTAGCCTGGGACAGAGCAAGTTCTAAGTGAAGAAAAGCTTAAATCCAGGTGTGATGGTACACACCTTTAATCCCAGGAGACAGAGCCATGCAGATATCTGAGTTCAGGTTCAACCTATAGAGCAAGTTCTAGGACAGTCAAGTTTAGGCAGTGAGGCAATTGGAAAACAGAAAGTTAGGAATAGAACAAGATGTGGGGGCATGTTCCAGCCCTTGCAAGGAACAGAACTCAGCAGCTTTGGCCATCTGGCCCTGACTTTAGAGTCAGGAATAGAAGGGACTAATGGGACAACTGATGCTGGTTATCTAGAGCTAAGAAATTAGCGGTGATTAAGAAGAGAACAGCATCACGGAGGTGAAATCTTCTGGTAAGTGTTTTCTGAGAACACAAAGAAGCTGTGTTCTAGAGATAGCCATGGTTGTACCCATCCTGCAGCTGGACTTGGTAATATGTAAGAATAACCCAGGTGGTACTGATTTTGAAAGATACGAAGGGGTCATGGAGAGCAGCTGGGGCTTGGAACTGTGAGGGGCCATGGAAGGCCAACAGTGAAGGTGCAGCCTCAGTTGCAGTTGACAGCCCAAGACTGAGGGGTCAGGCAAAGAAGTTGAGGCTTGGCACCATGAAGAGAACCAATGACAGGCTATTGGTGAAGCCTAGTTGCAGCAGAAGACCCCAGTGTATTGAAGATGCCAGTACCACAGGATGATCACCAAGAACAGCAGCAGTGGAGTGGAGTCAACCAGAGCCTACAGTGCTAGGGAGGGCAGAGCTGGAGATGTGATGTGCCCTTTGGAGGAGCCCAGAAAATCATGTGTGGATCCCAGACATTGGAATAGGAAGCTGTGAAGCTGAAGTTGACTTGGAAACCCCAGAAATGTTAAAGATGCTGGAGTCGTGGGATACCTGCTGAGGAAAGCTGCTAACAGGGAGTGGAACCTGCCCAGGAGAAGAAAGTCAACAAAGATGAAAAAGGAGTTGGAGATCTGAAGACTTTCACATCAGACATGGAGATGCAGAGTTTAGAGTTTGCCCAGCTAGTTTCCTGTCTAGCTTTGAGGATTACAGTTAAATGACTGGACGAATCTCAGAAGAGACTTGGAACTTTGCACTTTTAACATTGTTGAGACTATGGAGACTTTGGAAGTTGGACTAAATGCATTTTTCATTATGCTATGTTTAGGTGTAGTCCCCATAGACTCATATATTTGAACCAGCCTATGGGAGCCAGGGAGTGGAATGTGGTGGTTTGAGTAGGTTTTGTCCAGGGAGTAGCACTACTTGGAGATGTGGCCTTGTTGGAGGAAGTGTGTCACTGTGGGTGTGGGCTTTAAGACCCTGCTCCTAGCCATGTGGGAGCCAGTCTTCTCCTAGTAGCCTTCAGATGAAGATATAGAGCTCTCAGCTCCTCCTGCACCGTGCTCCTGCCTTGATGATAATGGACTGAACCTCTGAACTTGTAAGCCAGCCCCAATTAAATGTTGTCTTTATAAGAGATGCCTTGGTCATAGTGTTTGTTCACAGCAGTAAAGCCCTAAGACAGTTGGCTTCTTGGTGTTCAAGGAGTTAACACACCTCCTGCCATGGCCTGAAGCTCTTTGCCCCTCTTCTTCCCCAGGATCTCACACCCACCTTGTCCTCTTTTCTGCATTGCTTCTTTCTGCTCAGCCATGTTTCCTTGCTCCTCACCTGGCCCTTGGGTTCCATTTACCCAACTGCTGTGTGCTCCAAAGGGCATGGTATTCCTATAGGCTTCTCTTCCAGCCCTTCCCGTTCTGTGGTTCACAGTAAGGGTGTGGTCATTTGAATAAGAATGGCTCTCTTAAGCTCATATGTTTACTTACTTTTAGTCCCAGGAAGTAGAACTGTTTGAAAAGATGAGAGGGGGAGGGGCCTTGTCGTAGGAAATGTGTCACTGAGGATGGGCTTTGAGTTTTTTCTTGAAACAGGATTTCTTTATATGGCCCTAGCTGTCCTAGAACGAACTCTGTAGACTAGGATGGCCTTGAACTGAAAGAGATCTGCTTGCTTCTGTCTCATGAGTGCTGGGATTAAAGGCTAATGCAACTACTGCCAGTGGCTTTGAGGTTTTAAAAGCCCACATCAAGTGCACTCCTCTCTCCTGCTCTCTCAGCGTGTGTATCAGGGTATAAATCTCAGCTACTTTTCCATACCTATCTGCCACCATACTCCCTGTCATTGTCTCTCTTCACAGCAAAGAACAGTGACTAGCCTATCAGGTGTCATCCCAGCCACCCTCTTGCCCTCTTGCATGCAGGTGGCCTGCTCACCACCCACTCACTCTTCACTGCACTTTTTTTTTTTTTTTTTGGTTTTTTGAGACAGGGTTTCTCTGTGTAGCCCTGGCTGTCCTGGAACTCACTCTGTAGACCAGGCTGGCCTCGAACTCAGAAATCCGCCTGTCTCTGCCTCCCAAGTGCTGGGATTAAAGGCGTGCACCCCCACTGCCCGGCTTCACTGCACTTCTGGTTCTCTTCAGGACTATGACCATGCACAGTAGGTGGTCTCCTGCAGTGACAGGCTGAGGCTACCATCTTGGTATTAGAAGACATGGTGGAATTGGAAGGGAAAGCGCTGAATTTCCACTCCCTCACAGGTCAGGTATACTCTTTGATGTCAATGGCTGTCACTGGCTGACTTTGCTCCTGTTTGTACATTCCCCCACACAGAGAACTTCACTGTGGGCCTTAAATGCTGGATAAGACCCCATTTACTGACCCACATATGTTCCCAGGAGCACCTACCTGAGGGCCCCCACTTGTCTCAGAAAACACACTTGTTCTCCTTTTCTGACTCACATCTCAGCTGCTGCCTTCCTTTCTGGCCACCACCCTGGGCTCCTGTTGTCCTGGTCACTCCTAAGTATCAACACTTTACACCAGACAGCTTTTCCCACTCACCTGCATGCTGATCACCCCATCCCAGTACGGCCATGCATCTTAGTTGTCCTGAAAACATCTCACTTCTATAGTTTACAGAGTCTTAGGTGTTCACCAACTAAGATTAAATGTGTCCCCTGGTTCCAGTCTCATCTAACCAGGTCCTCCAGACACCTTCCATCTCCATGAAAAGCATCCTCACTTACCAAAGTCTGTGATTGTCAAGTTGAATGTCACACGATTTTTTCTCTCCTCGGCTTTCTGGGACTCCCATAACCTGGATGCTTTCTTTTGCTTCCCACTATGTTTGTCCAGGGTTTCTGCCACATTCTGACTGTGTGTTGAGGAAAGGGGACCAGCATTCCACCGTGGGGCATCAGATGGGTGAGGAGGAGGCTTTCCGAGAGCATGGGTCTTCTGGCCTCTAGCTTTTCTTGTCTGTTTGTGCCCTCCACCTCTCAAATTGCAGCCCTTTGCCAAGGACTTGGTTGGGGACAGACAGCTGGCTGTCTTTTCTCCAGGTCTCTTTTTCAACATAGAACGCATTGTTGCCTAACTAAGAAATATGCAGGTTCCCAGGCACAAGAACCCGGCTTAGTGACTCAGCTTGGTTCTCCAGCTAGGTCCGGGCATAGGAATTCAGGACGTGTGTAACCTTCTGGAACTCCTGGCAACCCGTACCCCAGAATGGAAACGGCACAATGAGGCTTCCAGCCTATCCTGGCGCTCTGCAATGGCTCTGCCGCCAGGAGCCGGAGGATTCTTGTAGGTGGCGCTATGGAGTATGCCCCGAGCTTAGCCATTTGGTGCAAATCAGCTTTAGGTTTTGCAAAAGGCAACTTAACTTGCTAAGAGTAAGCCTCTGTTGCCATAACTACAGATGCCCTAAACCGATTGGCTGAGGGCTTCCACTTGCAGGAAGGAGGCGGGAGAATCCTTCTTCCTTCCCACTCCTCAAAACCCGGAAGCCAGGAGCGTTAGAGATTTGTTTAGCTTTGACTGGTGCCTCCTTTGAGAAATCATGCCTATGTCCCAGTCTTTCCTTGGCCCCTGATTATGAAGAAAAAAATTTCCTATTTTCTTGTAAGCTGCAGGATCTTCACAGATCTCGTCTTTAGGCTTCACTTTTCTCATTCAAAAAAAGCATCATACTCTGTGCTGGGTTCTGAGAATCCTAGTCAAGGTCAAATAAAAGACGGGTATTTGGTGCTATGACTGGGTGTTATGGTCTGGAATCAACAGTTCTGGTGGCAACCACTTGTATTCCAGTGCTGAGATGGGCAGGAAGATAGACATTAAATTTGAGGCCAGCTTGTGTTACATAACAAGTCCCAGGCCAGCCAGAGCTACACAGTGAGAGCCTATCTTTAAAAATCAAAGCCAGAAACAAGAGGCTGGAACCAGTCCTGATAATAAACCTTTGAAATGTCCACTAATGGGTGAAATATGGGGCGTGCATGGAAAGACCCACGTTACATGGAGGAGTCTAGTAAACAGAAGAATCCAGACTTAGGCCTCACACTGAAGGGATCTATTATACGAAATGCCCAGAATAGGTAAGTCTACAACATAGCTGCTGGTGACCAGAGACGAGTGGTGAGATGGATCAGCTATTAACTAGAATGGGGTTTCATTTTCGGGTGATGGAATGTCCTGGAGTTAGCTAGGGTTAGTGGCTATAAATGTGTTAAACACAAAACAAAACCATTTAATTGAACACTTAAAAATTTACTCTGGTCAGGCATGGTGGTACACAGGAGGATCTCTGCAAATTGGAGGCCAGCCTGGTCTACATAGAAAGATCCTGTCTCCAAATATAGATAAATAGTTTTGTACTGCTGAGCACTGAGCCCTAAGCCTTGTGCATGCCAGTTCAACTGTTGAACTATACCCCTGATCCTAAAACTATGTCACAAAATAAAGATCAATATTTGAACAAGTTCTCTGTGCTGGGACCACCTTCACCAGATTTAGCATCTTCCTGACTCCCTACAACCTGAGGCACTTGCTTTGACTGGCCCTTCTGAGCCACAGCCTTTGAACACTTACAAAACCATGACAACAGGGCAACATGAGTTTGCTGAGATGCCAGGGAAGGAAGGCATGTCGGTCAGGCAACCTTATCTCCTGAAAGGGAAGATGTGCCCTGTAACTCCAGCAATGGGCCAGGCAGAGCTCCCCTCCAAGGTGACCAGGGAGAGGGGATTTGTAAGTGGCCCTGCCCTGCAGCCTTACCTCATAGCTGACATTTGGGGAATTTGCTCTACCACCTAACCTTGGCTGTGGCCCAGGGATCCAAAGATTTCTCTGGACTGAGCTGCTTGTGTCTGGATGTCTGTCCTCACTCTCTCTCCTCTGCCAAACTGTTAGCACTGTTCTTTCTGGGAGGTCTCTACAGAGCCTTTTCATCTTTTTGCCTCTCCCCAGCACAGGGCTCTGCACTTATGTGTGTTCCTGTGATGTCTGTGAAAATATTACGGGTTATTGTGAAGTGGGAGGTGTGGCTGGCTTTCCTGCCACATCTCTTTACACTTATGTGTACTCATTATTTCACACATATGTACACACTGTGTGCCCAGAGGGCAACAGATCCCCTGGAGTTGTGATCTCTGTAGAGAAGCTAGGAACTGAACCTATTCCGTCACCAGTCATCTCTCCAGCCCCAGCATCCCTCTTTAACAGCTGCCACTTGTTCACCAGAGGGAAAATCAGTTAGCCTGCATCATAGCACATCTGCCTGTACCCACTCACTACCCTACGACACACAGGTTCCTGACAGTTGCTTTACTCTGCCTTCATTAGATTTAATTTTCAAACCAAACCTTAGAACAATTGATCCTCGGGATTGGAACCATGATGGTATACCACCTGTCATGGAAATGGCATCAAACACCGGGAGAGGGGCTGGAGAGATGGCTCAGTGGTTAAGAGCATTGCCTGCTCTTCCAAAGGTCCTGAGTTCAAATTCCAGCAACCATATGATGACTCACAACCATCCGTAATGAGATCTGATGCCCTTTTCTGGGGTGTCTGAAGAGTTACAGCGAGCGGGACTGGAGCGAGCAGAAAAAGTGTCTGAAGACAGCTACAGTGTACTTACATATAATAAATAAATAAATCTTAAAAAAAAAAACAATTGGGAGAGATGAGGTTTCACAAAGGATCAGAGTTAAAGACTGAGTTGTAATGGAGCCATAAGCCACACCCTCACAGGGATATTAAGGTCAAATCTAAAATTCCTAAGAGCCAATGCAAGTGGTCAAGAACACATGATGCCAAAGGAACCTTCCTTTTTAATAAACATATTTTATTAACTACCTAATATAAAGTGATAGGTTCCAGTATATTAGGATCTTAAGAATTCCATAATACAAGACAAACAGACACTTCTCTAGACATAGCTTATTTAGTCCAACAAGCTTGGTTTGTATTTTTTGTACAGGATTTTGCTGTGTAACCAAAGCTGCCTTCACACTCTCATAAACCAGGCTGCCTTGAATTCACAGTGGTCCTCTTGCCTCAGCATCCCAAGTACATATGTATTTTCATCACATATATATTATAATGCCCATCTGTTAATTGTCTGTGTGTGCCACTAGTGGATCTTTTGGTTTGTTTTGTTTTTCGATATAGGGTCTTACCATGTAGCCCAGGCTGACCTCGATCATGGCCTCTTCAGACTCACAGTGTTAGGATTATAGTAATGTACTATGATGACTGGCATGGATGAATATATCAGAACATACTTTGTTAATGAAAAAATGGGATGGAATATCATGCATTTTGAGTGGATATTGCCTTGAGGAAGAGAGATAATTTAATTTTCAAATTACATCTTATAATAGTATTAAGTAATTAGGACTTAATTTTTTTGTTTATGCATATATATGCCACATGTGCTAAGGTACCCAATGAATCCAAAAGGTGTCAGATCCCCAGGAGCTGTTATTACAAGCAGTTGTGAGCTGCCTGAGGTGGGTGCTAAAAAATGAACTCAGGTCCTCTGTAAAAGCAGCAAGCATACTAAACTACTGAACCATCTCTCTCCAGACCATTCTGAAAGATTTATGTATTTTGTGAGTTCAAGTGAAGGTAAGAGGTCAGCCTTCAGGAGTGGGTTCCAGGGATGGATTCAGATCGTCCTGCTTGGCAAGTGACTTCATTTACAGGGTCATTTCACTGGCCCTGCCCTGTTTGTTTTCAACGCAGAGTCTCTGTCTATACAGCACCGGCAGGTCCTCAACTTTCCATCCTTCTCCCTCAGTCTCCTGAGTGCTGGGATTACAGGTGCGCGCCACTATGTGTAGGTCAATTTGTTTTTTATTTAGTGATATCTTTCTAAAGTAAATGTCTCATTATTTAAACTACAACACTGCAATACCCATAGGAATGGCAGATTCTTTCCTCATGTGACAATATCACTTTGCACAGAAAGAGAATACATGTTTAGCCTTTCCTTAGCAGGAGTGCTGGTAACTAACTGGCTTTGAGCATCAGCGTGTTGAATTTCACCACTGGAAAAACTAAACTGAAAACACTTTTAGGATCATTATCCAAGATTTTTTTTTTTTTTTTTTGGGCAGAGGCTTAAGACATACACTGGCTTTTAACAACTGAAAAAAAAAAATCTACATGCCGGGAAGGGAGCTCACTGTACACCACAGGGCCCTTAGAAATGGAAGCACAAAGCAATGCTTAGGAAATTTCAAACAGGAAGCTTTAAGATAGACTTAGTTTTTCATGATTTTCCCAAAGCCAGTCATGGTATTTATTTAACTTGTGGTCTTCAGGGTGCACCTGGAAGAAATACAACATATCAGCCACAGACATATTTCAAGGTTTGGTGAGGGAGTTTATCACAATATACATGAGATAAACAGGGACACTGAACCCAGCAGCAGCCAAGACTGTATATAATTATACCTTATACAACAGAAATGAGCCGAGACTGTATATAACCTAATTATACCTTATATAACAGAAATCCTACAGTTTTACAAAGTGCTCTCCAGTTCAGAACCCAGACATGGAGAAGGCAGTGATGACTACAGACCCTGTGAAGCTAACCAATGGCTCTGGTGGTGAAGGAGTAGAACTGAGGCCCTTCAGCCTGGGTTTCTCCAGACGTCACTGACTTAATATAGGGCCATACTGTGAGAAGGCAGTGTGCCAAGATATCCTCCAGCTGTCAAGTTGCCATCAAAATTCACCAGTGCTGGGCAGGAATAATGGAATGAGTAGTTGTAATAGGACCCAGATACCACATTCCAGTCTGAGACATGAGGAGAAATCTGACAATTAGATACTCTAAGTCCAAATATTTCCTCTATGGAAGATCCTGTTTTGGGGATGTGTGTGTATGTATAGGAACATGTATATTCTTGGTACGTGTGTGCAGCCAGAGGACTCAGGCACCTTCTACCTTTAGAAAAAAATTAAATTTTATTAGTTGTGTATGTGTGTATACTGAGGCATGTCTATGAAGTACAATTTTTCTGAGTCAGTTCTTTTCTTCCACCTTTATGTGGGTTCCAGGAATGGAACTCGGGTCACCTGGCTTGCACAGCAAGCACCTTTACACCCTAAGCCATCTCCCTGGCTCACAGTCAACTTTTTGTTTGAGAAAGGGCCTCTCACTGGCCTGGAGCTTTACCCACATAGACTAGGCTGTCTGATACACAAGCTCAGACAGGCTATCCAGAGACCCCCAGGCATCCTCCTGTTTCTGCCCCCACAGTGCTGGGACTACCCGGTAGAAGGTGTTTGGTGCCATGCTTGGCTCTTCTGAGTTCTAGGGATCTGAATTCAAATCTTCATGGCAAGCACTTTATAAACTGGCCATCTCCTCTCAGCACTAGGGGCCCCTTTTTAACAGGAAGAAACCCTGTCAGTATTAAACAGAACACAGACGGGTAATAGGGTCAGGAGTGAGGCAGCTCAAGTCAGTGGGAGGCCACAGCACAGGGACTGGGGCAGCACCCCAAGAGTTCATAACTACAATTCGTAACCTCATGCCCCTGCTGCTCTTTGAGCAGAGGGCAAATCTGGTTGGGACTACAACAGGACTTCTTCCCATAGGTCCAGGCACACTTTACTGGGGACTTATTTTGCCCTAGAGGCTGGCTATGGCCAGTGGTGGGCTCACCTGCTTCCATTCATTGACACAAAAGATCCGGTAGGAGTCGTTGCCGTATTTACCAATCCCATGAAGCTCAATCGGATACCTCCACTGCTTTGTCAGATATTCATCTGAGGGACACACCCAGCATGTGGTCAGCCTGAGAAAGTCGCCTTCCTTACCCCTGTAATGGGCAAGATGGCCCCTCCCTCCGAAGCAGCATCAATTGAAGCCTCGATTCGTAATGTCCTTATCACCTGCCTCTTCTGCACCACTCTTCTGTGCTTTGCTAAACAGACAGAGGACTTCTTTTGTCTGATGCACAGGGCTATTCAGTGTTGGGCAAAGATTTATGGTTCCAGTTAGTAGGAGTCTGTGGTGCAGGGCAAGTGTCCTGTTTTAAATGTCTTTGGTGCTTGAGCTAAATGACCTCAATTAATATAGCATCTGAGGGCATTAAAGTTTAAGGTGTGGTTGCTTTCAATGGGCACAATTTGCTCCTTCCATTGGGGATTGGGAAACATACCTGAGAACTTGATAATAGTTTTTGCACGGAGATCATAGAGACCAAGAGGCTTAAGAAGCTCTGACACGTCCCTCCAGTCAGCAGCTCGGGCCACTTCAGCTGAAGGGTACTTCTCTAGAAACTCCCACAGCACAGGGATGGCCATCTTGCCTAGGGAGCATAGACAATGGCAGACACATGTCTTGGGAAAGGCTGACTTCTTATTTAGGTAGTTTTACAGCTAGAAACTTCAGGCAGTGGCATTTCTGTGACTGTGTTTGTGGTGCTGGGAATGAAGTTAGGGTATTCTGCATGCTGGCAAGGGCTCCACCACTGAGCTATACCCCAGCCTTGCTTGTTTGACTACTATCAAGTCACTACCCGAACCAGTAGCCACTTACAGAACCAAATACCAACACTGTTAATCTACTTGGTTATTAGTCCAAATTATACTGAAACTGGCTAGTTTTCAAATAATCAGCTCACTAGATAACCACTATAAGCATCCAATGAACACAGGGAGGTTCCAAGCAGGATAGAGGGAAAAATATTAACTGCTCCTTCACTGATAACCAAAGCTAATCTGTCAGTAGGAAATCAATGACCACCCGGCCCTTGGTGTTAAAAAGAATGTTGGCTGTTATCCAGTTTAATGTTTGCAAAGGTAAAGAGTTCTGAGGGCTAAAAGGGAAAAGCCTTGTCCAACATCACAAACTCAAAATCTACCTTGAACTTGGTCCTCTTAACCAGTTTGGGTCTCTCCCTTCTAACCGGGACAAGATGACAATGACCCGCAAACCTGAGGTCCGATTGAGAAATATAGTCGCAATGAGGAGCTTCCAAGGATCATGGAAAAGTATTTCTTGAACAAGATTAAAAGGTGACCGAGGAGGGGTCCATTTCTTGAAGGCTTTGCGTCTTGGCGGGCTAAGAGCTACAAAAACATAGGGCTGTCAAAGTTGTTCTCATAGAAGTCTTGGACAACCCCCCCCCCCCCCCCCGTTCTGCTTGGGGAAGGGTGGGTACCTTCTTTGTTGTACTTGCTGGAAAAATACAGGCTTGTTTTCCTTTTTTCCACTTGTGTTCGTGGGATGCTGTCTTCTGAAAAGCAAAAATAGTTTATAGTCTATGGTTTAGGGAATGCCGGGGCTAGCCTAGGCTACATAAATTACCCAAATTCTACTAATATCCTATTAGTTGAGCATTATCTGATCTCCACTTTATCCATAAGGAAATTGAGGCACAGAGAAGCTAAATGAGTCCCAGGTCACACAGCTAATGTGAGAGTGGAAATCCAGGCAGGCTAGCTCAAGAGCCTGTGCCCTTTACTGGTGCCCTATGATTTATTCACAGTATGGAAAACTGCAACAGTCTGAATATTCTAATATTTTTGTACAATGTGGTCATTGTTGAGACTCTATCATGAATATTTTCTACTGACATTTACTTCAAAACGGAAAAAAAGAGGCAAGATTCTACACATGACCTCAACTTTATACACATGAATTTTTATGTGTATGTATGCACACACATAAAGAGACACTAAGAATAGAATTGAGATGGTACAGTGGTTGTTAGAAGTGATAATTTCTCTTTTCTTCTGTAATTTCCCTGCACACTTGAAAGGTTCTCCAGTTATATTTACCAAAAAGGAGGTACACAGGAGAAGCTGAGGAAGAACTGTGAGCTTGATGCCAGCCTGGGCTACCCAACAAGCTTCTGGAGAGACTGCTTAGCACTAAGAGTACTTGCTGCTCTTCCAGAGGGCCTAAGTTCAGTTCCCAGTACCAATGCTGAGTGGCTCACAACTGCTTGTAACTCCAGCTTTAGGGAATCTAATACCCTTTTCTGTCTTCTGTGGCTACCCACACATATATGGCATCTACACCCACCCAGTCACCCACATATACAAAATAAAAATCTTAACCAATATTATCAAACCTCTAAGTTTCAGTCTCTCAAGATGAAATGGTCATAATACTCCCTTTAGCTACACCCTCTGAGTATCAGTTAGTATCTTACATTTGCATATTATAAAACCGTCTTTTTTCACTTCTTTTTACCTCACAATTTTGTTATTGTTTTGAGACAATGTCTCATGTAGTCCAGGCTCACCTCAAACTTACCATGTAGCTGAGGATGGCCTTGAACTCATGATCTTTCCACATCTAACTCCCAAGTGTTGGGACTATAGACATGTGACACCATACTTGTACCTTATAAAATTGTTTAAATTTAATTTATGCATGTTACATGTGTGTAGATACCTGTGGAGGTCAACAGAAGGCATTAGATCCCTTGGAGCTGGAGTTATAGGCAGTTATGGGCCACCTGATATGAGTGCAGGGAACTGAACTTGGGTTTTCTGGAAAAGCAGGAACTACTGAGCCATCTCTCTAGCTGCTTTCTTTTGTCTTTATAGGAAAAACAGAACTAATTTGGGGTATTCCTTTATTTATTTATTTTTTTAAATTTATTTTATTTATATGATGAATACACTGTAGCTGTCTTCAGACACACCAGAAAAGGGCATCAGATCCCATTACAGATGGTTGAGAGCCACCATGTGGTTGCTGGGAATTAAACTCAGGACCTCTGGAAGAGCAGTCAGTGCTCTTAACCGCTGAGCCATCTCTCCAGCCCCCTGGGGTATTCCTTTAATTTTCAGAAACTAAAGTTTAAAGTAGTTACCAGAAAATGATACCAGAGTTGACTGAACACTGCCCCAAGTATCCAGGTCTCCACATAATGATGTCAGTGGCTTTTGCTATTCTAGTCTGGGCAGAGAAAGCCCAGAAGAACGTGTGAAACAGAACAAAGGAAACTGATCTTATGAGTACTTGATGTTTTTCATGGGTTCCCACACTAACTAACCAGCCTCCTTTATTACCTGTTGGCTTGGTACTTTCTAGCCAAGCAATGATCATTCTATTGGGCACCTAGTACCCAACAGCATTTCCTCTTACACTGAGAACTAGACTCAGTATAGGATGATCTGGATACTTCCATATTAGTCAAGAGAAGATGCTTTTAATTTTTTTTTTTTTTTGGTTTTTCAAGACAGGGTTTCTCTGTGTAGCCCTGGCTGTCCTGGAACTCACTCTATAGACGAGGCTGGCCTTGAACTCAGAAATCCACCTGCCTCTGCCTCCCAGATGCTTTTAATATTTAACCTACCCATTATAATTGCAGTATATATATACAATTCAGTGCTTATAGAAGCTCAAAAGACATACATTGAAGAATTCTTATCTATTTCCTAGGTATATGTGGCCATCATTAAAGACGCATCAATCCCAGGCACAGAGAAGAAGCACAATTATGGATGGAACTGGAAGCAAAAATCAAGCGTTACCCTGGTTCCACCAATCTGTGCAGGCTGTGTTCCCAAAGGGATCTAAGTAAAATTAAAATTACTATTCTTCTTTAAGGGAGTTATTCATTATGCCATAACAGTATAATGAATAACCCAGAGCTGCTCAGATCTTTTTATCTATTATTCACTGAGGCATTGTATAGGCAAAACTGCCAAGCCCAGGACTCTTGTGTGAAGAGCACAGTACAAATAATACATGAACTAAGTGATTATACTTTTGAATTATTGAAAGCTCCAGGGCCTTTTAGAGAAGCATCAGGCTATAACAGAAGAAAAAAAAAGAATGTGATACAGATGAAATTAAATTGGAAGTCACACAGCAGCAGCCCAGGAGGGGCAGGAAGATGCTGACTATTCTTGGCCAGTTTATAAAAGGAATCTTATCTACATTCTTCACAGAGAAATTTCCTTACAGTCTTAATATTGCTGCCAAAAAAGAAGACAGCAAGTGTAGAAAACTCTACCTCTTAGCTGCTGTCCAGGGAGAGATGGTAGCAGTCATGACACACCAGTCTTCCTTTGCTGCGCATCCTGGCTGTAGCCAGCTGATTACCTCTCTGCTATAATTAAGGGCTTGATGACCAAGCTCAAAGATCAGTTACTGGGCGGAGATGTGGCTCAGTTGAGAGTGCTTGCCTACCACACATTAAGCCCTGGGTTCTGTGCCCAGCATCACATCAACTGGCATAGTGGCACATGCTTTTAATTCCAGCACCCAGCAGGTGAGGGTACAATTTCAAAGGTCTCTTCAGCTACACAGACCAGGCTATCTGAGATACATGAAACCCTGTTCTCAGAAATCACTTAGAGAGAGCAGATATTGAGATCAACTGGGAGAATATATCTGATGTGTGGCTCTTCTTCACTATACTCCCTACCTCATCACATCCAGGCATGAAATACAAGGTCCGGTAGGGTAAACAGTTCACCACACAGCTAACAGAACTTTCATGCATGGAGTACCTTGAAATGTCTCAGAAGTAAAGTGTTTCTTGGCTTGTGAGCAGCTGGGCATTTCAGAGCCACCCTGTAAAACGTTGATATGCAAATGTGCCTCCCCCTCTTCATCTCCCTTTGATCTGATATCCTCTGATTCTAAAGAAGTCTGCTCACGGGTTGCATCACCTGCTGCTTCCGTTGAATGTAATTTGTTTGTGATGGCAGAAGTTACTTGTGTGAAACAAAGATTCGATCCTGGGCTTAGTGATTCTTCCTGTCCCAGGCCCCTTTCTTCCCTAGCCAGGCTGACAGTCTCCCTTACACAGGCATCTGCAGAGCAGAGGGTTCTGTTGAGTTGACTTTCTTGTGGAACCAGCTCACTATCAGCACCCGCTTTCTGAACCACAGATCCTCTTTTTCTGTTTCTTCGAGTAGAATCTGAGAGACTCTTCCTGCACCTTTGTTTGGTTTTCTGACTTGCAATTCCTTTCGAAACAGTCACCTTTCTTTTGGGCTTTCTCCTCCTCCCAGAGTCAGCATCCTGAATGCCCTTATGTTCTTTCAATAGCAAATGAGCAGAGTTACAGTTGGACAGTCTGCTGCTATCTGGCGACTCTGAATTACCACTGGGCAGAGGCAACACATCTATTTTACACTTGTTTCGTGTCCTGAGGTTCTGCTTTGAAATGTCAGTTTCATTTGGCTGCTGGGAAGTCAGAGTTGCCAAATTTTGGTGTTTATAACCTAGATTGAGGCCACCTTTAGACAGTACAGTAAAATCAAAATCTTCAGGCTTAAGAAAAGTCTCTCCATTTTTGAGAAGATAATTAGCAAGTGAGCGTTTTGATCTGAACTTCAATCCTTGTGGGCTACAAAAAAAAAAAAAAAAAAAAAGTGACTTTTAAAAAGAACTGGATCACATTTCAGATTTCCAATTAATAGTTTCTAAATGTCACCAAAGATATTTGGCATTTTAAAGTAACAAAAAGTGATAAATGGCCCTTTTCAATAGATTCTTCTTCTATGATAGTATAAAATCAACATACAAATGTAGCTTAAATCCGAATGTTGAAAGTAGGATCAACACTGTGTATATGTGACTGTCCCCAAATCAGTTGATATAACCAGTGACACTGAAGGAACAGTAATGATTTTATAATACATGTTTTTTTAAGCGTGTGTGTGTGTGTGTGTGTGTGTGTGTGTGTATGTGTGTGGTGTATGCACGTGTATATGAGTGTTCTCATGTATACCTGTCCATGTGGAAGCCTCAAGTTAAAATTAGATGTCCTTGCTCACTTTATTTATTGAGACAGTGTTTCTTACTGAGCCCAGAACTCACTAAGTCCAGCTAGGATCCTATCTCTGGCTGCTGAGAGCCAGGATTACAGGCAGCTGCTGCACCTACTCAGCTCTGTAGATGGATTCTGGGGGTCTGACCTCTGGTCCTCATGCTTGCAATGACAAATGCTTTATTCCCTGAGTCATTTCCTTAGCCGGGAAACCTCATATTCTTGCTATCCTTTCCCATTTACAGAAAAAAAAAAAATCACTTGGCTGTATTGTTATTTTCCTCCCTAAATGCTTACCTGATAAAGTATACATCAAATCTTCCTGCAGTTCTTCCAGATAACCTTTGCTTCACAACTCTTTCCCATCCACTGGGGACAGGCTCGTGACATCCTGCTGCGGCAGTACAACTAGACAGAGTGGAGGCGGTGGGCTCCTGGAGAAGGGGGCTGCACTCACTGCTTCTCACCAGGTCCTTTCCATCTCCTCCCACTCCTCCCAGTCCTACAGTAACATCTTCCTTGCTGGAAAAACAAAAGCCAAGTGATGAAGTCATTTAAAATTTCTTTTACTCTGCTTCCTCAATTTCTACCCACAGCAGTATGGGACTGCATAAAATACAGATTAAAGTCAGTGAGCTAGTCCTGTGCCATGAGTATTGTTCCATCTCTGACAACTTCTTGTCCTTCACCATGGGTGTCCTCTTCCACCTTGGTTTTTGAGACAGGGTTTCTTTGTGTAGCCTTGACTGTCTTGGAACTTGCTCTGTAGACCAGGCTGGCCTCAAACTCACAGAAATTCGCTTGCTTCTGCCTCGCAGATGTTGGGATGAAAGGCATGTACCACTACTGCCCGGCTCAACATGGGTTTTTAAATGTCAGGAAGCTCTACACCTTAACAGTTGAAGATACCTGCTAAACTTTTTTCTAATTCACACCATAGGGCTATTATAAAGGATTCTGATAAGAGTTGTTGGAAGTTTGAGATATGAGCCAGTAACTGGACTCTTCATCTGAGATCAGCCAAACTGCTTAAATGAATCACCCCTCTCCTGCAAACATGTAAGGGGAACACTTCACATATGTGTGTATTTTTGAGAAACAACAACTACCCCTTTCATAAAATGGTGTGGGGCCCTCCAAAAGGTACATAATTTCTGACAAGAACTTCCAAATCTCTTTCAATCTTGATTCTCATCACTTTGTGAGGTTAAAATTTACTCTCACTGGATGCTGAAAAGATGGCTTATTTGTTAAGAACACTAGCTGCACTTCCAGAGATCCTAAGTTCTATTCCCAGCACCCACACGATGGTTCACATGGGACCTGATGCTCTCTTCTGGTGTGCAAGACAAAACACCCATACACACACACACACACAGAGAAATAAATAAATCTTTAAAAAATTTTTACGCTTATTGACAAATTGTGTGACAACAAAATCAAATCACCTGCTGATCCCAAAACCCAGGCCTACCTAATACTTCTCCCATATTGTTATGGGGGAAATAGTTCCCACAAAACCTTCAGTGTAGTGGATCTCTTCCCCCTTTAAAGGAATTTATTCTTTTTTTTTTTTTTTGGTTTTTCGAGACAGGGTTTCTCTGTGTAGCCCTGGCTGTCCTGGAACTCACTCTGTAGACCAGGCTGGCCTAGAACTCAGAAATCCACCTGCCTCTGCCTCCCAAGCGTTGGGATTAAAGGCCCGGCTAGAAGGATCTTATAGGGAGACTAGGTAACTGAAACCTGAGGGAATCACTACAAACTGTTGGGTTAACAAAATGGGTCAAAATCCCAGCTCTGCTATTTATTATTAGCTGAGCTTCCAAAGAGAAAGTCACTTTGAGCTCAAAATCTCCTTTATCTGTAAAAAGGAAGTAACATTAAAAATTTTTTTTTGCTTTTGAGACAGGATCTTATGCACCCCAGGCTAGCTTTGAACCCATATCGTACCAGAGCCTCATCTTCAACTTCTGATCCTCCTGCCTTCACAGGCATATGTTGCCAAGCCCGGATATTCGGTGCTGACGCTCGAACCCACGGCTTTGTGTTTACTAGGTAAACACTACCAACTTAGTTAAATGCCCAGACCTTAAAATTGTTTGAGCAGCCAAGTTTTAGGACATGCAAATAAGTGCATCATTTTAGCCTGGACAACAACAGTAGCTTCCTCTGTGACTTTTCATAGGGCTCTTTCTGAGGGGCCCTTCCGGCCCAGACTAACCTGCTTGCATCACAAAACCTCCCTTGTCCTCCAAGCTCCCAGTCAGTTCGGCCAAGGAATCGGGTACACCCTAGTCTGTTTTCACAGGACAACAGCTCTAGATATCCGTCACCTTGTGTTGAAGGTTAGGAAGACCCACACAAGAGCGACTCCTCTAAAGCCCGAGAGAGGTTTAAAAACTTGCCAGAGGTCCGAAGGCAGGTCTGGAACTAGGCTCTCTCCAGCGGCGACGGAGGGGACTTTGTTGTCCCCAAGGTTTGGGCTCTCCATCCCGGCTGCTTTGGTCGACTGGGGCAGCAGCTCCAGGCCGAGAGGTGGAGTAAAACACAACTCAAAACACTGGGCCGAATCCAAACACTGACGTAAAAGTCAGTCAATCCCAATCCACACAGCAACCTTCCCGCCACTGCTTCGGCTACAGACGCCACAGCCAGGGTCCCGCCAATCAAACCCTCCGTCATCAAGACTCCCCGCCCCACCCACCTTCTTCGACCAATCGCTCAGGTCATACTTAACGCTTCCGCCTCCTAAGTCCCTGCGTGCTTAGCACTTCAGCGGAGGAGCCAGGTTCCCGTTTGGACATGCGCACTTAGAACTTTGCGAACTCAACGCGCGGTACATTGCGCATGTGCGTTGCTAAGGGTAGCTCAGGTAGCCGAAGTGGTTTGTGGAGAGAAGCCTGTTGCTGCTGAGGCTGGGAGGAGGGGCCCGAGGCGTGAGGGAAACGGCAATGAGGGCCGTGTTGACGTGGAGAGACAAAGCGGAGCAGTGGTGAGGAGCGGGAAGCTCGGGGATGGCGGCCAGGGGGAGGGGAGGGGAGGGGGGGAGGCGGCGGGAACCGGCGCGTTGCCATGGCAACGGGCCTGCGGCCTGGGCCGAGGACTCTGATTCTGTGCCTTCAGTTCCCCAATGGAAAGAGAAACCGAGATTCCCGGAGGGGGTTAGGGACCACCTGAGGGTGGCGGTCTGCTGGAGCAGTGTATATGTCATCATCATCCAGTCTCGCGTCTCTCTTCTCAAAATCTCTCTTGGACTTCTCTCACCCACCACAATGTTTTCTCAGCTTTCTAACCTTTGCTACATTGTCAAAGTGCCCACACTTTTGTTTATCTGACATTTAAGTTTCTTCTGTTTTGTTTGTTTGTTTTTGAGATAGAGTCTCACTTTAACGCTCTGGCTGGTCTGGAAATCGCTATGTTGACCAAGCTGGCATTGAACTCAGAGAGATACGTCTGCTTCTGCCTCCCCAGTGCTGGGATTAAAAACTTCAAGCAGGAACAGTGTGAATAACTTGCAACTAGGTACTGTTAAACGAGAGCGTGTCCACCTGAGCTGAGACCTACTGTGTTTAAGCAGGACATTTCCATGTAAGGTCAGAGAAACATGTAAGATGTGCATCGAATCAGGATATTCTCCTGATGAGAAAGTTTGAAGAGTATTTTCAAAATTAGTACTTAAGAGTGAGCTTAATTTAATACTTAATTAAAATACTGCATATTAAAGCTTAGTATTTAAGAGTGAGCACTTCGAGTAAGCATAAGGACCAGAGTTCTGATTCCAGCATCTACATAAAAGCCAGGTATGGTCCTATGTAAGCCTGTAACGGTGGTACAGAGGGGAGCTGAGACAGGATGATTGATAGGGTTTGCTGGCCACCAACTTAGCCAAAAAGAGGGGGGCTCCAAGTTAAGGGGGAGGACCCTGCTTCAGAGTAACAAGTCAGAAGAGGAGAGGTGCACACATGATGCCCTCTGGCCTCTGCAGAACACATGTACACACAACATGAATATTCATGCACGTTTTATATGACATATACACACATTGCACATAAGCAAATAAAAATAGTTTGAAAGGGATGGAAAGAAAGCTGGGCCCAAGTGTAATCCCTGTATGCCTGGAGGAGGAAGCAGGAGGATATGGAGTTCTTAGCTACATAATGAGTTCAGGGTGAACCTTGGCTCTGTGAGACCATGTCTCAAAAAACAAAAAAAACTGGATTGGGGAAATGCCTTATCAGACAAAAGCACTTGCTGCCCAGTGATGAAACCTTGTAGAAGAAGAAAACCAATTCCATAAAGTTATCCTCTGACCTTCATACCAGTTCCATGGCATGTGTACCCCCAGATCATTTACACACGCAGTGTTACATATAAATATTTTTTAAAAAATGGCCAGGCATGGTGGCACATACCATTAATCCCAGCACTTGGGAGGAAGAAGCAGGCAGATCTCTGAGTATGAGACCAGCCTGGTCTACAAAGTAAGTTCCAGGACAGCCAAGTCTATACAAAGAAACCCTATCTTGGGCTAGAGAGATGGCTCAGTGGTTAAGAGCACTGACTACTCTTCCAGAGGTCCTGAGTTCAATTCCCAGCAACTACATGGTGGCTCACAACCATATATAATGGGATCTAATTCCCTCTTCTGGTGTGTCTGAAGACAGCTCCAATGTACTCATATATGTAAAAAATAAATGCTTAAAAAAAAAAAAGAGGTCATAGTTCTGCTCTTTCCCAGGGAAGATTATTTAAAAAGAAAGAAAGAAAGAAAGAAACCCTTTCTCCTCAGAAGAACAAAAACAAACAAACAAACAAAAAAACCAAAAAAGAGAAAGAAAAAGAAAAAAAAGATACTAAAAAAAGTTTTAAAAAG
Organism: Uromys caudimaculatus; assembly: GCA_028551405.1. NCBI lineage: Eukaryota > Metazoa > Chordata > Mammalia > Rodentia > Muridae > Uromys > Uromys caudimaculatus. The sequence continues at coordinate 29,936,409 of CM052700.1, read as the reverse complement.
AGAATGATAATAGATGTCATCTTAATTAATTCAGTGTGATTTGATGTCCTACTCTATTTTGTCATGAAAATCCACCAGCCGGGAACACATTTCAGGAAATTCTGACTTATTGAATAATTCTCAGCTTGACTCAGAGTCTTCCGAGATGGTCTGTTGTGCTTCACACCACTCTTTCTGTCTTGAGGCCTTTCCTTGTGCAATACTGAGATCCTAAACGTCCCTGAAGGTTCACTTTGGAGGAACTTACACAAATAACAGCTAATACTAGGGCATGACGCCTTTAATCCCAGTATTCAGGAGGCAGAGGCAGTTGGATCTCTAAGTTTGAGGCTAACCTGGTCTACATAGTGAGTTCCAGCACAGCCAACGGCTACATAATGAGGCAAACAACCACACAACCAAACGAACAAAAAAGATCACCCACAGCACAAGCTGGCAATAACTGGCAACCAAGCATTGGCTTCCACGCCAGAGAGCAATAGAGAGTAGCAAGGACTATGGCAAACTGGAAGACTCCCACTCTGTGTGAAAGGGGCAGCTGCTGCTTTGCTTCTGCCAGTTATCATGGGTAGAAATTTGGCCTGGTGTGTGCAGATCTTCCTATTTTTACCAGAAGCTAGGAATCTGCATTTTAAGTGTGAAATGTCCTAATTTTTAAATGTTGGCACCTAATTAGAAAAAACAAAGTAAAACACCATGTGAGCCAAACAAAACATTTGCTGGTCAAATGCAGCCTGATCTGCTCTTGTTCTCAACCCCTGGCACAGAATTTTGTTCATTCCACTCTTGTGGTATTTAAGAGTCTGTTGGGTATAAGAGTTATTTTTTTAATCTGTTTATCCCAGAAATCTAGAAATCTTGTAAAAGCAATGGCTGTATTTTATTTTCAAATGTTTCTGGAGCCTGTTAGTATTTAGTGAGTAGATGTGTGTGTCCATAGAGGAATAACCAAGTGAATGGCCAGTGAAGACTGGCTAGCTGCTTAGGACTATTACAGATTTGAGACAATCTATTAGAGTAGGAGGTGCAGAGATTCTATAGGCCAGCGGCCCGATGATGGCTGCATATGCCAGCTGATGTAATGGAACAGAACAGAACAAAACTCACACTTAGATACAATCCAGCAATCCCAGACGCCCTTGACTAGCCCCCGCCCCCAGTCAGCCACAGGCTCCTGCTTTGTGCTTTTGCTTCTGGTCTGTTCTTCACCCAGCAAAAGAACTCACTCAAGACCTGTTACTGTGATTCTGTTGCTCTGCTCCTCATATCTTCTCATATCTTTTGCTGGTGGTCCCCTGGCCTTCTTGCCTCTAGGCTTGCTAACATTTAGATTATGTTTTGGAGCTTAGCCAAAGACTCCATTTTCCTACCCAAAGATCCTTCTTAACTGATTCTTTCCATCTCTTCTCTCCCTCTCCCTTCCCATCCCCCCTTTGTTCTTTTTTTGGGTGTGTGATGTGCAAGCATGTGTGTATGCAGATGAACTTGACTGTGCATGGGCATGAGTAGGTCAGAGGTTGACATTAGTATCTTCCTCTATTTCTGTCCACCTTATTATTTTTATGTTATGTAATGCGTAGGTGTTCTGCCTGCATGTATGTCTGTGCACCACCTGAGTGCCTGGTACCAGCAGATGCCCAGAGAGGCAGCCAGATCCCCTGGAACTAGAGTTACAGACAGTTGTGAGCCACCATGTAGGAGCTGGGAGCTCATGTCCTCTACAAGAGCAGAGCTGGGAACCCATGTCCTCTACAAGAGCAGAGAGTACTCTTAAACGATGTGCTATCTTTCCAGACCCTGATCTTATTTTTTTTTTTTTGAGATAAGGTTTCAACAGTGAATTTGAATTCATCATTTAAGCTAGACTGGGATCTGCCTGTTTCCACATCTCAGTTGCTGGGGTGGTAGGTATGACTTGTGCCCAGGCTTTACATGGAAGGCTGGGGATCTAAACTCGGGTTCTCATGCTTGCTTGCAGAGCAAGCACTTTACCCATTGAGCTATCTCCTGGCCTCTAAATGCTTTCTCTCTTCATCCTTTCTTTCTGAACTTTTATCTTCCTTCCTTCAATATGCTGCTCTCCTGGGGCTGGAGAGGTGGCTCAGTGGTTAAGAGCACTGACTGCTCTTCCAGAGGTCCTGAGTTCAAATCCCAGCAACCACATGGTGGCTCATAACCATCTGTAATGAGATATGACACCCTCTTCTGGTGTGTCTGAAGACAACTACAGTGTACTTACATATAATTAATCAATCAATCAATCAATCTTTGTGCCGGAGCAAGAAGGAAAGTAAATAAATAAATATTGCTGCTGTAGGTTCATCTCAACCACAATGCCTTATTAGGCTAACCCGCATTATTCCAGGCAGGCTAGCTAGCATTGAGAGATACTGTGATTGATTGAGGAAGCTAGGGGTGTGGTTCAGTGGTTTAGAGCTTGCCCGGCATGTGTGAGGCCCAGCATTCTTAGCACCACATTAAAAATTTAATGAAGTGATATAATTTGTCTGAGATTGCAAATCCCTGCTACACAGGAGGCTAAGACTAGGAGATCTTTAGCCTTGGAGAGAGCTCGTCTCAGAAAAAGTAGAGGGAAGTCTTGGGCTTCAAGTATGGGGTTGTCGAGGGAGGACAACAAAGAGTAAACAGAGTGGCATGTGTGACTTGTAGTGGGTTTGAATGCACCTTGGGACTTGTATTTAGAGGACAGTTGGCAGGGCTCACTTCTTGTCTCTCAGCAGTGGAATCTGAGCATGCAGGTTTGACAGTTTATCTTTATCATAAAAGAGGACAACTTGGGAGAGAGCCTGCCATGGTAACACAGACTGCCAGAAAGCTGCAAGTCTCCAGCCCTAGAGTATGCTGGCTGAGGCTAGATGGTCATGTGAAGGGAGCGTTTGCCCAGGGTGGGGTGTTAGATTCCATGATAAAGTCTGAGTCCTTTCCAATTTGGGAATTCTGTGATGTTTTGATATCATTAAAACCCTAGGGATGGGGTTTAAACATAAAATCCTGGCAGGTTGCCAGCTATGATCAGTGTGTCAGGCCCCTGGTCTAACATACAGTGTAAAACTTGGTTATTGCCCTCAGGTTGAAGACAAGTGTATTAAGGAGGTATGTTATAAAGCTGTCAAATAGCAGAAGACTATGTGCTTGAGAGTCTAAACTGAATTGTTTAGATTCCAAGTACAGCAAGAGAGCCGGGCAGTGGTGGTGCATGCCTTTTTAATCCCAGCACTTGGGAGGCAGAGGCAGGCCGATTTCTGAGTTCGAGACCTGCCTGGTCTACAGAGTGAGTTCCAGGACAGTCAGGGCTATACAGAGAAACCCTGTTTCAAAAAACTAAAAAAAAACGAAGTACAGCAAGAGTTGAATTGGGGCAGCAGAGTGCTTGCTGCCCTTCCTGTTATTGGCCCCATGTTTGGTTCCCAGCACCCATGTTGGGCGATGCATAATCACAAATTAGATATGTATGTTGTAACTTAAGAAAGTACATTTCAGGATATCAGAAAGTAAACTTTCACATCTGAGAAGATTGTTCAGACTTAGCACAAATAAACACCAGACATGGAGATGGCTTAGTAGGTAAAGGTGCTTCCTACTTTTTTTTTTTTTTGGTTTTTCGAGACAGGGTTTCTCTGTGTAGCCCTGGCTGTCCTGGAACTCACTCTGTAGACCAGACTGGTCTCAAACTCAGAAATCCACCTGCCTCTGCCTCCCAAGTGCTGGGATTAAAGGCGTGTGCCACCACTGCCCGGCTAAGGTGCTTCCTACCAAGTCAGATGACCTGAGTTGATTCCTGGGACCAACACGATACTCTGGAGAGAACCAACTCCTGCTAGTTGTACTCTGATCACACATGTACTCCAGCATTCATTTGCCTCCTAAAATAAATAGGTAAATGCAAAAGAAAAATGAGCTGAAGCCAAGAGTGGTGGCACATGCCTATAATGCCAGCACTTGAGTAGTGGAGGCAGGAGGATCAGAAGTCAAGGTCATCCTCAGCTACATCAACTATATGGAGAGTCTGGGACCAGACCAGACCAGACCATTTTATACATGAGACTGTGTTCAAAAGCAACGACAAAAAAAAAAAAAAAAAAAAGCTAGATGAAGTGGTTTACATCTGTAGGTTCAGCATTTGGAAGGAGTATCATAAGTTCAAAGCCAGCCTAGGCTACAAAAGAGTCCTAGATCAGCCTGGGCCAGAGTAAGACTCTGCCTCAACAAACAAATATAAGTAGAACTAATTCAGCCACTGTCAACTCTTGGAGAAGAGGTCCAAGAATCATTATGACTGGTCCAGATGTGTACAGGCAGGAAGGAAGCCATACCAAGGACTAGATGAAAGGTGCAAACCGATTCCAAGCTAATGTCTCAGCATGAAGATACACAGATGCCAGGTACTTTACACAAGGCTGGCCCGTGACCCCTGGCATAAGGAGGCAGCTCTCTCTACCTTGTTTTATAGAAAGGGTGAAATTCAGATAGGTCAGCTTTCCTGGCCCCAGTTCCCCTCTACTTTTTAGCCTTCCACTTGCTTTTTTGAATGTGAAACATGTCAGGGAAGCCCAGGCCTGTTACCACAAAACAGTGAGGAAGGATAAAGCAGAACTCGGGCCAGGATTTGATACAGAGTGCAGTATGCTGAGCTGGAAAGCCAGACAGGCCTCTGTCAGCCAGCTGTGTAACCTTTCATTTCCTCAGTGGACCCGCCCCGTCTACTTCACCGTGCTGCGATATGTGCATGTGGGGTTAGCATAGCTTTCCCTGTCACAGCTCTCAACTGTTTGCAAGTGTGAAGAGCTTTTATTCAAATCCCAGCAACCACATGGTGGCTCTTAACCATCTGTAATGAGATATGACACCCTCTTCTGGTGTGTCTGAAAACAGCTACAGTGTACTTACATATAATTAATCAATCAATCTGACCCTCTGACATGTCTTCTCAGACTCTCCACATGACCCCCACACAAAAACACAGGAAGTAAATAAGGTAATACTAACACTACAGAAAGGAGGATGGGGGAAGAGAGGTGGTGAGCAGAGGGCACTGGGCTTCAGTTAAAGTGGAGGAATATATTTCAGCAGCCTCCTGAGGGCCACAGTTATATAGTGTATATTTCAAAATGGCTAATGGATAGATTTTTAATATCTCATTGCAGTAAAGATGTCTTTGAGGTGATAAACATGTTAATTAGCTTTTTGCAATATATATATTTATATATTATATAAACATCATGTTGCACCTCATAAATACACACAATTATTATTTTTCAGTTACTTTCCAAATTCTACATGAAATGCCTTGAGTAAATGATAATACTTTTTTTTTTGTTGGGAGGGGTTCTGAGAAGGCAAGAAAGCCATTATGAATTGCTTCATCAACCATGATATACACCAGTAGCAATAATGAGGGCTACACAGCCTGAGGGTTGACACATGGGCTTTAGGGCTCGGCTGCTGGAACCAGAATCCTGGCTTCACCTCTTTTCTGCAGCAGTTTACTTTCAGGCAAGTTGTTTAACTTTGTAGTTTTCTTATCTGTAAGATAGGCTTAGAGATAAGGTTGAGAGAATTTACACAATTGAGCATTTAAACTGTATCCTGTACGCAGTAACAAATGTACTTAATAAATGTCAGCCACTGGAAAAGCATCCAGAAAAACATTGACATACCTGGCAATAATCCAAGCGAGTAGAGGCAGTGCAGTAGGGTGGTTAGGATCCCAGGCTTCAGAGGCCCTTTTACTTGCTGGGTATGTGAGGCTTCTCAGCCTGAACCGTGCTGTTGTCTATAAAGCAGAGCCCACTTTGTCCTTTCATGACCACAGTAGAGTTGTTTCAGAAACCTCAAAGACACCAAGCTGACAGATGTTCAAGTCCTCTCTTTCAGACAGCATAATATCTGTATAGAGACTTGCAGAGAGCCTAGACCCGCCACTCTGCTGTTACAGAGTAATGATAAGGGGAAAGAGCATGTGCTCACTACAGACATGGTTCTTCCTTGAGGGTATGTGTGTGCGTGCTTGTGTGCCTGCATATATGAGTGTGTGTGTGTGTGTGTGTGTGTGTGTGTGTGTGTACACCCACAAGGTCTGATTGTGTAGCCCCGACTGGCCTGGAACTCACTATGTAGACCAGGTTGGCCTTGAACTCACAGAGTTCTGCCTTTGCCTCCTGAGTGCTGGGATTTTAAAAACTATTTAAAACTTTAACAATATTTTTGATCAACAGTTATTTGAATTCATAGATGAAGAATTCACTGGACAGAGGGCTGACTTTAATCATCCTTGCCCCACAGGTTTATTGTGAAGATGAAATAAAATTGTGGTTGAAGAACTAAGGGATATGATAATGTGAAAAGTGTGTTTTCAGACCCCTGACAAGTCTGTGCGGTTTATTTCAGTCATGAAATATGTCCTGGTGGACACTCACTGCCCTGTCACTATTCTCTTCAATAGTGACTTCTGGCTGGGACACTGGAGAATCTGTGATGCTGGTCTGATAGCCCCACACCACCACCTTGGACATAATCAGGTGGTTGAGTCTAGTCTCGTTATTTCCACTCTTTGCTGTCTCCACTTGGCTTGATTTCTTTTCCTAAAGCTGTACCTGCCGCTCTTCCGCATGGCTCAGAGTTGCCCCTCATTCTGATCCTGTGTTGTTCTTCATGGAGCTTCTCTTCCCAAGGTGGAATTCGGGTCTTCCTTGAGCCGTGCAAAGCAGCACAGTTTCCGTGCAGCTCCCTCAGCAGTCTCACACTATTCCTCGTTATTTCACCCACACTCAGAGGGCCTTGATTATAAAAGACCATTACATGCACATCCGTATGAAAGCAAGCAAGCAAGCAAGCAAGCAAGCAAGCAAGCAAGCAAGCAAAACACAGCCGTACTTCACTGACACGTAGAAGAGCATCAGAAATACAGAGAGATTAAAAGGTGAAAAGGATATTCCTTAAACTTGGTGCCATGGGAGTCCTTGGCCAACATGTCTGCTTTATAGTTTCCAACTCAAGTGGAAATTCCTAGAGGCAGAAAGAGACTCCGCCAAGCTTCCAACCCCCCCCCCCCCCACTGTGTCTTTTGGTGCCTTACACCTAACAAGTACTTGGTAAATATCTGTATAGCTGTCCTGCCTCACGCTCTAGCTGGTGTGTCCTGCCTTTCTATGGCATGATTGGAAGCGCCTGTGCCCTCAGCTGTTGACCCTTTGAATCATTTCTGGCTTCTGGACGAGAGGAAACCAGGACTGAGCTGACTGCCGGGCAGATTACGATTGAATGGGCTGCCAAGGTGTGGTGGTTGAGTGGAATTTGCAACCAGATGCAATTTTTAGCCATTATTTTTCCCCAGCACACACACAGTGTTTCATAATGGACACAAAGTTTGCTTTCTTGGCCATTAGCAGACCTCATCCTTTCGGTTCCTAATTGTCTTTTTGTCTCGTCTCCTGTTAGCATCCACGACCTTGCATTTAAGCCTGATGGGACTCAACTGATCCTGGCTGCAGGGAACAGACTGCTGGTAGGGTTTGCCTGTCTCCATTCTGAGTGCTCTTCCCCCTCCCTCTTGGAAGTACTCTGAAATTTGACTCCCTTTTTTGAGATAAAAAAGGCAAGGGCGGAAAACCCAGCCATTACTTTTTAATAAGGAAGGAAATGGCCCATTTAAAACAGGTAAGTAAACCGTCTGTCAGATGGGAACCCATGAACAATGCCTCCTTTGGAGTCATTTGTCTTTCCCCTTTGAGACACTCATGAAATGGTTGCAGATAATTAATCAAAATGCCTTTGAAACTGAGTGGGTGTCAGTTCATATTTTGTTGGACCAAAGTGAATTAACAAGGCTAAAGTTTATCCTTCTATGTGAAGCCAGAAAGCCTGACCTCCACTTCTGGGCTCTGCTGCCCCTAAACAATTCCATATGAATGCTGTCCCATTGTTCATAGTTTCAAAGGTCACAGGCGCCCTCTGGAACCTATCCTGGTACATAAGAGTACTCTTCAGAGACACCTTTCTGTTTGACCCAAAACCTCTGTGATAGCTCTTCCTCTCCCAAGACACTGTCTTCCTCTCTGCTGTGCCCAGATACACAGACTGACTGATGTCCATGTTCTGTGTGCTAACTGCATAGTCTTAGAATTGTGGTTGGGTTGTTCTGCAGACTTCTTTCCAGGGTAAACAGCATAGATCCTTTTCACTCTCCGTCCTGGTTTCCTCCTCCAGTCTTCTGTCTGTGTGGGAGAGCTCTGTCCTCATTTCTCAGATGCTGTGTTTTTTACATCTCCACATATTTGGCCATGTTGCACAACTATAAACTATTCTAAATGCACATTGCAGCTGGGTTTTATAACACTCCCTCCCACTTGCAAACCCCATGTTTGTTAGATCTGTGACTTTCAGACCATGGTAGCAAGTATGATGCATCTGTGTGGTGCTGACACTAGTGTCAGTGTTGTCCCTGACAGTTAACCATGTTGTCCACCAGCTCTTTGTAGGTGCTGGCTTTGTTGATGAGGGCCTGCCTTGATGGATCATTCATCCAAGCCCATGTAAGAATGAGTGAAATGTACCAGGGCCTGGTTGTGGAGGCTCATAATCTCAGCTACTTGAGAGGTGGAGGCAGGAGGATCAAAGGTTCAAGGCCAGCCTGGGCTGCAGAAGGAGTTCAGAGCCAGCCTGGGCAACTTAGTCAAACACTGTTTCAAAATAAAAACTAAGAGAGAAGGCTGGAAATATAGCTCAGAAGCCGAGGGCTTGTCTGGCATTGTACAGTGCCCCAGATACTGTTTCCAGTCCTGGGTGGGAAGACAAGGGGGTGAGTGAATGGGTGAAGTTTGCAGAACTTCCCTGGAGTGAGAATCAGTGTTGTTGCTGTTTCTCAGCATTGATGGTATGCTCCTGGCCACACAGAGCATAAGCTGGACCTCCACTTCCTGCTTGCCCTGCATTAAGACGGAGCCATTCTTGTTATGCAGTGCTGTCTCTACTTGATACTAATTTAGCAAATCAACAACTGTTGTGTTATAAAAACAAAAATAGCAGCAGTAGCACCCTGCAGGAATTCTGAATAATGGATGTCACACAGATAATCGATATTTTTATCCCTTTTGACAGGTTTATGACACCTCTGATGGCACCTTACTTCAGCCCCTGAAGGGACACAAAGACACTGTGTACTGTGTGGCATATGCAAAGGATGGTAAGGGGCTGATCTGGGTTCTGGTCTCTGCGATGGCCTTGTAGCTGCTCACTTTTCTACCTAGGAACTCCAGAGGGTATGACACAGCTTAGACTTTAGCTATTCACTGAAACAAGTTTGTTTGTTTGTTTGTTTCTTGTGGTGCTGGAGACTAAGCCAGGGCCTTGGGCACACCAGATAAATGCACAGCCACTGAGTTACAGCTCTAGTTCTTAGGTATCTGTGTGTCAGGCACTGTCTTAAGTGCTGGGTTCTTTCAGAGAACAAAATAGGAAAAGGGCTTGTCGGGAAGCTGGGAAGGAAGGAAGGAGGGAGCAGGCAACACACAGCATGAGCATAGTAAGATAACAAGTGGTAGGCTGATAGGCAGTAAGATGGACAGAATGTGAGAATTGGGAGCTGGGCAGGATGGAAGTCTAATGCACATCCAGTCTGATTGTGAGATGGGCCCATTCAGATAGGGCAGCTGAACAAAGACTTGCCAGACTGAGATGGAGAGATTTTGGCATTGGACATTTGAGAGAAGAGAGCTTCTCAAAGATGGAAGAGCCATTGAAGAAGCCCTTGGGTGGGAATGCACCTCTTGGGAGCTAGGGCAGAAAGAATTGGGGAGAAGTGGGAGAGGGCATAGAAAAGAACAGATCTGAGGTGACCAGATGGTGTGAACATCATCAGAACACTGGTTCTGATCCTCAGTGAATAGAGTGCACTGTTGGTGGGTCTGAGCAGAGTAGGGGGCAGATCTGGTTTCTATTTTATATTTGCCTTGGAAACAGCTTACCAAAGATGACGGGGTTCAGAAAGCTGATTGACAAGCATCTTTCATGACGGGTGACATTGGTCAAAGAAGTGGCAAGAAGCAAAGGATATTCTTTGAGTATGGAGCAGGTGGGATTTCCTGGTAGGTTGGACGTGGGTGTGAGCATTGCAGGCAGCCCACAACTTTTGACCTGAATGACTGAATGATGGAGTTACCTTCCACTGATGTGGGTGGTGTTGCCGGTGGGGCAGTTGCAGTGGAAGACCCAAAGTTCAGGTGTGCACATCTCCACTGTGGAAGGTTGATGTAGGAAAGAGGGCAGAAAATTGCTGCAATGCATTGGGCAAGTCGGGCCCAATAGGGCTTTGCTTCAGAAGGAGCAGTGGCAGGTGGGCCCTATGAAGGTAGGAATCTAAAGGATCTCACTGGTTCTTCCATGGCTTTAGTGTAATGAGAAGCCACTGGAACTGAGAGTGAGGACTGGGAAGGAAGTGCTTGAGAGTTGGAGAGAAAAGGGAAAAAAAATGGCAGCCTCAGAGAGTGGGAGAATGAATGGACTTGGGGGTGCAGTGAGACCTCCAGGGACCAGAGGATGCACTTGAAGCCAGTGGTCAGGTGACATCATTTTGTGTGGCTTGTCTTCTGCAGCCACTCTGAGCTGCATGGTAGTAGGAGGAAAAGGGGTGGGTTTAGCCGGAGGAGCAGTTTTACAGGCGCAGTGAGGTGAGAGCAGAGCAGAGAGGACGCATAATCATAAGCAGTGGCCCTGAGATGAGTGGGGATGGGCTGGAAGGGGGGGGGAAGGGTGGTGGGGAGGGGGTGGATGCTTATGGGCTGGGGGTTATTATTCTGGGGGACCTGGGAGGCTGGGGGAAGAGGTGGTCAGAGTACTGTGTGAAATTGAGAGTGTGACTTAAATTCATGTGGACTGGGGACATAGCTGAGAGGGCGAACACTTGTCTAGCATTCTCTTGCTCAAGGCCCCGAGTTCCTTCCACAGCACAGCAAAAATTGAAGTAAAATGAAGAATAACAGATGGTAGGTAGGTATAGGTATATAGACAGATAAACAGACAAACAGACAGACAAAGTGCTATGCCATGGAAATTCTAATCTTAGCCCAACCCAAAAGCTGTCTTTCTTTTGTTAATTTATTGGAATGGGCAGATGGCTCACCAGGGTAAGACATGTACAGTGAACTTGATTTGAGTTTGACCCCTGGTAACCACATGGTGGAAATAGGGAACCTATTTTTGCAAGTTGTCCTTTAACCTCCAAATGTATACTGTGGCATGCATAAGTTCACACACATACACATCCACACACAAAATAAAATACCTAAATCAATGTATTATTATTGTGTGTGCACACACATATGGGCATGTTTTTATGGCACACATGTGGAAGTGAGAGGAAAACTTTATGGAGACTGTTCTCTCTGTCCACCTTTACTTGGATTCTGGGACTGAGCTCAGGTTATGAAGCTTGTGTGGCAAGTGCCTTTACCTGCTGAGCCCTGACTTTGAGCTCATTATCATCTCTGCTGCTTCCTGTGTCAGATGTAGGGCTGGAGATGATGCTCTGACTGCAGTCGGACTCCTTATATCCATGGGTACAAAGCTTAGATGAGCCTAAGACCCAGGCATGTAAGTCCTTTGGATGGAGGACTTCTCTAAGAATTAGATGAACGCCGTAGGCTGCTCTGCAGGTAAATGCACATCCTTCGTGTATATGCAGTGTCTTCAGCTCTAGCTGGACAGCCTCATTGATTCGCTTTGGGAGAACACTTAATGGATAAGCCCCAGGACAAGTAAGTGAGACAGCACATATCTCTTGCCTCATGGTCAGGTGTCTGTGCTGTGACAGTTTGAGTTCAAGTTGAGAGTGATGTTCCAAGGAGACCATGGCAGACTTCCGGGTAGCTGAATTAGTTGTACATAGGTGCAGAGGTTGCTGGGTTTCCTGGGTGTGAGAGAAACCCTGTGGCCTATGGCCCTGTGAGCAGTGACATTTGTCAGCACTCTGTAGAACTCTGTCACACATGTCATTCCATGTGACTCTTCTTGTAGCCTTCTGAAGCACGCAGCAAGGGCACTCTCACTTCCTCTGGCAGAGGGGCAAACAGGCCTGGAGCAATTACAGAGCCTGACTGAAGTCCTCTGACTACTGTGCCTGGGTCTTCCTGGTGTATCATGCTTTTTGTGACACATAATGATTAGGAAGTCTTAGTTCCTCCAAACTTATCTACACCGTTAGATCTGAAAATTGAGACATACAGATTGTGGTTGGTTTTATTCTTTAAGCCTGCTTGTTTCTGACTTATGAAGTTTCCTAAGTAATTAATGAGCTACTATGATTAAGGTGTGAAAGATAGAGTCCCCTTGTTCAAGAACAGCATAAACCAGGAGGAAGAGAGTAACAGTAACTATGTTTTTAGCACAATTCTATTCTAAGCATTGGTCTGAACATTTTATGTGTGTGTGTGCATGTGTGCACATGCATGCATTTTCTTCTCATCAACTGTGAGGTAAATCCTATTACTGTCCATTTTCACATGTGGAAATGACATCCTGGAGGTGTCCAGGAGCTAGTTCCGGTCACACAGCTGCTCAGTGACATCACTAGGATTCTGACGCAGAGACTCTGGGCCTGGAGCCGATACTTGTCACCCTTGATGCTCGCCAGGTCAGGAAATGGAGAGGGTACACCTGACAGTAGAGCCTCTCTTTGATGAGCATTTGCTACAGTGCCATGTGGCCAGCCTATAACCTCCCATTTGAGCTGCTGCAAATGGTACTTTGCAGATGTTGTCTTTGCATAGTCTCTAGTGAGGACTTCTGCTCCGTCTCTGTTTCAAGTGGGGACACTGAGGCTCTAGGAGCAGTGGCTTCTGAAGGCCGCCTTCCCCTTGCCCTAAGATTAAAGTCTTAAAAATCAATAGGTTGGGCTGGCAAGATGGCTCAGTAGGCCAGGGCACTTGACTTTGCCACCAAGCCTGATAACCTGAGTTTGATCAGTGGAACTCATATGGTGGAAGGAGAGAACTCCCAAAAATTGTCCCAGTGTGAACCATGGTGTCTTCATGCCTCTCACACATATATTCACAAATTAATAAAAATGTAACAAAACTCTGCAGCTGGGCCTGCAAATCCTGTCCTATGCTTGCCTCATGAGCTCATGAGGTCCCTGGGGTTTGCTACAAGGCACCCGACTCTTCTGCCTGCTTTCAGTTGGTATCCATGGGGTAAATAAGGAATCCCTTGGTATATGTGGTCTCTTTAGCCCGTTCTTTCTTAAATCCCAAGCAGTGTGGAAATGTAAGGTACATCTGTCATTTTTGCCTTCAGGCCTGCCTCTGGTCATAAAGGCACGATCTGCACTATGGCCCCGAAGGCTCTAGAGCTCCTTCACTCATCTGCTGCATTCCTTGCCACCTGCTCCAAGCTGTGACTCTTGTGGTCTCTCAGCCATGCCAGCCGTTGCTGCCTCAGGGCCTTTGCACAGGTTTCATCCGTGTCCACATCTTGCTCTTCCTTTGTACTTGGGTCAGCTCTGCTGATCCTTTAGATCTGTCCTGAAGGATCTCATCTACATCCTCTAGGGCAGTGGTTCTCAACTTTCCTAATGCTGCACCCCGTCAGTACAGTTCCTCATGTTGTAGTGACCCCAGTCAGGCAATTATTTTCATTCTACTTTATAACTTCTACTTCATAACTGTAATTTTGATACTATTATGAATTGTAATGTAAATATCTGTGTTTTCTGATGGTCTTAGGTGACCCCTGTGAAAGTGTCATTTGACCCCCCCAAAGTGGTCTCTACCCACTTGAGAACTGCTGCTCTAAGAGATGCTTACCCAAGAGCACAGTTTCAGTCAGGCAGGATGGGTAGGTTTTTGAGATTTGTTGCACAGTATGGTAATCATAATTAACAATAATATATGTTTAAAACTGCTAAAAGAACAGACTTTAACATTCTCAATGTTAAAAATATAAGTATCTAAGGTGATAAATACGTCAATTTGCTTGATAGAATTATTTGACTAAATATATCAAAACACTGTACTGTATTCCATGAATATATACAACTTTGGGGGCTGGGGATGGCTCGATTGGTTAAGTGCCTGCTGCAAAAGTATGAAACCGGAGTTTGTATCTCCAGCATCCATGTAAAAACTTGGGCACAGTGGTGTGTGCCTGCTGCCCAGTGTTAGGGAGGTGGAGACAGGACGAGCTCTCTGGACAGCTAAGTTAGCTAAGTCTGTGAGCTCCAGGGTTAGTACAGTAGAGGAGAGCAGTAGAGGAAGGTACCTGACATCAGCCTTACCTCACACTCTTATAAACACTCATGTGTGTGTGCTCACCTACACCACACAGACAACTGAGTAGATAGAGATATGCAACTGTAAATTTAAAAAATAATTAGGAGGCTGGAGAAGTGCCACAGCAGGCAAAAGCACTGACTGTTCTAGAGGGTCCAGATTCAATTCACAGCACCTACATGGTGGCTCACAACCACCTACTACTCTGGTTTCAGGGAATCTGATCTATCTAGCCTATTCAGGCACCAGGCATGTACACAGACATGTAAGCAAACACCCATACACATAAAATAAAAATGAATAAAATCTTTTAAAAATAAAATTTTAATGTTAGTCCCCCCCAGTTACTCTCTTTCATAGGACTCACCCCCTCCCACAGTGTATCTGTGTTGGATAAACTTAATGGCTGCTTCTTGGACTCCATGGAAATGAGGCTTAAATGTCTGAGTTGCTGCCCAGCCCTTACTGCAGAGGATGGCACAAAGACGTAGCCAACCCCCCGCGGGTCTGGGCACACTCAGTGCTGGGAAGAGCGGATCTGGGCACACTCAGTGCTGGGAAGAGCGGGTCTGAGCACACTCAGTGCTGGGAAGAGCAGGTTGGAGCCTCCAAGTCCAAACTGCAGATTTCTTGTTGCCAGTGTTGATGAGAAGCAGTGGAAGTTCTGGGGTACAGCTTCTTTGTGGAGTATACTCAGCATGTGTAGGCCCCAGGTTTCATCCCTACACCACATCCAAAAACAGTGCTAGAGAATAAAGGGACACTTACTGCCCTTTAAAAGTATTTTTGAGACAGGGTCTTCTGTAGTCCAGGCTGGCCTCCAACTCATTCTGTAGCCAAGGATGACTCTGAGCCTCTGATCTTCTTGCCATCACCCGTGATGGGTGATGGGAGTACACCACTACTCTGTTTGTACAGTGCTGGGATTTGAACCTGGGCCTCATACATACTAGATAGCTACTCTGTCAACTGCACTACATTTCTAGCTGAGTATGTGCCTTGAAGAATTAGTTTTCTTGGACATTCTATCTGGAAATTTCTGGTTTAAAATACATGTGAGGATTTTCTTTTTAAAAACCCGTTAGGCAAGCGCTTTGCCTCTGGATCTGCTGACAAGAGCATCATTATCTGGACCTCAAAACTGGAAGGCATTCTGAAGTACACGTAAGTGACCCCATGGGTGACAGCGGTTTGGTTTGCTTGAGACAGGTTTCCCTCGATGAGGCAGGCCTCAAGCTTATAACTTTCTGCTCTAGCCTCAGGGAGGTGGTTTACTAGGGCCCCCATCAGCCACACCCAGTTCTGCTCCGACTGTTACTCACTGTAGCTACACCCTTGTGGAAAGAATGTCTGGAAGAGCTTTCTCTCCAAGATGGACCTGAATGAGGCATGGGGATGGGTGGGTAGGGGTGAGCAGCAGCAGCTCAGCCGGCATCGCGCTGTGTTTCATGTGATGCACTTCAGCTAGTCTGACAGCAGAGTCCTGTCATCCCCTCTCACCCAGCCTGTCCCCTTCAGTGTCTCTGCCTCTGCAAGTGACTTTGCATCTACCCAGTGTCAAAAGCTAGGCAGGCCAGTATGCTTCCTGCTCCTTAGGGGGCCATGTTCAAATCTCTCCCTCTGCTAGCCAGCCCCTCCCCATATATAGGTCTCAGCTGCCGCTGTCTCTGCTGCCAGCCCACTCCTACCCATCCAGACTCAGGAGTGCCTCTCCTGAGCATTTCTTACAGCTGTGGTCTTACATATTCTGAGTGAATTGATTACTGTCACCCATTGGCCTGTGAGCTCTGGAAGGTAGACACTGTCCCTGTTTTGACATGCTTATATTTCTGGCACCTAGCACCATACCTAGTCCACAGGAAGTACTTGATAAACAACTTTTGTTATTTTCTATTATAGAGAAATACCTCAAATGTAAGTAAACTGCCATTGCCACCAGGTGTTAGGTACATTATTAACACTGTTGTGCAGCCAGATTTTGGCAAGCAAAGTCTTCAGACCCTTTCATCTTCCTGAACTTTATTTTTAAGATTTATTTATTTATTATATGTAAGTACACTGTAGCTGTCTTCAGACACTTTTTCTTCTCTTACTTGGACCCCGCTCACTGTAGCTGTCTTCAGACACCCCAGAAGAGGGCATCAGAACTCATTATGGATGGTTGTGAGCCATAATGTGGTTGCTGGTATTTTAATTCATGACCTTCGGAAGAGCAGCCGGCGGCACTCTTAATTTATAAGCCATCTCTCCAGCCCCTTTCCTGAACTTTAAACTCAGTGCTTAACATCTTCCGTTCTGCCTCGTCTCAGCCCTGGCAACTGTCATTGTCCTTTCTGAGGGTTTGGCTCCTCTAGGTGCCTCATATAAGTGGGATCATATAGTATTTGGCGCTTTGTGATTGACTTCTGTCTTAGAGTTTCCATTGCTGTGAAGAAACACATGACCAAGGCAGCTCTTATAAGGACATTTAATTGAAGCTGGCTTACAGGTTCAGAGGTTCAGTCCATTATCATCATGACAGAAGCATGGCAGTGTCTAGGTAGTATCAAGGTGCTAGAGGAGCTGAGAGTTCTACTACATCTTGATCAGAAGGCAGCCAGGAGATGACTGGCTCCCACGTGGCTAGGAGGAGGGTCTCTAAGCCCACCCCACAGTGACACACTGCCTCCAACAAGGCCACACCTCCTAACAGTGCCACTCCCTGGGCCACACATATTCAAACCACCCCAGCTTATTTCATGTAATGTCCTCATGGCTGAGTAATACGCCATTGTGTGTATACTCCATTTGGATTGCTCATCAGCTCGTGAACACTTGGGTTGCCCCCACCTGTTGCCTACTGAGAACGATGCTGCTCTGAACACACCAAGCAAAGGTTAGATGAACAGTGAGTGAGACCATGCATACATACAGTGTTACCAAGGAGTGAAGGGCCAGAACTGGGCTGAGATGCCATGGAGTGCACCGCAGCATTTGCCATGTTTCCAGACCCTGGCCTGCAATGTATTCATCACACTCCACCCTATATTTCTGGGCACCAGAAATTGTCAATTAGAGCCACAGATAAAGCATGCTGTCTGCACCTTGCACTAGGCTGGGTTCTCTGTCTTTGTCTCTGGCACACACTGGAGGTATCAGGAGGAGAGCCCTGGAGGAGGAGTTTGAGTTGGGTGGGATGCTGGGTGGGTGGAAACTGGTGTTGAGGGCAGTCCTGTGAATGAGACCCTGTGCTGTTGGTCCCCTAGAGAAGGGCTTGCAGTATGTCACCTGATGCTTCAGTCTTGGGGTTGATCTTTTTTCGTTTTGTTTTTAAATTTATTTTTTAAATTTTATGTGTATAGGTTATTTTACCTGTAGAGGTTAGAAGAGGGCATCAGATCCTTTGAAACTGGAGTTACAGACAGCTGTGAGCTGTCATTTGGGTACTGGGATTGAATTCTGGTCCTCTGGAAGAGTAGTAAGTGCTCTTAACTGGTGAGCCATCTCTCCAGCCCCTTCAAGCCCGCTTTGAATCTCCAGTTGTAGCTACTGAGACATTTGTGATTTGTTGTGGAATGATCTTCAGTTCTTCAACTTCCAGGCACAATGACTCTATACAGTGTGTCTCCTACAATCCTGTTACTCACCAGCTGGCATCTTGTTCCTCCAGTGACTTTGGTAAGTTTCAATTCCCAGCACCTCTAGTGGAGAATGCTCTCTCTCTCTCTCTCTCTCTCTCTCTCTCTCTCTCTCTCTCTCTCTCTCTCACACACACACACACACACACACACACACACACACACACCAACCACTGGTCTGTCCTTAGAAAGTGAAGTCTCTTCTCTACCTCCAGCAGCCAAGGGAGGTTGATCCTTTTAAGTTTGCAGAAAGAGCTGGGCAGTGGTGGCACATGCTTTTAATCCTAGAGGTTGGGAGGCAGAGGCAGGCAGATTTTTGTGAGTTTGAGGCCAGCCTGGACTACATAGTTCCAGGACAACTGGAACTACCAGAGAACCCCTCCCTTAAAAAAAAAAATGCAGTGAGAGGTGATGACCTGGAGGGTGGTAAGCCATTTGAGACAGATGAGCAAGTAGGTCCTGGGGAAGAAATGGTGTGACAGATGGGAGAGCACAGAAGACTGGCTCACCCTAGCAGGGACTGGTTTTCTCTGGAAGCATTGCCATTTACCTAAAAAAAACCCTAGCATATCTTCTTGTGCTGATCTGTGTGTCTGTTTGGGGGAATAAAATATTCCTGCTCTCAAGCTTATGGTAGAGGAAAGTAGGATTTGTAAAAACATCTCATTAAATAAAAGTAGTTGGGCTAGGGAAATGGCTCAGTGGGTAAAATGCTTGAGTTCAGATTTAAAGTGCCCATGTACAAGCCACCTATGGCGCTTTGTCTGCAGCCCCAGTGCCAGGTTCCAGGGCTTGCTGGACAGACAGCCAAGCCAAGATGAAGAGTGGCGGGTTCAAGGAGAGACTCTGTCTAAAAAAACAGGGAGGGATAGAGGAAGACATCTCACCATCAGCTTCTACTTCCCAGGGCAAGCATTCCACACACAGCGCTGCCAAGCATACACGTGCAGCCATACCTATAGCGTTTTGTAGCACTGTGCTGATAGTTTACAATGAACTTTTTAAAAAGAGAATTCCTATGGTTTGAGAGCCATTAAAAAAATTCTGAGTTCTGTGCCAACTCCTGAAGTCCTGTTTCACTCATGCCTCCTTCCTGGTGAAGGAGAAAACATGGAGGCTCAATGGTTCTGAGGTCACTGGCAGTCACGTAGCCAACACTGGAGGAGTAAGGTTGAGGCCCAGGCCGGGCCACTGTGTGCAGAGCTTGAGTGCAGACACTCCTGAGGGAGGCTGGGCAGGGGCTCTGCAGCTGGAGACTTCCTCACTGCAGTGGAACGCAGGCAGAATGCATGGGTGGGGTGGAAGTGTTTGAAAGAAGGGCGGGGAAGACAGAGGTGTTTACAGACATTTCCCTTTTAAACCTTGCTTAGCTACAGGGACTCTAGGGACCCACGTGACTGGGACAGCAGGGAATGAAGAAAAGATAAGACCCAGTTGGGAAAACTGGGATTGTATGGACCACAACTCTCCGGAAACCCAGTGTGTTTATTGTATAGAGCTGAACATAGAGGCAGGGTTCTTGTTTACAGCTGGGGCAAGGAGGCAGGTTATTACAGATAAGGAGGCAGGTTCTCTACAGCTGGGGCAAGGAGGCAGGTTATTACAGATAAGGAGGCAGGTTCTCTACAGCTGGGGCAAGGAGGCAGGTTATTACAAATAAGGAGGCAGGGTTCTATACAGCTGGATCAAGAAGACAGGCTTAGCTAATCTGGGCCAGGGCAGTCTCTCTGTAGGGCACAGTCTTCAAGCCATAAATATCTGGGAGGAAAGCTATGGTGGCATTTTCTGCATATATTGCCAATATCCACACATGGAGCAGAAAGGGAAGGCTCTCCCATCTCCCCCAGTCTCACCCCGAAGCTGTGGGGTGTTTGCTTGACATGAAGCCATGCGATAGCACACGTTCACTCAGGACTCCATTCACTCCTGGCTTCCTCTGTTCCCTATGTATGCACTTGGCTGTATAAAGTCATATGTGCTCTGTATTTCATGTGGTCGTACTTCACGGCCCAGGCAGAGTAGAATTTGCTTTGTCGTTTAGGGCACTGAACCACCTCTAGGGATTGGAGGGAGCAAGCCTAAACTGACCAGTGTGCCATGTACAGTGCACAGCTCACATACAGTCATATGCAGTGTCAGAGGCCTAGAAAGTGGACTCTCCAAAAAGCTCATTCCTTACTTACTGTATTGTTATTAGCTTAACAAGAGTTCTGTTTCACGGTGGCTTGTCAAACACTTGGTTTTGCTGTTTCTCCCCACCTCTCCGCCTCATCCCCACCCTCCTCCTGGTGTTGCCCTTCCTCTTTCATGTCTGTTAGCCTTCTCCTCCCCAAGCCTCCTGTTCCCTCTCGCAGTTTCCTACCAATTTTATTGTCTGTACCCACTGTATCGTCCCTTATTTACAGACATTAAAGGTTAGGCCTGAGAACCCCTGGTGTCTGTCTGTCTGTCTGAGACTGGGTCATCAATGGGAAGCTTCACAGCTTCTCTCCTGCACTTTCTGTTTCCTTAACTTACTGTCTTAATGCTGAGTTGTTCTCTGGTGGCCACACCCCAGCTATGAGCAGCTAAGTTGTCCTTTTCTTTGGGATTTAAGTCCTGAAGAACTTAGCTAGCGCTATACCGTCTACCTTTTTTTCTTTTTTTTAAAAAACAATTGTAGCGGGGCAGTGGTGGCACATGCCTTTAGTCCCAGCACTTGGGAGGCAGAGGCAGGTGGATTTCTGAGTTCAAGGCCAGCCTGGTCTACAGAGTGAGTTCCAGGACAGTTAGGGCTACAGAGAAACCCTGTCTCGAAAAACCAAAAGAAAAAAAAAAGTAGATTCTCAGCACATTGCAGAGACAGTACAGAGCAGTGCAATGTATTCTTCACCCAGTTCTCCTAGTGGGTGCCCAGTGGGCACCTAATGGGCAACAGGAACCAGGGAGGAGGGGGCACAGTGTGTTTTAGTTCTGTCCATCAATCACATGTGCCAATGTATGACCACTTGCAATTCAGGATCGCAGTCTCATACCAGTGCCTGCCCCTTGGTACCTGCAATCCCAGTAGCCATAGATGTGTTCTCCAGGCAGTGGTTGTCATTCAGTATCTTGTATACATGGACTTTTATGGTGTCAAGCCTTTGGAAATTGGCCGTTTCTTTTTCTTAACTCAGCATAAGACCCTGGAGATTTGAGTTTTGTATGAATGGATGGTTTAGTCCTCTCTATTGCTGAATAGTCTTGCTCTCTTTTCTATTGCCTGATACTGAAGGGTTGTGGTCTCCTGAGCAGAAGTCTGTCTCCAAGCACAAATCCAGCAGCAAGATCACCTGCTGCAGGTAAGTTAGGGGGCTCTGACAACAGGCATTATGCTCCTTTCTCTCCCCAGCAGACTCCCACAAGCCTCTAATTTCACCCACAGAGAAAGTGTGGTGTTGGTCAGTTGGGACAGGCTTCTGTGTTTCCCTTTTTCCTTCTCTTGTCTCCTTGATGGGAAAGACTGGTGCCTTTGATAACCTTTGTGTGCTGAGCTGGCATGGGCGTCTTCACCGGGAAAGTCAGGCAGGAACCTCTGATGCTGGTGCTAGACTCAGACCAGAATCTGCGTCCTGTCACTGAGAGGCCTGTGACCTTGGGGTGGTTAGTAAATCATGGAGCAATGGTGATAACAATACCGTTTCCAAAAGTACTCATAGCACCAGTGGGCCTAGGCCCTCTATAACGGAGCAGTTTTGAAGGTACTCTGTGATTCAACATTTGTTGAATGACATGTCAAGCCCTGTTTGAGGGCTAAAAAGGAACAAGACAGTCTGTTTACTGGGAGCCCTTGGATTGGGAGGGAGTTGAACTGTAAAGCAGAAAATAGGGCCTAGTCTGGAGTGCAGGCTGCCATGGAGATGTGTGCACAGAAGCAGGGGATAGATGCCATCTGAAATAGACGTCCTGCCTTAAGGTCTCCCTGGTTCCAGGTGTAAGTGGAGGTCTAAGCTGAGTCTTTGTCAGGAGTGAGCAGGGGTGATGCAACCACAGCCTGGCTGCCGCACCTCACAGGCTCTACCCTCTGTGTGCTCCTTTCCACCTCCCATGCCCTCCATTGGTTGTGTGTGCAGCTGGACAAACGATGGTCAGTACCTGGCTCTGGGGATGGTCAATGGCATCATCAGCATACGGAACAAAAATGGCGAAGAGAAAGTGAAGATCGAGCGCCCTGGGGGCTCCCTCTCCCCAATATGGTCCATCTGCTGGAACCCTTCAAGGTACCCATGGCTGTGTGTCCCCTGGCTGGCTGGCACTATTAGAAGAAGTCTTCTGAGCTCTTTTTCTCTTCCTGACATCTTTGTAGTTTAAAGTCCTATCTCCCCACTTGCCTGGTCTGTTTGGAACCTGCTTTTTATAAATGAAGTTTTAAAAGAGCCTATATTGAACTATATTGAATTTTGGAATGAATCCCAGAGATTTAGCTAAGCAGATGAACTATCTAGGCCAGCAGAGAGAAAGAGAGAGAGGGAGGGAGAGAGAGAGAGAGAAAGGGAGGGAGGGAGAGAGAGAAAGAGAGGAGACTTCTTCATGAACTAATTGTTCCGATCTCCCTGTGCTTCTTTTCTTGCATCATCGGCCCTTCTCTCATGTCCAGGAGCATGACCCACCCACCTGGTAACAGAACGGCACTCTCTTGAGTGCTTTTTTTTTTTTTTTTTTTTTTTTTTTTTTAAATTTCCCTTGCTAAAAAGTTAAAATTAAGCCTACAAATGCCCCTAAAACCTAAAGGTCTGCAGACAGTTGGCACCTACCTGCTCAAACCTCATATATACTTTTCTTTTATGCCATGTGACTTTGAGGGTGGACTAAAAGCTCTCCCGGCTCTTTGTGTAATTGTATATTATTATTAAACCTATCCCCACAGAGTTCTCTGAGGGTAAATTAAAGGGCTCAATTGTTTGCTGTCCCAGTGTTATTTTACAGGTGGGCACCCACTTGATTGAGGAGGCTGTTTAATTCTGTTGCCTTTCTTACAACAGGTTATTTTAATTCTTCCTGAATAATTCTGTCCAGCGGAGGCCCTCCATATGTATAGAATGCCTTCAAAGGCCATTAGCCTAGCCCAGAGTTCCTGCTGTTTGATTTTGTGGCCACATATGACTTTGTGGCTTCAAGCTACCATTTTTAATTCATGAGAAGCAGGATGCCCAGTGTACCTGGTGGTTGTCCTCTTCCGGGCAGGGTCCAGGGGCTCCTTGGCAGGTTTTGAAATTATAGCTTCAGTGTAGTCCTAGGTAATGTGATTGTGAACATCCCCTTACTGTCTACAGCCGATGGGAGAATATCTGGATGAGCAGAGAGAACGAGGATGCTGAGGATGTCATTGTCAACAGATATTTTCAGGAAATCCCTTC
Source organism: Uromys caudimaculatus (assembly GCA_028551405.1). Taxonomy (NCBI): domain Eukaryota; kingdom Metazoa; phylum Chordata; class Mammalia; order Rodentia; family Muridae; genus Uromys; species Uromys caudimaculatus. Next base: position 29,913,135 of record CM052700.1, on the reverse strand, counting down.
CATTCTGAAGTCAACAGTGTACAGTAGTCAGGGTAGTGAGGCAGAGGAGGAAGAGCAAGAGGAAGAGGACGACAGTCCCAGGGACGGCAACTCGTGAGTGTGTCCCACAGAGTGAGGACCCTCGGGAGGGCCCAGGCCCCCACAGACAGTTTCAAATGCTGCTGAGAAACTCCTTGGCCAAGGGCAGCAGAACAGGGGCCGGGGATTGTTGGTGTGTCCCCACACTCACAAAGGGACGCTTCCCTGAGAAGCATGTGTGGGTGGCAGATAGAGCAATCCTCTGAGAAAGGAGGAGAAATTGGGTAGCACAGAGGAGAATACACCTCTGTAAATTGCCGTCTCTGAATAGGCCCCTGGCACCTCTGTATGTCCCCTCTGACTTCCATGCCTGCTTCTCAAGTTAACGTCTGAGCAAGCTCCTTCCAGCAACATTAGACATTCTCTGAGAAGCTTGATTTACAATGCCCTGGTAGGACTACCATTCACAATGCTTTTTGTTACTGGATGTGTTTTCTTGGCCTATTCCCACTCTACTTTGCCTTGCATTGGCTAGGACAAATACAAAGGGGAAGCCTTTAACTTTGATCCCCTTACACACCCATAGTCCTGGCTGCTGGGCAGTCTCTCTTCTCTCAGTTGGTATGATCTGTAAGGGAAATCCTTTTGGTGGAGTGGGAAAAGCTGAGGCAGCCAGGGTGTTGTGATTGGGCAATCGTGTTCTAGCTTGGGACCCTCCTCACTGTACCCCTGACACCTAAGACTCATTAGAGGAATCCAGGTTTGTGGGGTGGGAAGTGGGGGCAAAGAAAGGAAGAAGGGTGGCCCTCAGGTTTCCATCTGAACTTCAGCCCTATTTTATTATCAACATGGGTGTTTTGGTAAAGACCACTGTCCACCATTATGGGCTTAATTAGAAACTCTTGGTGTAGTGTCTAGCAGCTTAGCCTAACCCAGTGCCACATGTAGCCTCTCCACAGGGGCTTCACTGGTGGCTAGTGTTTGGACTTCAGCATCAGTAAGCACAGTTCATCTGTAGGTCTTCTGCTAGCATCTTCTTTACCTTTCCCCCTTTCTGAATTCTGAATGTCTATGGCATTTTCCTCACTGCTGTTCTGGCTGGTTTCACAGACCATGCTGCACAGCGCATGCTCATGTGGCTACTGGTGCTGCCAGGTGACTGTCAGACCCTGGGCTTAGGGAAGCAGGCGTTAATAGAGGCTCAGCCACTTGGGGAGAATTTTGTTCCAGCCTTAGGGCTGGGAAACCTCTCTCTGTCTGCATTCTGAGTTGTTGGCTTCCCATCTGCGTGGAGGCCTTTCTCCTAGGTTCTGGTCCTGAAGTCCCATTCCATGGCACAGATCTACAGACCTCTGTAGCCATGTCCTAGCCCAGACCACTCACGGCTAGGAGTCAGTGCAATAGCAGATCCCAGGAGGGCCAAACCTGTCTCTGGGCTGATTGATGGTTGGCCTGATTGTAACGCTGGCCCCAGTATGGCTGTGTAGTACTTGGCTCTCTGACAGCCTGGCCAGGGCTTTCTTTTTCCTGTTGTTTGTTGAGCCCCTCGCCACAGTCATCAGCAGACTGTGCCCCCTTATAACCTCTTTTGTCTTCTGTTGATTAGAGAGGAACATAATGACATCCTGGCTGTAGCTGACTGGGGACAGAAACTTTCCTTCTACCAGCTGAGTGGAAAACAGGTATGTAGCACTATGCAAGCCCAGTTACACATGTCAGCTGTAGCACACTTTGATAGTGTGCTTCTAAGAGTGTTATCAGTGACTACACACGATCGTTGTTAGCATCTGCGTATTGAGCTTGACTTCAGGTCCTATGCCCAATACTTTTGTCTTCTCTTCTTCAACTGTTCAGCACTGTGAAAAGAGATTTTAATTGTGTACTTTTAGAAATGGGAGACCAAGACTAGAGCAATAAGTACCACACAGTTGGAAGATGGTGGAGCGTGGGATTGAAGCCCAGATTGCATTACTTTACTAGTTCTTTGAGAATTTCCAATATGCTTTTAAGAGGACATGCCCAGTGACATGTTTCTTTCAACTAGGTCCCACCCATTAAACTTTATCCTCCTTTCCATAATGCCATTGGCTGGGGACTGAGCCTTGACACAGAGTTTCTGAGAGCCATTTAAGGTCCAGACCATAGTACAGATGGTAACTCCAACTTGTTTGAGACAGTGAAGTTTCTTCTTGGTTTTAAAGTATCTTTTCAACTCTGGAGTGATTTGGGAATTAAATATAGGATAAGGATTGCTAAAGCAAAGCCAAAGTTTTTGTCAGGCTTAGGTAACATTTGTGTAATTTTGGCCTTTTAGACATTTGTAGTATTTGATGAGGCTGTGGCTTAGTAGCCATAGCTGGTGTTCCTTGGTGCAGATCCTGTTATGCTGTTTACAGGATTAGCTCTTTTAGTCCTCACATTTACTCTGGAGGAACTGCTACCATCATTGCTGAACGAACGTATAAGAAAATTGAGGTCTTCAGAGGCCACTGGCCTCAAGAACATGGTTTAGTCTGTGGCCACAGCTAGTTTGGGACCTGACCAGACAGACGCTAGAAGTCTGTCAAATTAGTCTAGTGGTGACTATTTAAAAGGTAAAATTGAATTAAAAACTGATTTTTACCCAGGCTATTGTGGCACACACCTTTAATCCCAGCACTCAGGAAGCAGAGGCAGAGAGGCAGAGGCAGGCGAATCTCTCCCTCTCTCTCTTTTTTTCTTTTTTAAAGATTTACTTACTTATTTTATGTATGTGACTACACTGTCACTCTCTTCAGACACACCAGAAGAGGGCATCAGATCCCATTACATATGGTTGTGAGCCACCATGTGGTTGCTGGGAATTGAACTCAGGACTTCTGGAAGAGCAATCAGTGCTCTTAACTGCCAAGCCATTTCTCCAGTCCGGCAGGCAAATCTCTTGAGTTCCAGGACAACCAAGGCTATACAAAGAAGTCTTGTCTCAAAAAAACACAAAACAGCCAGGCAGTGGTGGCGCACGCCTTTAATCCCAGCACTTGGTAGGCAGAGGCAGGCAGATTTCTGAGTTCGAGGCCAGCCTGGTCTACAGAGTGAGTTCCAGGACAGCCAGGGCTACACAGAGAAACCCTGTCTCGAAAAACCAAAAAAAAAAAAAAAAAAAAAACAAAAAAACAAAAAGAACTCCCACAAAACAAAAACAAATGAACAAACAAAAGCCCTGATTTTTATACAAATGATTTTCAATGGAAAGACAAAAATTTTTAATTAAGTACCTAAGCAATATTAGACTTTAAAGAGATTCATTGTATTCATTAGGATTCACCAGGCTTAAAAAACAAGAAAACTAAAAATTTATTCGTTTAAAAGGCATGATGAAGGGAAGGATAAAAAAAAAATTAAAAAATAGTAAAACTCTGACCTTCATCTCTTCAGATACTTTTTCTTCATTCTTTCTATTCCTTCAGATTCCAGTCACCTACTTGACTCTCCTAATCTCTTCATGTCTGTTAAGTTCATCCAGTGAGTTATTTTAGTCACTACATTTCCCAGTTCCATGTGGGAGCCCAGTTCAAGCCGTCTGCAGGAGCAGTCCATGCTCTTAACCACCGAACCATCCTCCCCACCCCCCTTAATATTGTGAACCATGTTATCCCAGGTGGTTTAGAGTTTTCATCTGCTTGTTCTAGCATCTGGACCACCGTGGGTCTGGACCACCATGGGTCTGGACCACCGTGGGTCTGGACCACCATGGGTCTGGCCTTGCTGATTGTCTTTTCTCAAATAAGATTCACTTTTTTTTTTTTTTTTTTTGGTTTTTTGAGACAGGGGTTCTCTGTGTAGCCCTGGCTGTCCTGGAACTCACTCTGTAGACCAGGCTGGCCTCGAACTCAGAAATCCACCCGCCTCTGCCTCCCAAGTGCTGGGATTAAAGGCGTGCGCCACCACTGCCTGGCTAAGATTCACATTTTTCTACCTAGAAATATTTTATTTTTATTTTTATATGTATGGATGTTTTGCTTGTATGCATCTATGAGCCTCATTTGTGCAGTGCCCACAGAGGCCAACAGAGAGCGTTAGATCCCTGGAACAGGAGTTACAGACTCCAGTAAGCTACCATGTAGGTGCTGAGAACCAAACCTGTTTCCTCTGCAGGAACAACCAGTGCTATTAACCTCTGAACCTTCCCTCCAACCCTATATTGTCCTGCTTTTTGAAAATTTGAATTCCATTCCGGGAATTGTAAATTGTACACCATAGAAACTATTTTTTCTCAGGTTCCTCTGAAGGCAAGTGTTGGAGGGTGGAGAAGGGAGAAAGAGAGAGAGAGGGAAGGAGATCAGATAGTTGTCTTTGCTGTGTCTGCTCCGTGTTTTCAGTGGTCAGCAGCCGAGATCCTAGCACACGTCTTTGGCCTCACCTGTGAGTCATGTGGGCAGGTAGCTAAAGGTTTCCAGATGGTGAGCAGAGCGCGTGTGCAGGATGGCTTCCTTCTGGCCTTCCTTTCTACGATATCCCACCTCAAACTCTAGGCCCATCCAGAAAGGAGCTGTGTTGAGAGACTCTTGCCTGAGGCTGATCCCCTTGCTCAGTTTCTGCCTGCTTTGGTCACTTGTGCTTCACTTGGTCCTTGTAGTCTAGAGCTGTTGGTTGTTACTTGAAGAGGAGTCCTAAGCCTCAGCCAGCAGCTTCAGCCCTCAATGTCATGACTGGTGCCGGGGTTTTCTTATTAGACTCTGTAGCATTGGGAGGTAGGAGGGAAGCTTTCAGTTGTTAGGCATTTGAAATTCCTAAAAAGGAAAGAAAAGTGAGCATACTAAATTTATAATTGTAGTTTAAATTAGTGGAAGGGAATTAACTAAGTTGAAATTGGAGCTGACTATTTCAGTGGTTTTATAATGTTCAAAATTGCATTCATTAAACTGTCAGCATCAATTGACTGCTCACTTTTACTAGATTTATAAATAGGAAAACATTTGTAAATTGACCCTAAACCTTAAAGTAAAAACTAGGTTTTTAGTTATTTTTCATAAATTGAATAAAGAATAAAGGGCAGTCTTTTCAAGTGAATAGGCTCAGAAAATAAACAGAGAAAAGAAGCTGAGGCGAGCTGCTGACCATGTGTGAGGTGGGAACGAGGGAAAGACTCCTGGCCTCCAGGCTGGCTGAGGAGGTCTGGCTAACTTCCCAACATTTAGATCAGGCATGGCCGACTTCAGGGGCCAAGGGTTTGGCTGGGTTGAGGGGAAGAGTGGGTTCCAGAGGTGGAGAGGCCTGGGTAGGAAATGGAATAGCTCAGGAGATAAGGCTAGGCAGCCCCCTTGCCTTCCTAACCTTCCCCCTACCCAGCTAATATTGGTGGGGAAGCCCTCACTGATTGGGGTTGTGGACTGGTCTTTCACTTGGTGTATGTTCTCTTTCCTCAGATTGGGAAGGATCGGCCACTGAACTTTGACCCCTGTTGCATCAGCTACTTCACTAAAGGAGAGTACATTTTGGTGGGGGGTTCAGACAAGCAGGTATCTCTTTTCACCAAGGATGGAGTGCGACTGGGGACCGTTGGGGAGCAGAACTCCTGGGTGTGGACCTGTAGAGTGAAACCTGACTCCAACTATGTGGTGAGTAGAGGAAGTTCACCCTCCAGAGCACTGCTAGAGGAGGCCCTGAGCATCAGGTCAGCCACTCAGAATCTCGGCCATTGCTCCTAACAGGTGGAGGGGAGACTGCTTCTCCCCTTAGCCTAGATTGACAGCTCTCTTCTATACAGGTGGTAGGCTGCCAGGATGGCACCATTTCCTTCTACCAGCTCATCTTCAGCACAGTCCATGGACTCTACAAGGATCGGTATGCCTACAGGGACAGCATGACAGATGTCATCGTGCAGCACCTGATCACAGAACAGAAAGGTAAGAGGCAAGCTTGCCCTTGCGTGTAGGAGTGGGGACTGGGCTGGGGACAGCACATTCGAAATAATAGGGAATGTTTCCCTTGGCCTTGCTTTAGCTTCTGGCAGTAGAAGGAGGATGCAGAACTCTTTGAGGATCTAGCAAAAGCAATAAAACCTGTTTTGTTTTGTTTTGTTTTGTTTTGTTTTGTTTTGTTTTGTTTTGTTTTGTTTTGTTTAAAGCACCAACTCATTACATTTTACAAGTAATTCTATGGTATAAATGGACTCCATGAGACACAGAGGCTGACAAGTCAGAGCTGTAATGGCTGACCTGCATGGGGTTTTGTGGACATTTACCATCTCTGGTCAGAGCCACTTGGCAGACTTTTCCCTCAGCCTCTACTCACCTCTTGGTGGGTCCTTCTACTAGACACATAGGGGCAGTAGATAGGCTCAGGCTTGGTCAGAAGATCAGGGATCCAGCCTCTCACAGTCTGAACTCTGACAGTAGCTCTGCTGGTTAAGGAGGTCAAGTTCCACTCAGCTGTATCCATATCCAGATGCTGCTGACTAGATATGGCCAGGTGTCTTTGCATAGGGGTCCCAGTTATGGACCATCCTGTAGATTCAGGGTGGCTTCTTTTGTCCCTGCCAGGGCAGATCTGTTTAGAAAATTCCATCTAGGTGGCAACACTAGGACACTGGGACAGCTCAGCAAGTCCTCTTTGTGTTGTTTACCCCACTTGGTCTGTAGAGAGGCAGAGCCTACTGCATGGAAGTCCCTGTGGTCAGGAAGGTTGCAGGGGTGTGGCCAGCTATGAAATGTGTCATTATGGTGGGCTCTTGATCACTAGAGACCTTTGCTGTGCAGAGTAAGGAGTATAGATGTCCTCAGACATGTAGGACAAGTGTCCGTAGCATTGACTGCTTGCTCTCTCTGTTTCTCCCTGAAATGATAGCATGTGTAGCTCTGCACCCCACTCAACACAGCTACCTGCACATGGCAGGTGCTCTGGGGAGAATTTTTAACAGATCTAGTTTTACTTTACATGTATGCCTGAGTGCCTGTGTATGTCCTGTGTGCCAGGTGTGTGCAGTGCCTGAGGAGGCCAGAAGAGGGCAACAGATCCCCAGGAACTGGAGTTGAGATGGTTGTGAGACACCTTGTGGATACTGGGACCAAACCCAAGTCCTCAGAGAGCAGCAGTGCTCTTAAACACTGAACTGTCTCTCCAGCCCCGTTAAAGATTTTTGTAATGAGAGTGTGTCACTTTAATTGTCAGGAGCATTAAATAAATAAATGATGGCTTTTAATTTCTCTGCCTTTCACCTTACTTAACAACCTTTTGCTAGAGTCTCTTTCCCTCTGTTGACAGTTCGGATTAAATGCAGAGAGCTTGTCAAGAAAATTGCCATCTACAAGAATCGATTGGCTATCCAGCTGCCAGAGAAGATCCTCATCTATGAGTTGTACTCTGATGACTCGGCAGACATGCACTACCGGGTCAAGGAGAAAATTGTCAAGAAGTTTGAGTGCAACCTGCTGGTGGTGTGTGCTGACCACATCATCCTGTGCCAGGTGGGCAGCTCATCCCCCTCCCCCGGGCAGGGGTCTATCTCATGGAAAAAGATGGTCATGCCTCAGTGGCTGGTCCTTGGCACCGAGATGAATCTTGATTTTAGAGAGATGAGTTTGGACTGTGGAGCATGTGGATCCACGGGGATTAGATGTATTGTAAAGTGTCTTACAATGCAGCGTTGTTTTGAGACAGTGTTTTACCAAGTTGCTCAAGCTGGCCTCGAGCTCATGATCCCCAGTTTACCTCCTGAGTGCTGAGTTGAAGGCGTGTGTCACACCCATCTAGGATACATTTTTATAAGTGGAAGTTTTACCTCCTAAGAGAATTATTTCATTTCTTTCTTTTTACTCTTGAGGAATTAGGGCCTTCCTTACAATAGGAGAGTTCTCTACAATGGAACCATACCCAATCTTCTCTCTCCACCACCTTTTTTTTTTTTAATTACTTTTTGAAATTACGTTTTACAAAATTTACCAGGCTGTCCTTGAACTTACTCTGTAGCCCAAGCAAGCCTTGAACTTGCAATGCTCCTGCCCCAGCCTCCAGAGTACTTGGAACTATAGATCTGTACCACCAAAAAAAAAAAAGTCCCTAAGGCAGTGGTTCAACCTTCCCAATGCTGCAGCCCTCTGAGACCATTCCTCATGCTGTGGTGACCCTCAACCATAAGATTGTTTCTATGCTGCTTCACAGCTGTAATATTACTACTGTTATGAGTCACAGTGTAAATATCTGGTATGTAAGATATGTAACCCCAAAGGGGTCCTGACATACATGTTGAGAACTACTACTCTAAGAAGGTTTTGGTTTGGTTTGGTTTGGTTTTTCAAAAGAACTCCTCCACCCCCCCACCCCACCCCCCCGTCATTGATCTCCAAAAGTCCCTAGGTCAGTGCCACGAGGAGTTTTGGAAAGACTTGGAAAAAAGCCTACTGTGGGTGGGTCTGATCTTTCCCAGGCCTGTTAGAAAACATAAAAAGGAAGAAATTGTTTAGGAGCCATTCTAGTATAAAACTAGTATCAAAACCTGTGTGAGGGTCTCAAGCCTCTTGCCACTTAGGGCTACCCCAAGTTAGAGAATAGTTGTGGCAAATCAGTCGCCTGCTGCTGCCTCTGGAGGTCCATGTTGAAGATGGCCCCTGAGGAAGCCTGTGGTGGATTAGTGATGGCAGGGTCAGGGAAGAGCCAGGGTTAGATGTTGTAGGATGTTTTCCCCAAGAGGGCTGCAAGCCCTCTTTCTCTGAACCTCCATGCTGAGCTTAGGTTGCTTCCTAGGAGAAACGGCTACAGTGCCTGTCCTTCAGTGGGGTGAAGGAGAGGGAATGGCAGATGGAGTCTCTCATTCGCTACATCAAGGTGATCGGTGGCCCTGCTGGAAGAGAAGGTCTGTTGGTAGGCCTGAAAAATGGCCAGGTGAGTCTTCCTGTGCTACCATTAAGCTTGCTGTTCAAGCAGGCATAGGTTTCCTGTCTGGGACGATGTGTGATAGGTTGTAGACAGCTTCAGACCAAAATGCTGTGCCTCTCAGACTCACAGGATGCTCACCAGGGCAGAATGGGTGCCATGGCTTTCAAGCTGCACGTAGCAGGGGTCACTGTGCTTCAGGTCACCCCGAAGGTGGGATTTGTTGGAGAGACAGCTTTGGTGGATTGCTGGAGAGGCAGGCAGAGATTGTTCATGAGGTCAGAGCCTTATTAGGCAGAGCCTGGATTAATCAGTATTCCTATCTGGGGCCTAGATGATGCTGGTCCTTAGGGTGTTACTAGACCCTAAAAGAAAAATGGACTGTTTGGACAAATCGATTAGGAAATCTAGGCTACATGAAGTTGAACAGATTCTCTGTGTGTTCATCTACATTCTTTGCTTAAAATAAGAAAGTTCTATGCGGGCTACATAGAAATTTGAAAGTGAAAATATAACTGCATTAGCCTGAGAGCCAAGCTGTGTAGCAGATGGCTTGTGGCTGAAGCTTGTCAGGTCTTAGCTGGGGACGGAAGTTGTAGAGCATGAGATCAGGAGGAGCTGTTAAGCAGCAGCACCCAAGTGGGGGAGAATCTGCAACTTCCTCAGTCAGCTGTCAGGTCTCATGGGAGGCTGAGAGCATGACTTTGGGGTCAGGTTAACCTGGGACCACATTCCTTCTCACTAGCTGTATGGCCCTGGGCAGATGAGTTTGCCTCTCTGAGGCTCAAGTTTTCCAAATAAGGACAATGCTGTTTCTTCATGGGGCTGTCAGAAACAGGGATGTCAGTGAATGGCAGCTGTCGCCATCAGCAGCGTCATTATTACTTTATACCAGATGCCTCCCCTGTGTTTACAGCAGCCCTTCCTGTGTTAGTGTCTGACCCCTCTACCCTGCAGTTAAAGCGGTATCATTAAAAATGTCCCCAGTTCACACAGACAGTAGAGTGGGTTTGCCATGTCTCAGGCCTGTTGTTGCTTAGGTGACCTCTTATGAACCATGCTTTTGGACTCTTAAGGATGGTATCTACCTCCCCCACCCCACCCCCTGCTTTATTTAATGAGTCTTTTCTCTGCACACAGCTTCTGGAGGAGTTAGTGGGTGTTGTTCTTGTAGAACACATGGGATGCCAAGAGTCTGGCAGTGGTCCAGGGTCTGGTTGCCGTGGTAACTCACACTTATTTCTCTGAAATTTCGCCAGATCCTGAAGATCTTTGTGGACAATCTCTTTGCTATTGTCCTGCTGAAGCAGGCCACAGCCGTGCGCTGCTTGGACATGAGTGCCTCCCGGACCAAGCTGGCTGTGGTGGATGAAAATGACACGTGCCTGGTGTATGACATCCACACGAAGGAGCTGCTTTTCCAGGTGGAGTCCTAGATGGAGACAGTCCTTGGAACAGGGGGCTGCCTTGAGCTTCCCAGTTGTGCAAGGAGGCACCCAGCTCCATCTGAGAGGAACAAGGGCCTGGGACCCAGCACAGGCATAGATTCTGAAAAGCCCCAGGGAGGAGGTAGCTGGGCCAGCCTCTTGAGCACTGGTTTCCTTGTCAGGAAGATGGGCAAGCAACCCCTCTTTCACATAGCCATGCGTAGTACTTGAGTGGACGGTGACAAGTTTGGTGGCCAAGTTAATGTGTGGCTGTGACTCTTTTGATGAAGTCTGTGAGTCCATTACCCAGGACTTAGCGCTAGTTGCTACCAGTGGCTTAAGGCCCACTAGGAGGGACATACAGAAACTCACCCTAAGCTTACTCTACGGGACACTATACATGGATCACTGGGAATGGGCATTGTTTCCACAGTCTTTGTTCCTGTGGCTTAAAGAAGTGTGTCATGGAGCAGTACAAAGACTGTACCCATCACCTGGCTGGCTTTCTGCCACACTGGGATGTTCTTGGCCTCTTTGGGGCATTGTGAGTGGTCAGAGTTAATTTATGTGACTGGAGCCTCTGCTCTCTGGTTTCTCCTGCACAGTTTCCCAATGTCATAGATTGACATGGGTCCTCTTCTAAGGCACTCCTCATCCTTAGCAACAGAACCAGCAGGCTAGAAGTGCCTGGCTTTCCTCAGTCAGTTGGACAGAGCTAAGCCCAAAATGACTTCAATTATTATCACATTATGGCACAGAGGAAGCAGAAGGTTTAAAGGGAAAAACGTATACCCATTGTCTTCAGATCTGCGTTCAGGGACCTCCGTGAGTCTCCATGTCTGGCTAACATGAAACTACCCTTTTTTTTTTTTTTGGAGACAGGATCTCTCCATAGCTCAGGCTAACCCCCAGGTGAGGATAAACTTTAGGACGATCCTTATCTCCACTTCCTAAGTCCTGGGGCTAGAGATGTTATATTATGCTGAGATCAAACCAGGTCCTTTTGCATGCTAACTAAACCACATTCCTTTCCCACGCTAACATGAAACTAGAAGTTACATTCTCTCAGAATTGCCACAGGAACAACCAAGGAGCAAACAAGATGCTCCTGTGTGCTCGGTGCTAGGCATAACTAGCCCTAAATGTTGCCCTCCACCTCAGCCTCAGCACTACCACTGCCTGGGCCTGGAGGTGGTTAGAAGCCCCTCAGTGTGTCCTGTGTGGAGGTTGGAAAGGTGCATGGCCCTTACTGCAGCTCTCTGGAGAATAGTAAATGTGGCTCTCAGGTCTTGCCAGGAGACACAACCTTTCTAGTCTGTCATCCACTGCATTTGCCCTTTCGAATGGAAAGTACCAATATTCCTCATTAAAACATAGTCTCTGCTGAGGGTAGACGACTCAGGGCAGGGAGGAATCTCTGTTGGTCCCAGGCCTCTAGAGTTGAGCAGAATACTGGTAGAGAGGGTACCTCCTGGTGTAACTGTGTTTTTAGTATAAGAATTATACATGCAGAGACAATGTATTGTTTTCTAATTTTGAGAAGAACTCCCCATTCTTTTGCTTATTTTAAAAAACAATGGAAGTTCATGACCAAAGAAACCAGGCAACAAGAGAAAAAAAAAAAATAGAAAATTCCACTCACCCAAAGCAGCTTATGTGGAACTATAAGCTGAACTTATAGTTAATTTTCAGGGCGAACACTTTGAGCCTCCTTCCTGGGTAGGTAGGAGTGTTATGGCAGTGTGTATGCACACACACTCCTGCTGGGGACGGAACCCAGGCTCTCACACATGCCAGTCAGCTGCCACAGAGCAGCACCTACCCGCTTCCTTTAATAGAAATGGAATCCTACCTTGCTACATCTCCACTTCCTGTGGAGTGATTAAACTATAGAGTGGATAATAATTTATTTTGAAAGTAGCACATATCCAAAAATTCTATCACTCTACTAGGACATAGAGGAGTTTGCCTCGTCCCTTCTCTTCTGACCCCTTTCCTTTCTCTTCATCCTGCTGTGTGTACTTCAGGGCCACCCAGGCTTTAAGAATGGGTGGGAGTGAAAAGTGGGAGTGGTGTCAGAGCCTCACAGGAACTCTGTCCCTCAGGAACCAAACGCCAACAGTGTGGCCTGGAACACCCAGTGTGAGGACATGCTTTGCTTCTCCGGAGGAGGTTACCTCAACATCAAGGCCAGCACCTTCCCAGTGCACCAGCAGAAGCTGCAGGGCTTCGTGGTTGGCTACAATGGCTCCAAGATCTTCTGCCTTCATGTCTTCTCTATGTCTGCCGTGGAGGTGCCACAGGTAACCCTGGTGCCTGTCACTCCTCTGCAGCAGTAGGACACACAAAACAAAGTGGTCAGGCCCTCAAATTGGTGCTAAGAGCAGCAAGGAGGAGGAGGAGGGAGGTGTGAATCTGATATCTCAAGGTGCTATGGACCTGAGTTTTGTGTGTAGCTGTGTGTTTCTGGACAAGAAGATTAGCCCCATTGTCTTAGTTAGGGTTTCTATTGCTGTGATGAAAAACCATGACCAAAAAAGTAAGCTGGGGAGGGGAGGGTTTATTCAGCTTATAGTTCCACATTGGAGTCAGTGGACTTCCTTCCCACTGAAGGAAGTCAGGACTGGAACTCAAGCTAGGCAGGAACCTAGAGGCAGGAGCTGATGCCAAGGCTGTGGAGGGGTGTTTCGTATAGGCGAGCTCCCCATGACTTGCTCAGCCTGATTTCTTACAGAGCCCACGACCACCAGCCTAGCTGTGGCCCCACCCACAATGGACTAGGCTATCCCCCATCAATTATTAATTAAGAAAATGCTCTACAGGCTGGCCCTCAGCCTGATTTTATAGAGGCATCTTTTTCAATGGAGGTTTCCTCCTCTCAGGTGACTATAGTTTTGTGCCAAGTTGACATAAACCTAGGCAGCACACCTGTTCATTGGCCCTCTTTTCTTTCTGATCCCCTTCCTGCTGCATTGTGTCATCAGAATTCAGTGTTGTGTTAGTGGCAAGTCCAACAGGTGGATGAGTAAGTGCTTGATGCTGTGTGTGAGAGGAGGATGGGTAGAATGGGCACTGAGGAATGTGACCAGAGCTAGCACATGAGGCCCTGCATAGTCCCCTGAAGACAGAGGAGGCCAGCTAGAGACCACAGGGTAGGGAAGGGAAAAGAAACAGGAGAGCCCAGACAGCACACCTGGTAGCTGACCTAGTTATAGCTGTCCTAGCTGCCTGTCTGCTTGTCCCTCAAGTGAGAGACATTGCCTATAGAACTGTCATAAAGTCAAGACAAACACTAAGGAGAACCACAGCATCCTATCTTCAAGAGAATATTTTATTTTTTATAAATGTGTGTGCATGTGCATATGTGAGGTGCACATGAAGCACAGAAGAGGGCTCAGGTGCCCTGGAGCTGGAGCTGCAGGGGTTGTGACCCGCCTCATTTGGTGCTGAGAGCGTGATTTAGGTCCTCCCTTAACCACGGAGCCATCCTGCAGACCCCAGGCATGTGATTGTACTGACTGTACTGAATATGGACCAAAAGCAAGAGAGTGGAGCTTTTAATCACTTTGTGCCATCTTCTGTTTTCAAATGTGTTGAAGTTTGTGTGTTGAGCGCCTGTGACTGAAGGTCCCAGGACAACTTTCAGCAGTTGTTTCTCCTATTGTTGGTTCTGAAGGTTGGACTCAGGTTGTCACACTTGTGCAGCAAAGTACTTTTACCTTGTCAGCCATCTTGCCAGCTCCTGTGCCATCTTCTTTTCACATGACATTTAGCTATTTCAGGCCTATCCCTTTGACGAATTATTGACTAGCAATCTGACCTAGCAGTGTGGTTCATACCTATAATCTCCACACTTTGAGGTTGGGGCAAGAGGATTTCAAGTTCAAAGGCAGCCTAGGATACATCACAATACTTTTTCTTAAAACAAAAAGCAAAACGAATCCCACTAACAACTAAAACAGTTGCCAAAACTAAACACCACATTTACTAGTCTGACTTTTTGCTCAGCACTCTCCTGGAAATGTTGTGCCATGTCAGTGAATACACTTTACCAGAATTTTCAAACAGTAAGACAATTGTAGGCTCACATCTGTGCATGAGAAACGACACGTGACTCCTTGTGGATGTTGCTCAGTTCCCCTTAGGTGGTGATGTGCAAGACTGTGATGCAGTTGATCCTCTGCCCCACCATGCAGTCTGCAGTGCCTTCCTGCCTCGCGTCCTCATGCCCTCCCTGCTTGTGCCCAGCTCTGTAGGTAATGAATACAGCTCTTCTGTCACAGGGATAGCTCATAGCTTACTCCACCAGCACCTACATTTATATTACCCACAGCCTTTTTATAATTCTTTTCCTTTTTTGGAAACAGGGTCTCATTATTGGTCCTGGCTGCCCTGGAACTCTCTGTGTGGACCAGGCTGATCTCAAACCCACAGCGATCTTCCTGTCTTTGCCTCAGAGTGCTGAGATTAAAGGTGTGAGTCACCACACCTGGCTGCCCGTAGCCTTTTGCTCTTGCAAATAATGGGTATCTTCCTGTGTATGTCCTGACTTAGTATAAATTCCAAGAACTGAAATTGCTGGGCCAGAGGCCTTATAGGTTGAAAGATGTTCATACATTCTAGACTGCCTCTCCTCTAGAATGCTCTGTTAGTCTGCCTGCCTACATACACCTGGCCTACAGATTCTGCCTTCTTCTTCCCCGGAGCCATGGAAGTCCTTGTTACTTGTTGCTGTAGGGTTTACTGTAGCAGTGTCCACATCAGCTCCTGCTCCATACTGAGTACTCAAGCATTGGCAGTGAACTCTGATGTGAATGAACACTGGAAAAGGAGAGAGCATGAGGGATGGGAACAGGGCGGTGTGTGGTGGCAGCTGAGGACAGCCTGCCTGACTCTCTCCTTGCTGTCCTTATCTGCTCCCCAGCAGCATCCTAAACTCAAGCACCACATCTGCTAGGAGCCTACTCTTCCTCGTCTGTGCCAAACAGGCTTTGCTTATTAAAAGGTTTTCTCCCCACACTGCCATCCTAACCTCAAAAACAAATGCAGTTGCTGCTCCCTGATTCTGGCCAGCAAGAGGAGCCAGAGGGGCTGCCGGGGCTCCTTCTGCCAGAGCCTCAAGAGTCAGTAGCCAAAGTCTCTGTTGGCTGCAACCAGCCTTCCTGCTGATGCAGCAGGTCAGAGCTGCCAAGCATTGGGAAGGGCGATCTGGAGACAAAGGCTGTTTATCTGTCGCCTTGCCTCCAGTCTTCTTGTGGTTTGGGCCTCCAGACCAGGCAAAAAGCCCCATTTTGCTCTTGGGATTTTTGGTTTCCTTTCGAAATTTGTATCATCTTGTGCAAGAACTGTGTGTCCGAGCTGCCAAGTAGGGCAGTAAACCTGAGTTATGCTCTATGATGTCACGCTTGGAGTACAGCAGCCAGCTAAGGGGTTGCTCAGAGGGGACTGGCTCATTAGTAAGTTTTCAGATCCTCACTCAGGTTGTACCTCTCTGCTGTACATCAGCTCATCTTGTGCGGCATTTAAATGTTCCCTTGTCATGGGGGAGTCAGTGGTCGCAGGAAGTTCTACAGTTCAGGAGAAGGAGCGCTGGTTTTGGATTCTGATTCTGTAACCTGATCCAGCTGCATCCTGAACACCATATCTCCCTCTCTGAGGCCTCATTTCTTTTCTGTGTAATAGGATCGTTGGTTTTGGTTCTTGTTTTGTTTGAGACAGGCTCTTGCCATGTTGCTTACACTAGTCTTGAACTCCAGGGCTAAAGTGATCCTCCCCAGAGCAGCTGAGGCTCCAGGCTTTGCCACTGTGAAATGGGGTTAATCACTCCCATTTTCAGGTTTTGCCTGCCCCAATTCCTGTTTTTATTCCTTCTTATTACAGACAGTCGTGAAATATCAAAAGCCACAAAACAGAACTAAAGTGGGCCAGAGGAGTCTAGAGAAGAGAGCTCATTGTGAAGGCAGAATAGGTGGAGTTTGGGAAAGCTTAAAGCGATGATGAGACCTGTGCCCAGGAAGATGGGTACTTTGCCCTTTTCAAAGAGCCACTTCGGCCCACAGAAGCCTGACCTGGGCAGAGTCTCTGAACAGGAGGCACCTGGTAGGATGTGGCTGCGCCAGGCCTGGGCGCTAGCTCAGCTGCTCCTAGTCTGTGGCCCGCTGCCTCCCTGCAGTAAGAGGGGAAGCGTGTGGTGTATTACCACAGGAAAAACAAGCCCCTGGGAACAGCTGTGTCTTGGGTCAGAGGGTAGATCAGCTTGAAAGGAAAAATGTTTCTTTTAATTCTGAAGAAGGAAGAAAAGGACCGGAAATCCCAAAGATAAAGGCCCCAAATGGAGAAAACAGCACTTCCAGTTTCACATTTGGGAACCATTAGTACAGAGGTACTGGCTGATTGATCTTTACTACTCGGGAGTGCAGAATGGAGACAAGGGTCCCTGAAGCATATTGATTGGTGCGCGCCACACACACACACACACACACACACACACACACACACACACACACACACACACGACAAGAAGGAGCACAGGACCAAGAATATCTGGTCACCTCTTGCTCTAGCCTCAGGTTTTTAATTTGTTAGATCTGTGTCCTCAGGCAAGTCAGGACTCCTCCAGGAGTCTTCCTCTCCTGGGGTGTTATCAAAGGTAATAACACCTCCTTGTGAGGGACTCTTTGGACAACTGCAACAGTCTTTATAGCCTTAAAAAAAGAAGTCATTAGGGAATACTTGTAGATATTCTCAGCTAGGCGGCTTGGTCTTGAGGGAAAAGTTGGTCTTCAGCACCAGAGTACCTCAGGGACTTGTCCTCAGAGCTTTGTAGCTGTCTGGAGCAAAGTCCATACCTGTGCCCTTTTCAGACATAGTCTCTTTGAGAAGAGGCCATCCCAGATCTCTCCATTCTGGTCGATTAACTTGTTCCTCTGGCCTGGGTGGAGGGACTGCTGGGAGTGACTAGAGCCCTGCTGCTGCCACAGGCTGGGCAGGGCTTCACCCCAGAGACCCACATGGAGTACACCAAAAGATTTATCTACACAGAGGCCAAGGACAGCTTAGACTCCTTCTCTTGGAGCATGAGGAGAAAGCAGGGGAGAGCTTCCAGGAGGAACCTGTTAACAGAGCTATAAAAAGCCAAGTAGGCATTTTCCATGGGGGTGGGAGGGTGCACAGGGCAGATCCTTCCCAGAGAAGGTGACATATTAGGGTTATACAGACCTAGGGAAGGGGAAGGCAGATGATAGCCAAAAGTGTGTGACGAGAGCACCGTAGCTCAGCAGGAAGGGTGGCAGAAAAGAAGGTACCCAGGTGGGCCAGGGCAAGACTGCAAAGATGCTGATTGATGGCTGCTGTTTGAGATAGGTGTTTCTGATGATGTCACTGTGAAGTTGTGATCTGACTCTTCCCACTGCTCTGAACAGACTATTCTCTTTTTCTTTGAAACCCTGCAGTCTGCTCCGATGTACCAGTACCTTGATAGGAAAATGTTCAAAGAAGCATACCAGATCGCTTGCTTGGGAGTGACAGACACTGATTGGCGTGAACTGGCCATGGAAGCTCTAGAAGGACTAGAGTTTGAAACCGCAAAGAAGGTATGCATAGAGTGGTGTGAGCCAGAATTTGGTCCTTGGAGAGGGTCCCTTGAGACAGAAGGGTCCAGGTAACACCAAAGGGCCAGAAACCTACTATAATGGGCTGAAGTCTCCTCAGTCACCCCTTTCACAGTGGTGGTAACAACCTTCCCAGGGTTGTTTCTCTGGAGAGTTCTGGCAGACTAGGCCTTGTTCTCAGGAAGTTGGGAAGATCTAAGCAGATAATGCCAGTAAAACATCTGGTTGATTCTGGCTGTCAGTCTTGGTAGCAATCATTTATGTAAAGAACCTAGATAAAGCCTGTACATGGCAGCCATTTATTAATCAAGTCTCTCAGGCTGGGTATGAGCACCGGCTATTTATCACACTTCCATCGTTCTTAGCACTGGCTTAGTGCAAAGGAGATGGTCAGGCTCTCTGATTCCCACAGCAGTGTGGTAGTGTCCCATGCCCTCCTGGCATGATTCATAGCGTTACTTCTAGTGTAGCCAATAAAAGCTAAAGAAATGGTCAGAAACATTTAACCTTTCCTAGACTTATGAGTGCCCATCTGATAGATTGAGGGAGAAGAAAGAATGGCTTCCAGCCTCTCCTGTCCTCTTTCCCTGCTTTCTCTCCCATAGCCAAGTAGAGAGTCTCCTTTTGCCTAGGCTACTGATACTGAAGTACCTGCAGACATATATGGTACCTGCCTCCTATTAAACAGAGCTGGGCTTTCCCTAACCCTTTCTCTCAGCCTGACTTCTCTACCCCTGCTTCTAAAATGCATAGCGCTCTTCCTCAATTTTGTACTCACTCTTGAGGCCTCCCCAGGCCTGGTAAAGAGGAGTTTGGAGTAGCTGTGCAAATGCCAACCATTTCACACAGAGTTGGAGGTGTCACAGCTCAGTGGTAGAGCACTGCCTAGCATTCACAAGGCCGTTTCAGTACATTGCACATGAAGAAATTACCTACATGTTTTTAGATCAGATAAGCATTGGGAAGTAGTAGACTAGGGCTTTGGGAATTGAGGAGAGAGGAGGAGTTCCTTCTCCTGGAGGAACTTCCTTCTCCTGCCCCACTAGAAATGCAAGCCTGTAAGGAATACCAACAGGTTTTCAGGATGTCTTCAGTCTATAGCTAGAAATAAAGTTACATTCCCTCTAGATAGTTACCCATTCACACCTAGAGCCTAAGCGCCAGCTCATGTTAGTATTGCCCTGTAACAGAGCAGGTGCCTCTGTGAGTCACTGAGCACATCTCCAGGTAAAGGGAGCTGACATGGATATAACCTTCTGTTCATTGCGTACCCACCTTGCATCCCAGAACACTTGAGAATAGACACTATCATATCAAAGCACTGGGTTCTTTGTTAGAATGGTATTTCTTTAGTCATTTTACTTTACAAATGAAAATTGTGTGTGAATTTCTTATGGGCAGCATGGTATTTAGAAAAGTCGTAGAGCTTTGAACATAGACTTTGACTGATGTTTTGTCTTAATCCTGAATCCTTGGCTTTCCTCTCCCCTGGGTGCCAGTCATTCAGGACTCAGACTTGTGGAAGGAGGGGTCTGGCCTAGAAGGCACCCCCACTAGATGGCACAGGAGAGCTGCTTAGTGCTGCCAGCTGCATCTGTTCCCTGCTCCCCACTTCCCTCTGTGGAAGTTATTCACAGTCTTGTGACTGACCAGTCCGAATAGCACCCTGACTCTGCAGTATATCAGGGCTAAAGGATGTCAGTGACAGACTATCAAATTCAAGAATCCAGTGCTCAGAACCAGAAAGACCCTTAGAGAGGCATCATTTGCTTGCCTGACTATAAAGAAGGTTGCTGGAGCCCATTCATAGGAGGGAAATGGCTGTTGGGCTGAGACCTGAGTCTTTTTGTCCTATTCTGCCCATTACCAGGGACTTACATGGTTCAAGAAACATAAATCAGGAAGGCAACTTTTACTTTAGTTCATACTGCCTGATTGACCCTTTTACCAGTTCCTCAAGAAAAGGCAAGGACTGGGTACTGTGCAATGTGCCTGTTACCTCAGCTTTTCAGCAGGCTGCGGCAGGAAGATCCCTTGAGTGCAGACGTTCAAGGTCAGCCTAGGCAACATAGTACGTCCCTGTTTCAGAAAGAAAGCCACTTGCCAGGTCCCTCCTGGGCAGTGCGTTGCCTAGTCCTGCTGTCTGCCACCGCTCATGCTCAGACAGGAAGTGTTCTCCCGAGGGTATCTGCCTCATACATGCGTAGCTCTTGGCTCAGGGAGATTTAGCTCTCTGTTTAATCTGCCAAGCTTCCCCCTTCCACTGTGAACCCCTGAACTAGGGAAGGGGACAGAAGCCAAGTGAAATTCCTGTGTCCCCAGCCTTTGAATAGACCCTGGCCCTGTAGGGTGGAAAGATGGAATCATGCTGCAGCCATCTGTGAGGCAGCCGGAAACTGGATGACTTGGTCCTTTTCCCCATTCTCCTAGCGTAGAGGGTGCCTAGCAGTGGCCAAGGGCTGTTGTGCATTCTAACCCATAATGGCTCAGAAGCTGCTGCTCTGGGCATGTGTCAGTCCATTTCACATGGACAACACAGAAAGCACAGCTGGGCAGAGATGCTGCCAGCAGAGCACACAGAGGTTCAGTTCCCCTAAGTCCTTTGTGGTGCCCGAGAGCAGCAAAAGGCACCTCACTGGCACCAGTCTGCCCGACCCTCATAACCGTCTAGAAATCCACGCATCAGAAGTCTCTGCCCTGCTGGGAGTCCAAGCCGAGGGTGCGCATTCAGGGTCACCATGCAAGTTTGCTTTCTAGAGACCAGGAGATCGTTCCCTTCAGTCCTCCTTCACCGTTCTTTCCTGAGCCGTTCCCTCCTCTCCTTATGTGCCCTGTGTGTGTAGCACCATTGAGTTAGCAGAGCTGTCTGCTGCTGTCCATCCAAATCACAGGGAGAAGCATGCAGGCTCTTGTCTCTGTGTCTTGCCTACTCTGCAGATGCCATTGTGGAATCAGCCTGGCTTGCCTTTCCATTATGAGCAGTGTCTGGCAAGAGGTTCCACTGTAGACTACAGGATCATAGTTCTGTTTTACCTAATCCCAAAATGATTGATGCTCCCAGGACTTCTTTACAGTTCTTTGTAAGGACTAATCCTTGAGATGAAGACAGGCTGAGCCTCGCTGGGTGGCACACCTCCCAAGCACACAATGATGAATCAAGCTTCCCTTCCCTGCATGCTGGCTCTCTTTCTAGAGCTTGATGTATCCCACCCCCATCAGCCTGTGGAGAACAAGAAGGCAGCTGACTCTATTCTTATTCCTTTCCCCTAGGCCTTCACCAGAGTCCAGGACCTTCGATACCTAGAACTGATCAGCAGTATTGAGGTAACTGATGAAAGCATCTTCCATCACAGGATGGAGTGGCCAGTAATCCTGAGGACATGGGGACACAGGCCCTGTAGTCTGTTCTGGGGATAGAGTGGCCCATAGAGGCAACACCTGATTAGCCACTTGGTAGTTGGTAGTTGGCAGAAGGTTTGGGTCTCTAAGCTTTGGTTCCTTGTTCCTAAGATGGGATCTATGCGCTGGGCAATGGTGGCGCACACCTTTAATCCCAGCACTCGGGAGGCAGAGGCAGGCAGATCTCTGAGTTGAAGGCCAGCCTGGTCTACAGCGGGAGTTCCAGGGCAGCCAGGGCTACACAGAGAAACCCTGTTACAAAAATCCCAGATTGGTGGGGAGGGGTCTGTCCTTCTCTGGTACTGCTGTAAAGCAGAGTCAGGCTCTTAGAACCTGGTGTACCCTCTGGAATGAGTGGCTGTTGTACTCTCCTGGACACAAGTAGTCTGCCAGTGAATAAAGCATTCCCGGTGTTCCCAACATGGCCTACTAAGGCCTCCTCCTGCCCAGAAGGCCTGTGGTAGGCTAAAGAATCTGGTCTGACTGCACCATTTATGGGTGACAGAAGACGCTATTTTTAATTTTTGTGTATCTCAGTGCTGTCTGACTGTCTGTAAAAAAGGCATACATATTTCTTTCTC
The DNA here is from genome assembly GCA_028551405.1 of Uromys caudimaculatus. Lineage (NCBI taxonomy): Eukaryota > Metazoa > Chordata > Mammalia > Rodentia > Muridae > Uromys > Uromys caudimaculatus. The sequence goes on along the minus strand of CM052700.1, from coordinate 29,891,250 downwards.
CAGAACAGATTTATTGTGAGGCTAAGGGAATGTGAGACACATTGGAGCTCCCAGATGGAAGCAGTGAAGAAATCGCAAATGTCTTGCCCCTCTAACTTAGTTCATCAGAGTAAACACTTATCGTGGGCCTCAGCCCTGTGTGGGGTGGGGGAAGACAGGGGCAGCAAACAGAACTGAACCAAGGGAGACTACAATATGGTAGCTGTTGTTCATTGAGTCTGTTCATGTGCAACCAAAGTATGAGCGACACATACCAGGTCTTTAGTGTGATGAGCCAGGTGGTGTTGTCGGCCCTGTTGAGTGGGGAGAAAGGAAAGCTCGGAGAGGGCGGGGCACATCCTCATGTTCAGAACCTCAGGGGAGACCCAGGCGATGCCCTGGCTTTTCCCCAAGCTTTGCCACTTTTGCCTTGTGAGCCCTCCCTGCCCCTTCTACCCAGCAGATTGCTGGTTGTCAGTCTCTTCCCACACAGGCAGGCAAGAGCTAATTGGGTGCCATTGTCTCATGCTGCTGGCTCTCAGGGATGACGCTTGGTGTTAGGCAGTGGGGCCCTTGGAACCTTCATCCAAAGCTACGGAACATCACTTTTCTTTGCACAAAGTAACTGGCCAGGGAGGAAGCTGACTCTTATCACTTGTCATGTCTTAGTTCAAAAGGTCTATCTTTGCTTATGATCTGTGAGCTGAGAACTGTGCTTAAGGAACTATCTCTGGGGAAAAGCAGAGAGCACTCATTGATCTGCTTCCTGAGGTCTCAGCTTCTGGATTCTGAGTAACCAGCACTAACCAGGGGGCTATGTGCCTCTGTGGGTTCCTGTTGAATACCTGGGATGATAGCATACCAGTGGCAGAACAATCTGTCCATGTCGGCAACCCTTTATAAACATGTTCCTCTGCGGCCCACACTCCACACCAACTGACACCTATCTCACTACAAGAGCTTAATTCACTCATAAGTTTTAGATGTCGGCTTACTAGGTTGATTAGCCTGCACTATGTGAAGGTTTAAAAATTATTTCTGTCACTGGTGAGGCATGTTGTCTCCAGCTGCTGAAACTTCTACCAGCTTGTCGAGAAGTTTGATTCCATGTCTCATCTTCCCCTAGTGTGATGTACTTGATAGAAAACAAGCAAAGGCAAGTGCTGGGGCTGAGGGGCTGAGTGCTGGCGAATGTTTACAAACACTGGAGTGCTAGACTAACACAGGAGGAAGGTGTGGGTGGCTTCAGTGTGCGTGCACTTGCAAGTACACACGTATATGCACACCAGGTGTGTGTTAGGAACCATGCCTCAGAAGGTGGAATCATGGGTTATGAAGAGTGAGCTTTGTGTGACCTTGACTGTACCTGATCTGCATCTTGCCTTCCTCCTCTGCAATGCTTGGTGGTGCTGGGTCACTGAGAGCAGTAGAAGTCTCCTGTATGAAGTGGACATTAGCACACAGTGTCTTAGTTCGAGTTTCTGTTGCTGTGATAAAACACCCTAACGAAAATTAAATTTCCACATCACAGCCCATCAGTGAAGAAAGTTGAGGCAGGAACCTGGAGATAGGAGCTAAAACCAACACTATAAAGGAGTGCTACTCACTGGCTTGCTCCTTAGGCTTGCTCAACTTGCTTTCTTATAGCACCCAGGAGTACCAGCCCTGGGGTGGCCCCACCCACTGTGAGCTGGACTTCCCCACATCAATCAAGAGAGCACACCACAGGCTTACCCACAGGCCAATCTGGTGGGGTCATTTTCTCAATTGAGGAGCTTGTGTCAAGTTGACATAAAACCAGCCAGCACACATGTCTCCCCATCTCTTAGAAACTGGAGCATAGTCAGATTTGTGATCCTGTTTTATGGTTTCCATCTTGCTTGAAAATCCCAGACTTTGTCCTTGTTTGTCATCACTCTGGGTCACAGCCCTGCCACCCAGGTGTTTGGGGCTTTGGGAGATCTTGAGAATGCAGGGGCTGTCCCTGACTCTGACAGTGCACACTGCGCAAGTTATCCAGTGGTTGCCTTGGGCAAGCATACAGGAAAACAGTCCTGTGGAATTTCCACTGAGCAAACAAAGGTTCGCCTCTTGTTTGATCTTTAGTGGTCTGAAAAAAAAAAGTCTGCTTTTGTTGTTGAACATTCCCAATAGAGACATAGGTGAGAGACATAGCAGCCCAGGAGCCAAGGGTAGGCTCCAGTAGGAAGACCCAAAATAGCAGCAGCTAGCCTTTGTACAGGCTGCTTCCTGCCGTGGCTTTGGAGGCCATTTCCTGTGTTTCTAATTTTTCCAGGAGAGGAAGAAGAGGGGAGAGACCAACAATGACCTGTTTCTGGCAGATGTGTTTTCCTACCAGGGGAAGTTCCATGAAGCCGCCAAACTGTACAAGAGGAGCGGGCATGAGAACCTCGCCCTTGACATGTATACTGACCTCTGCATGTTTGAGTATGCCAAGGTAACCCACCATGTCCCAGGCCCAGTCTGCCACCACGGCTCTGACCTGCAGTGGCTTAAGTCATGTATCCAAGAAATGATACACACAGAAAATTGGGCTGAGCCTGGGTGGTGGTGGTGCACACCTTTAATCCCAGCACTCAGGAGGCAGAGGCAGGCGGATCTCTGTGAATTTGAGGCCCACCCAGTCTACAGAGTGAGTTCCAGAACAGCTAGGAATACACAAGAAACCCTGTTTTAAAAACCCAAAAGTAAATAATAAATAAATTAGTTAATAAAATAAAATGGAGATGACCTCAGGAAAAGGGTGAGCAGATTAATAAACGGGACCTGAAGCTGACTCTGAAGGAGGATGTCAGAGGGACAACACATTCAGAGTACCTGTCAGCAACAGCTGTGTGGGCTTTGAGCATGCCAGCATGATGCTGTCATCTGGTACTGAGGGCTTAGGGAAGTCTCCACAGACTCCCTCAGACCTGGGTCAGGAGCCACCAAGGTTTAGTTCCTAAGTGACAAGCTGATCCTACAACAGCGGGATGCTGTGAATCCCTGAAGCCAGCACTCCCCAGAGAGCCTGCTCTGAGCAGCTTGAGTGGAGAGTGCCTTACTCAGCCTGGCAGGTAGAGTGGCTCCCTTATGATGGGTTTGCATCTAAAGGGTGGCCCCTCAAGGTTAGTCCCTAGGTACTCTAGACTTTTGAAGGAGTTTCCTAGACACATGAGCCCCACTAAAGAGCCAGAGTTCTCCAGGTGTCAACAGTTTAGCCGCCAGCAAGGCTTAAAGCCTAGGTGTGAAATAGTGAGGTTCTTCCACAAACGGGCTTTGAGGCCCTCAAAATCCTGTGGAGTCCTCAAGTCCTAGCCAGAGCCATTCAATGGCTGTTACTGCTAATCACCTAGCTCACAAGTCCCAAGTGGGACAGCTTCCCCATTCTTGTCTGTGTCTGTGCCTAAGCACAGCTGGTCTTTTCCTACCCATCTGTGAGATCCTGTGGCTCTTTCATACAAGGATGAAGCTCCTGGTCCCTCCCCTTCCCACCTCAGGTCTGGGCTTCAGGAGTTCTCTGCCTCTTCATCTTCCTTAGCCTTTTCCATGCTCTCCCACCCCCCCACGGCCAGCATTACATGAAATGCTCTGTCCACTTAAAAGGGAATTCCACTAAATCCTAGGGATATAGTTTAGGCACCACAGCCAGACAGCCCCGGTTGTCCTTTGAGTCTGAGCTCTCAGAGCTGCTGGTGGGCCACTGTGGTGCAGTGCAGCTGAAAATGCCTGCTTGACATCCAGAGTGAAGTGTGATTATGGAAGCCTCTGCTTCTTCCTCAGAGCAGATAGAGCTATAGCTCAGTGTAGTTCTGAGAATTGCATAGAACAGTGCATAAAACCGTAATATGCAATGCTGTAGAAAGACGAGGAATAGCCAGGCGTGATGGTGCACGCCTTTAATCTCAGCACTCAGGAGGCAGAAGCAGGCAGCTCTCTGTAAGTTCAAGGCCAGTCTGGTCTACAGAGTGAGCTCCAGGATAGTCAGGGCCACATAGAGAGACCCTATCAAATAGAATAAAATAAAATAAAATAAAATAAAATAAAATAAAATAAAATAAAATAAAAATAAAAAGTGGAAAAAAAAGGAAGAAAGATGAGGAGTGTGACTGAATTAAATTACAAGTCCACATCCAGGGATGTGCCTCAGTAGCAGAACAGGTACCCTAGGTTCAATCCCAGCACACACACCCCTCTCTCTCTGTCTCTCTCTCTCTCTGTCTCTGTCCCTTCCCTCTCCCCCCCCCCCCATTACACACACAAAAATAAATAAATAAAATTGGAAAATGGGAGGGCCAGGTATGACTCCAGGGTGGATGCCTTTAGACCTCTCTGCCTCCTCCCCTGCTCCTTTTCATGGCTCACCTGCACTTCCTGCACCTATGGCCTCCTACCCAGCAGTGCAGCCTGTTCGTACACTCCATCTGGTGTGGCTTTCCATGAAGGTAAATACTCTGGGCTTGTTTTGATTTTATTTTTTGATCACAATTCCCAGTATGTTGGTTCCATCTCCAGCCTACACACACACACACACACACACACACACACACACACACACACACACACACACACACATACACCACCCTGCTTTGTAGTCTGTATTTGGGAAATGTGTACACACACACACATTATGTTGGGGGTGGGAGATACAGTGCTTATTAACATGGCATGTTTTTGTTTACTTGAAATTGCTTCCCAAGATTCAATCTGGTTTTTGGAAAATTTTTGAATTACATCCCCATGTACAAATAAATTGTATGCTTTCTGGACAAGTGACATGTTTATGTGGTGATAAAGGGATTATAATGCTCTTAACTCTTGTATAGTGTGTCCTTATCAGGAGCACCAAGCATGAGAACCCTGTTCAGTCTCATTCATCACTCAGCACGGCCTCTTTCTGTCCACTCCAGGACAGAGTCTTTGCTGTGGCCCCCAGATAACGTGTAAATTGGCTTCATAGAACCAAAAAGTCTTTGAAAACCCACTTGGTTGAGCTTTGAAGGAACTGTTTAGACTCAGCTTGAGTTAAATCATAGCCTCTGCATCGGCTGCTGGGATAGAAGAGATGTGCCCTCTTTAGGAAGGTCCCAGCGAGCCAGTGAGCTGTGTGCCCACATGGTCCGCTTGGGGAGGTGCCTCACACTGTGGCCCCCTCGTAGCTTTTGGCCTTTTCCCTCTTGTTATATCACGGAGCAGTCATTTGTCAAAGTCCCTTTGAAGGACATTTCTGTGCTTTTGTAATGCCTGTCTCTGTTGCTAACCTTATGCAGCCAGCTGAGCAGGAAGCTTTGTGTGCATGAACAGTTGCTGCCATCATAACTGCCAGGAGGGAAGTGGGTCTGGAATGGCCCAAGCTAGGTGTCCTCAGTGGCTGCTCCCCAGCCCCTTCTCTCTGTGCCCCAAGGGTAGGCAGAGGACAGCTGCAGGCGACCTATCTTTATTTGCTCTGTAACAGGTAAAAGATGCCCTTCCTCCCCTTCCTGAATTATTTGGTTGTCTTAGGCCAACCTAATATATGGTTTTAGGGGCTACATAATTACCCTGAAAGCAAATGGAAAAAGAAATGAGCTAATTGTTCAAGTGGGTTTGTGCATGCATTGACTGCACTTTCCTGACAAATGAGTGTTAATTTCAAGGAAAGGAGTGCTTTTTTTGAACTTAGTGAGGTTGACACAGAGCATTCTCTGTAGGATACATTCTCCTAAGACAAACCGCTTCTCACTAGCAATGCAGATCTATGTCTCTCAGTTCCCCATTTTGAAAAGCCCCACCTTGAAAAGTGTCAGCACTGAGGCAGCTTCAACAGTGGCAGCTCTGTCCTGAAAAGAGGTCACGTTCGGAGGCTGGTTCTGGTGCACTTTGGTGGTAACTTAGAGAAGCTGGTCATGACCTCAGCAATACCCCCTTCATTGGGGTAAAAGGACCTCAGGCCCTGCCCGATTTCTGAACCCGCAGAAAGGACTATTTCCTTCATCTGTGGCTCCTGCCGTCCCTTCATGGGTCATAGTCCTACTTCTGCAGATCTGATGTCAAGACAAGATCTGATGCCACTCAGTTAGGAAATGAACCACTAGGAGGCAAAGGCAGGCAGATCTCTCTGAGTTCCAGGCCAGCCAGAGCAACATAGAGAGACCCTGCTTCAAAAAAGGGGTGGGGGGGTAGGGTGGAGGAGGAATGAGCCAAGGAGTGTTTTGTCAGCTGTCTGTCATAGACATATCTTAGGGGCAAAGCCAACAGAATGATCTGAGTTCAGGCCACGGAACATCTGAGAAAAAGATGAGAAAAGCACTTCAGTGTAGCAGCAAAGGAGGGCACAAGGGACCAACTCCAGAACTCTGTATCACTGTGTGTGCTTAAGTTTAGAACCATGTGCTCAGTACCAGTCTGGGGCATCTGGTGTCATCTCAGTGTGACTAGCGATTATAGGATTAGTATTTGTAATTTCACAGCCAGTCATGTTTCTATCCAACTGTGTGGAGATCACAGATTAACCACTCCCAGCCCCTTCTCTGCAGAGTCCGTGAGATGTTTAGAACAAGTGTAAAGGGAAGGAGACATGGAGGGCGCAGTCCTTGACATGTCCCTGGGCCCCAGAAGCACTGTTGGATGGCCCACGCATACTCCTTTCCTGGACACCTGGGACTAACCCCCTCACAGTCACACAGAGCTGGGCTCTCATGCATCCTGCTCCTTTCCATAGCCAAGTGGAGCATTTTCCTGCTCTACTGATGTAATGCTGGCACAGGAAGTCCTAATCCGGAATGGTTTGTTTGTTGTGCTTCCTCAGGATTTCCTTGGATCTGGAGACCCTAAAGAAACAAAGATGCTCATCACCAAGCAGGCTGACTGGGCCAGAAACATCAATGAACCCAAGGCTGCAGTAGAGATGTACATCTCAGCAGGGGAGCATGCCAAGGCCATAGAGATCAGTGGCAACCATGGCTGGGTTGACATGTAGGTTTCAGCCCTTGCCTGGCAACACTTAACAGTGTGTTAACTCTTGAGTCTTTGACTGACAAGAGAAAAATTGTTTCACTAAATACCTGCACCAAACATGAACATGACTAGGTTCTCTGGGAGATGAAGAACTTGAACAAGATAGCACTGCCTTTGATGAGTATGAGAAAGGGGTTGTAGGGACCCAGGGAACACACACAGAAGCCCCTCAGGCACGTGTTGACCTTACAGGCCTCTGATTATCCCTTGTGCCTCCAGATCGGTATCTCTACATTCATCTGGCAAATGAGGAAATCACGCCTCAAGGGGACTGATGTGCCCTCAAGGACAAGCGTCTGGGGAGTTGTAGGGCTAAGCTTTAGACTGGCATGGGTGGTTTCAGTGCCCCTAACACAGCATGAGAGTACCAAAGGAGCACAAGAAGAGCCCTCAGTCCGTCAGGGACGCCAACTCTCTGGGGAACCATGGCGTCTTCTCTTGAGTCCTTCTATGAAGTGGCCATGCTGAACCTTCAGGTAGAGACAATTGGAAGGGGAAAGAGTATAGGCAGGAGACACAGTAGGCCAGCAGGGACGATGATGGCTTGTGGTCCCAAGGGAGCATGGAGGAGCTGGAACAGAGAGGAAACTAGATGCAAAAGAATGGAGGAGGGGACAGGCCACACGGTGGTTCCATCTTAGGACTTGGTACCGTCCTCCAGGTGAGACTGAGCAAGGGGCTCCTGAGGTGAAGGGGCTTGTACAATAAAGGCCACTGGTTGTTTAGGATGCAACAGTGTGGTCCTCAGATAGCCAGTAGCATAGTCAGGCCCTGGGGAAGAGGAGAGGCAGGTGTGTGGGCCACTCACCAAGGGACCTTAGTGGCTAACCTACCCCCAACCTTCCCTTGTCTAGAAATAGTATCAGAAAGACACACTCTTAGATCTTAGATTGTGCCCCAAGAATTCTTTCTACAAAAAGGGGCGTTGCTAAGGGAGCTAGGCAGGTTCATGGTCTCTACTTTTCCCACTAGTTTTTCATGTCACTTTCATTTGCAAGTGCTATGTATTAAGTTTCCCTGGGGACACTTAACAAGTTCAAGGAAGAGACATTAAGTCTGTTCTGTCCCTCTTCTGGCTGTTACAGGTACCTCTCCCCCTAAGAGTGTCAGTTTGGTGGGTAGGACTCAGGCTCTGGAGGGCTGCCTGCACTACCTTTCCCTAAAAACATGTCCTTTCTCTGCTAAGCAGTGTTATTTTTAGGTGCCATTATTATTCTAAGCGCAGACTGACAGGCCTCCCTGAGCCCGCCTGTCTGAGATTCGGATCTGTTACTGCCTCTTCTGTTCTCACATAAAGCAAGCTGGATAGAGTCCTCACCCTAAGAGGGCTGCTTTACTGCAAACCCTGGGGTGGCTAGACCCACACTGAATCCAGCCACGTGCAGTAGGAAGGTGGGAAGATCTGAGTGACTGGGCCTTGGGGACCTTCCCTGGGGTGAGAACACTGCAGGGGCTTCTGGCCGGGGACAAGCTTCACGTTTGTCACTTCTTCCAGACTGTCAGTTGCTGAGGCGGCCTCATGCCCCAGCCTCTACTTTCCTGTGGGAGTTCATGACAGCGTTGGAACAAACACTCTGGCCCTTTCTGCTGTGGAGTCTTGGGCCACCCTTACATAGACTCAAACTCAAGTCATCTCTCCTTTTGGGATGGTGGGAGGGTGAGAATGAGGATACAGAAAATCTCATGAGTCCATCTCAGTATCTAGAGTGGATCCCAGGTCTTACTGACTTTATAACTGGTGTAAGGGACGTGCAGCATGGGCAGTGTCCCCAGTTGCAGTCACTCTTGACTCTGCCATTGCTTTTGGATGATGCATCCATTCTTTCCATATCTGCCTGTGGAACTCCTCCCAGGGGCCATAGCATATTGTTAGCATGGGGCAGAGCAGAATGAATGGACACAGAGCTTGCCCTTGAGAGTATCAGAGGCCTCACGGCTGTCCTCCCTACTCCAGGCTGATTGACATTGCTCGGAAGCTGGACAAGGCTGAGCGGGAGCCTCTGCTCATGTGTGCTTCCTACTTTAAGAAGCTGGACAGTCCTGGCTATGCTGCTGAGACCTACCTGAAGATAGGGGATCTGAGGTCTCTGGTGCAGCTGTATGTGGACACCAAGCGCTGGGATGAGGTGAGACAGAGTACACTTGCTGGGTTGGGACTCTGCCTGAGCCCCTGCCACAGGCAAATGGATGCTGAGCAGGTGGGGGCTAAGGTGGAGAGGAGCTGCCCTCATGATGGAGGGCCATTGCCTGGCAATCAGATTTTGCCTCAAAGTCTCTGAGCCAGAATATCTTGGAGGGTCTCTTCACCCAACTTCCAATTTGTCCTTCCATTCATTCAAAAAAACTGATACTAGCTGCCAACTCTAGGCCAGCCCCATGACAGGCACCAGGAATGTGTCAGCATGATAGCTCCAGCACCTGCTGCTGGTCTGAGCTGCCTCTGGCCAGCCACAGCCTCAGACTCACTTCTGAAGGGACACAGCAGTATGGCATTAAAAACCTGTGTGGCATCTTGGCAGAAAATACCAACCATATTTTCAGATACAAGCTACCAGAGGTGTTTTTAGGGCAGCTGCTCCCTATCCTTGTCCTCTTACCAGTCTTGACTGCTGTATGAGAGGACCAGAGAGAAGAATCAGCCAGGCAAATCAGACAAACAACTGTCCTGGTTCCGAGGCTGGCTAGGCAGCTAGAACAGAGCCCCTCTGTGCCTGTGCCTGTGCCCTGGAGAGAGTGTTACCTGAAGAGAATTAGTGATGTCCACCGGCCATGACAGTCTTTTTAGAGCTATAGCAAGGTACTACCTAAGTAAAAGCAGCCTGATTCCTGTCTGCCCTCCAAGTGGCTCTACTTCCTGAGGTGACAGGTCACCTTTTCTTGTCAGTGGACAAGAAAAACAGGTTAGATTGAAAGCAGTAATGGCTTCTCAAGGTACAGGTTATCCAGCTGTGGCAGTTAGCATGTCTTAGACCCTCCCGTGCCTTGTCTACCACCCTCCTGGCCTGGCAGGTGGTTTAGGGCTTTGCAGTCACTGAGTCCCATGCAGTACTGTCCTCAGTCCTCTCTGACAGCTAGTAAGCAGTGATGATGATACTGTCAATCCTGTTTCCTTAGGTGTCGCCTACAATTAAAAGAAATCTGTTTGCCACGCTACAGGAGCCCACGCAAACCCTCAAAATAAAATGTTTCCGATTTTGTACTGCTTCTGTGGTCCAGAAACAGACTGTGTTGTTATTGAATCCAGTCGGTTGCATATTGCCGTTAATTGCCTTTTGTTTTCAAAGAGCTGGTTTGTTTTTGTGTTGCTGGGGGTGGTTGGAGGGGGAGACATTCTCCCCCTCTGAGTTGTCAGGCTGGCAAAATATGACATCCCTAACAGATTCAGCCAAGTGCCACATTTTCAGGGGTTGCAGGGGGCCGCTTCATTAAGAATGCCTCAACTCCTTCTTCTAGGCCTTTGCTTTAGGTGAGAAGCACCCTGAGTTCAAGGATGACATCTACGTGCCCTATGCGCAATGGCTGGCGGAGAATGACCGCTTTGAGGAAGCCCAGAAAGGTAGGCCACACAGACCACACTGCCTAAAGGGGGGGGGGGGCTACTGAGACATGGTGTAGAGGCTACCTGGCTCCTTCTCAGCAGGTCCCAGGACAGGCACCTTCATCCTGCCCCACGATGATGCGTTTGCTGGTGAAAGACTTTAGAACAAGGACAGGGACGTTGAAGCCACGCCCCTGGGCCCATTGCAGTTCCAGACAGGTCTTTGCTCTTTAGCAAAGCACCTGCATTCGTGCCCCTTCCCTTTAATCTTCAGGATGCTCTCTGGCATGGGCACCATAGTTATTTATGTTTTGCCAGTGAGGAAGCTGATGTTGAAGGAGATCAAGGAATCTGCCTGCAGTCCTCAGCTGGGAGGCTGCAGAGATGTTACTTAAGCCAAGGCATACACTGTCAGGACAAAGTGAGAGGACAGCCCTTGGTGTCTAGCATAGTCTCACCTTCATTTTCCTCTACTGAGAAAGAAATGGGCTTTGTTTCTGACTCAGGCAAGCCAAGTGGCCTCTCTGCCCCTTGGTGCTTCTGTTGGTGAAATGAGCCGTACACAGGGTATGATGGCATCTGAAATAGAAGCCAAGGCAAATATGGCACATTAACTGGTAACGTTCAATCATCAGTTAGCGATGTGACCGCCTTTGCTGTGGCAGGTGCTGGCTGGGCACTTAACCTGCATAACCTTGAATCTTGCCAACAGCCCTGCAGAGATGCAGAGGCTACATGCGCTGTGTGAAGCTAGTGAGCAGCAGAGCCGGAATTGAATCAGATCTGTCCAACTGGGAGCCTAATTCTTACGCCAGTTTAGAAAGAATCCTAATTGAAGTGGGTGGGTCGTGTTCCATAGCATCTCATTTACACTTATGTATGGTAGCAGTTACCACCTCCTGACACACTGCAGGACAAATGTCCCTGTTGGAGCGCCTTGGTTAAAAGCTCCTGTGAAGGACATCACGTTCTCTACCGCCTCAGCATCTACAGAGCACCCAGTTGCTGAAGTGTCTGCATGTTTGGGCAAAACACATCAACCTATCCATCTGTCTGTGTCGCCCTTCCAAGAATCCATCACCATAGTAACTTGGTACTCAGACAAGAGATAGAAGATGAGAATGAACCAAGGCCAGACCTTTCCTTCTCTGCAGGTTGAAGATGTGGGTCATTCAGATGCTCACACATGGTCAGGTGTCAGAGCTCCGAGTCTTCTGGCAGCCCCAGGGTCCCCAGAAGTTGGCCGCATGGTAGTGAAGGGCCCAGGAAATTTCTGTTAGACATAGATGTGACTGAGAAATTCTTTGCTTTTATATTTATCTATATATATGTCTGGTTTTTCAAGCTGAGCCAGATCTTACAAGGTTGGTATCTGAAAGCACTTGGCTTAAGATGGGTTCAGTGCTGGGCTGGCTTCTGTTCTCTGACCTTGGGCATGATGTTTTGTCTCTACCTGGGGGGGTTTCCTCCATATTTAGAATTTTGTCCTGAGGATTTAATGTGTAATTAATAGTGAAGGTATTTTGTGACCACCAAGCTCCACAGTATAGTGGGACCTGCTAGTGCTACCCAGGAGTCCTAAAATCTCAGTCTGGAGTGGATAGAGTCAAGTTCCCTGTGGGCAGTGTCAGGCTTTGGAACCTCGGGTTTTCTCTCTGCCGTGCCTTGCTAAAGTAGGTTGCCATTTCCCAGCCAAAGGAGTGTATCTCCCGGTGCTTATTTCAGGATGTAGCCTTGGTTATTTATAGCCTGTGGCCTGAGAGGCACATCTCAGCAACGAGGCATCACAGATGCTCCGATGAGTGTCCTGCCTCTCGAGCAGTCTCATGTAAGCCCTGCACAATCTCCCTGCTCCATGCTGACTCCCTATGACCTGCATATGCTTTCATGGCCCTTAGCCTTCCACAAGGCCGGGAGGCAGGGAGAAGCAGTCCGAGTGCTGGAGCAGCTCACGCACAATGCTGTGGTGGAGAGCAGGTTTAACGACGCAGCCTATTATTACTGGATGCTGTCCATGCAGTGCCTCGACATGGCTCAAGGTGAGTGAGCGACAGCCTGCTGGCCTCTTCCCTGACCCCTCTTTGGCATCAGATAAAATCAGAAGAGCAGGGCTGTTTCATTAAAGCACTGGGCTTGTTTATTGAGTGTTTTGTCCCTGAGCCTGCCTTGCAATGGCACAATCTGGCCTGTCATCTCTTTCAAGTTTGCCTGTGAGTAGAACTTGCTGGCAGTCTGTCTTCTGGGTAGGAGGTCCCACCCTGCATTGCTAATTCAGAGCATCTCCCTCTCTTGCTACCTGGGAGCCTGGAGCTGGGCCCAAGTGAGCCCTGGCTTAAAAAAAAAATTTTTTTTAATTAAATGGAAAGATGAAGAGATCACCTTACAATAACTCACTCCAGAATCTCCCTCATCCCAGGCAGGAGGACAGTTTCATACTTGCTTTCATTCATGTGGCTTCCCATGATCCCCTGAGGAGTTCTAAAGTAGACAGAAAGGAGGTAGTTATACCCAGTAGTGGAAGAGCACTGGATGCAGAGTGTACAGGGTGACGATGTGTTCCTGAGCTGCTGCTCAGTCACAGCTGCCAGCTCCCAGTCACAACCATCAGGATGCGGTGCCAGGTGGGGATTTTCTGTCCAGGCCATTGGTGTGCATCTCAGATAAATGGCTGACAAGTTGAGGTGCAACATGAACACAGAGAGCCAGTGAAGATGCCATCTGCCCATCCCATCAGGCTCCCTTGGTGTGTCTGGGCCAGTAGGCCTCTTCCACTGCTGGACATAACAGGTGCTGACCCAGTGGACAGAGCTGGGAGGCTCTCTCCCAGCCAGGAGCGCTGCCCAGCTAAGACTTACCATCCAGGATGGACTACTCCTAAGCAGGGCACTTGTCCATCGCTGCCCTCGGGGCCCCTCTGAGCAGCATAGGAAGAAAAGATACCACTTGACACATTTTCTACTCCTCCCCTCCTGCCCTTCTCCCCTCATCCCCTCCTGTGCTCCTCCCCTCCTGCCCTCCTCCCTCACAGTAGATCCTGCCCAGAAGGATGTGATGCTTGACAAATTTCACCATTTCCAGCACCTGGCTGAGCTGTACCATGGCTATCAAACCATTCATCGATACACGGTAAGGTGGCAAGGGGACTGGTGAGGCACCTTTGGTGTCACATGCTCAGCAAGGGCCTCAGAGAGATGAGATATATGATGAGCTGCCCAGAAGCCCCACCCTCTGTGTTCTCTCTGCACTGTCCAAGTCTCTGGGAAACATTAGGTCCCACTTGGGCCTACCTTAGCCCTGGTAACATCTCTTTGCCAGCAGCATCTATGGGCTCAAGCAGACCCATCTTTCATTTAGGCCCCCTGTCTCAAACAGCTGAGAAGCTATGAAGATGGGCGCTGATGTTGGAGGCAGTCCAGTCTAGGCTGGGTCTGCAGAGCTGCCTTGGGTGCCTAGCCCTGCTCTCCTGATTCCCAGCTCTCCTGCTTCTCCCTGCTCACTGTGTCTGTGCAGGGCGTCTCCTTACCTAACAGCTGAGCTCTGTTCCTGATGCACAGGGTACTGAGCTAGGGGCCACCCATGGGACCCAGGCTGGCATCCAGGCAACCAGTGTCTGTGTGTGACAGTCCCTGTGATGAGACCTGGGACACAGTGGTAAACAAGACACAGTCCCTGCCACAAGGAATACCCCCTCCTGTAGTAAGCAGGGCAGCCCCTCATGGGAAAAGCTTTGAGGTGGCTTATTTGAGAGGAGGTGATCCCTCCACCAAGTGAAGAAGAGGAGGGGAAAGGATTTGTGGCAGGCAGGCTGTGTGTGGTCTGGCGAAGGCCTGGTGGTCAGCATAGTTGAGGAGTTGGCATTGGGGCCAAGTGGGAGCCCATCCTAAGAATGCAGAGAGAAACACAGATTCTTCCTGAGGCTCATGACTTCTTTCCTAGAGAAGTGCTGGTGCTCTGGACTGTTGCTTACCTAGTCCTGGGCTCTTCCAGCTCACACCCAGGAGAGCATGAGTTTAGGGTTTCTCTCAATTCCTGGAGCCTACAGAAGCTGTAGAAATGTAAATGAATAAACCATCATGGTAGCATACACCTGAATCCCAACTCTTAGGAGGTGGAGGCAGGAGGATCATCCTGGCTACCCAAGGAGATTAAGGCCAACCTAAGCTAAAGACCTTTTCTCAAAAACAAAAACAAAAAGGAGGAAAAGGAAAAAGAAAGAAAAAAATAAACGTAATTAGGAATTCAGGAGAAGTCACTGGGCTCTGAACCAAAGTAGAAAGTTACTTCTCACAGATTTGGGCCTCACAAGGGCCTATCCTGGTGGCTGTTAAGGAAGTCCTGACTAAACCTTTAGGGAGAACTTCTGGTGGGAGGAGAGCTGGCCAGTCTGTCACATCTGAAGTGTGGTCTGCACTTGTAGCTGGATTGCAGTGTCAGACTCCCTCCAAGCAGGTCTTCACCATGCTCAAGCCTTCCCTGAGGGGTTGAGCTGTAGTGCTGGTAGCCCGAGTACAGGTCTGTTCATTCCACCAGTGGCCATGGAGACCTGATACAGCTTGGGCCAGCCCAGGCATTGTGTGCATTTGGTGGCACATTTTGCTTCAGTAGCTGTTGAAGAATATAGAAGAGACTTGCTGTGTCCTGCAGGAAGGAGTTAAGCTCCCCACTAGGTCATGTCCTCATTCCCATAAAGGTCTTGAGCTCAGGAAGTAGAGAATCCCCAGGGACACTGTAGCTGAGAGAAGCACATTCTTTAAGGTTGAGGGATCAGCTCTGGGTTTGAATCTCCACTCTGCCCTATTTTTTGGGTAACATGGGCTGTCCTTTATCAGGGCATCAAGTTTCTCTCTGGTACAATGTGACTGAAAGTAACTGCCCACAAGCCTGTGTTAAAAGCCAGTGGAGCCAGCTGTGATGGCCAACACACAGTAGGTGCTCAGTGTGGGGAAGGTTATACCTGTTCTTTTGCTGCAGGAGGAGCCATTCAGCTTTGACCTCCCCGAGACCCTCTTCAACATCTCCAAGTTCTTGCTGCATAGCCTGACCAAGGCCACCCCCTTGGGCATCTCCAAAGTGTATCCTCCCCCACCCACCCTCCCTGCCCTCTGTCTAATGGCCCCAGTTGTCCACAGAGCACTTTACTGGCAGAAGCTCCCTCTCTCAGCAGTCACTGGGGAGTGAGGAGAGGCTCAGCTGGGCAGCTGAGCAGCCAGTGCCAAGGGGAACTTGGCTTTCAGGGTTGTCTAGCTGCGCCTAGCCTGCAATTTTGGCCAGCACCTTGTCCCAGGACTCCCAGAACTCATAAAGGAGGGTGAGATGGAGACCAGGAAGCCCTCTGGATCTGGGACCATGTCAGCCAAAGTGATGAAGCTGTCATCTAGTAGGGGTGACAAGAGGCAAGACCTGTTTCAGAGATATGTACCCTGTGCCTAAGAATAAGATGGAGGTAAGGCTGGGTCTTGTCAAGGACAGCTATCCAAGGAGGTGACCTCCATGCTCCAGATTAGGGCAGCAGGGAAGACTGTAGCTAGAGTGGGTGGTATAGAGAGGCCCCATGAGGTGGGTGTGGACAAGCCCAGCTCCTATGTGGGATACTTCAAGTCCTGTGAGTCTACTTCTCTGCCAGTGAGGTCTCTGCTACAGAAGGGTCAGAAGCACAGAGGAGAAATAGTCCAACATTTCACAAGCCTCAAAGTAATTTCATTTCCCTGTTCTCATCTGGCTGGCCTGCCTGCCTCCTGTAGGAACCCGCCCCAGAAAAGCACCCCCAGCTTACCATAAGAACTCATTTCCTGCATGGTCCAGACTGATTATTTACTCTTCAGGGGAAACACCCCAAACAAATGGCCTGCACTGTGATAATCCCTTTCACTGGCAGGTCAGGTTCACCCAAGGAGCCACCATAGCCATCCCTGCTACCCTTGGTACCTGAGTCTAACTTGTCCCAAGAGTTCTGTTGACTTACAAGTTAGTTAACTTGGGTGCTGAGCCTCCCCTGGTGCTGTCCAATAGAAACACGGAAGTGACTACGGACACAAGATGCTTTCTAGCCCAGGGTATAGTGTTAGCTCTGGGTCACACCTCTTTTGTCCTTAACCTTGCCAATGGCAGGAATACACTCTTCACACTGGCCAAGCAGAGCAAGGCTCTGGGTGCTTACAAGCTGGCCCGGCATGCCTATGACAAGCTACGGGGGCTGCAGATCCCCGCCAGGATCCAGAAGTCCATTGAGCTGGGCACCCTGACCATCCGCTCCAAGCCCTTCCATGACAGTGAGGTAAGGGCATGCCTTTGAACCTGGTCTGGGTTCTGTTGGAAGATTGCTGCTGTGTTCTTGGCCCCCCTGCCAGTGCACTGGGATAGACTGGGTTCAAATCCCAGGTCTACCACTTCCTAGCTGTGCCTTAGGCTTTCAGTGCCTCACTTTCCTGCTCTGTCAGGTGGGTTTGTACAAACCCTTCCCCACAGGTGGTAGGAGGTACTTGTGTAGCATAAATGATGTGCCTGACTCAGTGCCTAGAACCTGGTGAGTGGCAGGAATTGACAGTGGCTACAGTTGTTCCTATGAAGGTAGTGTCTTGGTCTTGCTGCAGCCTGGTTTGGAGGAGGTGTCTGGACTAGTGAGCCTCAGGTGTAGTCTTCAGTTGGCCAGCCTCCCCACAGCATGCAGTCTTTGGCCCTGGGTGGAGGTGGAGGTGTGCACACTTCTGGTTCAGCCTAGGCAGACTTGACCTTGTTTTATAGGAGCTGGTACCCTTGTGCTACCGCTGTTCTACCAACAACCCGCTGTTGAACAACCTTGGCAACGTCTGTATCAACTGCCGCCAGCCCTTCATCTTCTCTGCCTCTTCCTATGGTGAGCTATCCCACTGCTTTACAGACACGTGGCACTGTGCAGAAGGTGATGCCACCACGCCTTAGATGCAGAATTGCTGTAGGAATCCACAGAGGCAAGGCCCAGCATGCCCCCAATCAGAAGCCCACTCTCATCATAATGACAAACCAGGTCCATTGTTCAGTCTGAGAGGCTGAGGAAGCCGTCCTGGCCCACCTCTTTCAAAACAGCCACTGTGGGAAGGGGCTGCTGGGGACCCGGTCCTCTCACATGCACTGTGCCCCTTGTCTACAGAGAGGCTGCTTGGGAGAGGGGACATGCTCTGGCTGCTCCGCCTGCTCACACACTGCCTGGGGTGAGTGACAGTTCCAAAGCTTTCCTGAAGCCATTCCTCAGCCCCTCCCTGTCCCCCCAGAGGTGCTGCACCTGGTGGAATTCTACCTGGAAGAGGGGATCACTGACGAAGAGGCTGTTGCCCTCATTGATCTGGAGGCGCCAAGACACAAGAGGGAGGGCAAATGGC
The DNA here is from genome assembly GCA_028551405.1 of Uromys caudimaculatus. Taxonomy (NCBI): domain Eukaryota; kingdom Metazoa; phylum Chordata; class Mammalia; order Rodentia; family Muridae; genus Uromys; species Uromys caudimaculatus. The sequence continues at coordinate 29,873,382 of CM052700.1, read as the reverse complement.
GGGAGACCTCAAGCAACAGTATCCTATGCTCTTGGCTAGGACCAGGCGGGGGAGGAGAGAGGGGAGGGGACGCAGCATGGCTGTGGCAGCAGGCAGGGACAAAAGGATAAGATCAAGAAAGGCTGGGGAGGTCCTCACACAATGAGGACCAACATCAGAGGTGGGCAGAGAGCTGGCCAGAGCCTGCAGGCACAAGGAGAGTGGCACCTTCATCTTCCTGTGAGGACTCCCTACCCTGCTCCTGAAGGCACTGATCATGCTTCTGGCCCACAGCTAAGCAGAAGCTGTAATATGTATACGTGGGGGAGCCCTGGCTTTCTGCTCAGGTAGCTTTTTCATGCAGCAATGGCAACAGTCAGTACTCAGGCTGAGGAAAATAGAGTGTAAGCTCCCAGGTGTCCCTCCCCCTCTCCTGGAGGCCTCTCCATCCCCTTGGCTCTGCTTTCCTTGGGTAGCTCATGTCCCCTCCATAGCAGTTACAGAGGTAAATACCAGTAACATGGCTGAGGCTCTAGGACAGGCAGTAGGTATTTCAACACCCTTGGTGCTCCTCAAGACACCCACTTGGACACTTGGCTACACCCATCTAATTCCCTCCCACCCATGCTTCAGCCAGCTCCATCACCACTGAGCAGAGGAAAGGCTGATAGGACTGGCTTCTGTAATGCTTCTTGCCCTTCGCTCCATGGCCATATCTGCTGAGTTTCTCAAGTGGCAGCTCTAGGCTACTCAACCCTTGGATGGACGCTTCCTGTGAGCCATGGTGTGACTGGAGGATAGGACCCCTTCTCTTCTTTCCCTTTTTCCATCTGGAGGCCTCTTCCAACCACTGTACCACTCTCCCCAAGTCTGTGAGAGTCAACACCTAGCTGAGCTCCTGGGAGTGAATGTGTGGGCTGGAGGGTTGTTGGTACCTGCACCTTACTGGACTTCCAGCTCCATCCTTGACCAGAACCCTCCAGATTCCCAGACACTGAGGCTGGATGAGACCATGGACTCTATAGGAGAAGATGACCCGTTTACAGCCAAGTTGAGCTTTGAGGTGAGATAACGTCTCAAGAGTGGAGCATGCTGAGAGGCTTGGAGAATGTAACCATTGCTTTTTCCCAGGCACATGGGGACCCTCAGTTAGTATGGCAGATAGCTACTACCTCAGACATGGCAGTGAGAAAGAGAACTAGACAGCTTTCTGTAATGACTGGCTGGTTCTGAGGCCACATCAGTGCTGGCATAGAGCATGTCACTGTTACGGATGCCTGGAGTTATGATGTGGTAGTGTCCTTTTGGCCACCAAGGATCTCGGATCAGGCCAAGGGTATAACACCCATGTACACACCCCCTTACAGCAAGGTGGCTCTGAGTTCGTGCCTGTGGTAGTGAACCGGTCAGTACTGCGCTCCATGAGCCGCAGGGATGTCCTCATCAAGCGCTGGCCCCCGCCTCTGCAGTGGCAGTATTTCCGCTCGCTGCTGCCTGATGCCTCCATCACCATGTGCCCCTCCTGCTTTCAGGTACCAGCCTACTGCCGGCAGCCTCTCCTGCTCCTCCATTCTCCGTCTCTCCCTGGGGAAGTTGGGCATGTGGGGGGAATGGTGAGCTGTCCACAGCCTGCCCTCTCACTTGCATCTGCCCAGCTGGCAGGTGGACCTTAGCTGGTTGTACTCCCCTGAATGAGGGATGCTGTACCTGTGAACCCCATTCAGATAAAGAGCCCTCCAGTCCTCAGGTCAGCACACTGCAGGTCTGCTGGTGCTGCCTGTAACTCACTGCTTAGCTGCTTCCCTCAGGGCAGCATGTCCCAGCCCAGGCTCAGGGCTTAGGGGCACCCGGCCCTGCTTCCCTGTGTCATGGGCTGTCTCTCTTCAGATGTTCCATTCAGAGGACTATGAACTGCTGGTGCTCCAGCATGCCTGCTGCCCTTATTGCCGAAGGCGCATCGACGACACTGGCCCGTGAGCAGTGACAGCCTCTGGGACCACTTGCTCCCATGGTCTCCTTGCTGTCCCAGACGGTTGGAGAGAAAGAATTAAACCCTCAGAACACGTCTCCTGCCCAGATGAAGTTTGTATGTGGGGAGGGGCCTTGCCTGTATAAGCACAGATTCCTATTTATGGCATTTCATTCCTTGTAAATAGCACAAGGAGATGGGGAAGAGAACGCACATATATTTTCTAAGAAAAAAAAATCTGTTACTTTTCGAAGGGCTCATGTGTTCACAGCAGCCTGCTGGAGTCCGTAGATCCGTCAGACCGTTACCGTGCACACTTTGCCAACAGATTGCCTCAGTAACGACAAATAAAAGGGCTACTCGTTTTCATCAGTGTCTCCACCTCAGCAAATCCTCATATTGTCTGCAGCTTAATTTCCTTATGCAAAAGTGCACCTGTTTCTAATTTGATCCGAAAGGAACATTGCTTTTGTGTGCTCTTAAAATGTAATCTAATCAAATGGCACCATGGGAAGGGGCAGGGGCATGGGTGTTTTGTTGTTGTTTATTTATTTTGGTTTAATGAGGATCCATCTTGACAGTCTTGTCCTTGGTGCCCTGGGAGCACGCCCACCGGGTACTCTGCCTTGTGGCCCCTTTCCTTTTCTCCAGGGCATGAAGCATGCAGGCTCCAGTTGGGATCCACAGAAGCTGTGGGTCTCAGGCAGAATCTGGAAGGAGAACTCACACACACCGAGAAACTGTTCAGCCATAGCCCTGTGTTAGTTTTGACTAGAAGAACAGCGGGTTCTAGGGCCCATGAGGAAGGCACCCGAGTTATAATCCCTAGAGTCCCTCTGCATGCCACCTGCCCAGGGACAGACAGAACACAGCACCCCTCCCCCACTGTCTTAACAGGAAAAAACAGGGAGAGCAAGCCGCTGGGAGCCATGCTGAAGACCCCCGTGTGAGGCTGGTGGTAGCATGCCCATTGCTGGGATGAAGAGATGAGGGCAGAGTGAGTGGCAGAGGCCAAGCAAGGTCCAGGCCCTTCCGGGCTTCCTCTGCCTCTGTGGAGATGAAAGAGGGAGCCAGGCAAGGTCCAGGCCCTCCCCGCCCCCTCTGCCTCTGTGGAGATGATGGGGGAATGAGGGAGGGAGCCAGACAGTTGTGCCAACACAACTCCTCCATCGAGTGTCTAATTGCTTATGATCATGCATGCTCTCTCTCCCACTAAACATTTATTAATGTGTTAGGATTTCCATTAGCGCTTGCCTTGAACTGAAATCATTTGCATATGGCTGGGAAAAAAGTGGGGTGAGGGAGGAAACAGTGCCAGCTACCCAACAGGCGTCAATCACAGTGACAGATCAGATGGTCTCTGGCTGGAGGCAGGGGGGCTGTCTGAGATGCCGGCATGCATCCTATCAGCCCGTATCACAAAAGTGTAGGTGACTCCTGCTGGGAGCCAAGGCCCTGAGGCTGAGCCTGGCCACAGCTCTAATATCTGCTGATGAATCATCATGTCTGGGCTGAGCAGCCTCTACAGGTACCCTTTTACAGAAAGTGAAACTGAGGCTCAGTGACTGTGTTGTTGAACAAACACACATGCTGAACCAAAGTTGGACCCACACCCGCTTGCAGACCACCGTGTACCATGCTCTCCTGTCTTCCCTACCTGGACTCAGCCCAGTGCACTCTGTGCAACAAGGCCTTTCTTCAGCTTGAATACAGCCTTTTCAGCTAAAGCCAGCGTCTGTGGATGGCGCTCAGTGACCCTGACTGAAGGAAGTTAGGACAGGAAAAGGCTGAGACCAGGACAGGTGACTGCTGGAGACTACATGTCATGCCCATAGTAAGGAAGAGGAAGATGGGAGATGACTTGGCTGGGCCACAACCAGTGAGTGGAGTGTTCTTATGGGTCTTTGCCTCCTAACCTTTCCCTCTATAGCTGCTGAAGCTAGGAGCACCCCACCACCACCACCATCATGCTCTGCCTCAGAGGTTCGACACCCCTCTGTTATGCCTCTTCCCTGGCCTGGGGTTTACATGGCTGAGGTGATGGGATATTGAGGCACCACCAGGCAAGGCTCATCCCATCTGCTCCCCCATCCTTCACCAGACTTCAAGCACCTGCCTAGAGCACAGGTGCAATCTGTTACCCTCCCTGTCTGGGACCCACAGTGGCTCCGCAATGTCAGCCAGCCAGCCCCCAGGCTCATGGGCCTGCCAAGGCCCTGGAACTACCTGTCTGAGGTCTTCAGGTGCCCTCCTGGCCACTTATGCTCCTGTGAGACTTACATTTCCATAGATTCTTCCTGAAAGGCTGCAGAGGCCAGAAGCCCCCAGGCTCTGCCTCAGAGTTAGTGTTCCTCAGCTATTCCTTTTTGCTAGCTCCCACATGGAAGGCAGGGCTGAGCAGGGCAGGTGCGGCTAGGAGCTAACTGCTGTTTCTCTCTTGTTTGTTTGTCTACTGACCTGAGACAGCGCAGCATGTAATATAATGTGTAGCAAACATTAGGCCTGTAAGGAAGGAAAAAAGTGACGTCCCTTGACGTCCTCAGCAAGGCTGTGGTGACACACCAAGAGGACTAAGCCACAGGTGAGGAGAAAGGTGGGGTCTGCTGACCCAGCAGCACTTTTCCTTCTGAGGCTTAAGAGCTATTAGCGTAGGTGACTAAGTCCCTAATCCTCCATTCAATGCCCTGTGACTGCCCCTGCTTCTGAACGGCCAACATGGCGGCAGCTAGCCTCAGAGGCAACTTCTCAGGGCCCCAGCATCAAGGCACCTCACAGTTCTTCACTGACCACACTCCTGTGTAGCACTGGTCTTTTCAATGCCCCTGACTTGAAGAGAACTCAAACTGCAGGTCAGCTAGACTGTGCAAACTTCACCTCTGCTGAGGGTTCCTAGCCTGCAGGGAGAGTATGTCTTGAATACCTGCTGCTATGGAGCTGAACACACAGAGAAACAGGCTCAGCTGACCAGCATTCCAGATACACAAATGAGTGTGGATCAGGAGGGCAACAAAATGGTCTAGGTGGTGTCAACATAGTAAACAATTTACATAGTGGGGCTGGGCCCTGATGTGGAGCATGGTGGGGTTAGCTCTCCTTGGAGACCTGAAGGGAGAAGCAGAGGGACTCAGGTGATGAGTTTTATCAACCTGCAGAGACAGGAATTCAGGAAGGGGTGCCACTGCACTGGCCCAGGGCCTGAGTGGGACATTAAGTCATACAAGGGAACCATGGCGCCTTAATTGCATTGGCAGGGGCAGGTTATGATGTCCCAGATTCCCCAGACCCAGCAAACAGAGGCCCAGAGTGGGAAGTGGAGCTTTCCAGGGTATCAGAGTGACTCAGAGACACAGGCCAGAATCTGCTTTGGGTGCGCACTGCCCCACCTGAGTCCGTGCGACTCAGTCCAAGCCCTGCCCTCTAGTGATTGTTGCTTTGATGAGGCAGACAGGCAGCCCTCTCCTAAGAACTGTGTTTTGATGGGGGATGTGGGGGGATAGCAGTAGAATTCTGTAGACTGTGGTTCTAACCCTGGCTGTTGCTGGCTAATTCTGTGACCTTGGTGACCCACTGCGGACTCTAGGCCTCAGTCTCTACAAGTGAAGATACACAGCACCAATCAGCTGATGACTTCTAACAATGCTCTTAACTCACTCACAGCTTGTCTCTCTGAGCCTACACCCTGTACAGACTCCAGCTCAGTGACAACTTTCAACCTGTGGTAACGCCTCTGTTATCCAAGTTAGAGACAGGCAGTGCTCCCAGAGGTGACCTTGCTTGCCCGCTCTCTCACTGGGTCAGCAGGTGTTTACCTGGTGTACACCCAGTCCCCCTGCAGTAGAGACAGGCAGTGCTCCCAGAGGTGACCTTGCTTGCCCGCTCTCTCACTGGGTCAGCAGGTGTTTCCCTGCTGTACACCCAGTCCCCCTGCAGTAGAGACAGGCAGTGCTCCCAGAGGTGATCTTGCTTGCCCGCTCTCTCACTGGGTCAGAAGGTGTTTCCCTGCTGTACACCCAGTCCCCCTGCAGGCTCACATTAGAGCCTAGGAGATGGGCAAAGTCCTCGAGACCATGACGAAGCTTCCCAGCTGTCTCAAGCACAAGTGGGCTGCAGAGGCTGCTGAGGCACTGCTACCCTGGGGAGGGGCAGGGTAGATGTGGGGTGACCACCAGGGTCATGTCAGAATCAAAACCTCCACCTTGACCTCATTAACGTTGGTCTTAATCACCAAGCCAAGCTCCTTAACTGCCCGAGGCCAACTCCCAGCCCCTGACACACATACCTGCCCTATGTTCCTTTTCTCAGACAGGGCACCTGCATGGACGGTGCTTGCTTTTCTAAGCAAACATCTAGGAATCCCAGGTGCAGTGTGAGCAGACTAAGCGAGGGAGTGCTGAAGGGCCTCAAGGCTCAGAGATGACTACTTCCCTGGTCACCCTTGTGCCCAGGCTCCAAGGTCTTTGTACTGCCTGGATACCTGTGTGGCAAAGGGCATAGCATTCACCCCCCCCCCCCCCCGTCAGCTCTTAGCTCAACCTTACCTTCTCAGAAAGGCTGTGTGGTGTAACTACACAGTGGGAACTTTTGTTCCCTGTGTACCCTGGTAACTATTATCTTTCTCATAGGGTGCTGGCTTCTCGCATCTAGTGCTTTCTTGTCTCCCTCGGGCCCCCAGAATCAAATCCTTCCTCTGGGACTCAGTGGATGCTCCACACCTGTGTTAGCCTGACAGTCATCCTGGAGCATCCTACCCAGGGGGCATCACAGCTACATGGCAGTGATGCTGGCCTCACATCTCAGACACCAGGCCTAGTCCAGTACCTCTTCCTCAGATTGGCGTCCCCAGCAGGCCAGTGGGATCATCTCTCAGCCTACACAGAGTTCTGAAGCCTCAGAGCCCCGGGTCTGACCACCCTCTCTGCCCCTGAGATTCACCCAGCTGGATGCTCATGGCCTTCTAGGCAAGGCAGAACTTCTTATGCCCCTCACCATGGCCTCCAGGCCCCACATACTCACCTGAATAACTCATGCAGGGATGCTATCCTGCTGCACCCAGCAGGCCATCCCATCCCCATTGCCCATGGCCATCCGTCCCTGGACTGGAGTGTGTTTCCTCCTGGCTTAGTCTTCCTCAAGCTAGACATACTCTGAGCAGGGCGCCTCCTCCATCTCCCAGATGGCTGGCTCATGAATGTTTAATGAACAAGTGAGTGAGCAAATTCCAATTGAATGCAACAAATAGTGATCGAGCTGCTGGGCTGGGGGTGGAGGGAGACTGGTGGTGGTGGACTGAGCTGACCGTACACAGAGCTCAGATCTGTCAAGTGAGCTGTTGTCAGGGTCAGGGGACTAGATAAGTCCCGGTGTCCTGGGAAGAAGTGGGATAGGTGAGTTCAGGAGGAGACACTGTCAACTGGAGCAATGTGGAGAAGCAAGCTTAGGGCCCAAAGGTTCCAGTCACAGCCTGAAGCCACCAGACTGACATGGGGAGGAATTCCTGGGGGACTCTGGGGCAGAGAAGATGAGACACCCTTTCTTTACCTAAGGGCCTCCAACCGATGTCACCTTGGCCCCTCTGCAAGCCAATTAGGCCCCAGTGGCAGCAGTGGGATTAGTATTAGTACGATATCTCCCAGATGCTGAATCAGCCTCTGGCTTAGGGAGAGAAGGTCACTTTATAAGGGCCTGGGGGGGGTCAGTGCCTGGAGTTGCGCTGTGGGAGCCATAGGTGGCTGAGCTCGCCAGGCAACCTTGGTCTCTGTCTACGAACAGCCCGTGGGGCAGCCTCGAGGGCCGCAGCCATGAATGGCACAGAGGGCCCCAATTTTTATGTGCCCTTCTCCAATGCCACGGGTGTGGTGCGCAGCCCCTTTGAGTACCCGCAGTACTACCTGGCCGAACCATGGCAGTTCTCCATGCTGGCGGCTTACATGTTCATGCTCATCGTGCTGGGCTTCCCCATCAACTTCCTCACGCTCTACGTCACCGTACAGCACAAGAAGCTGCGCACACCGCTCAACTATATCCTGCTCAACTTGGCTGTGGCTGACCTCTTCATGGTCTTCGGAGGATTCACCAGCACCCTCTACACCTCTCTGCATGGCTACTTCGTCTTTGGACCCACAGGCTGCAACCTCGAGGGCTTCTTTGCCACACTTGGAGGTATGAGCAGAGAGACTGGGGTGGAGCATGGGAGCCAAGGGGACATGAAAGGGCCTGGGGAGGGTCTGCAGCTTGGGAGCAGCAGCTCAATGGGCCTCTTTAATCGGTATCATCTAAGGCCTTAGCTTACTCATTGACAAACACTGTGACCTCGAGCTAGGCTGTTGTCGAAAGCAGGCACTGAACGTTCATCTATCTCAGTTTGAGTAATGCAAGAAACATGGGTTCAGAGAGGCCAAGGACTCACTGGGGAGTCACAGTATGTGGGGGTGTCCTCTGAGGCAGCTGAGCTGGAGCAGACACAGACTGAGCATCAGGAGTGATGGTCTAGGTCCCTCAGGACCGACCCTGATCCAGGTAAGAACTGGCTCAGTGGACTGCACATCCTAACTGCCTGGTCAGCCCTGTCAGCTTCCACCCAGAATCTCAAAGGATTCATTTGTTTCTTTCCTTTTCCTATCTTTGGAGTGGAGCACAGTCTTACATAGTCCAGTCCAGACTGGCCTTAAATTATGCAGCTGAGGATGTACTTGAACTTGTAATCCTCCTGCCTCGGCCTCCCAAGTGCTGTGATCACAGGCATGGACCACTCTGGTACACCAGGTGTTTCCAAACATTTTCTCTCGACTGGAAAATCAGTGAGGCTATCTTGAGGAACTCTGGAGCCTGTTTAGCTGAAAAAAACTGAGGCAGGGAGCAGGCAAAAATCACATTTAGAGATATGGGAGGGCCAGGACCAGAGCCAGGGTCTCCTGGCCGGGACCCAGAGATGTTTCCAATGGCTGTAGGAGGAAGCAGAAGTGGGTGTAACAAAGCCCAGAGCCAGGATGATGGGTGGGTCTAGCTTGCATGACTCCCAAGGGTGCTGTCTTACCTCCCTGTGTCCGGGCACTGCCTTGGTAGCACCGTTGAGCATCTCTGTTACCCAACAGTGATCACAACCCCCAGTCTCTGGACAGAAGCTGGGGTACTGCACTGGTGAGCTTGTCTCTGTGGGGTCAGGCCCAGGCCATACCTGCAATCCAGAATTCTTGTTGCTAGCACTCCTGTTATTCAGAAGTTTGTTATGTGCTCCCCATACTGAGCTTCTGAGGGTGACATGTGGATTAATGTCTTGAGCCCACTCTTTACTCCTCTTCTTCCCCTGCCAAAACACTAGCCAGGGTGTGGTCCTAAGCCACAGCTCCAGTCACTCTGAGGCAGTGTCTCTCGTGAGCCTAATGCGCTAACCAAATAGAAGGGCTTCATTCCGTTCTGTTCCTTTGCTCACTTCCTCTGGCACAGGGGTTCTTCATCCCTTCCCTCCCTCCTGGCCAGTCCAAATTCACTGCAATCCCTAAGGCCTGGTTCAAGTCTCAAACCAGAAGCTTCCATGCTACCTGTCCTCTCTGTGGGTGTTGGTTCTCTTTGGCATGAGGTCAGAGCTGGAGGACTGACGGCTACTAACTGCCTTACAGGTGAAATCGGTCTGTGGTCCCTGGTGGTCCTGGCCATTGAGCGCTATGTGGTGGTCTGCAAGCCCATGAGCAACTTCCGCTTTGGGGAGAATCATGCCATTATGGGTGTGGCTCTCACCTGGGTCATGGCGTTGGCCTGTGCTGCTCCTCCCCTCGTTGGCTGGTCCAGGTAATAACACTGAGTATTGGGTCTGGCAAGGTCTTTGTGGAGTTCCCATTCGGAACACAGCCCTCGGATTAGTTCCAGACATAATGTAACATGGTATTGCTCCCTAAAACCATCCTGGTGACTTTCCCAGGCTAAGGCCTAAGGTAGGGAAGAGGAGAGGGACTGTAATGGTCCAATGAGTCTGATTCTATCTCTGAACCCCATAGCAAGGAGAACCCTGGACATCCCAACCCTCACCTTGGCCAAGGCCTTAATCCTCAGCTAAGCCAAGGCCAAACCACAATCCTCTTTGGTTGAGTTCTGGGCATGGGTAGCACACTCTCTCTCTTTCTCTGACCTTGGACCTTAGCCCCTGGAGAAGCTGAACCTTTCCAACATGCATGGTAACATTGTAGCTCCAGGAACTAGGTCCCATCTAGCTTCCAGGCCACCATATCTAAATGAGACAAGAGAGGGTGGGGACCGTGGTTTAGACACCTGGACAGGCTATGATGTACACAGAGCTTCAGAGAATCTCCATTCTCTAGAGGCCCACATCTCTTCCTCATCCCAGGAGCCCACCCAGTGGCCCTGATTGAGTCAGAGCCCCTTACCCCTCACTGGCCTCTTCCCTCACCTTTACTCACCTGGCTTGGCAGGCCTCTTCAGACACACTCAATGGACACTCAGGTTTCTGAGTGCAGCCCAATGTCACCGTCCTCAGATATCATCACAGCATCCTCATTTCTAGACAGTAGCACTCAAGGTTCTGATGATAGCAGCACGCCCACCTTATTGTAGAAAGCATTGCTGTTACTAGGAGACCTGTGTGCACAAACCGCAGCACTCACAGGGAAGGCCTCAGCTCCCCTCACTTAACCACCAAAGGGCAGCAGGCTGGTGGAGGACAGCTGTGTGGTCAAGTGGCAGGGAGCTTGAGAAGTGTCAAGGGCAGAGACGGATAAGTCTCACCTGGTGATGGCACCAGCAGGTACTAACCATGCTTCCTGAGGCCCGCAGCCTCCATTGAGCCCACAGTTGTATCCGGCTGGGCATGTGTTGTCTTCCCACTTTATCATCCCTTGCACTGACCCTCAGGTACATCCCTGAGGGCATGCAGTGCTCATGCGGGATTGACTACTACACACTCAAGCCCGAGGTCAACAACGAGTCCTTCGTCATCTACATGTTCGTGGTCCACTTCACCATCCCTATGATCGTCATCTTCTTCTGCTATGGGCAGCTGGTCTTCACAGTCAAGGAGGTATGAGCGGGGCTCACCCCAGTCCCATGATGGGCGGCCAGAGCCGGGTACCAGGGTTTGTACGGACACCATGGGCTAGACACAGATCTGTACCCCTATAGGCCGCTGCCCAGCAGCAGGAGTCAGCCACCACTCAGAAGGCAGAAAAAGAGGTCACCCGCATGGTCATCATCATGGTCATCTTCTTCCTGATCTGCTGGCTTCCCTACGCGGGTGTGGCCTTTTACATCTTCACCCACCAGGGCTCCAACTTTGGCCCCATTCTCATGACCCTGCCGGCTTTCTTTGCTAAGACCGCTGCCATCTACAACCCAGTCATCTACATCATGATGAACAAGCAGGTGCCTGGGCTGAGGCGGGGTGTGTGGAGAGTGAGGGAGAGAACGGGAGGGGGACGAGGGGGGGTGTTCCACTCAGACTGCTGTCAGGCCATGACCTGCCATCCACTCCTGTGAGACACAGCTGACCAAATGGTTCTGGAAGTCTGCTCTAGAAGTCGGCTAGAAGCCAGGTGCAATAGCGCATGTTTGTAATCTTAATACTAAGGCAGAGGATCTTGAGTTGGAACTCAGGTCAGCCTGGGCTAAATAGTGGATGTGTGCCCTCCTTCCCCCAAAGCAGGCTGTGATAGTACACTGCTATATCTCAGCATTCAGGAGGCTGAAGTAGGCAAATTAGAAATTCAAAGCTATCTTTGCCCATATAGTGATTTGGGAGCCAACCTGGGCTACATGAGAGTCTGTCTCAAGAAGCAACCAAGAAAATGTTAAGTAGTTCCAAGGCTGGGAATAGAATGGTCTCACTGTAAAGCTGAAGAAATTGCTAAAAATGCTACTTCTGGGAAGACAGGGATTAAGCCACTGTTAAAAGCCACAGTTTCTCTGCAGAAAGGCTATGGTCTCTGAACCTAGACTCTGCCTTCAAGTTCTAGTTCTGCCACATTCAGGCTGTGTGACCTTGGGTGAGTCAGATATCTCCCCATCTGGGCTTCGGTTTTCCTATTTATCGGAAAGGCCAAATCATAAACTCTCAGATTAGATGGTATTATCACAGAAGGTCCTATACATCCACGGGACACATGGGGTGTCATTTGACAAAAGCCCTTGTGCATCACAGAAGGTCCTACACACCCGCAGGACATATGGAGTGTCATTTGACAAAAGCCCTTGTGCATCTCTGGCATCTCTGGTTGAAGGGCAGCATACATTTACCAAGCTCCCCCGGGGAGCCAGACTTAGGGACATGCTGGAGGTGGGGTTGAGGCTAGGCAAGTGGTAGGGCCCTGTCCTCACTGGTGCCTCTTGTCTTCCAGTTCCGAAACTGCATGGTCACTACGCTCTGCTGTGGCAAGAATCCACTGGGAGATGACGAGGCCTCTGCCACTGCCTCCAAGACGGAGACCAGCCAGGTGGCTCCAGCCTAAGCCTGGCCAGAGACTGTGGCTGACTGTAGGAGTCTCATGTCCCCACTCACCCCAGCCACAGCCCCCACCAGGAGCAGCACCCGTTGGAATGAGGTCATGCAGGCTCCCTCAGTGTTATTTTCTTTGTTTTTAATGAATTCATGAAAGCAAAATGAGGCTCCCCACTCAACAAGGACAGCCTGACAAAGGACATCCATCTACCAAGACCCCCAATCTGGAGTCCCCAATTCCTGGGGGCCAGCGGTATCTGTACCCCTCCTCTCAGCTCATCTCTCAGGAACATGACAAGTATCCCAGCTTAGGGCTAAGTGTCTAGGACAGAATGG
>CM052700.1:29766164-29860557 GCA_028551405.1 Uromys caudimaculatus | reverse complement strand
GTGTGTGTGTGTGTGTGTGTGTGTGTGTGTGTGTGCGCGCGCGCACGCAAACACTTGGTATACAAAGAGCACAGCTAGTAGTTGTGTTGCAAGTAACACCAACTAATATAATTAATTAACCATCCTAATGGTCTCTGCTTGTTAGTGACTGCTTGGGAATTGGGCAGGGCCCAAGCACTCAGATAAGGTATTTTCCCCAGCCTCAGTAGGCTTTTGCAAATGACCCAGGCCTTCAGGCCTGTGCATGGCTGGAGCTGGATCATGGAGATGAATGACAGTGACAGCAACATGGGCTGCAGCCATTAGGACCGAGAAAGCACTGAGACCAGGGGTCTCAGGTAAGGCCTAGGTCCTCCCTCTAAGATGGAAACCTTGGCTCATGTCTCTCAGCTACTTAGCCTGTGGAGACCCATCCCTTCCTCTTGGCTTCTGGATATATTTGCTTTTCTACACCAGCAACCAAGTGGCAACAGTTCCAGGCCAGTATGGAGTTTTAGAAGCCATGCCAATATGCCCACCTTCAGGGAGCAGCTGAGTCCTTGATGCCACCCTTGTTCTGAAGAGCTCAGAAACACAGTGCAAGATCTGACCAGGCCTCATCCTTAGGATGCTCATGGATCCAGTTCCCAGCTCCCTTGCTGGATATGCTGTTTTCCTTGGCCTTTGGTCTTTTCTTTATCCTAGAGAGTTTTGGCTTTGAGGCCAACAGGAACTCTGGGGTGCCAGAATTGAGCAGCCTCAGTCTGCATCCCTCCTCTATAGAACCACAGCTGGGCCCTCAGCAGGCCTAGCTCTGCATGGGGACAGAGGCAAACAGAGGCATTAAAAGCTCAGCTCCTACACTTGATGGCAGTGGTGGTTTGTTGCTCTCAAGCTCTTTCAAAATGGATGGAAACTGGGAAGTTTCCCTGATCCCTGGCTAGGGAGGCCTAGACTGTGTAGAGACAAGCAGTCCAGAGTCCCTGGGGAATGTAATAGAGCAGCTCCATCAACTTTAGAAACCCAACTTGAGCAGTATAGAGACATGGTGACCTCTCTTAGCCTCTGTATCTGCAAAGAGGAGCTTAGACCTGCCCTTGAGGGGATTATATGAGATTTAAAGGACTTATGTTGCCAGTCTGCTTCCTGGCATGCTGAAGACATTGGTACACTCTGGTATTCTAGACCTTGGCTCAGAGCTGCCCTTACCGGGACACTTAGCAAAAAATGGGATGGAGCTTCAGAGATGGAGTGACACCATCTTCCAAGGAGGAAAGGGTGCCAGGGTCTGGTATAAAAGCCCCTCGGTGCTATGTTGGCCAAGGGCAGGTGACAGCAAGGGGTTATTTGCTTGCTCTCTCGATGAGTGATATCAGGTTTCATTTGGTCACAAGTGACAAAAAATTCACCCCAATTGCTGAAACAGAGACTGATCTCATTGGCTTATGAACATGAAACACCGCTCCCCTCCACTTCAGGCTGGCTAGATGTAGAAGCTCAGACCTGTGACCCTTTGTATCTCTCTTCTGTGTTGACTTTACTCACAGGTGTATCCCCAGAGGTGGCAGAATTGTCTGCAGCAGTCCCAGAGCCAGAAATCCCTCCAGAAAGGGGCTTTCCTTCCCTTTATAATTGTGGTGGCAGGTCAGGTTCTTATTGGACAGATCTAGGTCACCTGATTATTCTTAAGCCAATCATCATGTCTAAGAGATTCATTTGATCGGCCAGAGCTGAGTCACTTGATTACCTCTAAGTCAATCGCCATGCCTGGGATGGAGATTCATCTGATTAGCTAGACCTGGGTCACCTGATCACCTCTAAGCCAACCACTCTGTCTGATATAGGGCTCCCTCATTTGTCATGTGTTCTTACACAAGATAAAGTTGATTCCACATAGTTAAGGAGTCTGTAGGATGTGTTCCCCAAAAGAAACCAGGGGAATAGGATCAGGACCAGCCCAGAGGGGTGGGGATTGGGATGTGTTAGACAAGGCTCTTGGGTGTCATGGATAAAGGGGATTACATGGCTGCCACACATCTGGTTGTTTCTCATGCTTTATGGGCCAGGATTGGCTGTTGGTAGGCTACTTTAGCTGCCTGGCCATGTCTAACTCACTTCTCCATGCCCAGTTCACTTGTCTTGTGGGGTGTCACCTTTACTCCTGCCTTCTCCTGTCCAGGAAAAATACCCCTTTAGAACCAGAATGCTCTTGTAGTCATGGTGAAGAGCAGCCTCAACCTCAACTTGGCAGTCACTGTGAGTATAGACAGAAGAGCTCCTGACTTGAGCTGGGATCTGGAGTCCCCACAGAGCCACCTGCCAGGCTCCAAGCAAGCAGCATTTGTGGAGCATACAATACACTCAGCCAATCACAGGTCAAACAGGGCTGTCACCCCAATAAAGGGACACCTGGGGTATCAGGTATCCTGAGATTCTCCAGAGAAACACAGTGCCAGTCCCAGGGTAATTCCTGGACTACACACGCTCTGAGCTGAAAGTGAGGGACATCTTAGCTGGTGGAGGGTTTATTTCTGTAATTCTTTCCACTCATGGCTCCTTTACCTCTGAGAACATTGTGACCCCAGATATATATGGAATGCAATAGGAGCACAAGTCAAACACTTACTGATAATCATAAAGAAACCTATGTAAAATAAGTCTTTGGTATATATGCAATTTTACAATTGATTAAAGATTAAAATAAATTTGCATACTAATGAGATGTATCTGCTTGCTTTTTCACAAGGAATAGATCTTAGCTGAATATTTATTGATGTAGGACACAGCATATACAGCGTTCTTTAGAGCTGATATTTTGATTTTATAATCATCGATGCCGAGAATGCCTCTTCGCATAAATACATAGTATAACATGAAGAAGTATGTCTGGGCCATTTCAGAAATTGCTGGAAATTGTTTCATTATCCCAATCCAAAATTCACTGAACAGCGCGTATGTGCGTGGTATGTGTGTATGCATGCAGATGTGCATATGCCTTTGTGTCCATGTCTATGTGGAGGCGCTATCACCTGTGTGTATGAAAGTGGAGAAACTGAGGTTACAGATGGGGCCACACCCAGCGTTTCCACAGGTGCTGGGGTTCCAGACTGAGGTCCTCATCCTTGTACAGCAAGTGTTCCTGGTTAAGAGATCACCCCAGTTCCAAAGTGAATGATTTACATCTGAAACTCAAGTCAGCCATTCAAACAGCAATTTCAAAGATCAAATATTCTAACACAATGCAACCCCAAAATATATGAATTTAATCCTTGCATGCTGAGGAGTGATGGTAACAAAATATTGAAAGTCTTTGTTCTCCACAATTCAACTCTTATTGTTCCAATAACACAGAAAACTTTGTTATGTACAACCAAACCAACCAACCAAACCAAATACTGTAGTTCACAGCACCCAATAGTCTGGAATCTGAGCTGTCGTTCAGGCAGTTTGTTGGCACTGTGTGGTATGAATGTGTGGGCAGAACCAAGGCTTTGTGAAGTCACATGATTCAACACTGGTGAGCACTGCCCAAAACACCTCAGATTCATTGTTTGACTTGATGTAAAAAAAATTGCATTACATTTTGTTTATTGCACCTATCAGAGGGGGGGGGGCACATGCGTGCCACAGCGTGAATGTGTACATCAGAGGGAAGCTTTTGGAAGTCAGCTCCCTTCTGCCACATGGGTTCCAGGCATGGAACTTGGGTCATCCGGTTTGCCAGCAAATGCCTTTCCAGATGAGCCATCTTGCCTCCCCTTGAATTACTTCTTGATCTTTGTATGTTCAGAAACTTTTTACTGTTCCCAAAGGTTCTATCACCCTTCAAATTCTGGAGTAGTACCCTGTGCAGACTTGTGACCCAGAACCTAAGAAATGGAGTCTGAAGGATCAAGAAGACATCAGTATGGATGGCACTTCAGACAGCAGCTGTTCAAAGCACACGGCTTCCCTGCCCAGGGACGAGGCCAGGCTTCAGAAGCAGCAGCCCTGGTGGAGGAGGGGCAGGTGCAGAGATGAACTTGATGAGGACCCAGGAAAGGAGGAAGAGTGTTAGGTGCCTCTGCTTTGTTTTTCTTCCCTTCTGTTGGTGTTGTCCTCTTACGTTCTAGCTGAGTGTCTGATGGCATGCCACTATCGCCTTCTCCTCTGTGATGGCTCAGAAGCATGCAGACTCTGGGCTGTGAATTTCAGAGACCAGAGGGCCTCCACTTTCCTCTGCTTTCCTCGTTGGCTGGAATGTGATCATAGTGACTGGAGCTGCAACCGTCTTTGTTGGATCATGAAATGGGCCCTAAGTCAAAGAAGAGACAAGGTCTGGCTCCTCCAGGGCTACTTCGACATTGGATCCTCACCAGCCAGGGCAACTTAAAGACATTCTGAAGGGAAGGCACCAAGAGGGAACGGCTGTTTGGGGATTACCACACTTATCCTTACGTCTTCCAGGACGCAGCCTAGGGTCCGAATGTAGGGTGAGCCACACTTCTGGACTTCAGCTGCTTCATGTGTAAGAGGATGAAGATGGCGATTTATACAATTGCATAATATCAATTACATGGTTTATACAGGCATGGCAGTGACTGCAATTTCACTCCACCCTGATGTACTGATTAGGAAATCAATGTCCCAATGTCTTGATGGCACAGGAGCTAGCACCGTACAAAGCAGAGATCTCTGATCATCTCAGAGTTCAAGACATTTATCTCTGAAAATGGAGCATGTCCTAGGGCGGGAGGAGAAGGTTTCAGAAGGAAGGCAGCACCTCCCCCCTCCGCCTGGCCCCACAGAGAAGTCAGGAGGCTGGCAGAGGGCATGCTTCTGCCAGCATCTCCCTAACTTGCATCATCTCCCTGTCAAGTGGCAAACCCCTCTGAGAATTTTTAGATCTCTGAGTTTTTCCCAAACTCCTTTCCCAACACAAAACTCGATCCTGGCACAGCCTGGGAGCAGGGTTTCAGCAAAGCTCGTGGGAATGTTTACACTACAGAGTCTCTGCATTTCTCAGTTCTTGGAAACGCCCCACAAATGGATCAAAATTGCGGCCCCCGTGTGTGCCAGCTCCCGTTTGCCTCTTAGCCTCCCGTAGCTCCTTCCCCATCTTGCACTGGGCATTTGAAGGTCTCTATTCACTCCTTGGAGCCATAGCACCACAAGCCTGGAGGGCCTACTGTGTACTAGTGTTGGGCTAGGTGCCAGAGACATCCCTGATCCACCAGAGCTCGAGTCAAGAACCCGTAAGGCAGTGCTGTGGCATTCCTGAGCAAACCTTACCTACATGAGAGAGGAAGACATATTCCAGAGAAGGAAGGTAGGAATAGGAGGCTTTCAGGCCTGGTGTAGTAGCAACCTTGTGCTGTGTGACAAACACTCCCAGAATTTGCAGTTTAAAACAACAGACTACATGTTGTTTCTTCCAGCTCCAGGGACTAGCTAGGTGATGCTGCTGACTGGGATCCAGCTTGGACCATCTCTGCTGGGCTGCTTCAAGCATCCATGGTCAAGTAAAGGACTAGCTGATGACCAGTTGGTTGCCTGGCTGTTGGCTGGGTAACAAGTGACTGGACCACAGGTCTCAGCATCCAACAGACTAGCCAGGGCTTGCTCCCATGACAATGGGATCACGATAACACCATTCTTGTGGTAGCTCACAGTTCAAGGCTACCACAGATCTAAGACTGAGCTCAACAAAGCCTCATTGAATGTGCATATAGTTATAGGCAGAGGCGAGAACTCTGAACCGTCTGCACATTAATTTGACACAGAAGTACAAAAGTGTGACATCCTGGTATTAGTTATAGTCCACTCAAAGGTCACATGATGTGAGTTTTTTAAAGTTTAGTATTGAAAGTTGAACCCAGAATCTCAGAGATGCTAAGCCTTTATTCAACCACTGAGCCACAACCCCGAGTCCTACCTGCAGTGTGGTTGAATTGTGGAATTCATGAGAGAGGAAAGCACCACGAGCCCGATGGAAGATCTCAAACTTCTCCCCAAAAAAAGCAGGGAGCCATGGAAGATTCTAGAAATGGAGTGAGACCCGTTTCACTACAAAGAACTTGGAGGGCAACAGCCATTCTCAAACCAGACCTATGATGGATGATGAGTTTTCTGGGAAAATTCCAGAAAAATAAAAGGATCACACAGGGGAGAAGCTTGTAAGTCTCCTGCATCCTCAACCTCCATCTTTCCCAAAGCAATTGCTGCTACTATACTAGTGCGAGTCCTGGGAGACCTGAACTCAAGTCAGGGACCTACCTGTGAGACAGTGTATCACTGTAAGTGCGGCATTCCTGAGCAAACCTTACCTACAGGAGAGAGGAAGGCCCGAGCCAGTGCTGGCCTCCCCATTCACACAGCTGGGGTCTATCCCGCTGTGAACAGGCCACAATTGACATAGCCTGTTTCTACCTGACAAGATTTTAGTTTGCCCTGAATTTCTGCTGATACTGGGGCAAAGTTCCTGTTTGTTAGTTCCTCTGTTTCTCCCCAGAGAGGGATGGCTGCGTTATGGAGCAAGTTCATCTTTGCTCCATAAAATGTTGAGTTGCCTCTAAGGTGGCTAGCCTGACAGCTCTCCCAGCCTCTGTGTGTCTTACATACATCCTTGACAGTCACTGTGAGAAATGCTTGTCTTATATTTCATAAGCAATATCAACACTCAGCCAGGAGAGAGATTCAGCTTGTTGTAATCCACCCTGTTTTGTTTCTATTTGGTTTGATTCTTTTAGAGTCAGGGGTTTGCAGTCTAGGCTCACCTCAAATGCCCTAGCCTCCTATCTCAGTTTCCCCAGTGTGGGAACAAGCATAAGCCACTGGGTCTTTATCAGAAACTGTCATATATGCTGTAGTGTGTTTTACAGTGATGGAGTAATTCACTCAGGCCCATGTGATTTCACTGAGAAGTCACTTCTGTCTTTCATCTCGATGACTCAGCCCTTCCTAGGAAAGAGACAGAATGGCCAGGCTCGGGAGACCCCTTCCCAAGTCAGCCCTGTTGGGGCAGCCGGCTGATTCTCTCACCCTAGCCAGTTCCAGTGTTGGGAAGTGTGATGGAAAACAGCGACTTATGTCGTCCCAGTGTGTCTTTGAATGCCAAGGACACCAAAGACAGTGACCATCAGCCAAGGCCATATAAAGACTCTGGCACACCTTCCCCTGCGTCTCAAACCACAGTATAATCTAAAACATCAAAATGATACAGAAGGAAGAGATCTGAGGGCCATCCTGGCTCAGAAGAGGCCACTGCCTCTAAACACTCCCTCCCTTGGGCACAATTACTACTTTGTGGAAAACTGAGGCTAGCAGTAGTCTGGAACAGGGTAGACAGATCCCTGCCCTTATGGGATTAGGGGGCCCTTGTGAGCACACCCCGACTCAGCTGTCTCCCATTAGATGCCAGCCCCATTAGCTAGGTAGGACAACAGTGACTCTGCCTCCCTTTTCCCATGGCCTCAGGTCCCACAGGGTTGAGGTGGGTGCTGTGTTCAGAGTGAGTCTTCCCCTTCAGGCCCGATTGGTAGCTTTCAGCTGCTCAGGTGGTAGGCTTGTTCATCATTGGTTAAATGCCTTTGGGAGGTATTTAAGGTGGGAGGTTTGGAGGTTGCCACCTGAGTGAGTACTGGCCTGGCCTGCCGCTGCCTGTGCCATGGCTCCAGGGAGTGTCTCCAGCGTTTCTTCCTCCTCCTCTTTTCCCTCCAGGGACACATCACCTTCTGGATCATGTCTGCTCCCTGGGGCTGACAAGCCAGGTAAGCAAGAGAGTGGAATTCTGAATTTAGGCCAAGGTACCTGGAAACCCAGTGACAACAACTGAGACGGTGCATGCAGCTGTAAAGGCTGGCTCCCACCACTCAGCTTGGAAGAGGGGACCCGGTCCTGGAGGGGGCTAAAGCTGGTGAGCCAGTCAGGTAAGGCTGCTGTGACCCTGCCTCCCTTAGGCTCAGGGCTTGTAGTTTCATGCGGCTTTTTCTTTTTTCGTTTACGTTCATTGGTGTCTTGCCTGCACGTATGCCTGTGTGTGGGTGTTGAACCCAATGGAACTAGAATTATAGACAACTTGAGTTTAGACAGTTGTGAACCGTCATGTGGGTGATGGGAATTGAACCCGGGTCCTCTGGAAAAGCACCCAGTGCTCTTAACCACTGAACCATCTCTCCAGCCTATGGCTTTTTCTTTCTACTTAAAAACTTCTCTAACTTTTGAGTCTGAATTTTGCAATGAATTCTGATAGCATCACTCCGAGCTGAAATCCTGCACCTGTCGCTGACATTCGCCCATTCCTCTCCCCCACATCCTCCTTTTTCTTGCTGCTTTTCAAAAGTAACAGACCATCTGAAAACATTCCTGTACAGCATCGCTCCCCCAAGTTCAGCGTGCAGTGACCTTTAGTAGGGCATCATGCGTGTCCAGCGCTGCAGTCTGTTTCAGAATTAAGTCATTTCCTGAGAAGAAAAGCTGACTTGTGCTATTAACAATCACTCCCCAGCCTCACTCCACCTGTGTCTGTGGGCTCGTGTCATTTCATACAAGCCTTTGTGACTGACTTTTTTGCTTGCTTATATTTAGAAGCACTCCGTGTTGTAGCCTCTTACATTTCAGTCCTTTATGGCCAAGTAGTATTCCATTGTGTGAGCATGGTCACAGGCATTTGGGCTGTTGGGAAGAAATGCTCATGCACACGGCTGGCGGGGCTAGGGACGGAGCCCAGGGCCTCAGGCACGCTCAGCACACCAGGCTCCTTCACCCTTGTGCATGCCTTTGCTTGCATTTTCACTTCTGAGGGGCTGTGTTTCTAGGAATGTGACTGTTTTTACTTCTCCTTTTCCCCAAATAAGTTTCTTTTAAACAGTTTGGGCTGGGCATGATGGCTCACACTTGAGAGGCAGAGACAGGAGGATCTCTTTTGAGTTCAAGACCAACCTGGTCTACAGAGTGAATTCCAGGCCAGTGAGAGCTACTTAGTAAGGCTCCCTTTATTTTTATTTGGATTACTCTGCACATGAGGCCTTTGTCAAGCAAGTACATAGTGTGCTGTGAGTGTGAGTCTTCCCCTCCCCCTTCTCACCCCTTTGCTCCCCAGAGAGTTTCACTTCTCCCTTCTTTCCAGCTGTGGACATAGATTTTATATCTACAAAGTCTAGGACCCACAGATGATGCTAATATCTTGTTAGGAAAACTTCTTAGACTGCGAGGAAATCGGGCTGGGAGCAGCTGAGTCCCTCCCCTGTGCCCGGCAGGCTCAGCTGTCCTCAGCTGTGGCTGCTTTTGCTCATACACGGCTTATCTCAGACACACGCCGGGCCCAGCATCTCAGCTGGAAATAGTCCAGGGTTGATTTCCAAAGATATGAACCTTTGAGAAAGTGCTGGGGTACAGTTCAGTACTGGACCGCTTGCCTGGCATGCGTGCACAAAGCCTTGGGTTGGATCATGAGCAGTACAAAAAACAAAACAAAGCAAAACAAAACAAAAAACCAAAACTTCAGTGCTGCCTTTCCCTACCAGCATCTATGAATATTTGGTTATTTCTTTGTCCAGTTGGATTTTGAGTTTGTGTATCTCCTATTTTCGAGGTACCACCTTGTTCTGTAGCCCCAGGCTGGTCTGGAAATAAGTTTTTCCACATCAGTATCTGGAGTTCTGGTGTAACAGGTGTGTCTCCACCATGCCTGAATTTCCAGGGTGGTTGTTTTGAGTCCTTCTGAGACTGAACAGGGCCCTGTGGCATTTGGTAGAGATGTTGCTTTCTCAGTGTTTTCGTCCCCAGAGTCTTTGGTGTCTTCTTCGAGGTGACTTGTATGTAAGAGAAGCCAACGTGGGTCTCACTGCGTGAGCTTCCTGATTTACTTCTTCGAGTACAATACAGCTACAGCTGTAGATACCCTGGGGCAGCTCATCTACCCAGCATTGCTTCTTCAAGAGAATATTCTTCAAAAGGAGGGAACTTGATGAGTCTGGTAGGGACAGCGGTCTATGTATGGCTTGCAGACCGGCAGCCAGTGATGCTTAAAGGGAGTTGGTTCTCAGCATGTGTTCTGCCCCACCAAAGCAGGCCTTGACTGGGGCAGAGGGCAGTCTGGGTGATGCCCTTCTGTCTATCCCACAGGTCCAAGTTGTAGTAGAATCCAAGCAGGCCAACGGAACCCAACAATGCTACGCATGGTGCTAGAGGCTCTAAAGGCCAGGGAGAAGCGCCAGGGCACATCAGTTGTAGCCATCAAGGTCTATATCCAACATAAGTACCCAACAGCGGACACCACTCGCTTCAAGTACCTGTTGAAGCAGGCCCTGGAAACCGGCATGCGTCGAGGCCTCCTCACCAGGCCTGCCAACTCCAAGGCCAAGGGTGCCACTGGCAGCTTCAAAGTGAGCTACAGACAAGGAGAGGGAGGCCTTGGTGCAAGGTTTAGACATTAGACCCTTAGCACATGCTGCTTCTCACCACAGCCCACATCTCCACAGCCCTCTGCTGACCTATATTGTGCGGTGTGGGGAGCCCTCACAGTATCGGTCTGTGTGTGGCTTCTTGTCTGTGTCCATCACATAGCCACTGACCCACAGCTTCTGGGGGGGCACTGTGGGGCAGTCTCTACTAATCTCATGTGGTGCCTGTGGTTACTGGGGTACCCATCTCAGGAAGTCCCAATACTGGGGAGCTCTGCTGTGGCCTGGGGGGGGCTCTATTAGAGCCTAGTTTGAGTGGGGGGCAGGCAGCTCAATAGAACCTTGATTGTGCAGGCCTGTGGGAAGCTGGGAAATCAGTCATATCTCCTCTCAGCCTGTACTCTTGGAGACATTAAGAAGAGGTGGGACTTCAGGAAGCAGGGGCAGAGTGAGGCTTGAGGCTGAGTGGATGATAGGCAGAGGGCTGATACAGATCTTTAGGAGTGAGCAGCAGGGCACTTCTGGGAGACAAGAGACTAACACCAGGTGAAATGCAGTGAGGATCACAGAGGTGGGTGTGTCTCCTCTCTTGTCTCCTTAACCCTGTCGTTGGGAGCACGGCCCCTTTGGTGTCCTATGTGGGGTACAGTGATATCCAGAGCTTCTGTTCTCACCCCAACCGCATACTCTGTCTTTAGCTGGTTCCCAAGCCCAAGAAAAAGAAAGCCTGTGCCCCAAAAGCCCGCAGGGGAGCTGCAGGTGCCAAGGAGTCAGGCCCCAACAAATCTGGATTGCTGAAGAAAGACCAAGTCGGCAAGGCCAAGATGGAGAAAGTGGCTCTAAAACCAGGGCAGAAGAGGAAGGCTTATCCCTGCTCAGCAGCCACATTGGAGCTGGTGCCTAAGAAAGTCAAGACAAAACCAAGAGAGGTCAGAAAGGCCCCCCTAAAACCAGACAAAGCTGCAGGGGCCTCTCTCACTGCCAATATAGGTCAGAAGGTCAAACACAGTGGGAGCAGGCAAGGTAGGTATGTGACTGGGTGGCAGGGACAAGGGGTCCCCAGAAGCCACTGGGGTAGGATGGGAGGGGCTTCCCTCCCTAAGAATGGGCTTTTCCTGGATAACGGAATGGAGAGCCCGTAGAGTCAGGGTCAGGGAAGGCTTCTTGAAGAAGGCATTTCAGATGTATCTGAGCAAAAAGGCTAAAGAGCGGCCGGTGGGTGTGTGTCTCTGCATGGGGGTCAGAAGAAATCCAAGGGGGTTTTGCAAAGAGTCTAGGCTCATCCTAGGGCACTGAGCAGCCATGAGAGGGTTCTGGCAGGGAGCTGTGAGTGACAGTTTTAAGACAATCAAGCTGGTGCACACCCATAATCTTGAGTACCTGGGGGTGAGAAAGAGGAAGGTCAGAAGTTCAAGGCAACATCTTTGCCTTTATACAGAGCTTGAGATCGGCCTGGGTCACATGAGGTTCTGTCTCAAACAACCCTACCCTCCTGAAAAAAAGATATATTTATATAATAAACATTAGAGTATCGCCATTGGCAGGTAGGCAACCAAGCTGATAGTCCCATGTTATGTAAGGAGAACATCTTGTCTGATTTGCAAATTGGGGCCTGAGACTCGGGTAAAACAGCTGGCCCAGGTCCCATGGCCTTCAGGTTTCCAGGTGACAACCTGGGGTCCAGGCCAGATGAGAACTCGAGAGCCTGTAGACCCTTTGTCCCTCACTCCCCCTCCATCTTGCAGAAGCAGATGCCCCTGGGAAAACCAAAGATGTGTGTGAGAAATCAAAGCCCTCGGCCAGCAAGGTGGGTAGGGTGTCTGTTGCCCACTATGTCTCGAGTCCTTCCAGGCTTGTGTGTGGGCTCTGGGAAATAAGCTGTGCCTCTGTGCTTGTGAGGTAAGTGCTCTGCTGTCTGAGCCATCTCCCCACCACTGGGCTTGCTTTCTTACAGGTCCAGAATAGTGCTGCTTCCCTCGCCAAAAGGAAGATGGCAGCCATGGCCCACACTGAGACAGTTGTTCAGGGAGCTAAGACAGTACAGAAGACCAAAGCGCCCACTCCTTCCCAGGACATGGGACACAAAGCACAACCCACACCTAGGGTCAGGAAGACAAAGACCCCCGAGAATACCAAAAGGCCTGAGTTACCCCCCAAGACGGCATCCAAGGCTCCCAGCAAGAAGACTGAAGCTAGTAGCTAGAGCCAGGGTTGGGGAGATGGCAAATCTGAAGCTTTTATTCTCTAACAAACCGTCATAATGTTTAACCATACTTTATTTATCAATAAAGACTTACCTTTGTATTTACACACTGGTACGTTGGACACTGGACTGTGGGGCAGGAAGGCAGAGGTGGATTTTGAGCACTTGAGAGCCAGGGAGGAGTGCAGGCTATGGCTAATGTCTTTACAAAGAGCCTCTTGTCTGCAGGAGCGCTGGAGGACTTGAGGGGCCAAAGACCAATGTAAGCTTCCTGAGCCTGGTGGTCACGCCTCAGTCCGGAGAGGCAGACAGACTAACTATAGCTTGGGGGACCAGCATGTTGTCTGCCAAGGAGCACAGTGCTGGCTGCAACTGTGGTGGATTTAGTATGTATAGCTGTACATGTGTCACAGTGTATGTGTGGAGGTCAGATGACAATTTGAAGGGGTCCTCTCCTTCCACTTTGTGGGTCCTGATGAAATGTGGTTATCAAGTTTGGCAGCAAGCACCTTTGTCCAGTGAGCGGTCTTGCTAGCCCTTGGTGCAGTGTTAGATAGGGAGGACTGCTAAGCAGGACCCCATGTCTGGATGGAAGCATATTCAAGGGGAAGGGAGGTCACAAAGGTCCTGTATTGGTAACTGTCCATGTTGCTATGATAAAACATCAGAGTTAAGCACAGAAGTGTTTATTTTAGCTCATGGCTTCAAGGGACATAGTCCACCATGGCAGAAAAGGCCCAGCAGCGGGAGTGTGAGGTGCTGGCTGGCTTCAGTCAGGGAACAGAGGTGAACGGGTAGTGGTGCTTGGCTCAATTCTTTCTCCAATTTACTCAGTGTGGGACTCCAGCCCACAAGATGGTTCCCCCAAAATTCTGGGTAGGCCTTCCCACTTAAACATGTCTGGAAGGAAATGGCCTCATAGACATGACTGGTCAGGTGACCCTAGGCAATTTCAAATCTGGTCAAGTTGGCAATGACCCTAAGGCAGGGGTACATTTGCACACCTTTTGTGGCCAGAGGGTGAGGCAAGTCATGAGGATAAAGTCTGCAATGCTTTAAAATCATCTGAGACACTTCCCATGGAGAGGTGGGGTCGGTTTCCTCACCCTGAGTCTTTAAGCTCTGCAGTGCTTGATCAGGGACAGTGGCAATGTCAGGACAAATCTGAGACTTCAGCTTCAGAGGAGGCAGGATGGCTCAGTGGGTAAAGTGTTGGCTACATAAGCCTGAGGACTAGAGTTCAAATCCCCACCACTCACATAAGCTGGGTGTGGTGTGCATGTGTAATAACCCCAGTGTCAGGTGTGGAGACGGGAGGATCCCCAGGGCTCACCACCCAAACAGTCTAAGCTAAAACAGTGTCAGGTGTGAGACGGGGGGATCCCCAGGGCTCACCACCCAAACAGTCTAAGCTAAAACAGTGTCAGGTGTGGAGACGGGGGGATCCCCAGGGCTCACCACCCAAACAGTCTAAGCTAAAACAGTGTCAGGTGTGGAGACGGGGGGATCCCCAGGGCTCACCACCCAAACAGTCTAAGCTAAAACAGCAAGCTATAGGCAAAAGACTCAAAGGTCTCCAAAAAAAGGTGTGTGTGTGTGTGTGTGTGTGTGTGTGTGTGTGTGTGTGTGTGTGTGTGTGTGTGTGTAGGGCTGAAGAGGTGGCTCAGTGGTTACAGCAAAAGCACTTGCTGGGTATGAGACCAGAGTTTGTTCCCCTAGAACCACATAAGTGCCAAGTGGGTATTGTGCACCCCACTAATTTCAGCCTCAGCAGGTGGAAACTGTGTCCTGGCTTGTCAGACTTTTTAGTTGATCACATTGACATAAGCTCAAGCTAGAGTCACTTGAGAAGAAGAAAATTCAGTTGAGAGAACATTCCTACCAGATTAGCCTGTGGGGGATTTTCTTGATTAATGACCAATATGGGAGGGCGGGCCCAGATCTCTGTGTACTACTCCTGGGTTGGCGGTCCTAGGTTGTATAAGAAAGCAGACTGAGCAAGGCAATAAGCAGATTTCCTTCATGGCTTCTGCTTCAGTTCCTGCCTTGAGTTCCTGCTCCAACTTCCTGTCCTGACTTCCTTCAGTGACAAGACTGCAAAGCTGTAAGCGGAAATACACCTTTCTCCCCGTGTTGCTTTTGGTCATGGTGTTTCATCACAGCAATAGAAACCTTAACTTAGATGGGACCCTCAGAGCAGGCTGGTTAAAAAGACTACTCATATCAGCAAGCTCTGCATTTGATTAAGTCTGCCTTAGTGAACAAGGAGAAAGCTATTGATGATTCTTAATATCAACCTTGGGCCTGCACATGTACCCCCCCCCCCCCAACGTGTGCCTACTGGGATGCAAACAGTGGAGAAGTGATTGAGGAAGCCACCTGTGCCAACCTCTGGACTCTACACATGCACAAATAGGTTAAGTGTACCTACTTACACATGCACGCGCGCGCACGCACACACACACAGACACACACATTGGTAGTTTTAACTTCTGGACGTTCTTTTTTTTTTTTGGTTTTTCGAGACAGGGTTTCTCTGTATAGCCCTGGCTGTCCTGGAACTCACTCTGTAGACCAGGCTGGCCTCGAACTCAGAAATCTGCCTGTCTCTGCCTCCCAAGTGCTGGGATTAAAGGCGTGTGCCACCACTGCCCAGCTCTTCTGGACGTTCTTATCTTTTCAGAGACATTCCTCATGATGTAGGGAAGCTCACCCCACCCATGGAGAGCCAAGGCACCCAGTTCAGTCCTGCTGAGCTTCTGGTCACTGCTACCATAGGCGCACACCACCTTCCAGCTCCTCCTGCTGACACCTGGTAGAAAGGGACAATGTCCCCATGACAAATGCCTAAGCAAATTGCTTGTGCCGCTCTTGGCATCTGAACATTGGAATGATGTGACTGGACTCACAGGATGGGGCTGCTGGCAGGCACTGCACCACAAAGGGCGGGCATCACAAAGGATGGGCTCTGTGGGTTTGTCGTAGTTGTAAGGAAAGATCAAAGAACCGGAGGAGGGAGGGGCGCGAGGAGCACGGTAACCGAATGTAGCCCGCTAGAGCTCCCCTGTTGTAGCACAGACGAGGGAAGAGGCGGCCTTCAATATAGTAGGTGAGGCTTGGTGGTAGCTCGATGGACAAAGGGGTCAAAGCTATGTCCATAGTTCTGGGTCTGCTTGGTGAGGTGGGGACTCTGCCAAGGCCAAGAGGGTGAGAAATGGGTGAATCTGAGAGGCCTTCTCAATAGGAGGGAGGCTTGGGAAGGGACCAGACAGCACCAGGGAAACTGTGCCCAGTGTGGGGCTCAGGCCTCTATGTCGTCCACGGCTTCTCTCTGGACTCCCATAGGAAGCTGTCTAGTTCTGTGGGCTCCCCGGGGTATCTCTAATGTGCCTGTCAGCAGGCCCCGAGGGGCACCCAGCAGATGGCAGGCTGGCATTTCTCAAGCAGAGGCTCAGCTTTTGCCTCTGCTCCTGCATGGTGAGGCCTGAGGCTGGGGAAGACAGCCTGTAGCGTCTTGCCTCCAGGAGCTAGGAACCCACCAGCCCTGCCCTGGTGACACCTTGCACTGTTTTAGAGACTTGGGAGATCAGCCCTCAGCTGTGTGGGTTTCTCCCACTTTGCAATCTTAGCTTGAGGACACTCCATCCAGGTCCTTGCCTGGGTACCCATGGCTGCCAGGCATGTCTTTGGGGCCCCATGCAAGGACAGTAGTCCATGGAGGTTGCCCACCTGGCAATGCTAGTGACCCTGGAAACTAGATCTATGCATAGACCCCCTTCTGAATGTCAGTGAGGAGCTGTATGTTAATGAGACGTGAAGCCAGACTGTGGAATACTTAATGACTTAGAAAGATGTTCCCGACATATTGCTGTGCAAGGGAAAAGTCAGGTTTTAGGATGGAGTGTGGACTGATTCATCTTCAGTCCTGGCTCCACTGAGGCAAAGGTGCCCTGGCCTTGTGCGTGGCCGGCGCCTTGTGCGAGTGTTCCTGCTAGCATGGGAGGCTTTTATTCTCTCCAGGTTTTTTTTTTTTTTTTTTTGCAGTTGTATTTTTTTCAGGGTTTTGTGAATCCATTCTGGAGTCACACCTCATCAAGGAAAAAAATCCAAACCATCAAATCTGCCAATAATTGAAATTAGCAAATCTGCTCCTTAATAAGAATCCTCAGCAGCAGAAATCTGAGAGATAAAGATGGCTTCTCCGCCCAAAGCCCGCACAGGGGAAAGCTATTTTTGGAGTGAGAGGTTGTCCACTTTTTTTGAGCTGGTGAATTCTAGGTTGGGTCTTGGATTTTGCTGTTGGGAATTTTGTTCGCGGCTCACTTTTGGCAAACACGATTGGGACTTTCCTTCTTGAGGGGACACATGTGAATGGCCATCACTGAGGCTGGCTCTGCCACATCCTGCTTCTGGGGAGAACCTCGCTGACTCAGCCTTGAGAAACCGGGGCCCCAGGCAGGACAGTGGGTGTCACCCCAGGTCAGATTTGCTATGGTCAGGTGCTGACTGCTGTGAGAAGCGTGCAGGCCATAGCTGGCCTCGGAGAAACTGAGTTTCCTTGCCTGAAACATGGGGTGTATGTCCTAAGACTAAATGAAAGATTTGGGGGCACGAGTATGGTCAGTTTGGACCCCCTTCCATTTTGGAGGTGGAGACGTGTCTGGAGGAGCTTGGGCTGAGAGAAGGGGATCCGGCTGTCTGGTCCCCATTTTGCCCTTCTTGGCTCTGTGACATCTTGAAACCCTTCAGTCCCCTTGACACTGTTTTTACGGCTGCAAAATGAGGACAAAAGGTCTGCTTCTCTGAAGTTTTTCTTTAAGGGGCTGGGTATGGCTCAGTGGAGAGCGTGCGTACGACAGCACAGGGCTCTGGGTTCTATACCTCGCACAGCACAGATGTGAGGGGCACCCACTTGGAGCCCATGAGGTGCTGACACCCTCCTAGGTGTCAGGGCTCTCCATGAAGATGTGTGTCCACGGGGTGCAGATGCAAGCCCCTGCAGGCAGAAGGAAGAGGTCTTCCCTTAGGCCATGTCCAAGGCAGGATGTGAGGTCACTTCCTCTCTGCCACAAACGGGATGAAGAGACAGCTCTATCTCCCCTCATCGGCCATCTCAGGACAAAGGCTGAAGCCCAAAGTAGGTTTTCCCGGCAGGCTTTTATTATAAAGAATGTTCCAGAGAGTCCCAGCCTTCCCCTCCAACCCAGCCCCCTTCGGCTGGGAGCTAGTCCCAGCAACTATGGGGGTGGTGGTGGCCTATGCTGGGGACAGATGAGTATTTTCTGTCCCCTGGAACAGTCATTTCCAGTGTGTCACCGGGAGCCCCTGGGGATCTGCACAAGCGGCAGCTATTCACAGTTTGTGCATAAGGTTTTTTTTTTAATATATATAAAAGATTTTTTTTCTTAAAAACCAAAAACCAAAACCAAAAAACCAAAAAAGTGGTGCTCTTTAGAAACACTTCCAGGAAGATTGAGTAGTCCAGCTACAGCCCTGCATCCTCACCTTTCTCCCTTTCCTGGGGACCAGGATTCCCCAGCCTGTTCCCCTCTTTCCACCATTCTGTGGGCAATGGGCACGCCCATGCTGCCGCTGGCCGATGGGACAGCAGACAGCTGACCCCGCTTGGAACTGTTGGTGGCCAGGGCCCCCTCTGGATGAGGGACAATTGCTTGGTGGCTGAAGCAGAAATCCCCTCTGCCAGGTGGATGAGGTAGTGTTCTGGGATATGGTCACCTCTCCCAATGTGTGCTAAGTAGCCTGAAACAGAGTGAGCAGGCAGGCATGGTCCAGGCTGTCCTGGTTGGCAGGGAAAGTCTTATCAGGGACTGGCAGCAATCAATATTCAAGGCCTTCATCCCAGAGTCAGGTCTTGGGCAGATGGAGGGGACAGAGATGCCCCAGGGGACAAGGCTGAGAGCTCTGCAGCCGGGCACTAAGAAGCCAGTGTCCCCTCTCCTAGCCCAGCAGGCTCCTCTTTGTCAGTTCCCAGCCCAAGTGAGAAGTGTGGGGAAGAAACCAAGTGGAGGCCCAAGCGGCCTGTGCGCCATCTCCCTGGCAGTCGCTCCTGGTCACTCTTCTGCATCAGGCCTCACTGTAACACTCATAGATATTGTTTTCCATCAGGGCCACCACCTGTTCAAACTTGTGCTGTAGCTGGGTCCTGCGGGCAGTGGGGTTGGCCTCCAGGGCAGCCATGATCTGAGGGGAGATGCAGTGAGTCAGCTGTGCCGTGCCTAAGAGCCTGGGAGGCCACCCACCATCGACCTCATCCAAGTGCCAACACCCCAGGCAAATCTAAAGTGGGGAAATTCACATTTATGGGCTGAAATGGGCAAACCTTGGGAGGGGTAACTCACCTGAGGGCGATATCTCTTAGCATACTTATAGATCTCAGCCATGGCCACGTTCGTGTTGAACTCATTCTGGTATTTCTATAAAGGTGGCACAAGAAGAAAGGGGAGGTGGGTTTGTTTGTTTGTTTGTTTGTTTGAGGCAGGGTTTCTCTGCACAGCCCTGGCTGTCCTGAAACTTGCTCTGTAGACCAGGCTAGCCCCAAACTCAGGGATCTGCCCACTTCTACCTCCCAAGTGCTGGGATTAAAGGTGTGTGCCACCACCAACCAGCAAAAGGGGAGGTTTAACCCTACAGATGAGGATCCAGCCCGATCACTTCCACAGCACTGTTGATAGAATACATTTATGCCCCTCTGACATGAGGACACACTGGCTTCCTGGACCCAGGATTTTCACATCTTCAGGAGCACATTCCACCTCGTCCCTAGACTTTAGAAAATACAGTGTAGTGAAGGTGTAGGCACAGGAGGGAAACAGAGACTGCCCCAAAATTCCTACTGTCCTCCTGATGCATCGTAGTGGTGCTGGTTTTGGCCACCCCTCAAGGCCAAGGATATCATTACTATCTCCTGGCCTAGGCCCCAAAGGCCGCCTACCCGCGACTCCTCGGCCAGGTGTGCATTCATTTCTTGCTCACTGAGCGGCGTCATGTCCTGGATCTGTTGGTAATAGCGCTGTACAATCTTCCGGTACTCAGGGATCTCCTTTGCGTATAGAAGCTTGTTGGTGGGAGAGTCCTGGGCAGGGAGACCCCGGCAGTTTGGGTGGCTGAAAGATGGGACTTGTCCCCACTGCCACCTAGAGGGCCTTGGTGGATCCTCACACACACACCCCCATCCAGTCAGACTTTGGTCTCTTCTGGCCCTCCCTCCCTCTTGCATGCAGGCCCTGCCCCACCACACTGAGGCTGTCAGGATGGTGACCCACATGGGGACTTTCATTTGATGCAAAGAGCTCCGGGGCTGTGTGCCAGCAGTCCTCCACTGCACGCAGCCCACAGCCTGCCTTGTTTACTCCCTTATTAGGGTGATAGCATTTGGTGGCTGAGGTGGCTGGAAGCTGGTTCCTGGCTGTGGGAATGGTTCCCACTCTGCACTTGCAACACCCCAAAAGCACCATGTGCTAAGACGTATGCTGGCAGCTCTCTGTTGTCACAGGATGCATGTGTGAAGTGGTGACATTTCATTTCCCTTGTGGGCTGAGACTCCTGAGCCCTGCCCTCATCCCACAGAGCCAGCCTAGCTCTGTGATCCCATGGGTGCTCATGGTCTCAGAGTTCCGGCCTACCTAGGTCACCTCTCTTCTCAGAAGGCTTTTATGGCTTCTAGCCACGGAACCAGCATGCCCTCTGCCCTTGGCAGGTGCCTGTGGAGCACCCTCAGGCCTGCCATCTGCTCTCTGCCCATCTTGAATGCTCTTGTAGAGTTCAGGCACCACCCCCTCCCACTCAGGAGTAGCTAGACTAGCTAACCTTGCCCAGCTGCAGGTCAGAGATGGAGCAGGCATCGATGAAGGCCTGAGCGATGACAGACAAGCAGGCATCGATGTGGTCTGTCTTCTCTATGTCGAAGACAAACTGGGGGTTTTTTAAGATGTTCACCCAGAAGCGGAGGGGAAGGCTGTGGGGGCAGGGACAGTGGGGGTTTAGGAGCTCAGTGGGGGGCTGGGGAGGTAGACAATGCTGATCCCCAGCCCCTGCATCCTCTGGGAATGTTGCTCTTCCCCTGCCAGCTAGGGGCCAGCCCTCAGCCCAGAGAGCCTTTCTCTCCTTTGCACGCTAGACTCCTGGTTCTCATTAGAAGCCCCCACCCTGCTGCCTGCATCTTCACTCCTCCCCCACTCAGCCTTGCACGAAGAAGGCAGGGCTGACTGTCCTCAGGAGGCCAGAGAGGGTTGGGGACAAGCCCCTGCTCAGCCCTGCAGAGCCTGAGGTGCCTGCTTCCTCAGCCCTACCCCGAGCAGAGAGAATCTGCAACTGAATTTGCACAGGCATTTCTCTAAGAGTTTTGGGACCTTCTTGGTGGGGTAGTATGTGGCCTCAGAAAGCTAAGATGAGCCTCAAAGGAAGCTACAAACTAGCCGGGCAGTGGTAGCGCACGCCTTTAATCCCAGCACTTGGGAGGCAGAGGCAGGCAGATTTCTGAGTTCGAGGCCAGCCTGGTCTACAGAGTGAGTTCCAGGACAGCCAGGGCTACACAGAGAAACCCTGTCTCAAAAAAAAAAAAAAAAAAAAAAAAATCAAAAAAAAAAAGAAAAAAGGAAGCTACAAACTAGGTGTGGGAGTCATAGCCACTGTGTACTCCACTTTCCAGTGTGTGCCCCTGGGCCTGGATGACTGCTGCTCTATGGGGCAAAGGCAAGCTTATATGATGCTTTCTGGCTTTACAGAGGGGAAACTGCAGCACTAAGAGCTAAGTCTCCCACCAGAGACCACACAGTGGGGAAATGGCCAAGTAGGAGCTGACTCTAGACAGGAAGCATTCAGGCCAGGCTCTGCTTGGCTAAGTGATGCCGTCATCTGCCCTGATGCCATCAGACCATTAGTGCCCTAACCCCATGGGTGCCCCCCCCCCGGTACACCTCCACCCCCCGGCCACCACCTGTTGGTCTTCCAGATGTGCAGGGTGTCGGGGTCGGAGATGCCTCTCTTCTCAGCCTGTTCCTCTAGGAAGTCAAAGAAATACTTGACGGCCAGTGGGGGCTTGTCCTCTTGGATGCTCAGGATAGCCTTGAACAGGTCATCCAGGAACTTCTGCAGCGTACCCTGCAGGGAAGATGTGAGACGTTAGCCCAGCCTCGGAACATCTTCGAGATGCTGTCTTGGAGGTGTGGGGATTTTGGGGTAGCAGGGGGGTAGGGCTCAGAATGTGGCCTCTGAGTGTAGGTCTGAGTCTTGTGACCTGAGGCCATGGAAGTACCCCTGGGTCCTCTGCTGCCTGCTGGGTGGCAGGAAGAATACACAGACTTCTCTTTGGAGCACTGGGGGGGGGGGGGGCTTTAAGCCCCTACAGGGTGGAGATGGAAGCTGGGCCCACCTTGGTGGACAGCAGGCGGGTCAGGTAGATCTCTGGCAACACTTTCTTGCGGTGGCTCTGCCGGTGAGATTTCTTAGGCTCTACCAGCTCATCCGTAGGCAGCACCTGCAAGGTGGGCAGGGTTGGTACCCATCAGCACCCTCCTCAGTCCTCCCATGGAAGTCTGCCCTGTGCTACCCGGCACCAGGTCCACCCCGTTCCCTCACCCACTCTGGCTTTTCCCAGGACTTAGGAGCACTTTCCTGGAGGCTCAGGGAGGCAGAAAGCCAAAGCCCCGCCCAGCAAAGCCTGCTCCCCAGGGCCTGAGGCTGGGCACTCACCAAATGGAAATACTTTTCTGTGTCCAAGTCTTTCACTGCAAAAGGGAAACACAGAATAAACAAATGAGGGGGTGGAGAAGGTAACCCGGGTGGGGGGGAGTGAGGGGGGAGACTGGGGGAAGAGCCAAGATGTGGCTTTCTACTTCAGGATGGACCCTGGGACCTCCATGGATCTGGGCCGAGGGCCTGTAAAGACATGGTCTAGATTTGGAGGCAGGGGTGTGGCTTGGAGCCCACTGGTCATACAACCAGCTCAGACCTGGCCAGGGCTCAGGCCTCTTGGAAGGGCACGTGCCCTCCTGGGGCCTTGCTGCAGTTGCTAGAAGCAACCAGCTTTGGTCCAGCAGCATGGGGGTGGGAACCCCCTCTCCAAACCTCAGTTGCCCCCAGCACAGCTCAGAAAGGGCCCAAGAAGGGAGCTCCCTCACACCATGCCTGGATCACCTCCCCAGCTACATACCTCGGCCCAGGGTATTGTCCTTCTTGTCTGTGAGGCTCATAGCTAGGGAGGCGCCCTCAGGTATCTGACAGAAGAGAGGCTGAGGTTAGAGGGCTGAGGTCAGAGGAGGGTGGCAGGGTGGCTGGGTCAGTTTAGGCACCTTGTAGTGGGCCAGCGTGTTCAGTTTCTTACGGCCATCCTCCACCACGGAAGTGTCATCCAGGTCCCGCAGGACGTAGCTCTGGGTGCTTGAGGCAAACCATTCTGGAGGAGAAAAGGGGCATCAGGGCTACAGAAGAGGTGGCCCCAGGAGCAGCCACCAGCCTGGGCCACAGTAAAAGAAACTTCCCATTCTCCTAGAATCAGAAGCAGGCCACACCCCTCTGGGAGCCTGGCTGTTCACTCCAACTGTCCGGAGTACAGAGCAGGGCCTGGTTCAGGGGGAACTTTAGGAAGAGTTTCTGGTAAACGGTCTGACTGTGACTCCTACGCATCCTTCAAAACCCAACCCCCAAGCCCTCTTTGAGAAGCTTTTCTTGATTGCTTTTTGCTGTTACCCACATCTGCAGAACAAGGGTTTCTTCCTCATGGGGAACCCCAGGGCCTTGACTAACACAGGGAAAGAGGCTGCAGCGGCCAGCTGCCAGGCATGGTGCCCGCCCTTGCCCACCGAGGTCCACGTCCTCTGCCCGCGGCCACTGTGAGTAGGGTACATTCTTGCAGAAGGCTTCCAGGATCTTCTCCTTCACCTGTGTCAGTGTGTCGGTGTCCATGGCCCGCACGCTAAGTGAGTCCATACCACAGCCCTGGAAGGACACATTCAGGTTCTGCGCAAGAGAGGGGGTGTCAGCTGAGGGTCACTGTCATTGTGAGGCTCAGTCAAGACTGGAGGCCAGGATGGCCCAGCTAAGAGCGCCCTCCCACTACTGG
Organism: Uromys caudimaculatus; assembly: GCA_028551405.1. NCBI lineage: Eukaryota > Metazoa > Chordata > Mammalia > Rodentia > Muridae > Uromys > Uromys caudimaculatus. Next base: position 29,836,913 of record CM052700.1, on the reverse strand, counting down.
ACCAGTGCCCTGCCCCTGGCTCACCCGGGGCTTGGCCTCAATGTTCTCTCTTAGCAGCCATTCCTCGTTAAGTGTGTAGCGGGCTTTGCCTGTGATGGCATCAATGGAACCTTTGTTGATCTGCTGCTTGATGGCGCATAACAGCAGGAAGAACGGCTCACCTACTGTTTCCTGTGAGGGTCAGGAGTCAGAGGTCAGGACCTCATCTCACCACTCTCCCCTCTGTGTTCCAGCCTCCATGCTCTGGCCTGCTGGTGTCCCCCTCACTCCCTCCTACAGATGCTGACACCCATACCCACTCCAGGGTGTCTCCAACGCATCCCAGCCACACACCCAGGGACTGGCCCTTGTCACTGAGGCTCAGAGAGGGCAAGCACCCTGCAGAGCAATGCACAGAAGGAACAAATAACATGGGACTTGACCCATGGACTCCTGTGCCTTAGATGGAGCCTTTTACAAAGTTGGAGCCTGCCTAGATACAGCTGAGTGGAAGCAGGCCAGAGAAGAAGCCTCCAGGAAACCAAAGATGGATGCCTCTAGGGAGTGTCGGCCCAACCAGGCTTCATATCCTGCCTCCTGCCATGGCCACTACCATCACTGCAGCCCCAAGCTAGCCCTCCCCACCACCCTAGACTAGGGCCCAGCTATTCTGTGGATGGGGGCACAGAACGACCCATGGCGAATAGGTTTGGAGGAAAAATTAAGTTCATAATAACATCAGGCTGCTTTGACAGCAGTGTCAAGGCAGCTGCCCGCCCTGCTTCCTGCTGTAGTGGTCTGGCCTGGAGTCACCAGCACCCCATTGTCTGGCAGGGGAAGGCCAGGCTGAAGTCACCCACAGTGGCTGAGAAACCTGGGTCCAGAGTCTACAGTAGTCCCTGATAGCTCAGAATGTGGCTTCTCTCTTAGGGTCCCCATTTCTTTTCTACTCTCTGATTGTCCCTCATTTAAGAAAATGAAACTAAGGATCAGAGAGGGTGATAACTTGCCCAGAACCACACAGCCAGGTTGCAGCAAAGACCAGTCACAAAGCCAGAACAATTAAGGCTCTAGTTCTGGGTTCTATCCCAGGCCTCTGCCTTTCTCGGAGGATTCCTAGGTGACCAATGGGCTCTCTGCCACTATGGGGTAGGCCCTGGAGTTGTGCTTTGTGACATCCTGACTGGCCTAATCCAGAGAGAGGCCCCGGCTGCTGAAAACTCTTGTGATGTCTCCTCGTTCTGATCTTTGCCCACAATATAGCCTTCATCTGAACTGCACTGTGGGCCCTGAACCCTTGTCTCCTTTCCACTGCCCCCTTGGGGCTCAGGGTGAGTCACCTGCTCCGGGAAACCTCTTGGCTTTTTCCAACCAACCATCAGCCAGACTGGGCCAAGTTCTGTTCTACTGAAGTTTTGCTTCTGTGCCCCTCCCCTAAGGAGAGGAAAGCTCAGGACTGCAGGGACCTGATGCTCCTCCAGAGACCCTGCCCCCTACTCCCCAAAGAGCTGGAGGACAAGACCCAGTCTCCAGTTTGCCCTGGAGATGCTATGTGTGCCTACAGCCAGCTAGCCAGAGCTCCAAGCCTCAGTTTTCCTGTCCATCCAAAGGGGTCCCACTGTCATGACCCCTCCCTAAAGTGCAGGCCTTAATGAAATTAGGTTTTCCAGTGGGGTTGGGGGGGACTTCTGGGCAGAGAGGGCCTCACCCTCAGGCAGCCATACATGCAGACGGACATCCAGGGGCCTCACCCTCAGGCAGCCATACATGCAGACGGACATCCAGGGGCCTCACCCTCAGGCAGCCATACATGCAGACGGACATCCAGAGGCCTCACCCTCAGGCAGCCACACATGCAGACGGACATCCAGGGGCCTCACCCTCAGGCAGCCACACATGCAGACAGACATCCAGGGGCCTCACCCTCAGGCAGCCGTACATGCAGATGGACATCCAGTTGGTAAGCATCTTCTCTACCACACACTCGGTGCGCCGCAACATGAGCTTGGGGTTCTTGGCAGCTGAGGCGTCGATGAGATCCACTAGCAGCTCCTTCATGATGCTTGTATAATACTCTAGCTTGCCGTGCAGCGCAATGGTCAGCAGGGATGCCAGGCTGCACCTGCAGGCACAGTGTCAGTAAGGCTGACCCACCTCCCTGCTGGACCAGAGTGGCCTTCCGTGGTGGCTCCTACAGATGGCCAGAAGACTCTGCCTCCATTGGGAGCCTGTGTGAGGCAATGAGCAATGCCTGGGGGGGGGGGGGAGGTGTCCCAGAGCCTGAGTTTGACTTTCAGTGGGTGACAGTTGGGGATCCCTGTGTCTCTCTCAGCCTGACCTGTCACGCACAGCGAAGTCCTTCTGCTGCTCCAGAGCATGAACGAAGACGATAAGGAAGTGTTTGTTGTTGAGCAGCGAGGAGAACAGGCTGATCCCCTCCTCCATGCTGGGCCGACAGTGTTCAGGGATCTGTGGAAGTGGAAGGAAACACCCAATGGTTTGTGTCCCAGGAAGCCCCAGTGCGCATGCTGGCTGTGTAGATGCCTCCTGGAATAGGGCATTCACTACCTGCCATGATGTGTGCCTCCTTAACCTCTCCTGCTGGAGAGCCAGAGGGGCAGCAGGGTGACAAAAGGCCACAAGGACAGCGGCAGGGAACCCCACATCCACTCTGCACCACTTTCTATCTGTAGCCAGCGGGTGGCATGGATCACTTGCCTGTGTTCTCTGCCTGGTCTTGGGGGCTGGGGGATGAGGGAAGCACCCTGAACGTCTGAATGAATGCCTCCTAGAAGGAAGGCTAACTACTTTCCAATGGTTCAGATCACAGGGTGCGTGGAGGCCCTTGGGGCCGGGACACTCACGTTCCACTCTCCCAGCAGTGGGTGGGTTTCCTGTGGCGGGGAGCCGCCTTGGGAGTTGAGGGTCTTGGAGGGCAGCACATACCGCTCTTCATAGAGGGAAGAACACTGCAGAGAGAAACTACTGCGTTAGCACTGCAGATTGCCAGCACCTGGAGTCACCACACATGGAGGAGTGTGGCAAGGCCCTAGAGGGGCACAGACCATGGTGTAGCCTAGCAAGGGACCTGAGACTTAGAGGTGAACAAGGGTCACTGAGCATGTGGCAGGGGAGACTGAGGCAGGCAAGCTGCTATGTTCTGAGGTTGGGAAAAGCTAGGGGGAGGGGAATCTTAAAATGGTAGAGCCACATGTTTCCTTGAGCTATTGCGCCGGGGGCAATCAGCCCACAGATCCTGGACCACCAAGAGGAAAAGGGAATGTGGAGACCAAGAAGTCTGGCAGGGACCTAGGAGAGTCCTTGCCTCTCTGCGCAGCTCCCTCAGTGAGGGGAGAGGCAGGTCAACATGGAGGCCAGGACCGCAGCTTTCCATACAGAAAGCTGAGCATCACATAAGCAGAGAAAGAAAGTGGAGGAGAGAGGGAACCAGGATGGCTGTGAAGAGCAGGCTCCTGAAAGGTGCTTTCATCCAAACTCCCTGTGGTGAGTAGCACATGTGGGAGGGCGTGTACCTTGGGGAAGAAGGTGCGAGTCACAAAGTGTTTGTACTCCAGGAAGGGGATGCCCTGGCTGCGGTTCAGCTCCTTGGTGAGGTCCGTCATGTCTGTCTGCAGTTCTGCAAAGCCTGTGGGACAGACCAGCGACTGAGTGATCCTGTGCTTCTGTGTGCAGCGCCACCCAGCCCTGGCATTTACCTTTGCGGATCTCCTCTCGGATCTGAGACTCCATCTCTTCCATCTGCAGCAGGGTCTTCTGCCAGTAGCGCTCAGCACGGCGGCTCTTGGTGCAGAAGACGAACAGAGCTGTGGGCAGCAGAGGGGCAGCTCAGGTCCCCAGGACCCATAAGAAGGCATCAGTGGGCACCTACTGTATGCAGGTCATGGGCCTGGAGGGACAGGCTTTACCCATTGGCCTCAGTGCCTCTAGGTAAGAGGCAAGCAGGTGTCCTGAGCCTTTCTGCTTGTCTGCCCTTACTGACAACACAGGGCTTGGGAACCAGCCAGCAGGACAATGCTTGATGTCTCTTAGAAAGAGAAATGTGTCAAACAGCACTCATCAGAGGCTTTCTCTGGGTAGAAGAATTATGGGCAATTTGCTTCTTCTACCCTGATGTACCTTGTGAGTTAAACTTTTCAAAGGCAGTATACAGTAACTGCCTTTCTTGGGAGGGATGTAGTACCCACTGATGTGTGTGTGTATGTATGTACATGTGTGTGTGTGTGTATATACATATATACATACATACTATATGTAATAGTAGTTTTAGGAACAAAACATCCAGGCTGTTCCTCTTCTTCCTGTTTTCTCTCATGGCTTTTTTATATTGAACATAGTAATTTAAATTAAAACAAGACGTGGGAGCAGGGGAGCTGGCTCACTTGGTAAAGCCCTTGTAGCACATGTGAGGACCTGTGGATCCCCAGGACTCATAGGAAGCAGGGTATGGTGACATGAGCCTGTAATCTGAGTCCTGGGAAGACAGAGAAAGGGAGATGCCTGGAGCTCGCTGGCCAGCTATCCTAGGTGAAATTGGTGAGCTCCAGGTCCCAATGGGAGATCCCAGCTCAAAAAACAGATGACAGACACTGAGGTGCGACCCCTCTGGCCTCCAAAGGCACACACTGTAGAATGCATCCATGTACAGGCCAGGGGTCTGAGTTCACTCACGGGCCATGTGACCATCAGCATCACAGACCTTTAGAACGCTCTTACTGTCCGAGGGAGTCCTTCCCAGTTAGGCAGAGGCTCCCACTTCCTCCCTCTCCCAGACAGCCCCTGATCGGGTTGTCTCTCTGGATTTGCCTGTTCTGTAAACTTCCAATAAAACAGTTGGGCAGCCTTTTGTGTCTATCTCTTTTATGTTCCGTGTTTTCAAAGCCCATCTAGACTGTGGGATGTTTTGGCAATTCATTCTTTTCTCTGGCTGAAAACGGCATCATATGGCTATACTGCACCCTAATTACCCACTTGTCATTTGATGGCCATTGGGCTGTTGTGACCTCTTGGTTAATGTAAGTGATATTGCCACAAACCTCTGTGAAAGAGATCTTATGTGGACATGTTTTCTTTCTCTTGAGTAGATACCCAGGTGTAGATTTACTGGGCCATCGACACACCTAACCTAAGGCCTTTTAGGAAATGACAGGCCACTTCCTGAGGCAAGTAAGTGTACCTTTGTCTCCCCGACACGTGGGCGAGCTCTGATCTTTATGCCACATTGAGTACATTAAACACACAGGATCATTTCCCCTAGACAAACTTCAGCCGCCCCCAAATTCCTCTGCCTTGCATCCAAAGCCAATGGCCTGAGCCAGAGGGTCCTACCAATATCTGCCACTTTCTACCTATCCCACCCCTTACCCACTGCGACTCTCAGAGGGATTCAGATATGGCCTCCCAACTCTCCCAAGCGCAGGCTACCTACCAACCACAGACAGCAGCAACAGGACACTGCAAATGACGATGGACACCACAATGGCCGTCTCGCTGCCCCCCAGTTGCAGAGTGGCAATAGTCTGGTTGAAGTTCCCCACCTGGATCTGCGCACAGTGGGGGTAGGGCGGTACATCAGGCTTTGCTAGAGCTGTGTTTCAGCTCTTCTTGCTGGTGTGTGTTCTGAACCTCACAGACAACAGATAATCACAGTGACTCCAGCCAGCCAGACTGTGATCCAGAGTTTGGCACAGAGGCCAACTCGTACAGGGCTGTGGTAATGACAGCTAGGAGGGGTTTCAGAGATGCTGTCCTAGAGCAGGTGAAGGGTGATTCAGCAGGAGTTATAAGACAGAGGTAGTACCAAAAGGCGCCACCCTCTGGGCTGCCTTTGTTCTACTCCATGATGCTACACAATGACTAGCAGGCCACACTATAGGTGGGACACCAAAACACATGGGAGCCAACTTTGTAATAGCTTCTGACACTAACCTACGATTTAGGCCTCAGTTTCTCCATCTGTCAAGGATATAATGCTCTACTTTGCTGGCTAGAGTTATTGAATAATGAAACCCTCAGCAATTTCTGTACCTAGAAGCTAGGCCCACCCTCAGAGCCCCACCCACTCACTGTGATGGGCAGCTGTCCTTCAGCTGTGCCCAGCGACTCATTGACTGAGCAGTGGATGACTCTGTCTGAGATGATCTGGATGTCACAGGACACCTGACCAATCTTGATGTGGTACTCATGGCTCTCGAGCTCCAGGCTGTCCTGCTCCTTCTGTGGGTGTAGATGGGATGCTGGGATGGGGGTGGGGTTCCCAGGTCAGCTGCCCCTCCTCCCATTACCCATCCTCCCAGTCAGATGCTCACATGAATGACAAGGGTGAGTGGCTCTCCTGGGTGATGTTTGATCCACTTCTCTCTCTTGGCTGTGGAGAACTGTGGGTTGGGGAGGTAGTCTAGGCGGAACCGACTGCCCCGCTGTGCCTCTGCAGGGTCCAGCAGCTCCTCAGCCACCTCATCTGCATATGCTCGGCCATTGATGAAGAAGTCTACAGGTGCCGAAGCATTGCTCAGGGCTCCAGGAGATGGGCAGGTGATGAGTGTGGAGTTGAGAACCTTGCAGAACTGCAAGGGTGGGGCACGATGAAGCCATGGGAGTAGAGAAGAGAAGGGAGAGGGTAACAGAGAGAGAGATGGAGAAGCCAAGTGGAGCAGACAGGCAGGAACTTCAGGACCATCTCACCTCCAAAGCCCCTCCTCACTCCCACTTACCCTGTCCCCTTACCGTGGGCTCCCGGCCAATGTGGTGTACAGCCATTGATACGTTCTGCACCATGTGGAAATGTTTCCCAGCCACAGTGATGGTCCTGCCGCCACTGAGGGAACAGCAGGACCTGTCAGGCTCCCTGCAGCCTGGACAGTGAGACAGAGTGGGCATGGGTGGCTCTGGATCTCACCTGACGGGGCTGCGGCCTGGGCTGATGGCTGTGATAACCGGGTTCTGCATGTACCAGAAGGTGAGGTTTCCGCGCACGCAGCCCCGGCTCTCGAAGCGCACACACACAGGCACTGGAGAGGGCAGGGTACCCCCTGGCACAGTGCAGGTAATACTGGTGGCTGTGCGTCTGTGGGGGGTGATGAGCAGGTGACGTGAGTGTGGCCTTCTGTGCTGCTCACCCACTGCAGGTGCCTCAGCCTTGTGTTCCCCCATTTGTACAATTTCTCCTTCCTACTGTCACGTGCTGGCTTGGGTTATGCTCAGCTCTTTCCCTCCCAGATCCACCCCAAGCCAAGAAGGGACAGAGCAAGGCATGCTCAGCTGAGACCTCTGGGGTGTCACCTGCCCCATAGCTGACAGGCTGTGGGTACAGCTTACATAAGGTCCGTGCAGGGATCCGTGTCATTCACCAGGACCTGGAGCATGGAGCCCACGTTGAGGTCACTGCCGTGAATGGTGATCCTCGTGCCCCCTGCCTTTGGGCCCATGGAAGGCTCCAGCGAGAGGACCATGGGCAGCTGGGGAGATGGGAAGGCATTAGGCTCTGGCTGCAGGCTTGTGGGGAGTGAGCAGGACGGTGAGTGGTGGCGGCCTACTTACCACATAGGAGAACTGTTCCCGAGACCTGCCTTCCTTGGAGACATTCACCATGACAACGTCTGAGAAGGCCCCTGGGGCGGGCCCTGTGGCACACACGATCCTGAGGGCGGGCAGGCATATGGACAGAAGGTGAGCCAGTGCCTATAATCTGCCCATGGCTTCTGCCTCCCATTCCCGCTGGGGCCAGAATGCCAAACCAACAATGTTCTCAGTAGATGGTCACTGTAGGTTTGGCCAAGACAGGCACGCCATTCCGCTGTTTCCTCCAGATCAGTGGCTCTGTGATGAAGCTCAGATGGTCTCTGATCACCAGGCAGTTTGCCCAGCTAGCCTGGCTGGGCACCTGATGCCCTTATCTGCAAGCCTGGCCCAGAGCCTTCCCACAGAAAGCCCAGCTAATTATCTTTTTGCAGACATCCCTTGTTGGGGGCAGCTGTTGTACCCTGACCTTTACACCCCATCAGGCCCCCCCAAACTTTACTAGTAGCAACTGGTTCTCATCAAAGCTAGGCGTATGTGGCAGGAGGCAGAGCCCTGAGGGCTTTCCAGAGAAGGATAGTGAGGCAGAGACAGTGGGGAGGCCCAGTCATAGCAATGTGCCCTGGTGGGTGGGGGGAAGGGCTAGGGGTAAGGATTAGGCTGGTGATGCCTGACACTCACTCCTCTGAAACTGTGTATCTGTCAGCCAGGGGTTCACAGGCCACACTGCCAATCCATACACCATGTGCCACGTCACTGAGCCGACGGCCCAGGTTCCTGCCACGGATGGTCAGCAAGGTCCCACCGTCCAAGGGGCCACTCAGAGGCTCAATCTGTTGGGGGGGGGGACCAAGGCAAGTGAAGGTCTGAGGCCTGGGTGTCTCTCTCATTGTCACATGTGACCACAGGAGGTGGGGTTGCACAGACCCTCTGCTTAGCAGAGGACATGGAGGCTCAGAGTGTTCAGAGGCCTGGAGCAACTGGTAGCTGGCTGGGCTGCATGGATCCCAAGGCTGATGAGGCTATGTAGCTCCTGGTGGCCATGCCTGACCACAGAATTCAGCATCTGAGCCAGAAGCTGATTGGGCTATGGGTGGGCTTTTGGTCCATGCTAAGCCAATCAAAATCCTTCCCTGAGATTTTTTTTTTTCCCCTCTAAATCAGGCTGCTGAATTGCTGGAATCCTCAACTGTCACCAGGTCAGAGGTTTCCTGGGTAGCTGTGAAATATCAATGGATCAAAGCCCCAGCTTCCTCCACCTCCAACTCCCAGTGTCTGTGCCCCATTAAGACATTAGCCCCGGGAGGTAACCCATGAGCCAAGAATGCTGTGTGTGCCTGGCGTGTTTGTGCTTACCACTCGGATTTCAGGGGCTGGGCAGGTGCCAGGTAGTGGCTGCAGGGGCCCTCTCAGACGACAGCCATCATTCCAAACACAGAGGTGACCCAGGTCCTCACGGCCCAGGCACTGGGAACAGTCAGGGCTGCCCACAGCACAATTGTAGACCACAACTGTAGACACAGGGCAGCACGGTGAGCCTGAGGCGAGGCACTCCGAAGTCAGCATCCATAAGGTCCTTGGTCTGCTCCTACCTATGCTGCCCTGGGTCCAGCCCCACCTATGCTGCCCTGGGTCCAGCCCCACCTATGCTGCCCTGGGTCCAGCCCCACCTATGCTGCCCTGGGTCCAGCCCCACCTATGCTGCCCTGGGTCCAGCACCACCTATGCTGCCCTGGGTCCAGCCCCCAGCTTCAACAGTCCTTCTTCTCATGGGGGCCCCATGTGGAGGAATTACTGACTCCCCCATTTTATAGACAAAATGTATAGGGTCAATCTTGCAGTAAAGACCTGTGGCCTCACTTGACTTAGGGACAACAGGGCTCAGAGAGGAGAGTGAGGTCCTGGAGGCTACAGGAGTCATTGGTGTGAGGCTGACCACAGCAGAGAGGCTGGCCTGAATGTCTCAGTGAGTGCTGGCCACCTATGGGGTATGGTGTTTGTGGCTGCCAGTGAGCCCCCAAAGGTTGTGCCCCTCCCAGCGGCCGTGTGGGACACTCACCTGTCATGGGGTTAGGACTGTCTAGGAATCGGTCTGGTGGCCCCTTCAGCTTCAGGCTCAGTGGAAACACCTGGCTCTTCTGGGTTGTGTGCAGCTGCAAAGTGAGGAAGGGAAGGGTGGGGTCTGTCTTTCGAGGGAGCAAGGGTGTCACCAAGGTGGGTGAGAGCAGGGGGAGGGGACCAAGAGGCAGACACAGACAGGTCAGGAGACAGGAGGTGGGGTTCCCTGCCCTGCCGGGCCATTCTTACCAGCACTTGGTTGCAGCGGACCAGTGACTCATTCACCCACACAGCCTCAAAGCTCTCTTCCAGCCCAAAGCTGCACTCGAGGGAGGTAGCCTGCAGACGCGGAGCAGAGGAGCCTTCCTAGCACCCAGTCCTAACCCTCCATCAGAACACGGCAGCCTCTATGCCGCAAGTGCGCTAGGGGCTCCACCAGGATTTTGCTGCCAGAATCTCCTTCCTGACCATCATGTCAGGGACTGCACAGACGATGGGGACCCTGGCGGCATAGGTAGGAGCAGGCCAAGCCTTATGGATGCTGACCCTGGAGCTGCCTCGCCTCAGGCTCACCGTGCTGTCCTGTGTCCACAGTTGTGGTCTACAATTGTGCTGTGGGCAGCCCTGACTGTTCCCAGTGCCTGGGTCGTGAGGACCTGGGCCACTTCTGTTTTTGGAATGATGGCTGCCGTCTAAGAGGCCTCTGACAGCCTCCCTACCCACCAGTGGCTTAAACCAGTTCTTGATGCCCCAGCTCCAGGAGTCTTTGCCTGACCCTTGGACTGAGTACCTAGTCTCTGTCTAGCAGAGGTAAACCCTAGGCACCCCATCAACCTCCATTTGGCATGTGCCAGGCCTCTGCCCGGGCTGGTCTCCTTCTTACCACCAGTGAGAATCACCATACTGTCCAAATTCCAGCTGCAGAGCCCCTGGATCCCCAAGACCCCGCTGGACCAGGATACCTCACACTCAACCCTGCCCCCAGCAGTAAGGGGATGAGCTGAGGGACATAGTTTACTCCCGAAGCCTGCTCTGCTCTGCTGGCTTAGGTTGCTGGCACCTATGTCTTCGCCCACTGGTGAAGATCCTAGATAACTGTGGGCCCTTGATATAACCCTAAGACCAGAAGTTGGTGGAAAGCCTGGGTTCAACCTCACATAGGCCTAGCTTTAAACCCCACCTTTACTTGTTCACTGTGTGGCCTCACGCAGGTATGTGAATAGCTCTGCTGGGCAAGGTAAACATCCTATGTTTTAGAGGCTTACATGCACAGGTGTCTAATGTGTGCTTGCAGGAAGTGCTCAATAAATGTTAACACATTAAGCTAGGCCTAATTCCTCAGTCTCATCTTGCTCCCTTAAGAGTCATATCAATAAATATTTACTGAGTGATACACTTGGGCTTCATGTGTCAGACCAAGCCCCTAGCAGCCATGCGCCAGTACTTCCTGTTTATGCCCCTGCTGTTGGCAGATGTGACACCCTGAGAAAAAAGCAGGTCAACCTCTTCTTCCTGGGGTCCTAGCCGGAAGCTAACACAGGAAAGAGGCTGCTGACAGGGCCAAATGCTGGTTCTGTTCCCAGTGTACAGAGAGAGAGGTGGGTCCCCTCCCTGAGCACATGGCAGAACAGCCTGTAGCAGGGCTGCCCAGCATCCAGGCCCCAGTCCTGACCCCCGGTGATTTAGAAGCATGGTCAGGGTGAGGCGAGCAGACGGACAGCACTGGGGGTGGGGTAGCATGGAGGGCAGGGATTCCTGTGTCTGGTAAAAGCAGAGAATGAACCAAGAGTGCCACACAGCTGGAGAGAATCAGCCAGGGCCAAACTGGGGCCAGAGCCTTCCCGCCCTGTTCCTGTGATCCACCAGGCCTTGGCAGGGTGGGCTTTGGTGGAAGGCAGTTCTACCCTGGCTCTCAAGAGCCCCTAACCCACCGAGGCTCCCTGACACATCCCAGATGCCTGGCACGTGGCCCCCACGTGTGACAACCGTCACGGGCCTCAACTCCCGCGTGGCAGTGACAGATGGCATGTCCCAGGAATTAGAAAAGCTGGCATCCTTCCAAAACTCATCAACCCCCCCTCTGCCACACTCCTTCTTGGGGGGGGCAGAGATGGCCACATCCTCTCCCCCAGAACAATTCCTCCCTCAGTGTCTCCTCTAGACCATGGGAATTAGGGGTATGGTCTCTTCTGACCATTGCTGGGAAAGACACGAGAGCCTTGAACTAGGCCAGTATGTTCCACAGAGCTTGGAGCACCCAAGGTCTTGCTCGCCTGGGCAGGGCAGGCAGAGCCCACATGGTCCTCATCTACCCGTGGACTGTGGTACTCGGCAGAGGGCTGGGCTACTATGTCAGGGAGCCTCCAGGGCAGGAGTCCTGGGGCCCGGGCCAGGGTTCCCTTGGCAGCTGCTGGCTGCCTGCTGTCCCCCATCAGCCTTGCTTTCCTGCTCCAAGCCCTACAGCTGGGATGGGGCTCAGAGAGAAACGCTGGGCCACCATTATGGGATAATTAGAAACCCACAAAGACCCTGCTCAGCCTCTACTTACATGGAAGAAGGTGGCCTTAGTCAGAGGCACCAGGATGTCTTGGGAGCCACCCGTGGGCACGGGCGCCAGGGGCAAGGGCAGGATCTGGGGACAGTCCTGAGGGCTCTGCAGACCAAACACAGGATGGGGGTCAAATAGGATGTTTCAGAGCCCCACCCTCAACAGATAGTCGTGCTTCCCCAGGGTGCCAACAGTCTCCATAGCAATGCCTGCAGCCCCACTTTCTAGATGAGGAAACAGGTAAAATGTTCCATTGAGACAGTCTTCCTCCTGGATGTGCTCCTTAGACCCAGAGTGCCTGGGTACTGTGGAGTGGGAAGTTCTCGGTGGCTGGGGTCTTTGGGATTCAACCTTCCAGGACACATAACACTAGGCCAGACCTGGGCTAAAAATTGCCCCTGCGGCTCTCAGAGACCATAGCTCACTGTACAGAAGAAACTGTACAGGGGAGGGACAGGGAAGGTGAGGGCAGTGGCTATGCTTTCTCCACACTCCTCAGCGGGATACTGGGGACATCTGTGCTGGAATTTTGAAGTCCTACCTATTGGCACCCCGATATTTGACCTATAGGGGCAAGAGGTCACAGGGACCAGGGCAGCCATGCACCCCGAGGCCTCTCTAGCCAGGAGTGTCCTGGTCACATCTGTCAGGGCAAGAGTTAGGGTTGGGACACCTGAGTGTACGTGAGACCACCCTCTGGGATAAGGACACTACCTCCTGGGGGACCGGTTTTCCTCTGTCTCCCCCTTGCCCTCTCTCTTTGGAGACAAGGTCTCTCAGTATGTTGTTCCGACAGGCTGGCCTCAAGCACTGGAGTCACACGTGTGGGCTACCACTCCTGTCAGCCTCTCTAGCTTCCACCCACTACATGCTTGCACACAGCCCAGGCTGACCTCAAATTTGCCTTTTCCTGCTTCAGCCTCCCTGGTGCTGAGATCACAGGTAGGTAGTCATGGGACATTTCATATTACTATTAGTTCCTAATCACACAGGGGACATTCCCCTTAAGGGGGACCCCGACCAAGCTAGACCAGTGAAGACCCCGTTGAGAAACAAACCCCTTATACCACCGTTGAACTCCGGGATCCAGTGGTGCCTGAAGATGACAGTTCACCAGCATTAGCTGATTAATTGCAATGACCAGAGCCAGTCTGGACTTTTTCCTTAAGGGTTTCCCTTTCCTGTTTCCACCCAGGCCATCAGATGGCTTTTCCCGTTTGCTGGCCTGACCTGCAGGCTTGGGAAGCTGTGTATGGTTACATGTAGGACAGGGATGAGTAGACAGGAGAGGGGGAAAGGTCAGCAGCTACCATCATGCATGTGTGCGCAGAGCCTGCTCCAGTTCACACAGGTTGGCACAGACCTCTCCTCACCTCACTGCAAGTGCCAGGGAACAAAGCTAGGTGGCTAGGATCCCAAACGTGCTCTTGGAAAAGTGGAGCCGCAGGGGTGCCCAGAACTCCTACAGTGTCTCCAAGCTCACGAGGGCAAGCGCTGGCATCCCAGTGCCCGGAGGCCCCCCTGGCCTGCTGCCACTTGCTGTGGTCTAGCCCACAGTCCGTGATGGCTGTCAATATCCACAAGCCACTCAGTCACTGGCTCCAGCGCTGGGCCGCCCTGTGGTTTGGACCACGCCAGGCTCAGATCCAGCTATTACTTCCCATCCGGCTTCCAAAGCTTGTCACCATGCTACCCTGGGAGCACTGCACTCTGAGAGGGAGCACGGGCCCTGGGACACCTGGCACCTTGCTGCCTCTTCTCATCTTTGTCCCCAGAGACAGTCCTAGCAGCCTCCCTGTGGGAGCCACTGGGACCAAGTGTATGTGGCTGCAAGCACAACCTTCAGGGCCTCCTTTCCAGGAGCCAGGGGTCCCTGAGGACATGCAGACCCTCTTGCCTGCCGTCTGCCCGGGAGGTCTGGCGCCTCCACAGCTAACTGGCACTTAATTAAATGCCAAGTCGAGCACTGGTTCAGAACCCTGCACAGGCCTTGGTGAAGCTGCCTCTTCTCCTGCCAGATTACAGTAATGCTCTACGACAGCCCCTCTGGGGCAGGTCCACTCCTACCCTCAGGGAGAGCTGCAGACCTGGGGAGAACAGGCTGACTGCCAGCATCAGACACACCGCCCAGCTGTTGAGCTCCTATGCAGGTGTCAAGACCCCACACAAAATCCTTTTAAGAGATGTCTTTCCTGGTCCCCCACGCACAGTAGCCACAGCTTTTAAAATCATCTATGTGCCACGTATAGGGTTGGTGCCTCCTGGAGTAATTCCAGATCTCTACTCTAACCTTTGCTGTGGGCTTCACTTTACAGAGAGAGAAAGACACAGAAAGGGTCAGCAGCTTGCCTGGGATCACACAGCCACAGGTCAGAGCTAAGGCTTTGGGCCTGTGGGAGGAAAGACAGAACTACATCTAATTGGCTTTTCTCCAGTGCTTAGCGTAGACTCAAGTATACAGCAAGCACTCAGTGAGTGCTGTAGACTGACTGTAAGGGGGCCCCTGGTCCTTCAGGGCTGGCATGTACAAGGCAGATGTAATGGACACTTCTGGTCTTCAGCAGTCACCAAGTCCCTGCTGTGTGAGCAGCTTAGGGTTGTAGGTAAGAACATGTGGTAACCAGGATGCCCTCAACCCCCAAAGCCACAGGGATGATGGGCCTAGACTAACTATATCCTAACACCCAGAGCTTCTCTCAGTATGACCATAGGTCACTCCTGGGCCTGTCAGTGAGAACCCCTGTTCTGTGGGCATGCTGTGAGCCAGGTGTGGTTTCTGCATACTGCTGAAGACTGGCCTGAGGGTCAGGCTGAGGCCATGACAGCCCCTCCTAGGGTGCACAGCCCTGACATAATGCAAGGAAAGGCATGTCTGAGCTCAAGGCACTGCTATTCACCTGCCAAGGTCTGGGAATTTCATGTGTGACCCCTGAAAGAGGGAGGAGCCTTCCAGGGTGAAGGTGACATACCATGGGAACAGAGACCCAACTCTGCATTTCAAAGAAAGGGAAGAGGGAGTTGGGTTCAAGGCCCAAGCCTACTGCCTCCCAGGTAGGTGGCCTTGAACACGCCACCTCCTCTCAAAGCCACAGGGTCAAAGGCCTAAAGTGTCTGAGAAACTGAAAACATGAGATGACAATGTTCCACCCTTAGCATCCGCTGTGGGTGAAGGCAGCTAGCATATCGGGCACAGCTTCAGCTTGGCTCAGGCTTTCCAGAAGGTCACACTGGAACCCTCAAGTGTCGCCTCTAAGAACCGGCCTTCCCAAAGTAGTAACTCAGAAAGATTCAAAGGCAGGGAGGGAAAAGGCAAATAGCTTGTCCAGCCACAGGGGACTGGTTGAACACACAGTGATGAGCACCCTGCCCCACCCCACCCCTGGCTGTTAGTGCAATGTCAGGACAATGGTAACTTTAAAAACAAGAGAAGTGGGTACTAAAGCCGTGGGTGGGGGTGGACTGGGGACAAGGCTTACCGTGGGGTTTGGTGAGTCCTGGCACTGAGACTGGTTGGAGACACATGAGTGCAGCTGGATGCACCAGGAGCAGGGCCACTGTGTTGACAGGCAGCTGGTACAGCTGGAAGACAAGGGAGCCCCTCAGATCCCTGCTTCCCCACCCTTAGCTGGGCCCCAGAAGGATGATGCTAGTGCCTTGGAGAAAGGGGGCAGATGGGCCCTCTTGTACGGTAGTGAGAATGGAGAAACAGGTGGACTCTTCCGTTCCCTCTGCCTCTGCCAGCCTGGTGTCCGTTTGCAGGGCCTGGCTGGTCAAAGCTTGCTCCAGGCAAGGGAAGGATGTGGGATCCTGTCTGCTGTGTGTACTGGATCCTATCTGTTGTGTGTTCCAGAGTCTGAAGCTGTTCTCCAAGCTGGGGCCTGTTCCCCCTCCTGCCGCCCACTCACGCTGTTTGGGGATAGACTTGTCCAATTCGGCTGCAGTCGTAGATGGTGAAATTGGCTGAGACAATGTTGTGTCCTTTGACCCTTACAGACATCTCAACGGTCACGTGGTCTGGAAAGTGATACAAGTCTTCATCCATATGTGGTGCTGGCAGGGTCCCACCCTTGGGCTGGCATCACAGTCAGGCACTCACCCTGGCCAGCAGGAAAGGATGGAAACTGGGCCCTGGGCAGGAGATTGCAGTAGGCAATCTGATGGTCATAGGCAGGGCCGGGTACTCGGGCTACCGTTCGAACGCCATTTCCATAGTCACAAGCCATCTCCATACCACTGAGGCTGGGCAGGCTTCCTGAGATCTGTAAGATCATACCCTGGGGGAGAGATGCCCTCAGGTGAGGCCCAGGTCATGCCCCTTACAGATCCTATTACAAAAGAGCATCTGTCTGATCCTGCCTGAGTGTCTCTCAGAAAATGGTTTGTCTTGAGGGAATTCAAGGCTCTCTCTACTCATAAGACAACCTGGGACTTTAGTTTTTCCATTTGAGGCTCCTCATCTCAGAGGTCACAAAGGCCCTGTCAACCAGGCATTGAGATAGCCTGTAATCCCAGCACTTGGGAAGCTGGGGCAGGAGGACTGCTACAAGTTCAAGGCTGGACTGGGCTATGGTGTCTCTAAAACAGAAGGTCTCTGTAGCACATGGTTGCTATGACCCCATCTCCACCCCCAGGCGTGTGGGCCTCAATCCCACCTTAGGGCCCTCGGACTGCAGTTTCCTGACTGCCTACCCTTGTGCCCCACCCTACTCTGTTCTTCACGCAGTCCCACCTCTACATTTTACTTGTCTTATTCTCTCCCTTCCAAGAGCACATCGGCTCCCAGGCCAAGGGTCGGTCTCCAGAGTATGTACACGCTTGGCACCCAGTAAGTGCTCAGTGCAATGTGAGTGGACAAGGAGATGAACGACCGTGCCTACCCCAGGCTGCCCAGGGACGAGGCCAAGGCAGGACTGATATGTGATCTGGTGGAGTAGACCAGCTGGACCACTGGAACCCCTCCAGGTGACATAGGAGGGCCCTGTCCTTAGAGGAGTCAGTGAGGAGGGAGCTGGGAGGGACCCAGGCTGCTGGGCCACCCACCATGCTGCAGGCATGGCTCTCCTGACACTAGCCACCACCCCTGACTGTCCCATATCAGGAATAAGTGATGGCCACTAACACTCCCAGGAAGAAGACAAGAAAGGTTTATTCTCTATCTGGGTGTCCCCAGTCAATACATTCAGAAACTGCCATTTAAACGCCAGGAGTGGCCTTGTGCACTGCTATGTACTCAGGTAACATGGTCTTAACTGTAGACTAGGTCCTGCAAGAGTCCATGGCAGAACCTTGAAGAGGTGGCCCAGCCATGGAGTGGTGCCTGGCCCTTGCTGTGAGCTTCCTAAAGCCTGGCTGTCGCTGGTTGTGCCTGCAGGCTTTATACTGGTGTGCTCCACTCACTGTGTAGTCCTGGCGCACATCAATCTCAGAGGGCAGTACTGTCATGGCAGGGCAGCCGCTGGGGCCCTCACTGGCACTGGTCCAGAAATGCGGCTGGCTGGAGTTGGTGCAATCCTGCTGGAGTGTGCACCTGCAGGCATCATGGGGTCAGGTCCTAGGCCAGGGCCACTGCCCCCAGCCCTCCCTGCCCTGCCACCACTTCAGAGGCCTCACCGAGTCTCCAGAGTGCACCAGCCACAGTAGGCATCGGCTGCGCCCACGCAGTCCCCGCAGGTGGAGTGTACCTCACATGCTGCCACCTTCACGCGGGCCATCTGAAGGCAGAGGGGGCCCAGCTGAGCAAGGGAGACACCCCTCTCTTGTGAGGCTAGGGTAGCTAAGGCTGGAGGCATTAGTTGAGGGTATTTGGGGGGAACATAGCCTCCTTGAAGCATCATGTCCCAGACATGAGTGAGCAAAGATGGAGGTGGGGAAGGAGATGTCCCCGACAGGAGGCTCAGCATGTGCAAAGGCCCTGCACCAAAGCTGGCTGGCTACAGTTCCTCACCTGGTGCGATGTCATCAGGTACAGGTAACCAGGATCCATGGGGTCAAATTGCATGACATGGTGCACGGGCTCCCCATAGGCCACAGTCAGAACCTGCCTGCTTACTACCTGCATGCTCTCGTTCAGGCTGATCTGTGGAAGGAAAGGCCATTACCTTCTGGGTGCCCAGGACTGCTCCAGGTTTGGGGCCTCTTCTCCCCTCCTGCTCAGATGGTCCAGGGTGAAACGGAAACCGGGGCTCCTAGATGGAGTGCGCATGCGCCACACTCTCACGCTCACTGACTCAACAGCGCCTCCACCGGGAACTCCCTTCCTGCTTGACTCCAACATTTCCCCCAGGTATGTGTGGGCTGTAGTTTGCAAACCATTCTCCCGGAGGCTGCTGGTTGTCATGGCTAACAGCAAGGCTTGAATTCTATTTCTGACATGCACTCATGTACAATCCAAATGAGTTGTTTTCCCTCCCTGAGCCTCAGTTTCCCCAGTGAATAAGAGTTAGGATGGTCATCGTTCCACAGAGGGATAAGAGAGGTAAGACAAGCAGAATCCTGGGCAAGTCCCAGGACCCTCTGCGTGGCCCTCCAAGGACTGGCAAAGCCCTGCTGTCTGTGTTCTCCTCTCATCCCCACAGACTGAAGGCTGGGTGCTCAAGGCTACAAGACGCTAATCGGAGGGTAAGGGCTGGCGGTCTGGTCACCTTTGGGGCCGCCCACTCACCTTGCTCTGGGTTTCTAAAACCTGCAGGAAGAAACTGGCTGTGGCATTCGATGCCTTGAGGATCCACCTAGCCACACCCCTAGCCACACCCCCACTTCTCTCTCACTTTGCTCCCACATTATCCACCCTGCTCAGCCAGGCCTGCCTCACCTTTGCCACAGGCCTTCCTGACCATACCTCTATCCTTTTCATTCTGGGGTGTACCAGGTCAACACTGCCCTCCCCAGATCCCCCTAGGCTCAGGCTTGGCCTCCGAGATGTTGCCAGGAAGCCTTTTGGGATGCTGGGTGGGGCCTGACCACGGCTCACACCATGCCTGCCTACCCCAGACACCAAACAGACGCCAACTCATTTCCACTTTCTCAGTGTTCACTGAGATCTGGGGCCCCAGCTGAGGACTAAGACAGTCCAAACAGAGAAAAGGTTGGCAGGACAGACACCAATCTGTCCATCACTAAGGCTCTGTATTCCATCCCAAGCACAGCACATAGAAATCAATTACAAATGAAAAGCAATGACCCCATCTTTAGCTATCTGGTCACTCTGCAGGTAGTCACCTCTCTTGAAGGACCTCAGTGGCCTGCTTCTGTGGAGTAGAATCCTTGTCTTGGTGTGAGAGCTAAAGGAATGGTACCTGTGATGTTCCCTGAGGTAATGGGTAAACAGCAGGTGCCTAAGGACTGCAGCTTTGTGGGTAGAAGGAGGAGAGGGCTCGGCCTCATTTCTCCTCAGTGGATAGAGAGCCTGGAGTCCAGAGGAGACAAGCTATGTCCTCAGGTCACACAGCGAACAGTAGCAGTTAAAAGCAGAAGCCACTCATCTGACCACAAAGCTGAACCCGGGTGGGTTGAAGCTGAGTAACCGGCAGGCATTGGGACCCTGCATTCTCCCTGGGCACCACAGGTGGTTCTAGGCCTGTGGGGCCCAAGCCCCACCCCCATCCCACCCAGGCAGCTGCCAAGGGGAATTAGATTATGGACTCTGAGTCAATTAGGCTGGGCCTGGCTGGAAGGCTGACTTTCCCCACACAGAGGTGGAGAGGCAGTGGGCAGGGGTGTCCAGTCTGCTCTGAGAAGCAGCTCCTTGCCCTCCCTTGGCTCTGGAACTTGCACGGTGGTAGGCCTCATGGTTAATCCAGAAACTGTTCCCCTGAGGTGGTGGCCAGCAGGGCTGTTGCCTCCCTCATTGAAGTCCCCCCAACAACTGCTGCCAGTAGGGAAACAGAGGCCCTGACGGAGCATGTGCATTGCAAAGGTCAAGAAGCTGCAGAGCAGCAGGCCCCAGGCTAGGGATGCTTGAAGTAGCCTCAGACAGGGCTCAGGCAGACATCGCTCAGGCCAGTGACAGGCCATGACAGGCCTCCCTCTGTGACAGGCCGCAGTGGATGCCTAGAGGGAAGACTGAAGAAAGCAGTGTGATTCTGGCCCTCTGTGGCCCACCCAGAGCTCCCGACACACATGCTTACCTTGAGGAGCCTCCCAGAGGCAGTGCCCAGAAAGACGGCCGTGTAGTTGTTAGCACTGGCCACAGCCACGGCTGTGAGCCCAGGAGCACGGAACATGGGTGATGCCCTCAGCGGCTGCAGGATGGTCAGTGGGTGCTGAAGGTGGGCTGCTCCGCAATCCAGCTGCTCCGGCTGCAGCTGTGGAGACAAGGCAGGCTAGACCTCAGCTCTGGAACCTTCTCTGGCTCCCTGCTTGTCCACACAGGCGGATCTCAGCTCTCAGACCCTGCTCCAAGTGGAGGCCCAGCTAAATAGATCTCCAGACGCTACCTGGGTCTAGCCTTGACCTTGCTAGTTGGTGTTTAACATGTGTGGGGACTAGACTGGATGTGGGGAAGGGAGGGAGGGAAGGAAGGAGAGAGGGAAGGAAGACAGGCTGGCCAAGGGACTGATCAGTTTGGCTTTTAAGAGACTAAAGGTACAGTCCCAGCTGAGGCAGGAGAGTCATATGACCCTGGGAATTTCAGAGCATCCTGAGCAATACAGCACAGCCACATACCTGCCACATCAGTCCTCCAGACACAGCAGAGAGGCCAGAAGAGTCCATATTTGGTCATTGAGGTCATCCTAGCCTTAGTTCATTACTGAAGTGACACCCAAGAAGTGTCCCTCCCATCTCCACTGTGCTTCCCCACAGTTCTGGTATCTGTTCCTATTCCCTAGTTTCTTGGGACAATTTTGAAGTAGGGCAAACCCCCCATCCAGATAGGGGTTGGGGCTGAGGTACCCTGGGCTAAAACCTATGGGCAAATTGTGTCCTGGAGGGTTGCTATGGCTGACCCCAGCATGTTACTTTGCTTTTCTGAGCCTCAGTTTACTCAGCTATAAAATGGGCATGTGCACATACTTCCCCTTGGAAGGTTGAGACAAACTCAGTGGTGGACTGAGTTTGCAGAGGTCAAAGTCTTCAGCTGGTACTGGGACAGACGTGGCAGACATCATCAGGTCTCGGTATAACTGGTGCTAATCCAATAACAGAATAGATTTGAAGGCCCTGGTGTGGCTCAGTCAGGAAAGTACTTGCCACACAAGCATAAAAGCCAGATACAGTGTTGCAGGGGCAGACAGGTGGGTCCCCTGGGAACTACTAGCCAGCCATCATGGCTTCTTGGTGAGAGAGAAGACCTGGGAGGGTAGAGAGATTGGAAGGATCTGGGAGGAATTGGGGAGGGGAAAGAATATGATCAAAATATTTTGCATGAAATGAATTTAAATAAAGAAAATATAAAATAAAAACTAAAAAATATGAATTAAAAAAAGAAAGGTGAACGGGGGTGCAGGGGGGGTGCTGGTGGCTGGTGAGATGGTGTAACAGGTACAGGTGCTTGTTACACAGGCCTAATGACCTGAGTGTGTCTGTGGACTCCAAAAAAGCCAGTGCCCATCTGTAACCCCAGTACTCTTATGGAGAGATGGTAGGCAGAGACAGGGGACTCATCCCAACTTCACATAAGTAACAGGAGGGTCACTGCCTCCGAGTGGAAGACGAGAACAGACTCCTGAAAGTTGTCCTCTGACCTCCAGACACACGCTCCTACATGGGTGGAGTCTGAGATGCTGTGATAAGTTCAATGGCAGAACATTTGCTCTGCACACAGAAGCTGCCTACTCCTAAGCTTGTGGCCTCGCCCACCTCATGGGGCTTCTCTGACCCCAGCCCTCAGCTCCCTCAGGTCTCCATTCCAACCATCTAACCTGTATCTGTACCTCTCCCTCAGGTCTCCATTCCAACCATCTAACCTGTATCTGTACCTCACAAGCTGGTCCTGCCTCAGGGCCATTATCTCTGTTCCTGTCCCTGTCTATCAGGTTGCTGCATAGCAGTGCCTGACAGGAACACATCCCAAGTCCTCTGGGGAGTGTCAGAAAACACAAGGACCAAGTCCTATATACACAGTTTGGGCCCATAGTCTCTCCATCAGTTGTCTCTGTCAGAGAGGCGATAATGGAACAATCGCAGAATACCACAATGGAGCACAGTGAGTGTGGACTCCGGCTCACAATCTTACTGCACCACAGACCTCGGTAGCTTCAAGTCAAAAATTTCCACCCTTTCTCCCAAAGTAGGCATGTCATGGCTTTTGTGATGTATCAAATTGCCACCACCATATATTTGCACTTTAAGAAAAATAAGGGCCATGCAAACAAAGCTCTGGCATTTGGGGACAGGAGACCAGTAACCATGACTACTGAGCAACTACCAGGTGAGTAGCTTAGGCAGGGTGGAAACACTGGACAGAGACCAGGCTCAGATGCAGGGTAGGGATGGACAACACAAGACTTCATCGTGGTATTCAGCACAGCAAGCAATTTCAAGATCATGAATTGTTTATTTCTGGAATTTTCCATTTAATATTCTTAGACCTTGGCTGACCGAGAGTAAGTGAAACTGTGCAAACAGAGTCACTGTTCAGTCTGATCCTGACCTGAGCTTCAGCCCCAAGCCATTTGCCTTCGTCCTGGATGTATGTGAGCTGAGATGACCTTAGACGTGGGTTCTGAGCGATCCCCAGCCTGGGCTCCTCCCCAGCTGTCCTGGAGCACCACAGGGCTACAGCGGTCCCATCCCACTGAGACCACGATCCTCCACAACTTACGTAACTTTCACCGAATACAGATTACTTACTCGAGTCAT
The DNA here is from genome assembly GCA_028551405.1 of Uromys caudimaculatus. Lineage (NCBI taxonomy): Eukaryota > Metazoa > Chordata > Mammalia > Rodentia > Muridae > Uromys > Uromys caudimaculatus. The sequence goes on along the minus strand of CM052700.1, from coordinate 29,813,992 downwards.
TAAATAAGTTGTTTTTTAAATTACAATTGTAAACCCCTGCTGTAGGGTGTGAGTTCTGGGAGACCCCGGGGTTGGCTTCAGGCGCTCTGCTGAGCCCTGTCCAGCCAGGGTGCGGGTCCTGGGAAAGGCAAAGCCAATGCTGGACTAGGGTGATTTGTGGGCAGCGGTGAGAGGGAAGGCTGTGGAAAGGCTGGGAACTGACTCCCGCAGCCCGCCCTGACGTTCACAAGCCATTAATTCTGTGCCGAAGGAATTTTCGAAAAAGCCTTTCCCCCAACCTTTTTTTTTCTCTTATCCTAAAAATAAAATCTTAAAAAAAAAAAAAAAAAAAAAAGCTTTTTTCTTTTCTTTTCTTTCTTTTTTTTTTTTTAAAGGAGAAGTGAGCAACAGGGGCTGGAATGATCTATGTGGAAGGAAGCTGCCTGCCTGCCTGGGCCAGGAACCCTCAGAGTACAAGTGGCTCAAGCAGAAGCAGGGCTGGGACACCCACGGAGGCCCTGAGGGTGGCCTTGCGGAACTTGGTGATCAGGGGCATGGGCCCCACAGCCTGGAATTTCTCCCCTTGCACCTCATTCACTGCAGTGGCCCACACAACCCCAGCCTATTCCTAGCTCAATGGGACATAGCACTCCACCATCCCCGAGACACAGCTGTACTGTCCTTGCTGTGTGCAGAGGGAGCTCACCCTGCTCAATGCTCAGGCCCCCTCCATTCTGCCCACTACCCACACTTAAGGCCCAACCACACCGTTTCTCTGCAGTTCACCATCCCACCAATGTCCCACACCGGTCTACTGGACCTGCCCTTAGCAGCCAGTATCTGGGCCCTCAGGCCCCAGGTCCACTATGCTTCCTCTCCAGATAACCCAGCCTGCAAGGCTCTAGTCAATCAATATGGGACTCTTAAAAAAGTAAGTCCAGGGACGAGAAAATGGCTCCGTTGGACAAGTACTTGCTCTGAAGGCACGAGGACCTGAGGTTAATCCCCAGAAACCATGATTAAAACAAACAATGAGTTTGGTGGCAGACGCCTGAACTTCCAGAACTCGGGAGGTGATGGCAGCAGTGGTGGTAGTGGTGCCATGCGGATCCTTGCAGTTCACTGGCCGGTGAGCCTAGCCTACTTTGAGAAGCCCATGAGGACGACACCCGAGGTTGTCCTCTGGTCTCCACATGCAAGTGTACATCCACTCCATATGTGTGTGCGGACACACACATTCTCATGCCCTCTCACTCTCTCCCTCCCCCCCTCCCTCCCCTCCTCTCTCTCTGTGTGCGCGTATGACAATACTGTAACGGCCAGCACTTCTATTTATTCGGGTATATCACACGCATGATGGGTCCCTCTGGAAAGCTCATGGTTGAATACTTACTAAAGAAGGGAAATTAATTTTGACTAAGGTGTAAAGATCATATTCAGCTGCTTCCTCTCAAGCAGAGTGATGGAAGGCAATACAGCCATGGCGTGCTGGAAAAGCAAGGAAAGAATATAGTTCACGGTCTGCCTATTGTGTGGGTAGCACAGGGCAGGCAGGTTTTTGGGGCAAGACAAAAACAGAGCAGCTAGCTCTGTTTCCTGTAAGAGCCTCAATTTATCCCTCTCTGGAATGGGGTAGGTAATGGCCACTGATTTCAGCTCTTCCTTGAGAGCACACAGCCCCTCCCTATTGAGCAGGCTGCCTCCTGGGGCCAAGCTCAGTGCTGCCCACTCTCCATTAAAGGGCTGCCCTATTGATTTCCTTCCTTCAGTAATTGCAGCTGAATTCAGCTCTTCTCTCCCAGGAAGCCAACTACAGGAGGGCTTACAGTATGCCTGCCATATCCTGCCCACAGACCCTGCCAGACCTCTACACCTCCGCAGTACGTACTCAGAAGAGGATGAGACATGGTAACCGTGGTCACCAGGTTCCACCCCAGGTGCCTACGGTGCAGCTGGCCCTGGCTAGGGACACCTTCCTATCAGAATGGAAGGTTCACAGTTGCTCAGAAGTGTCACATAGCTGACTGTGGAGTGACAAAGGCTACTGAGCTGCCCAGAACTCCCCTCTCAACCACCCCGACAGTAGCCAATGGGAGAGTTTCTTCTCTGCTGTTCTGGGGTGGAGTCTGTTACACAGGGGCTCTGGAGAGCCACACCCCATCCCAGGGGGAGCTTCTGCAGCTTAGCTGAGAGTCAGAGGGGGCCCAATACTGTGTGGTATTGTGGTAGTGTGGGATGCCAGCAAAGGGGACTTGGGGAGAGGGACACAGGGGAAGACTCCCTTCCTGCCTTCATAACTTATAGTCCTATAAGTTGAAAATTAGTTCAAATATGATGTTTATTAAAACACAGACACAGACACACAGACACACACACACACACACACAGACACACACACACACACACACACACAGAGACTCACAGCTGCAGAGTAGGTCATGACCTCCAGTCAGTACAAACATAAGCCATCAAGGGCTCGCTCAAAGTGACCCTGACCTGTGGCTGGTCTGAGATCCATGTTCTGGGCAACTCCTCCCTCATCTCTGCCCCACACGGAGCCACACCTCCCTGATCTCTGAAGAAGTATAAGGAAAAGGATCCAGGCTGGATGGGGCAGGGTTCTTCTGGGAATGTGGGGGTGGCAGGCCCAGGAGAAAGGGCAACCTCGGTAGGCAGGCAGGCAGCAGCTTCCTGCAGAGCCCAGCCACTCGGGGCACTCTGCCCTTGGCATTACTCTTTGTCTCGGGAATAAAAGGAAGTGTCTGGAGCTTGCTCAGATATGTGATCAGAACTTCACCTCCAAGAAACCCAGCCTAAGCCCCACCCCCCAGCTTCAGCACATGTTGCCCTTTGGAACATGGTGGCTCCATATGAGCAATGCCTCACTCGAGGGCAAACTGAGACACAGAGATTCCTTAAACCTACTATATATCAGCTCTGGCCAGGGGAGAAGATGACAGACTCAGTTCTGGAAGGTTCTCTCAGAGAAACCTATTCCTGCCCAGAAGCCCATGCACCTCCCAAAGCCATCAAGATACCTCCAGGAGATGCCGGAGATACCCAGCACAGAGACGAGCAGGGGCTTCCTTGAGACACACAGCCCAGCCATTGGTTGGCTTCCTCACTGTGAGACTGGGACAGTAACAGCACCTGCCACACAGGACTACTAGAGGTGCTAAGCTCACAGCTGCTCAGTGAATGTTCCCAGGTGACTTTGGGGACATCCCCAGGTGGCTTTGGGGACATCAGCAGAACCAGTGCCCAAGAATGGAGAAGCCCTACCAGCTGACCACTGGGTACCTACAGCAGTCAGGTGTCTGCATGGGTTCTTGGGCTAGCATCCTGCACAGTCCGGGTTTGGTGGCCTGAACGGCTGCTGCCTGAACCCTGCAGGGCTTACTCAGATTGTGGTTGTTTGGCTAGCTGGCCACAGCCAGCCAGCCACCCAGCTCCCCCCTTCTCCAGGCTGTTTCTCATTCCCTGGCCTAGCCCAGTCCCCAGCAACCCCCCTCCAACCCTCCAACTTGTCCCCAAGGAACACAGCGTGGTGTGGTCTAAGCAGCACTGTTTCTCCCCCTCACCCCCCCCCCCCAGCTCCAGTAGGCAAGCCTCCTCCGGCTAGATGGCTTTCTGCTTCTTCCTCACTGCAGGGGACCAGCTGTGTCTCCTGGGCTGGCCACTACGGGTCCCTTGAGGGTTGGGAACAGACTGAGTCTCACACCTCCTCTACAGCACGGCCTCCCTCCTCTCTGGTCTTCTGTAGTCCCCGTCCCTTGGGTACTGACACATGTGGGGGTTCCTAGGCTCCAGGCAGGTCAGCTGGCTCTGCAGTCTGTGGCTCCCAACAGCTGCCACCATCACAGCCACTTGGAGCTAGAAAGTCTAGAAAGCCCTTGAGAGCCAGGTGGAGAAACTGAGGCCCACATGCAAACAAGGCTGAGATGACCCATTCAGGCAGCTAGCCAGCGCCCAGCACGGCTCCAGCCTGAGGCCTCCACTCAAGGTTACTACCCGCAGCTCTGTTATTTACTGATTGGGCCTAAAGTGCTGCTGTGATCGGTCCTCTGGGTCTACATAGACCTTGGACTAGAGCCGCAGGCAGGCTTCCTTCCTCCATCTTCCATCTTATGTGATTTATGGGGTTTTGAGCTGAGGAGAGCAAGGGCCTGGCTGCCTGGGAGCTTGGTGACATCATATGTCAGCACCAGAGGAAGCCACTTCAGTGGGACCGTCAGATGCCCACCTGGGTAGCCCCAACATGGACTTTAACAAGAGGAAGCTATATTCTGGGGTAGCTTGATCCCTGTTCTGGCGCTCAGAGATACTCTGGGGGTTGTCCCCACTCAGGGACAGCTGGTTTCCATGGCAATGCTCACACCATTGTCTGGAGCTGGAAAGGCCTTGGGAATTACCTGGTTCAGCCATCACAGGGGAAACTGGCCAGCACCTGTTAGCAGCTAGGACTTTTCCAGAGCCAAATGAGCCATGTGTCCTCATCTCTAAAGCCACACAGGCTCCTCAGGGCCAGCAGAATGGTATCTAAGAACTTGGTCCACAGACAAGACCCTATGTTCTCAGTCTCAGCCATGCTGGCTAAGTCAGCCACCACACCACCACCTTGTTCCTGCCATGATTCCTTCCTTCCCTGTCTAGCCATCCTCCAAGTGCTGTCCAGAGCCACCACCTCCAGGGAGCCCTCCTATTCTTGGATGAGACTAAGCATAATGCAGTGGTCCTAAGTTTTTTGGGATTCTGGAATGCTGGGGCAGGGTCTATACCTTCTCTCTTTGGGCCATGCAACAAGCCTAGTCCCCTCCCTAAGGAATGCCCCTAGGAATTAAGATGCAGGACATGATAAGCCACCAAGGGAGGGGCAGAAGCCCCACATCTGGGAGTGGCTGAAAGGTTCTGACTCTAGACTGGGGCAATTCTGCAGGTCTCCTGGGAGCACTCACTGCCACCTTAGGCCATTCTTAGGCTCTATTTTCCCACCTTTAAAATGGATTCATTTTTTAAAAGTGCTCAATGCACAAGTGCAAGGTTCTGAGTTCAGATCCCTAGCACCCACAAGGAAAGCTGGGTATGGCTGCTTGTACCTATAATCTCAGCACTGGGCCACTGAGGCAGGAGAATACTCGGAGCTCACTGTCAGCCAGTCTAGGCAAATGAGCCCCAGGTTCAATTAGAGACCCTGTCTCAGAGTGACAGAGGCAGACACAGGACCCTGACCTGTGGCTTCTACAAGCCTGTGTATCAACGTAGGTACAGATAAATGTCATCTTATTACTTTGGGCAGGGAGAGTTGTGTTTTAAGGTTCTTTGCAAATGCCTGGCACAGAATAAACTCTCAAGAAACCTCACTAATTACAAAGGGACATTTGCATTTTTGGTGGCTGAATGAGGGATTCTGTCAAGACACAGTCTAGCTCAGACCCTGCGGCAGCCACCAGAACTTGAGCCACACACTAGCTCCCTAAACTTCATGAACAAGGCTACCCAGCCTGCGAAGTAGAGACAGTCTCTGCTGTGACTGTGTCCTGGGCCATGAAATCCATCTATACTTCCCTGAGTAGTCTCTCCAGTCTGTCCCCAACACAAGTGACTCAGGACCACACTGGAAAAAAATAAAAAAAAGGAACCTGCCTAGTCTGCGTTCCTACTGTCTGATAAACGCATTTCTATACTCCCAGGGGCTGGGGCCCTCACCCCTTTCCAGAGAAGGGACGTTCCTGTTCCATCACTTTTGGTTTTGGTTTTGGTTTGGGACAAGATCTCCCTACACAGTTCAGGCTGGCCTCTAACTTACAACCCTCCTGTTCCGGCCTCCCAAGTGTTGGGATTGCACCTGGCTAAGCTGCTGGAAAGTACAGCCAGATGCTCTCAGGCCTCCTCTGTGCCCAGGAGGCTTCAGCACCCAGCCCTTCTGCACATGCTCAGTGGCTTCACCCCACCCATCTATCTCTGAGGAGCTGTGGTATCCAGACCCCACCAGGGAATTGCCCAAATGACCTCATTCCATCCATGGGAGAACCCAGGCACCCTGAGCCCAGGGCTCTCAGCTGACCAGACATCCTTCAGTGAAGGCTGGTCACAGGGAGCCCCAAATCAGCTAGCAGTCTGGTGACCTGGAATCCACAGAGTAGCTGCATGACCCTGGGTAAGTCCCTTGCCCTGTCTGGTTTTCTCTCAGTTTCCCCCACTGTAAACCTCACTGTGTGAGGACTGAGTGTGGGCAGTGAGAACTAGGTAGTGGCAAGCACCTCTCCAGCAGCAGGCAGCGGGTTCTGGGTCTGCCAAACACACCCCACAAAACAAACAAACAAACAAACAAACAAACAAACAAACAAACTGAGAGGCCTCAGCTTCCTCGGTTGCCCCAGCCTCCAGAGTTGGTGCCCAGCAGGCATTGGCCTGGCTAGCTCTCAGTCTGCACGCCCCCACTGAGCTCCTGTGGGGATAGGGCCCGCCTACACTCTCTCCATAGTTCTCTGCTTTATCCTGGCTCCCTCAGAGCCTAGTGTGAGCTCATCAGCTGCAAGGGCCCAGCCCACCCTCTTCTGAGCACCTGCTGTCTGCTCCACACACCAGCATGCTGTGCTCAGATGTATTTTCTCCCCCTAGTACCCGCACCTGCCATTTCCTGGGTGCAGCATATGGGTTGTTGTTGTTTTTTTTTTTTTTTCCTGACCCACATCTTTGAAAGGAGACACAGACTTTCCATTAGAATGAGGAAGCACGAGGCACAGAGAGGGTAACTGACTGGCCCTGGGTTACACAGCATATGGGCAGGGCAGGGCAACTTTGTCCACTTTGTCTCTGGCTACATGGGAGCCAGACATTCTCAGAGTGGCCCCATCTGTCTTTCCAGGGGAGGTTATCCCAGCCAGGTCCTCTCCTAAGTCCTACAAGGGTCTCTGCTTGCCTCCTTGACACAGGGTGCTGACTTCAAACCCTTTCCCAAACCTAAAGCCTGTCTTGGAAGCTCTCTCCCTCAGCCACCACCTGCCATCTCAGTCCTGAAATCCGTGTAGAAAACACCTTCCTGAGCAGTGTGCCACCCACTGCATGCCTGCTTTAAAAACTGCCTGGGTTTTTTTTTCCCCTGCCATTACTATAAAAAGATACCATGAAAAAAAAAAAAAAAAAAAAAGCAGCAGACCTGGCATTTGCTGTGCTGTCCTGTAACTTAAGTACACACATCATGGTCATTTACAGGCGAAAGATTCAGAGAAAGGAGTCACTCTCATCCAGTCAGCTCGACCTTGCCATTCCCTGCCTCAGTTTCTCTACCAACAGTATACAACTGCACAACATGCTTTCCCTTCAAACACACTGTAGTGTGAGGAAGGAAATCCCACCTAAGTTCCTCCTTTCCTTCTACCTATGCTGGACTGGACACGTCAGGCCTTGAGGGTCCTGGCTGGCCACAGTAGAGGCACAGGTCCAGCCTGTTGCCTGTGGTGACAGCACAGGGGTGCAGGGCCGGCACAGAGAATATCTTACCCTGAGCATCTTGACTGCTGTTCTTTCTGGGTCCCGCCTCCTTGCCAGCCATCGTGGGCTTTCTAAAGGATGTTTGTTTGTTTGTTTGTTTGTTTGTTTGTTGAGACAGGGTTTCTCTGTGTAGCCCTGGCTGTCCTGGAACTCACTCTGTAGACCAGGCTGGTCTCGAACTCAGAAATCCGCCTGCCTCTGCCTCCCAAGTGCTGGGACTAAAGGCATGCACCACCACTGCCCGAGCACAGTTGCCAGCTCCTGTGCTCGGCCATGGATGGCGTGTCCAATGCCCACGCTGACCCTGGTGCTCTGAAGATGGCTCCAGCTGGGACGGGGTGTGGTTCAGTTGGTACCACACTTGCCTCGCATTCACCTAGACCCTGGGTTTAATACTCAAGGCCACACAAACTGAGCTCGGTGGCACATGCCCTTAACCCCACTCCTCAGTGAATCTAAAACTGACCTATACCACATGAGACCCAGTCCATCCTTATTGTCCAGGAGGCCAGAAACCCAGAAGTCACATGAGCATCCCCAGAAAGCAGTGGCCTCATAACATTGGGGGTTTGGTAAAATGTTCAGGGGACCCACATGGGGCTGCGGGTGCAGGTGGTGGGGTCTTAGAGCTGCAGAGCAGGCCTGATGAGGACACTTCTCCAGGACAGCCCAGAGTCCAGCTGAGAGCTAACTACATCCCCAGGGGTGAGAACAGCTCAGCCAACCAATGACTGCTGTGTGCTAGGCACTAAGCACTTGACTTTGTGGTTAACTTGCTCATTTGGTCCTCTGTGGGAAGACTGCATTACTCTAACTTTAGGGAGCAAACTGAATCTTCGAAAGATTCTGTTGCTCCATTAAGGCCACACAGCCAGGCACTGAGAGAGGGACTTCAAGCCAGTGCAGGGGAGCTGGCAACAGCTTGGCAGGGGCAGCAAGCCCCGTGTCCTGCTGCAGGTCCTCCTGCCAGGGGGCCTAGTCTGTATCCACAGCTGGGCACTGGTGGGGAGAATGCAGCAGACTAATCTAGATGGGCCCTAGCAGAGAGACTTTGTGGCCTTGGGGTGAGGAGCAGGCCTGAACTACACTGCCCTGGGGCTATTTTCCCTGTAGAGGCCCTGCCCCCATAGGAAGGAGGACAATCCAGCTGCCTTCAGCTGGGTGAGTCACTGTGCCGGCCCAGGGGGGCACCAAGGACCGTGGGAATCAGGACACATCTAACTGGAGGGGGGAGGGGAGAAGCAGCCTGAGGAATCCCACAGAACCCTTCATCAGCTAGGGGCCCACAAAGGGCTGCCTCCCTTGCCCACAGAGCTTCCCTCTTCTGACTCTCCCAGCCTTCAGATGCAGTCAGTCACAGCCATGGCAAGGCTGTGGCTCTGTAGAGAAGAATGGTGGATGCCCTCACCCCAGAACAGCACAGGGCCTGACCCTGCCGGGTGGCAGGACTACAAGCTTCAGACAGTCCTCTGCCTCTCACCAGCTATGACCTTTCTTGTGAGGGGTCAATTGGCAGGGTGGTAGGCGGCTGAGGGAGTCTTTGCCAAGAGAAGGAATAAGGGCTTGCTCAAAGCCCCAGTGTTGGGCACGCCCACGGGATAGTCTTGTTACCCCTGAAGACTATAGAGAAAGAGACAAGGCAGGGAGCCTCAGTGAGCACAGAAGGCTGGGCTTAGCCCTTTGTAAACTCAGTGTCATTTGGGGGTGGAAAGAAAATGAGTTCTGTTGTGAAATTTTTCCTGGGGACTGGCAGTACCCAAGGCCAATTCACTTGGGGAATCCCTAACCTGGTTCTCTTGCCACTGCCCACCCTGAGGCCCCACCTCACCCTCAGCCCTATAGTTCTCCACCGAAGATTCCCTGCCAAAGGCTCTTTCTATCTTCCATGGCTCCATTTGTCCTGCTGGGCTGCCTGGACGCCCCCATTCCCCCTCTGTAAGGCAGCCAAGCCCCAGCACCATGGACACACACTAGGGCCAGACAGCTTATGTTCAAGCCCCACCTCTACTACTTTCCAATTGTTTGACTCTGAGCATCCCCTAAAACTTACACCCATTTCTTCATCTGTATGTACAAAGGGATGAGAACAGACATTTGTTGAAGACATTTGACATACAACACACTAAATCTATGGTTCTCAACCTTCCTAACGCTGCGACCCCCGACCATAAAATTATTTCATTGCTACTACTTCATAACTGTAATTTTGGTACCATTATAAATCACAATGTAAATATCTGATATGCAGGATAATGCAACCCCTGTGAGAGAGTTGTTTGACTCTAAAAGGGTCACAACCCACATGTTGAGAATGGCTGGCTTAAGTTAAAAGCTCACGACATTTGTGACCACAGGTCTGCCATGCCACCTGCTAGATGTTCATCTGCTATCTTTTGAGTGGCCTTGAGTACACACCTGTTTGCCAACCAAGTGGCCTCTCCTGGGAACCAATCACTTCCCAAATACCAGTGTCCCCTGACACAGGCTCCCACTGGGACTCTACATCCCTGCATGTCTACACTCTTGAGGTCCCTGACACACACTCAGCCCTTCCATCACACCCTCCCTTTATCTTCAGGACCAGGTGCCACACCCATCACACATCTGCCAGGGTGCAGAGGCATGTCCTAAGGGCACCAGCAGTCTCCCTAAACACACTCCTGGTGTCACTCCCTCTCTCAGCTCAGCACACCTGTGGCCCCCACCTGCAGAGCTGATTTGTAGGTGCACTGTCTTTGGGGAACACCTGGGTACCTTGACAACCTAGACTTCCCCACTTAGGGGTGCGCACCTGCGACCCAGCACGCTCCTGGGTCAGCACCGCTGACAGTAACCAACCCTCTGGGACATCTGCGTGCATACTGTATCCCCGCACACACTCCTCAGGTCCATGGCTTACCTGTATGTTGCGTTTGCTTTCGCAGGCCGGCCCGGTGCCCTGCACCACGCTGTCCAGCACCGCCACCACGTCGGGCGCCGGCTCCACGAAGCAGGCGGTGCGCGCTGCACGAATGGCGGCCTGCACGTCGGCGAAGCGGAAGGCGCACAGCGCGGCCGGGGCGTTGCGGGCACCTGGGGTGCCCTGAGGCCGCTCGAAGACGGCGAAGAACTGCTCGCGCGCGGGGAAGACCGACACGAGACGGCTGTAGAGGTCGCCGCGGCCCGCGCCGCCCGCGCACTGCAAACCCAGTTGGATGTAGGACTCGGTGAGCTTCTTGGTGTCGCCACCCGTGCCGCGGGGCAGGCAGATGCGCGCCAGCAGGCTGCGCGCCTGGCTGTCCTTGTCGCCCGCACGCGCCTCGCTGTTGAGCGCCAGGTACGCGTAGGGACGCGCGCTGTGCGGTGGCACCGCCGGGTGCAAGAAGGCACGCACGAAGCCCAGCTTGTGCTGCTCCTTGGCACCCTGCTTGATCTTCAGGATGTTGTCGTCCGACGGGTTGAGGTCGAAGGTGAAGAGCTTGGCCAAGTCTCCACGCGCGTCCAGGGAGCGGATAGCGATCTCGGGAGTGTTCTCAAAGCGGTGGTCTTCTAGGCTACGGTTGCGCGGGAAGAAAGCGCTGCCGTAGCCGGTGTACGTGGTGCCCACGAGCAGACGGCTGCCCCCCGTGCCCGAGGCCGGCGGCAGCACCAGCCCCACGGTGGACGCGTTGGGGTGGTTGGCGGCCACGTTGAGCATGCTGGGGAACACGGTGACCGGTTCTGCGGTCGGCGCGGCAGGCGGGAAACTCACGGCCAGGGCTGAGATGTTGCCCCGGCGCCTCAGCTGGCACAGACCCTGGTAGATGGAGCCGCACGCGACCACCAGACCCTGGCCCGGGTCCAACTGCAGGATTTTGTTGTAGTTGTCGGTGAGACGCCGGGGGTGCTCGCACGAGGCCTGCGGGAGCTGCGGGGCGTGACACAGCGGGCTGTCCGGCACGGGACCCACGGTCGCCTCGGCCTCCAGGCTCAAGTTGGCACTCGACAACTGGTACAGGCGGTTCACCGCCGCCAGGTACACGGTGCCCACCGTGCCATCCAGGGCGAAGTTGTTGGTGGGCGTGGGCGAGGGGAAGCGGCGCTGGATCTCTAGGGCGCCGGCTCGCGCCGCCCCAAGCAGCAGCAGCAAAGGCAGCGGCAGCAGACCGGGGCCCCGCCAGTGAGGGCGCGGAGGCAAGGGGACGACTGCGGCGGCCCGGGCGCTAGGGGGTGCGCCGCCCGCGGCGCGACGAGCCATCCAGGCGAGCGCGGGCTGCGCGGCGCGGCGAGTGCATGGGGCGCGGCGCGGCCGGGAGCCGGGAGCTCGGAGGCGGCGAGAGGCGGGGGGCGGGCCCGGGCCGCGAGGCGCTTCCTGCCCGCGCCTGCCGCCCCCGGCCCCGGCGCCCCGGCCCGACTCTGGCGCGGCGCTCAGCCCGGGGGCGGCTCCATGGAGACCACGCCCCCAGCCCATCACCCCGCCCCAGCTGCTTGGCCCACACCCTTTCGCCCTGGGCCACGCCCCCGGGCCACGCCCCGCGGTCCGGGGTCGCCGGCCGACACTCCCGGCAGTCGCAAGTTGCCTGACTCTTTCCTGGTTCCTGCCCACCACCTGGAATGTCTTCCGCACGCTTGTTTGTTATCCTTCCTCTCTTTCTCCTCGTGCTAGTCCTTTCCCTCTTCTGTTTCTGGGCTCCCGTTTGCCTTCTACCGCAGCTCAGAGTTTCGCTCTCTCAATCTCTCCGACTCCTCTACTCTGATCCTGTCAACTCCGCCCCATTCCTCTTCCGCGTCACTCCCTATCCCTCATCTGCGTTTCGTTTTTTTTTTTTTTTTTCTTTTTCTTTCTGTTCCCGCAGCTGTCCCTCTACTCTTTTCCTCTCCTTGCCCCTAAAGCCCTCCATTTCCCCTCAGCCTGCCTGCCCCTTCTGGCCACAGTTCCCCCCCCCCGCACTCCCCCCCGCACCCCCCGCACCCCCCCCATGTTCTCCAAATCTCACAATAAAGGCTAGCCAGACCAGGGACATCAGGTCCCTGGGACCCCATGGTCTATTCCCAAAACTGCCCTGTAAAGGGAGTTCACAATAAGCAGGTACCAGGGACAAACTTGACAATTCCACAGCAAAAGTAGAAAACTATGTTGAGAGGAAGTACAACCCTCTTGCAAGGACAGGCTGGGCTGAGCAGGACACCAGACCACAGGGCCTTGGTTTCTGGATAGAGCCAAACCCTGTGGACCTCCAGGACCTTGTCCCTAGTCTAAGGTTCTGAGAAACCTAAAGTCGTTCCTCATATGAGCTGGCACTGGGCACCAGACTCCTTTGACCTTCAAAGGAACAGGTAGGCCCTGGGATAAAGGCAAGTAGTAGTCTTCCTAAGGTCACAGAACCCCATGTGATCCTCTGCATAGCATGGGGGTGCCCACATAGGACCACACCAAATGCCAACCTCCTTAGAAATACTTAACCCATTTTAAATACATGGAAACTGAGGCCCCAGAAGTAAAGCCCAAGAGCCACAGCTAAGGGGGAGGGTGGGACACAGACCCATTGTTTGAAGCTACAGTCCCAGCTACAAGTTCTCAATCAGGGTCTCCTATCAGCTTGCAGCTGTCACTTGAGGCCTGGTAGCCCTTTCTCAGAGGGTGACCTTGCTCCCACCCGATAGGAAGGAAGGGTGGGGAGGGGCTTTCCCTGTGCTGAAGGGTCAGCAGCACAACCATCCCCATTTCCCTGGGCCCCCACCCCAGCCTTCCTGTCCCTGCCCCGGCCTGCCTGCCTGCCATGTTCCAGCCCATTCATGGCCTTGGCTTTGATGGTCAGGAGTGTTCCTTGGCAGGAGACTGGAGACTTATATCCTGACTCCACCTCTGTTTGGGGAAGGCCCACGTCATGCTATGGACATGTCTGCTTCACTGGACAGCCTCAGCACAGTTCATGGGCTCGTTTTCCTCAGCCTCCTGCCTATCTTGCGTCTTCCTCTGCCCTCCCTGTCTCTCTTCCTCTCTCTCTCCCCTCCTTCACATGTCTTCACGTGGTATCTCTGGTCTCTGTCTCACTCTCCAAGTCCCCATCCTCTCCCCTCCCCCTCCTTGCTTCCTTCCTGTCCCTCTCCTGCTTTCTTGCCGCATCCTGCAGCTCCCCCCACTGAGCCTCGAGGATAATGCTTTATGACATCTTGGTTTAGCTGGCCAGATGGATTGTTTTGGGTCGTGTAGACAAACCTCCTGCTAAGCTGGTAGATCTCTGCAGTCACCCCACCGTCAGCATCTGGGACCTGAATTCTAGGGTCTGAATATATTCACATAAACTGAGGTAGGAAGTATACAGTGTAGCCCCCAGCAAGGCGCTTGCCCTCTCTGCGCCTGTTTCCTGGTGTGGACCATATAATAGCACACGACTGCGAGGTTGAGTCACGGCCCCACAGTCTCTGCTAAAGCTGGGAGGAAGGACAGGAGGAGGCAGTAGATCAAGATCCTGGCCTCTTTTATGTCTTGAATCCCATAGTAGTTAATGGGTTATTTGGGGGTAAACACTACACACAGTTCTGCCACCACCATTCCACACCTTCCTTGCGGCAGAAGACAAAGTAGGGGTCACTGAGCCCATTTCACAGACAGGGAAACTGAGGCATCAGCAGTAGGACTGGAACTCAGCTTTTTAGACTAAGGTCACTCCTGGGTGGGCAGAGATAGGGGGAGAGAGGGAGGGAGGGAGGGAAGGAGGAGTGAAGTCCTTGCTGAGATTCTGGGGTTCCTCCCAGGATAAGTTTCGGTATTCATTGGAAGACAGACAGATGGCACCCAGCACATTGACTGAGGTAGTTATACCCACATACAGCCATTCGGCTGCCAGCAACTGGCCCTTCCCCTCCTGCTCCTGGCTCCTGGCTCCTGATCCCATCAAGGGGATGTCTCAGTCTGGGGCTAACTCGTCTTTAATGACTCTCTAACATCTAGCATTTGTCACTGTCCCTGTCTAATAGAAAGAGGGTTTCAAGCTCGGTCAGCACCATGAGCTTATGCTTTCTAGAATTTACCCAGAACGTCTCATTGCATTTAAGTTCCTGCCTGCTTCCAGCCAGTGGAGCTGGTTTCCAGCTTGGCCTGTGGAGTCACCTGTGGAAGGCCTTGAAAAGTGATCCCTAGGCACTGGCGATGGTCACTGCCCAGGTGTGCCCAAGCTGGAATTCGGGAAGGGGGGAAGGGGAGCTTTCCCTGGCTGCTGGGGACAGATGAGCATGGTCCCCAGGTCGGGTCTCCCTCACCTCTTCCTGCAAATCTCCTCTGGCAATGCAGGGCGGAGGGAAGGGGGGGAGAAGGAGGGGAGGAAATGTTTTTCTTCTTCAATTGGAAACAATAACACTGGGGGCCCAGGCTGTGCTGGGAAGAGGGGCTCTGCCTGGGGACTGGAGAAGGTTCCCCCTGCAGGAAGTGCTCCTAACATACCACAAGTGGAGGGCAGGAAAGTGCTGGAGGCAGAATAGAGGGAAAACACTGGAGAGGCCCTGCAGCCACCTGGGGCTCTGCCCTTCCAGTCTTTCCTCACGGCAAGCCCAAGTGGGGACACGAGGGTCAGAGAGGTGCGGCCATATGCCTGAAGCTGCACAGCCTGCTTAGTGTCCCAGCTCATCTCTTAGCCACTGTGTCTCTGCCTTGCAGTTCACACACCTAAGGTCCAGCCTCAGCCTTGCCCTTAACTTCCTGGTGACCACAGGAGCATGAGCTTCAGTTTCAAATCTGAAGAGGGACATGGAATCCCAACCACAGGACTGCTGTGAGGGGTGAAAACAGCCACACACTGGAGCACTGGCCTGCGGTGAGCCTGATGTCTGCCCAGTTGCCACCTTTAGAACTGGGGTTCCTCTCCCTACTCCTCTGGGTCCCTCAGGAGAGCCTTTAGGCCCCAGCAGACATATGTGCCAGATGCCATCCAGGACCTGGATGTCAGTTACCATTCATGAATGCCAAGGCTCAAGAGGGCTCCGATGGCCACTTGATGTCACAGCACAACTTCCTCATCCTCTGGCCACTACCACTGTGACCCCTAGGGTTCCCAGAAGGGACCAAGTGATAAAGCTGTCAGGAGGCATACCTCACAGTTGCTCCTGGTGTCCTACAGGAGCGTGTCACATTTCAGGCCCCCTCCCTGCCCCATCCCTTAGACATTGGAGGGTCCCTCCATTGCTACCTGGGTGCTCCATCCCCTAGGGATCCAGTCGAGGCTTGCTCTTTCTTTGTTGTCTGGTGGGGCTGGAGGAAATGGTTCTCATTCCTGTGTGTCAGTGCCCTCTGCTAACTCTGGGCCTGTCCTTGACCTCTGTGGTCAGGGGACTCATCAGGCAGGGTGGAGACCCCGAGCCCTTATGGGCTCATGGCAGGCGCCTGGACTATATGAGCCCCCATGCGGCCCCTTTGTGTTCTCTGAATCGGATAATGGCAGCATTCTCAGACGCCCCGTCATGGGTCTGGGCTTGTGAAAGGCCCCCGTCTGCTTACACTGAGGCCTCTGTCCAGTGGCAGCCATGAGGGCAGGGCTGCCGCGGGGGTCCCCACCCACATTTGCAGGCCACTACCAAGTGTCTGTTGCCTAGGCTGGGACAAGCACTGCTCAAGCAGGCAGGTTAAACACCCACTGCGTGCCCGATGGGTCCTAGACAATCATAGTCTCTATGTAAACTGAGGCTCAGGTGAGGGGCTGGTCTGTCTGACTATGCCTGTTCCAGGACTAGTACATGGACACCAGCGACACTGTGGTGACCACACCCCAAGGGCAGGCTCATCAGTTGATGACAGGCAGCTGGGCCAATGGGAGGCCTCAGGCAGGCTTCGCTCGGCAGGGTGCAGGCCTGGTTCACTAGGCAGTCCCAGCCAAAACTTTACCCTCACCAGGCAGGGGTAGGAAGTCTGTTTACAGAAGGGGAGACTGAGGTACAAAGGGGAGGTGGCCAGTATGGGGCCACGTGACTGTTCCAGGTGGAGCTGGGGTCCTTCTCCAGGGTGATAGGAATGGGGGATGAATCCCCATCAGGACATGGACTCCCCATGCTTCCTGTGTGTGTAACCCAGAATTCCCCACTTCTCTTGGTCCCAGTTGGCACACTTGTGAAATGAAAGTTAGAGTCTCCCCATTCCTGGGCTGTGGGGACAGAGTAAGTTACAGGGTGCACAACTAGCCTCTGAACTGGGGAGAAACACACACATTCAGTGACATTATTGTATCCTCAGTAGGTGGCCTGGCCAGCTGACTTTGGAATGGGGCCCTAAGGAGGCACTCCTCTAAAACCTCCGTGTCCTGTGTCCTCACTCTTCAAGGGCAGAGCCTTGGCCTCCCCACAGTGTGGCATGCCGGCCATAGGGATACTGAGGCAAGCAGATCACTTCAAGTTCCTGGCCAGCCTGGGCTACATAGATCCTTGCCAGACCCTGCCTCAAAAACCTAAATGATAAGTCAAGCCAGACTTGGCGGTGCATACTGTGATCTCGGTATTTTGGAGGGTGCAGAGGATTGCTCTGAGTCTAAGACAGGCCTGGGCTACAGAATGAGACTGGTTTCAAAACAAAACAGGAATAAATAACAGATACATCTCTAGCTCATCTCTGGGGTGGGCCTGGTGCTAAATACTCAGTCTGGACTAATTTAAACCTACAAGAACACACAAAGAAGGTGACATTATGCCCATTTGTGGGTGGAGAAGCTGGTGTGTATGTTGTGGGGGGGCGGTCCTCCAGCTGGTATATGGGGAACCTTATTCTTTCTTCATTTCTCTCTCTCTCTTTCTTTCTTGACAGAGAATTTTTTGTGTGTAGCCCTAGCTGTTCTGGAACTTACTCTGTAGACTAGGCTGATCTTGAACTCACAGAGATCCTCCTACCTCTGCCTTCTGAATGCTTGGATTGCACCACCACCGACTGGCTAGGGGAACCTTGTTCTTAATGAATGTGAACATCCAAGGACCCCATGCCAAGGGCCCAGAGGCTTCTCCAAACCTCGGTCATACACCTGGTTTGAAACCCATTAGCTCCCCATCATGGCTGTGACAATAGGCCACAGGTGAGCAGCTGTTTGTCATCGGGTCCTCCCCTTCCAACTGCCTCCAAACTTCAACTACCTGGTCTCAGCCATTGGGGACCTGTAGGTCCACCATCTTCAGGAGCTGCTGAGTCAGTCAGCCACGAGAAGGGTTGACAGCAGGGGGAGAGGCATCATGGGATGCTTGCAAGGGGCTCTTCAGACGGGACCCCAGCAGGGCACAGAGTCAGACTCAACAGCCAGATGCCAAGATCTCATGGAGCTCACACAATTGGGGCTGTAGACACCTTCAGGACAACTGTTGAGGCATGAACTCCCCTTACCCCATACTACTGAGGAAAGACCTGGGCCCAGGCTAATGCCTTGGTCTCTAGCTAGTGGCCTACAGGAGTCCCTAAGGCAACCTTGGTTCCCAGAAAAGATATTTCCTCTCTTTCTTGGTGAACTTTATTCTTTAAGAGCCAGCCAAAATGTTACATCCTCTGGAAAGTCCTTGTGAACTCCTAGACATCCCTCGAGGTCTTCTTTAAGTGACCCTTCTGAGATTTTTCTAGTGTCCTAAAGCAATGCTAGGACCTCTTCCACCCTCTTCAAACATCTGCCCAAAGATTGCTAACCTTACAGCAGGATACAGCTCCATAGTGGGCCAGGACATGTTCCCGATGAGACACAGGTCACAACCAGCAAACCTAGTCTAGCCTCTGAACTTGGTTGGTCCAGGCTCTGACCTTCGTTGGTGTAGTCTCTGATTTTAGTAAAAGGCGAAAGATTTACACGATCTGAAGAGAAACCAGAGTATAGTCTCTGATTTTATATACTCCAACCACTGACCTTGAATGGTCTAGCTTTGGACCTTGAGTGGCCCAGCACTAAAGCTGAAGCAGTTCAGCCTGCATGTTCCTTGAATGTCACCTCTACAAAGGAACTCTGGAAGACCTTTAGGGACTTTTGGGTGACACCATCCCTTCTCACTTGAGAGAAGTCTGACCGCAGCTAGCTGTCTCATCATTTTTTTTTTTTTTTTTTTTTGCTTGTACTTCCCCCCCGAGACTTTTCCATCCTTTCCTCAAATGTCAGTCCCGAGGGCTTGTTAGTCCCCTTAGCTCTGAACTGTCCCCTCACCTCCCCGGGTCCTTTGGGTCCCCTGCACTTAGCTGGGTGGGCCTTTCCCTTCACACCTCATCACAGGTGCCTCGCCTGCCTCAGGCTGTCATGCCCTGAGGCATTTGAAGAACAAGGCCTTTCTAGGCATATCCATGTTTCTCACACCAGGACGAAGCTGGGCTCTCAGCAGGTTCACAGGGAATAAAAGATGGACGTGTGTTCTCTGGTCAGCTGCTGGGACCCCAGGGAAGGTTAACACAGGGGAACAGCCTAGACCCTCTCCTCAGCAGTGTCCTCAACTGCTCCCACCTCCTGTTCAATCCTCAAGGCAAGGACCATGTGCTCTACAGCCTAGGACCTGGCAATGTGGCAGTCCCTCCTCAACCCACTGAAGGCCATGGGGACACAGTTGTGTAGGCCAGAGGCACTGGGCTCAGCTCCAGCGGTGTGTCCCCATCATGGGAACCAAGGCAGAGCGTCTCTCCAAGGTTCTACTTCCCCAACTGCATATGGGGTGAAGTGCCCTTCTAGGACTCAGGGGAGACATTTACCCCTTTCCATCTCTTGGAACAGATTGGGGGGGGCGGTGTGGGCAAGAGAGCAGGCCTAGTACCTGCCTGGTGCTACCCTGTATTCCCTTAACCTCTAGTATCTAGAGTCTAGATGCACTTGCTGAGTTCCTGCTGAGAGCCAGGGATCCAGATATAGCACTGAACAAAAGAAACCTGTGCCCCAAGGGGCTCACTCACACTACATTTGAAAGTCAGAAGATAAAATACAGGGGGAGCCTCAAGGGTGGGGGCTGTGTAAGGGAGGAAGAGAGAGGGCGTGGCTGTATGTGAGAAAGTAGAAAGCAGGAGGGATCCAGCTTGACCTGAGGGAGAGTGTCTCAGTCTGGGAAGGCATGTACAAACCCTGTGAGGCACTAGAGCAGTGCTCTGCATCTGCCCGGCATAGTGGGGAGAAGGTGGCGGGACCTGACCACCGGGACAGTGAGGCAGGAGCTGTGGGAGGCACCGAGCCGAGAAGTGGAGGCAGGAAATCCCTGAGGCAGCAGCAGTAGGCTGGAGGGGTGTAAGGGGCAACCCCCAGTCTCAGTGCCTTGGTGGCAGTGGCTGTTTGGAGCACCATTCTCCCGGGAGACTCCCTGGATCTGTCTTTCTTGAACAGGGTTTGGTTTTTTTTTTCTTTTTCTCTTTCTTTCTGGGTGCTGGGATTATAGGCATACCTGATTCCCTGACCACTTCCTGCTCATGAATAGTGTTCTGTGTCTCCCTGGGGAGATGTGAACATAGCCAGGCCAGAAGCTTAAACTCTGGTGTCCTGACCTGAGGCTCAGATCCCCCACATCAGGGTTCACCCCCAGCTCCCTAGCCTCACTACCCACCTATTCTGCTGCCCAAAGCAGAACTGAGAGGCACCAGGTCCCCCTATAACTTCTCCTGGACCGACTCCCAAATGTCTGCCACCGCCTGCCCTAAAATGACATCTGTGCAAGTCCTCCCCAGGCTCCACGGTCACTGTCATCCCCCCATCCCTCTTCCGGAAGGATCAGTCTGCAGATCTGTTCCTCTAATTTTTCTCTAACTTTGAGGCTGTGAAAGCATTTAGGGTGAAGCTGGGCCCAGGTCTCTTGCCAACAGTTCTGTGTGGTGGCTCCTGCACCACTCCGGTTGTGTGTTTGACTCTGGGCTTGGCTGTGGACCCTCACCTTCCAGTGCCTCCCTGGTGCCCGGTCTACAGCGTGATCTCACATGGGTGCTACCACATGCCTGCTAGGTGCTGACCATGAGCTTCTACATGTGGTTAGGGGATCATTTCATTGTCTGGAGATATCAGAGGGCAGAGACCCCAAGACCTGGCATGCTGTGAGGATCCCTCTGTCTCTAAGTGGGCAGTGCACAGTATAGGGCCACTGTCCCACGTGAGGTCCCCAACAGGGTCTGGCCATCCAGGAGAGCTATTTTCAGCCCTCAGAAGCAGGAAATAAGTCATGGTCAGAGCAGGCCTGTAAGCCCGGCACCCCAGGTGCAATGGATGAGCCTTGGCGGAAGGGCAGCCACCATCCAGAAGGCAGGAAGGAGGCCTTTTCCCCAGCAAAACAGGAGGCCAGCAGCCCCCAGAAGTGCCACTGGCTCTACCATCTGCCCACACCTGGGGCCCATGGGGAGGTCAAGGGTAGTTACCAGCCCTTCCTCCAACCCAATTCACTCTGTCCTGGAATTGCTGCAGGCTGGGTTTCCTGCGTTGCTGCCAGTCCTGCTTTAGAGATCTAAGAGGAGACCAGTCCTTGCAATACGACATGGACAAGCAAGCGGCTGCATCCTCCAAGCGGCTGCATCCTCCAGGCCCCAGGGGCCACAGCAAAGTGTGGGGCCAGGCAAGAGCTGTTTCAGCTTCAACTCAGTGTCTATCTGGAAACAGCCAGTCAAATGCTCTCCTGCCAAGCCTCAGTTTCCCCTTTTCTCTCGTGAGTCTTAGCCGGCCTGTCTGGGACCAAGGCCAGAGAGCTGTAACTACAAAGCCGCCCCCTTACCCCCCATAGTAGCCTTTGGAGACAGGCCGAGCCCTCCTTTTCTTCCTGTATCAGCCTGGGCACCCAGGGTAGATCCAGCTGGGTGTAAAGGGAGTTGCTCACACTCCTGTGTAAAGGGAGTTGCTAACACTCTGCAGCCCAGATGGTGGGCAGTATGCGTCAGCTGTGGCAGCCTAAGAATGACAGGATGACTTGGGACACTTTCACTTCCCCACTGGGTCCATGTCACCCATCCCTACTCCTGTGGTCTCAGTTCCCCTGACTGAGAGCTGCCACCCCTGTCCCAAAGGAAGCTGTGGTCCCAGGACCTGAGCTGGATGACGTGGCTTAAGCTGTGCCCAAGAGGCCTAGCCCCCAAAGATGGGCATCCTGGACGTGGGGTCCTAGACGACCAGGCAGCTTGGCCAGTGTCCTGATGCGGTGCTGGGGTGTGACCTCTCGACGGGGAGTTGGGAAGTTGTGTCTGAGCTTTGTTTCCTTCAAATAAGAAGCATTGTTTGTGTTAAAAAATAAACTGGCAGGGCGGGCTAGCTGGTTCAGAGATAAGAAGGTGCTTGTCACCAAATCTGGTGATGGACGGAGAGACCCAACTCCCACAAGTCCTCTGAACTTCATGTGTACACTGTGGCAAGCATGCACACTCCGAAGATTGGGCCCCCTCTCCATGCTGGGCTTTCCACGGATCCATCTTTAGGCACGGTGCTCGGTCTGGCCTCACATTGAGGATAGAGTTAGGTGTCAGTAAGCCAGTCCACAGTGCAGAGCTTTTGGACAGTAGGAAGATGCTGCCATCTGCATCTGTAAACTGTAAGGGCAGTCTGGGAGGGCTTCCTGGGAGAGGTGGTCATCTCAAAGCATAGGAGCTCTTTCAGAATGAGTTCAGGAGAGCAGTTAGCACATGCCAAGCCGAGGGGAGGAAGAACAGCACAAGTCCCCTCACTCCCTCAGCCCCACACTGCCTGGACCTCCCCTCCTTCCTTGTCTGTCTTAACCTCCTCCGCAGGCCGGAAGGAAGCTGAGGTGGGAATCTAGCCCCACAGCTCCCAAATGAGGAGAAACTGCTTGCAAGGAAAAAAAAAAACATTAATCCCATTGTCTCTGCTCTCAGATCCTGCTTGAAAAACAAAAACAAACTCAAACTGCAGCTGGGAAGGTTTTCTCTGGCAAAGCACTAGGCTTGCTTAGGAGGCGGCCCTGTGGCCATGCCAGTTTACCCTGGGTGAGGCGGGTGGGCACCAAGTGTTGCCCCCCTAGATCCTGGCCAGTCCATACCCCCATTGCAGGCTTTCCAGCTAGCCTAGCTCTAACAGCAGCCATGGGGCTCTAGAGAAGGGGGTCTGAGCAGGGCCACCCTGTCTAGCCGCAGTGCTCACTTGGGGCTGGCACTCCTCTCTCCTAGCCCTTCTCCCTTATTTCCCATTGTGAGGTAGGTTCAAATCTCCTACTCCACTATTCCTAATGGAAGAAAAAGGAGACCAGAAGGCGCTACAGTAACAGGGGACAGGACAGGAGGCATGACTCAAGGGACACTGGAGGCCCTCCCCACCTCAGGTGACCTCCAGCTCGTTTGGCCTTGGTACCATGTTCCATGGCACCATCACACACATGCACACGCGCGCTTGCGCGCGCACACACACACACACACACACACACACACACACACTGTGAGCCCCTCTATTCAAACCTCAGCTGGTGCTGGTTCACCTGACCAGTTCTGGACCGGCCTAGCCATCTGAGGTTACTCCAGGGAGACAGGAGCCTGCCACTATCCAGCAGGCACGAGGGACAGCACTAGGAGAGCCAAAAACAAGTTTGCAGGTGGGAAGGCAGTGGGCTGGCCACAAACAGTCCTAAGGTGCTGTGAGCCTTTTCCCAGCCACACCCAGCAGCCCTCCTTGGTGGCAGAACCAGGTGGGGGCTGTGTCTTCCCACAGAGATTCATGATCTGAGAAGACCCCAAAGTTCAGGGTTCTGTGCTGGCAGCTCTGAGGATTGCCCCCTCCTTCCCCTTCCTTCCAAGGCTGACCTCAGCAGCCCAAGCTGGGCTTTTCCCAGAGCCGAGGCAGGAAACACAGGCTTTGAGTGTTTGTTCAGGCCAGGCAGGGCTCCGGGCAGGCGAGGCGGAAATAGCCACAAGATGTTTGTCCAAGTGGGAGTCAGGTTCCCCACAAGGAAGGAGGGCCGGAGGAACGGGTCGAGTCAGCACACCAGACCTATCCTGCCTCCCTCACCCATGGAGGCAGACTGCACACAGTAGGCACTTGCTGTATGCAGAATGCAAGTTAGGAAGCTGACATCTCCCTCAGGCAGAGCTTGGGGCTGAGCCTAAGACCCACAGTATCACTTCTTCCATGCCCAGCTGAGCACGCAGCTCTAGTTCCCATTAGTAGCCATTTGCAGCCCTGGGGTGGGGTATTCTTTCTTGGGCTCTAGCCCCACCCACCACCCCCTTCCTCTCCCTTTCTCCCACCCCTAGCCAAGGCCCTTGCCTCTCTCAGACAAAGCAGTGTGTGACTGGCTCAATTGTGACATTGCAATTCAGCGAGTGTGACTGCATCTGGGGACAGGCCATTGCAGAGGTGGTTAGTTAAGGACTATGAGAAGGTGGCCTTCTGCATGGCCTGGAGAGGGCCTTGGAAGAAAACTAGGGCACCTTGACCTTGGGCTCTAGAACTAAAGAAACACATGACTGCTGTAAGCCACCCAGGCAGCCATGACGAGGGACATCCCCCGCCCCCCGCCGCATACCCCCAACCCCACCCTGCACATCACTCTGCATCTCTGCCTTAGATTCCTCTGACACTGTCCCTTTGCCCTCTGCCCTGGCAGCACACCTGCCCCTCCTCCAGCCCCTGCCATCCAGGTCCCATTACCTCCTCTCTCTGCCTGCTCTACTCCAGACCTCTCCAGGCTGCTGCCTTCTGCTGCCTGGCTCTGCTCAAACATCCCTTTTAAAGAGGCCCTCCCTGACCAAAGTGTCGCTGGACTTTTGGTCTGTCTTTCCCATTGGATGGTGCCCCTAGGCCTGGCACACAGAGGTGCAACCAAGATTTGCCTCCCATCCGCCACAAGGCGGAATTCCCAGGTGTCAGAGGTAGAGCTGGGCTTCTAGTCTAGTCAGGAGGCCCCCTGCTGGCTCGGCTTGTCCTGCACAGTCTTTTACACACCTAGTGGTTCACCTGCTATCCTCCTGCCTCCCAAGGGTTCTTCTAGAGACCTCCTGTCTGGGAGAAAGGCTGGAAGCAAAGCAGACCGGGGCAGGCCGGACCAGCCCTCTTGGGCGGGTAGAAACTCATCTCCTTGCATCATGAGCTGGCTTGAGAATTCCCTCCTGGCTGAGAGCCTCTGGGTTTGTGAGGAGTAGGGAGTCTCGGAGGCATGTTTACCCTGCAGAATAGTTATTGAAATAAAATGAGTTGTAAGCCTGACATGGCACGTGTCTGTTCTCCTAGCACTTAGGTGCGGGCAAGAGCATCAGAAGGCCAGGGTCATCCTTGGATACACAGTAAGTTCAAGATGGCCAAGAGCTACCTGTGACCTGACTCAAAAGAAACCAAACTGTGGTGTGGCAGAGCTGGGCAGGTGGCTCAGCGGTTAGTACCTTATCCTACAGTTGTACAGAACCAGAGTTCAGATTCCAGCACCCACAGCAGGTGGCTCACAATCGCCTATCACTCCAGTTCCAGGCAATCCAAAGCATTATTCTGGCTTCTTCGGGTACCTGAAAGCATCTGGCATACACACAGAGACAAATAAGGAAAATAAGACACCACTAGGTTCTAGCAAACCTATGTCAAACATGGTAGGACCTCTGTCTGTTGCTAGGTGAGTGATGTCGTCTGCCATTGTGGGTTTCTCTCTCTCACTCTTCCTTTTTTAGGATTTACTTTTGTTTTATGTATGTGCTTTGTCTTTGTGTATGTATATGTATCACATGAATGCTTGGTGCCCAAGGAGACCAGAAGGGAGTATTGAATGGGAAGTAGAGTTACTGCTAGTTGATCTGAACCCAGGTCTTCTGGAGGAGCAGTTAGGGCTCTCAGTGGTTGAACCACGGCTCTCCCTCTCAAAAAGTTTAGCTGTTTCTTTTTATAAAAGTGAACCAGGCAGGAGAGATGGCTCAGATGGTAAAGCCTCGCTACACAAGTGTGGACATGGAGTTCAAAACCCAGGACTAATAGAAAAAGCCATAATATGGGAATGATAGCACAGGCCTATGAGGCCAGTGATGGAGAAGGACAGGCAGAGGTGGTGGGTCCCTGGAGTTTCCTGGCTAGCTAGTCTAGTGACACGGTGAAAATTCTGGGCCAATGAGAAACCATCTCAAAGAAAAGGTGCCCGGGGAGTGGTTTTCCTCCCACAAACATGTAGGCTTAGACTCACACCGTGCATATCCAGATTTAGACAGTTCAGCACCCTTAAAGCTATGCGTAGGAATGCCATGGAAATCCAAGTCAACCCAACCTGGACATAAATGCCACAGAGTAACAGAAACCAGCCGGTGAGCAGACACAGGAAGCGAGGCGCACAATGTAAGGAAGAGGAAGCGACTGCTCATCGTCAGGAGGGCGGCAGGGGCACCTTTCAGGCCAGGCACACTGCGGCCACTCCTTTCTAGCCCTCTTGGTGACTCATGCCCAGGCAGACAGGCTGGTCAGAAGGCCTGCAATCACTGTTCTTGAATTCCAGGACTGTCCTGACCCATTGTCCCAGCTTGTTTGGGCCGTCGGGTGGACTTAGAGGTGGCTCTCTGGTTGTCTGTCTGTGCAAACCATTGAGCCAATTGATAAAGACAGCCTTGAGGTCTGCTGTCTGGGGCTGGAGTCCTGGGCCTAACCCTAGTTTCCCTGTGTGAGGAAGGGAGGGTGCCTCCGGCTCCTGGGCAGTAGTGTTTATAGCCTCAGGGCTTCTTCTCTACTTGGGGGTGACTGAGGGAGCCCCTGCTCCCAGCAGGCAGGGCCACCATGACTCCTGTGCTCTCTTGTTTTTACTCTCTTGAAGCCGGGGAGAGTGTGTGTGTGTGTGTGTGTGTGTGTGTGTGTGTGTGCGTGCGCGCGTGCGCGATCTATGCTTGGCTCAGTGTCAGGCATTTGGGACACAGGTGAATCACTGAAATTGTTTTTCCATTCTGGTGGGAAGGGGTGTGTAGAAACAGATCAGTGGTCATAAAGATGGTTTGGTTTGGTTTGTTTGAGATGGGGGTCACAGGCAGCCCAGGCTGGCCTTGAACTTCCAATGTAGCCAAAGCTGATCCTGACCTTGTATATCTGATCTTTCTGCCTCTACCTCCCAAGTGCTGGGATTACAGGTATGTTCATTAAGTGTTCAATTGCAGGAAGAGAGTGTGTGTATACAGAGCCCACAGGATGAAGGAGCCCTATAGGAGTGGGCTGTGGTGGACATACTTAAAAGATAGTGTGGATAGCCAATCCCTGGGACTGTCTCAGAGGGTGCATTACCACATATAGCCACAAGGTGGCGACGGAGACCACGTTTGCCTTTTGCTTTTAATAATTTCAAAGTTAGGAATGTTTCGAGAGTAATTCCTACAACTCCGGAGTCTCTTTACATCATATTCTAACTGTTCTGCCTCTCCCACTCACCAACAACATGCAAGCCTCCCCCAGGTAACGAAGGCAAATTATATGGGTGATCTGTAGCTGACGGCTTGACCACGACAACACTTCTATTAGACTTAACAAACCCCTCTCTAAAACCAGGAGTCCCCAGCGTGTGTTTCATAGTGTTTTTGCCCCAGTCAGGAAGTTCTGACACTGTCATTTAGATGTTACCTTTTTTGTTGTCTTTAAAACTTTTATTTCCAGATTTAATTCAACTTACTAAATTTTGGGGGGCTGATTTAAAGTTTAATATTGAGCATATGAATTTTAAGGGGAGGGTCTGGGGATTTAGCTCAGGGGTAGGGCAATGGCTTAGCATGAACCAAGATGCTAGAGACAGCTATTTTGATTTTGGGATTTTGGGAAGGAGCCTTTGACCATGAAAGAAAGACCTGGTGTTCTCGCCTCACATTGGTTTCTCTGCACACCTGCAATCCCAGCACTTGGGAGGCTGAGGCAGGAGGAGCACTATGAGTGTAGCACCAGTTGGGGCTACAGAGTGAAACCCTGCCTCAAAATTAATAAATAAGTCAGTGTTGGTTTTGAAGCCCTAGAACTGTTTGTTGTCTGTGCATGCGTACGTATGTGCATGTGTACGTGCCTGCAGGGTGTGCATGCATGAGTGGTGTGTGTGTAGAGCCCTAGTAAAGTCTCTCCCCCCCCCCTGTAAAAGCCCAGTGCAGGCTCCTGGCCTGCTGTGGCCAAGCCTCTCTTGTGCACTCCATGCACCCCCACCCCCTCCCCATGCTCTGTACCCTGGCCCAGGGAGGCAGGCTGCTGGGCCAAGACTTTGTGACAACCATTCTCACAGCTGGGGGTCTTTTTAATTGCTCTCCACTTTTTTTTTTTTTTTTTGAGACAGCTTTTATTGAATCTGGAGCTCCATGGCTAGGCTAGACTGACTGGCCAGGGAGCCGAAGGAAGCCCCAGGGAGCCCCATGGAGCCCCAAGGACCCTCCTGGGTCTACCTCCCCATCCCTGGAATTACAGGTGGGCAAAGATGCAGAGCCCAGCATTAATTGGGCCCACTGAACCATCTCCCCAGTCTGATAACAAATCCTGATTCCTTATCTGGCCTGATGGAACAGCAGAAATGCAGGAGCCTGAGAATCAAACTGCCAACCATGTCCTAGGGCAGTGCCTTGTCCACGGGAGGCGAGCAGGCAGAGCAGAGCTCTTACTTGGCAGAGCAGCTTGGCTGCATCCTCAGCACCTGCAGGCTCAGAAGTAGATAGATCATCAGGATTTGATAAACAGTGGGCCTTTAAGTTCTACTCTTGAATGAGCACCTGTTGTGTTCTGCACACTGCTTTACACACTGGGGATAGAGCCACAAAAGACAATGCCTCAGAGCCAGTTGAGCCCATGTGTATTTGCTGGCAAGTTTTTATTCTTTGTGGCTGAGAAGTTCTTTTGCTGTCTCTATGGTCAGAATTTTCTGACATATACAGATTTTTGGGGGGCCCAGACTCACTCAAGAGCCAAGGCTGCTCAGGGAAAGCCCACATCTTGACTACTTGGTCTTTTGTGGGACAGAGAGGACACATTATGGAGTGTCGGTGAGTGACATCGGTACCTGACCACAAGGTCTTCTAATAAGAAGCCTCTTGTCAGGTGCTGGAGTAGGCGGCTTGTGACTATGGAATTTAACTTTCCACAAGGGAGGCAGCTACTGTAGCTCATGACTTGCTGCACTTCTTAGTAGGCTCTGTCACTCCTGACTTAAACCCTCTTGAAATGTAAGAACATTCTAGATAAGCTGGATTATGTCAAATGAAAATGGGATTTTTGTTTGTGTTTTCACACAGGGTCTTACAACACAACCCAAGCTGTCCTCAAACCTGCAATCCTCCAGAGTTGGCCCCTTAGTGCTGAGGTTATAGGCATATGCCACTTTCTCCCTCCTTCCCTCCCTCCATCCTTCCTTCTATTCCTCTCCCCCTCTGCCTCTTTCTTTCCTTTCTTCTTTCTTTTCTTTTTCTTCTTTCAGAGCTGAGGAGCTTGAGATGGGCTTGGTGGTATATGCCTTTAATCCAAGCACTTGAGATGAAGATGCAGGCAGATCTCTGAGTTTGAGGCTAGCGAGGCTAGCCTGGTCTATAAAGCAAATTCCAGTACTGCCAGGGCTATACAGAGAAATCCTGACTCTAAATAAATAGATGAATAAATAAGATTTTTAAAAAATTGAGGGGCTGGAGAGATGCTCGGCTCAGCAGTTAAGAGCTGTGTACTGCTCTTACAGAAGATCTGAGTTTGGTTCCCAGCACTTGGGTGGCTCACAACCACTTCTAACTGCAGCTTCAGAGAGGGAATGCTTCTGGCCTCCATGTAGGCACCTGTAGTCATGCACACACCCACCTCACCTCCATATATTTATAATTAAAAATAAAAATAAGGTCTAGAGAGATGGTTTGTTGCTTAAAAGCATGTACTGTTGTTTCAGAGAACCTGAGTTAAGTTCCCAGCACCCATGACTCCAGCTTCAGGGAACTGTAAACCCTCTCCTGGCCTCCATGGCCTCTACACATACAAGCACGCAACCATAATTAGTGCCGTGTACACAAACTGATATACACAAACACAATTAAAAATAAGATCAAATTTTAAAATCTTTTTATGTACGTATTTTTTTTGAGTCATGGTACTACTGTGTAGTTCTCTGGCTGTGGAATTTGCTATGTAGAGTAGGCTAGACTCAAAATCAGAGCCATCTGTCTGTCTCTGCTTCCAGAATGCTGGGTTTATGAATATGTGACTCTATGCCTGTCTTGAAAAAATAAATTGAATTCTAAAGCCAGATGATGTAGTAGTGGACACTTGGGATCCCAGCACCGGGAGAGGGAAGGCTGGAAGCTCAGAGTTCAAGGTCATCCTCAGCTACAGACTGAGTCTGAAGCCAGCCTGAGATAGCTAAGATTTCATTACCTTTAAAACATGTGAATTGTTTTCTTACAAAGACTGTTACTTCTTTGTTTGGAAGGCAAGTAGGAGGAAGTGGCAGATTTTTTTACCTCCCTTCCTTATGGTGTTCACAGGGGGCAGGGCCAGAGCCTACATGCAGCATTTTGCAACTATACTGCAGATTTGGATGACATGAAAAACTGGTTACTGGTTCCTTTTGAAAGGCTGTAATTGCCTTAACATATGGCTGGGTCATCTCTCAACACGTTCAATGGCTTCTCTTGTGGCTAGGTAAATAAACTTTGAGCATGGCATTCAGTGTCTAGTTTTTAATTTTTAATTTTTTTTCAGTACTGGGGATGGGACCCGAGGCCTTGTGCATCCTGGTCAGTGTCAACCACCGAGCTGCCATCCCAGCTGGCCTTTACCATTCCTTGCAGCTGGGTTCCCACTATGGCTTTTCACTTGGCTGGCACTTGCTCACGCTCTTCATCTTGGCCTCCTCAGCCTGTGGTTTGCTGACACAGTTCCTCTAATTTATACATCCTCCTAAGCCATTTCAGCCCATCTAAACTCCAGCACCTCAGGCTGCTGTATAGCTCAGTGCTCAAGTGCTTGCGTAGCATGTGTGGGACCTTGATCTTCCGCCCCTTATGTCCACTCCTAAAAGAAGTCAAAAAACAAACCGCAAACCACAAAGCGTTCCATCATCTCAGCCCCATCACTCTGCAGCCCCCACTGAGCTGCTCTCTCCCTCACCTGGTGAGAAGCTTCTTCCTTCTCCCTTTCACATATAGCTTTGGCTCATTATATGACTCGGCTCCTGTCCTGAGGTCAGCACCCTGCTGCAGGCCAGTCTTGCACAGATTGCTCTGTAGCTGTGGGGGTCAAAGGACACCAACTGCTGATACCACACCTGCCCCTGCTTCCCAGACCTACACTCCCAGGCTGGAAGAGCTCAAAGGGTCCAAACCCATTCAGATCGTGCCTCAGACGACCTCAGACATGGTCCGGCACATCCCAGCACAGAACACTGTGTAGTCTTTTCTGTCTGTCACTGGCCTTTCTTCTTTGTTTAAAAAATGTTTTTGTGAGTGTACGTGTGTGTGTGTGTGCGCGCGCATGTGCACGAGTGTGTATTTGCTCATTTGTGTGCCAAAGTATACATGTGAAGGTTAGAAGTTGGTTCTCTCTCCTCCTACCATGGGTTGTCAAGTTTGTGTGGGAAGCAGTCTGAGCTATCTCATCTGTGCCCTCTCTTTATAGATGAAGCTAGGGGTAGCAGCAGATGCCTATAATTTGAGGCAGTTTTCTGTGCGCTTATGTTTGCTTATACCTTCCGTGTATATGTATGTTTTTATATTTAATCATATACTCTGTGTGTATCTGCACACTTGCCACTGTGCACATGTGGCAGTCACAGGGCAACTTGTGGGACTTAGTGCTTCCCTCCTACCAAGTGCTTTCTAGGAACTGAACTTAGATCATCACCTTAGAGGCAGGTGCCTGCACCCAGAGGTCCTGAGATTACCACTTTTCACTCAGACTTTTGCCATGGCTCAGTGACTCTGAGATGCAGAAGTTCTGAACTCATCTTAGGGCACCCGGCAGGTACACACTTGGGTCTTTCACAACCAGCTGGAGTGTCTAATCTAGGATGCACAGTGAAACCCTGTTTTGAAAGTTTTACACAAGAGAAGAAACATACTCTCTTAAAAAGCCTCATGCTCAGCCCTAGAGAGCGCTTGGTCGGTAAGAGTACATACTGCTCTCACTGAGGACCCCAGCTCTGCCCCCAGAACCCACAACTGCCTGTAACCTCGGTTCCCAGTGACCCGATGCCCTTTTCTGGCCTCTGTGGCTTTTGGCTCTGAACTCACTTGCACACACCCCACACAGACACACATAGACATAACTGAAAATCAGCCTTTAAAAAGTTTGTTACAGAAAGACTCATACAAAAGCCAATCATGGAGTCTTTACCAGCTCTCTCCGAACAACAGCTGAGGGCAGTGTAATGCGGAGCTCCTATTCATTTACATATTTGTGTAAATAAAACATCTCTCAACACAAATGGGAATCAATATGGTTCCCCAACTAGCTGTCTTCACTTCATACAGGTTGTCTAGGAAGCTAAACTTTTTTTTCTGGAATGCTTACTGCATCTTTGTTTTTCTGTGAACCATTTGTTCATAACCTTTGCCTCCTTTTTACTGAGGAGTGTGTGTGTGCGGGGGGGGGGGGGAAGATGACCATCTGCCCCACATGTTGTTCCTCAGGTGCCATTCAACCTTATTTTTTGATGGCCTCTCACTGGCCTGGAGCTTGCCAACTATGCAAGACTGTCTGGCCAGCAAGCCCCAGGGATCTTCCTGTTTCCACTCCACAGTGCTGGGATTACATGTGTATGCCACTACACTTGGCAGTTTTAAAAAGTGTGTTTCAGGGAATTCAGGTTCTTTTTATGACTGAGTATCTCTCAGTTCAAGTCAAATCTCTCTTCCAGTCAAATACCATATATGTTCATCTCCTCCCACTGCTTTTACCATTCTGTAATTTTTTTTTTTTTTTTAAAGTACTGGCTATGGAACCCAGGGTCTTGCTAGGCGAGTGTTCCAGCACTAAGCTACACCCTTTGTTTTGGTTTTCCTTCCTGAATGGATTATCATTATGTAGCTCAGGTTGCTTTTGAATTCATTACCTTTTGAATGCTGGGATTACAAATGTGAGCAGCCATACTTGGTTAGCCATGTAACCCCACCTTCAAGTTCCATACCTGGGACATAACTGAGGAACCTGCATGGGGACTGGCACTTCCTCCATGTCAGCTGCTCCTTAAGCAATGAGGCCTTACAAGAGTGCCAGCTATTTATTTAGTTTGACCCACAGTTTAAAGACAACACATTTGAATCCTTCAGGTGAGACAGACCTCTAGCTGGCACCCCCTTAATCTGTTTTCTGTATCATAGCTTCTCAGATATGTTTTCATACCCTCTAAAGTTTTGTTCTATTTTTGTTGTTGTTTGGAGACAAGGACTCCTGTGTTCCATGTTGGCCTGGCTGGCTTTCTAAGTCATTTATTTAGTTTTGAGATAGGGTCTCATATATATCAGGTTGGCCTCAAACTCTCTGAGCTCCATCTGCTTCTGCCCCCCACTCCCTAGCGCTGGGGTTAAAGGAGTATGCCACTACATCTGGACTACTAAAGATTTTAATAGATGGTAATTCATCAGATTTTGAGATTTTTCAGCCCTCTGCACTATGCAACCCTAGAATGTGATGTGCACAGGCTCTCAAGTTCATTCTACAATTCTATACATAGTAGGCTAACCCACAGTAGCTAAGTGTACCCCTACAGCAACTTTGAAGCTGTCATAAAAGGTATTCCTTCCTGTCACAACACCCAGGTTGAGGCTGGGTGTGATGCTGTTAGCTCACAGGTGCGTTAGGATAGCCAGGGCCAGTAAATGAGGGCAAAGTCATCCACCTGCCAGGTGCTCTGTATTCAGACCTTTTACATCTCTAGAGCCTCTGAGCTATGGCAAAAGTCCTAATGAAAACTACTGTCTCTGGAGCTACTGAACTAGCTCAGTGGGTACAGGCAACAGCCACTAAACCTTATCTGAATTTGGTATCTACAAGCATGTGGCAGGAGAGCACCAACTTCCATAAGTTGTCTTCTGATCTCTACATGTGCACCATAACAAGTGTACAAACACAATGTCAGCAAACCACCACTACAACAAAATATTCTGGAGTAGGGATGTGCCTCAGTGGTTGAGGGCTTGCCTAGCATGAGAAGGCCCTGGATTCTATCCCCACCAGGAATATATCTCTCCCTCTCTCCAGCACTGAAATTTCAGATGTACATGAGCACATCAGACTTTGTCAAGGAGGCTGGGGATCCAAACATAGGTCCTTGTGTTTGTGCAGCAAGCAATTTACCAACCGAGCTGTTTCCCCAGCCCTTAAAGCATAATCTTAACTACCAGCCTAAAGCAATCACAGGGCAAATGCCAACCTGGAATGATGCCGGTAAGGCCTGTGGAGGTTGTGACAACTTTCTGGTTGTTAGTTATAGTTTCAAAATACTTGTGTGACAATCTGTCTCCCACTCCAACCCACAACCAAAATTTCCAGATAGATGTACCTGCATTGGAAATGGGGAATGCACAAGTAAAAAACCAAAACAAACCCGAGTCAATTGGCAGGTTTCTAGCTGAGGGCTTTATTTCCATTTTATGTACAGCAAAAGTGCTGCTGAGAAGCCACAGCAGCCAGACAGAACATAACTGAATTCTCTCTCAACAATTAGCAGCTTAAGATCTAACAACTACAGTGTTAACGTTCACACGTTCACAAGTATCGTCTCTTTACTCTTCGATTCGTGCACGTGAGTCTTAGTCTTACACACTTGTATAAAACACACTTACAGTCTAGTAGTCAGTCCCTTCTGAGGGTATCACTTAGCATACACAACACACAGAAATGTTTAACTTGTAGAGCCACATTCAAAATCCCAGTTTTATTGGGGGTGCTGTGGGAACCATCATGGAACCATCACTTTGACTGTGTTGGCTTGTCGACAACAGCATTTGGTTTTGTTTGAAATGTGTATTGTCCAAGGCTTCAAGGCCAGAACACTGGAACTTACTCAGAATCCAGGATTCACTGAGTACCTTAGAACACAAGATCAGAAACAAAACCAAATGCAGTAAAGACCACACCAAAGCATGCTCACTGTCAGACATGGCTATTGACGAAGGCTTTACCCCACTGTTCTGGTGACAAATGTTTTATGCCAATTGGGATGGGGCTAAAGAAACACCATCAGCGATGGATCCAACTGTACCTCTTAAGGATTAGGAAGCCTTCATTGCTGGGACACACTGAGTATACCAAGGACCTGAAACTCGAGCAGACAGCCATCAACAGTGCAGAGTGATGGCCAACTCTACAACCACAAGTCATCCAGGCCAACGCAGCCAGCCTCACTCACCTGGGCTAGGCACCAGCATGGACATGGGAATCAAGAAATGCTTCACTTTAGTGGGATTTTTTTTTTTAATTTTATTTTTTAAGGAAAAGAAGCATTAAATTATGGGCAAGCTTCTCTCAGATCAAGTGCTAAAACCATCAGAGCAAGGCTATAGAAGGGCTGTGAATAGAAGAGATTCTGAGGACAGCCACAATTCCAAGAAACTCAAAGGCAACAGGGATGGGCAGCAAAAAGTACAGGTAGGCAGGGTAACAGATGTGTTACAAACAGCATTGAGTGCAGACAAGTGGGCCTGGTGAGTGAGCAGGGGTAAGATAGCAAGAAGCCATGACAGGGCCTGTCCTGAACTGAAGGTCCTTCCCAAGACAGTCTGCTAGAGGAAGATGGGGAATCAGTGCAGGCCTGCCTGTCTCTTTGAAGCTCCAGACTCTTCCTTCAACAGAAACTGCCTTTAGGCAATTAGAAACAACTTCAGCTTAGGGATCACAGTGGCATTTGGGGGGGGGGGGTAGGGTTCCTGTAGAATGGTTAGAGAAGTCAGTGGGCTGCCACTGGATTGTCTTTCTCACAGCCCCATGGGATTATCTTCTATACCAGAGCAACTAAATTACAGAAGCAAATGCTAGCCCAGCAAGGTAATAGTGTCCTGTGACACTCTTGCCTGAAGCTGCTGCAATATTTTCAGGCAAAGTTAACCTTTTAAACAGGCTTGGGGACCATTTGTTTTGGCATGAATATGCATTGGTTTTAATTAGGTTTTTGTTCATTTGGTCCTTGCTCTAGGTGCTCATTATGAGGTGAACAAGCATCTGGGGATGGAGTGAAGACTGGGTACCTGAGTTAAAATATCAAAGTGAGAAGGCCAGCTGGCCAAAGCAAAAGGAGGCTGGAGCTGCTATGTAAAGCATGCTTTCCAACAGACAGGGCAATACTACCCTAGTTCTAAAAGAAGGTCCTGGTATGGGAACACAGACAAAACATACTTCTTTGTCCAGGGCATAGTACATGACCCCTTTGCATCATGTGAACACACAGAAAGAGGCCACTGGAAATGGCGTTTGTGACCTCTAATGATATGAGATTAATTAGGCTCTGAAGTTGCTCTGAAGGTTGATTCAGGATCCACCTGAGTGACAGAACTGGCTATAGGCTGAGGACCAAGCTCAGCTTATCTTCCTAAAGTATCTCTAAACAGCCACTGAGCAGTTAGATTAGTGTGAGTCAGTCTGGGTTAGCAGGAAGCTTGCAAAAGTGTGCACCCAGAACTTGGGTCCTTCTAACCTGACGTTTCCTTTTCTGCTTTTTTGGAGAATCATCTTCAATGGATCCTCTCAGGCAGACAGAATAAAGCTTTGAAGTTAATGATGCTGAGGCCAAAATGCAGACAAGAAGACTCTGTATCACTTTGGTTTCGGCAGTTAGGGGGTGTTAAACAATAAATTAAGCAAACACAAGGAGTTATTTATGACTCTCATAACATAGTAGCATTTTTTCCTAAAGAGAATCCCAGCCCTAGGTCACTGGGTGAACATTTACTTGGGGGGAAAACAAAATCCAGTCCTACCACGCTAGTCTGTGTAGTCTTGTTCCCTTACCCAGTAAACCACTCACCATTCTAACCAAGCCAAGCCGGGGAGATGGTGCTGTGGGGGGGTGAGAGAGACCAGAGAGCCAGGGCAGCCACAGGGTGGTGGAGGGCAGCACTGGCAACAGTCTCCAACTCAACTGTTTCAAGACAACAGGGAGCAGCACACTGAAATATCCACACGGCTTCATTTGAAAACATCACTGCTTTATTTCAGAGGAAAAAAATAAAAGACCCTCCCAACCCAGTCCCTCCACACACCCCAAAAAAACCCCAACCAACCAAAAAAAAAAAAAAAAAACCCCAATAATAATAACAATAATAAAAAATTCTATTAGAAATCATAAGGAAGCACTGAGAGTTTGAGTATTACATTCTTCAAGTATGTTGTTCGGATTTTTTATTTTTAAGTTGGTAACTATACATATATATATAAAAAAACAACCAACCAAACCTTAAAAGTGCGGCCAAGGGATTTTGCTTAAAAGTTAGGATTAAGGGCTACTTCACAATACTGAACAGGATTGCGCAGTCATCCTGTGGGCGTGATGCTCTTGCTTCCAATCCCGGCAGTTAAGAAAGGAGCAGGTTCAGAAGTGATCATACTTCAGGGTCAGCGTGAGAAAGCTAGGGAGACGCCTGTGTTCTCCACGGCAGGGAGAATCCACCCTGAAGCTAAAATTCCAACCTGGAATGTGGTGGGACTTCACAGTAGAGTTAGTCTGGATGAGGAGAGGAGCCCAGGCAGGGTGAGTGTTGGGCCTGGTCAGGTTTTTGCATCTGTTTAGTGGGTTTAGTGCAGTTCTCCAAGCTTCAATTCAGAATGCCCTTCAGTGTGTTGCAGACTGTTCATGTTAAAGGACTGTTTCAGATTTGCATCCCAAGGAAAATCATGCTACATAAAAATGATCCAAGATTTTTGCCCAAAAAACTTCTTGGATAAAATCTAAAAAATACTATTGCAATTGCGTCTCTTGAAGAAAAAAACATTATTCTAAATGTAAACAGATTCACTCAACTCTCTTGTAGAAAACTTCAGAGTGGGTAATGCTGCTGTCTAGCTGTCTTGGCATGCACTTGCCAGACGGCGAGGAGCACTGCTTCCTGAGCCGGCATCATCTGGGAGGTGAGAAGAGCCGGTCCACGTAGCTGAAGAGGGCATCCCAGTGCTTCCAAAGAAAGGCAACGAAAGCCACAAGGAACAAAGTGCTGAACGTCCTGTTGCGTGTCTTCATGAGGGGGACCACACAGTTGGCTACCGTGGACACAAAGACCAAGAGCACTGCCATGACAGCCAGGAGGATATTGATGAGTTTGCCCAGAAGGTTCCGGGCAGTGGCATTCTCCAGCCCTTCCAGTTGCACCACCTGCTGCTGTTGCTGCTGTAGCTCCATCTTGGAAATGCGGGTTTGACAGGCCTCCAGGGCCTCCTGTGGGCCAAACAGGGGATGATTAGGCTTCTACTCTCAGAAGTACAGCTGGGCACGCCCTGGGAGCCAGGTGCATTCCGAGCCATGACAAGGATTTCAAAGAGCTACAAGCCCGGGATATGAAAAGCCAGATGCACAGTACCTGCAGGTGGCATTATTCCCATTCCGTCTATTGCACTCCTAGGAGAATAACTATGGGGAGCAGGGGACATACTTGGATTTATTTTGCCTAAAATTTATTTACTTACTTAATTTGTTTATTTATTTAAGACAAGAGTCTCTTATATCTCAGACTGGCCTCATATTTGCTATATAGCCGAGATGACCCTGAACTTCTTATTCTTTTGCCTCCATCTCCTGAATGCTGAGATCATAGGCATGTGCCTTCATTCCTGAGTGGAGCATTTTAATAAGAAGACCTCAATTATATGGGTTTTATCCTTTTAGAAATTATGAGTCTAAGGTACACAAGACACATCCACATGTTTGACTTTAAACACGGCCTCTCAGTGTTCTCAGTCCTAGTCCCTGCTGCTGTGGTAGCACTGTGATACTGGTATTTTACCCTTTACCTGTATTTAACTGTACATGTATATTTGCCTAGCGTGGGATTATTATAGGCATATCCTACCATAATGTGCATAGTACTCTGCTCAAATTGATCCATAACTTATTGTTATTGTTTTTTTTTCTTTTTTTGCTCAATGGTGGGTCTTGATCAAACCATGTCAAAAATACCATGGATCCACCTTATTCTTGTGTGCATAGACAACATGGACACATGTGCACGTTCATGTGAAGGTCAGAAGACAATTGTGGGTGTTGGTCCTTAGGTACCTTCTGCCATTTGTTTCTGACAAGGCCTCTCACGTAGGATAGACAAGCTGACCAGTAAGCTCCAAGGATTTGCCTGTCTCATCTTGCCATCACTGGGATTACAAGTGCATGACACTATGCCTGGCTTTAAAATAATAATAATAATACTAGTAATAATAATAATAGAAATAATAATAATAAATATTATTATAGCACGTGTATTTGCATATGTATAGGTGTGCCATGGCATACGTGTAGAGATCAGAGGACAAATCTGAGGACTGGTTCTCACCTTCCACCTTCACCAGGTTCTGGGGGTTGAACACAGTTGTCAGGCTTATATGGTAAGCACCCTTTATATGCTGTGCCTTCTTGCTGGCTCCCCACGTATGACTTTTTATGTGGGCTCTGGGAATCTGAACTTATGAGTCCAATACTTTGCCAACCGAACCATCTCCCCAGCTCTAGCTTGTTCTGTTAAGCTCCTATGCAACATTTCATAGTATGGGGATGTCAGTACAGTGTGGGTAACTGGATCAGTTAGGTCTCTCTGGAGGATTTTTTTTTTTTCTGATTTTTTCCACTCTAACAATGATGCCGTGTGCTTCATTAACACATTACCTGATGCTTTTAGGTCAAAACGATCCATGATTGGAGAAAGGGAACTGTGACCATGCTGTAAGGAGGGTCGATCTCTGAGATGGATAGATACTATGATCACACTCTACAGAGGGCATTAAAGTGACCTGCTCTCCCCGAGGCCTTATGTAAATTTCATTCTACCACTCAGGGAACCAACCTTCTCCCCTAGCAAGGACAGACATCTAGTGGTTGGAACCATGGGATTTTTCCAGCCTTGACTTCAATGGCTTCTGGTTTCCTAGGATGTAAGGTAAGGTCCAGATAGCTTCAGGCTGAAGCTAGCTCAAAAATGGATAATAGATGCTACTCACTCCAGAATTAACTTGAGATGAAAAAAATGTAAATAGAATTCAAGAACCTAAAAAAGATGTCAGCTGGGCAGTCAGGACAGTATCTTG
This sequence comes from Uromys caudimaculatus, assembly GCA_028551405.1. NCBI lineage: Eukaryota > Metazoa > Chordata > Mammalia > Rodentia > Muridae > Uromys > Uromys caudimaculatus. The sequence continues at coordinate 29,774,501 of CM052700.1, read as the reverse complement.
ATTCCTATGGGGGGGTGTTCTACAAGGTCCTTTTCTCCACACTAGCTTCTTTCAAGGTGCCTCATAAAACCCACCATAACCTCTGAGAGAATCTCCATAGAAAACAGAGAAACCCCAATGTTTCACTCAGTAAAATCAACTGAGTTTTTACCTTCAATTTCACTGCTGGAGTTTCTCACAAACCTACAAACAAACAATGGAGGCTTTTCACAAGCCATGTAATCTGCCACCTGTTAGAGAGTAGGGACAAAAGCCCTTTACATAGCAGAAGATAGGCAAGATGGCCAGAAGCACCGTCTGAACAGCTCAGGGCAGCAACCTAACGATGAGCTGTTCTAGTTTTTCTCAGACAGAGACTGCTCTGTCCCTAAGACATCTGCCAGTGTCTAGAGCTATACCCCCCCTAATGGCATAGACTTCACTGGGTCAAGGCATGAGCGGTGCAACTGATAGGAGCTTTTCTTGACTCTCCAGACTCCTGTCTTTACCCATTTTCTTCCTTTCTTGTTTCTTCCTTATTGTTCATACTAACCTGGATGTCCCGGGCCCGTTCATATGACTGATAGGCGATTTTTTCTTCCATGCTGGCCAATTCCTGCTTTAAGTTCAGGATCTCATTCTGATGGAGCTCTGTCAGGTCATTCAGTTGCTCTTCTAGTCGTTCACATCTAAGAAAGGGAGAAAGGTTGGAGTTTTAAACATTCTGCGTCCTCCCTGAGATATTTAGATCAATCCCCAAATCCTTTCTCCAAAAGAAAACAGAAGCCCAGAGCTTGAGCAAGCCCAGGCTACTATGTGCCAGCAGTTGTAGCTTTCAGTCTCCAGAAAGGCAGCTGTCACTACAGCATCATGACTTTCCAGTTGTCTCCATAGCCCTGGTTAGCTCTGTACACCTGTGATGCTGAAGCAGTTCTCATTCTGCTCTGAGTGTGGGAGAAGCAAAAACTCATTAAGCAAATCTCATTGGGAGAGAAACAGTGAACAAATGGAGATGGACCTTCTCACTATTATTAGCAGTAACTTATTTTAACACTAGATAACTTACTCACCCAGACGTTTGTGATTTGGAGCCCCAGAAAGCCAGAGCCAGTGGGGTCCATCATCCTCATGGCCAAGCAGTGCTTGGGACATTTGTCAATCCATTTATTGAGAGTCTGCTGCATGCTAGGCATATTCAAAGTACTGGGACACTGTGGTAAGCAAGAGAAAGCATCTGCCTTTCGTTCATTCTACAGGGAAAGGGGAGACAGAAAAACATCAGTAGGATTTCATGTAGCCAAGTTTGGCAGGGAGATATGGCAATGTCTACTGAAGGGTCAGAAAAGACTTCTTAACTCTCTTCAAGAATGAGAGATAAAGCCTGAATGATAGAAACAGAAGCTTGAAAAGGGAGGAGGCTGACGATGTGCAAGAAAGGACCTTACTCAGAAGGAAAACAAGTACAAACTTGTTAAGACAGGAATGAGGTTGGTGTCTTACTTAGTGTGGTGGTTTGAATATACTTGGCCCAGGGAGTGGCACTATTTAAAGGTATGGCCTTGTTGGAGGCAGTGTGTCACTGTGGGGGTGGGTAATGAGGCCCTCCTCCTAACCACGTGGGAGCCAGTCTTCTCCTGTCTGCCTTCAGATGAAGATGAAGAGCTCTCAGCTCCTCCTGCACCATGCCCCCGCCTTGATGATAATGGACTGAACCTCTGAACTTGTAAGCCAGCCCCAATTAAATATTGTCTTTATAAGGGCTGCCTTGGTCATGGTGTCTCTTCGCAGCAATGAAACCCTAAGACAGAAGTTGGTACCAGGGACTGGGGTATTGCTGTGATAAGCTTGAACATTTTTCTTTAGAAGAATGTAGATTTTGGGACTTTGGATTTGGAAAGCAGTGGAATGCTTTAAGTGAGGCTTAATGAGCAATTCTAGTAGGAATATGGAAGACTTTGTTGCTGAGAGTGATTTGAACTGCCCAGACCTGGCCCAAGAGGTTTCAGTGGAGAAGAATTTCAGTATGTGTCCTAGAGATTATTTTTGTGGTATTTTGGTGAAGAATGTGACTGCTTTTTGCCCTTATCTGAAGAGTCTACTTGAGGCTAAGGTAAAGAGATTTATATTAATTGCACTGACAAAGAAAGTCTCAAAAAAAGCCTAACAGAGACTTTGTTCTCTGGTTTAGTCTCATGAAGAACACTTTGATCAAGCATAGCAAGCTTAAAAAGAAAACATACAAAATGCATGGTTCAAGTAATAATAAAGGGGTACCAGGAAGAAAAATGGGGCTGAATCCTGTGTTCAAGGAGATAAAGAGAATAAGAGAGCTGTGATTATAAGCTAAGCTTATTGTTTGTGTTTGCAGTTGAACAAGGAATAGTTTGGACTTTTAATCTGGAATGAACTACAATCTAGAAATGGAGGGCACACTTGTGACCCGGATCTTGAGGAACAGTGACAATGAAAAGCTGAGGCACAGGCATGGTGGCACACACCTTTAATCGCAGCATTCAGGAGAGAGAGCTATACAGAACTCTCAGTTCAAGGTCAATCTACAGAGCAAGTTCCAGGACGGCCAAGCTTAGTTAGGGAAGGCGTTGGAAAACAGAAAGCTGGTAATACAACAAAGGGGCCATGCTCCAGCTCCAGCAAGGAACAGAACTTGGCAGTTTCAGCCATGTGGCTCTGGCTTTAGAGTCATAAATAAAAGGGACTACTACTTGGACAACTGATACTGGTTAGGTGGAGCTAAGAAATTAGCGGTGATTAAGAAGAGACCAGTATCACTGAGGTGAAATCTTCTGGGATGTGTCTTCTGAGAGCAAAAAGAAGCTGTGTTCCAGAGATAGCCAAGGTTGTACCTTGTGCTGCAGCTGGACTCAGTAATGTGTAAGAGTCAGCCTAGTGGTACTGGTTTTGAAGGTATGAAGGGGTCATGGAGAGTAGCTGAGGCTTGGCACTGTGAGAGGATAGGGGAGGCCACTGGTGAAGGTGCAGCCTCAGTTACAGTTGACAGCCCAGGACTGAAGGAGTCATGCAAAGTTGAGGCTTGGCACCATGAAAAGAGCCTATGAGAGGCTATTGGTGAAGTCTAGTTGCAGCAGAAGACCCCAGTGTATTGAAGATGCCAGTACCACAGGATGATCACCAAGAACAGCAGCAGTGGGGTGGAGTTAACCAGAGCCTACAGTGCTACAGAGGCAGAGCTGGAGAAGTGACACTAACCCTTTGGAGAAGCCCAGAAGATCACGTGTGGATCCCAGACATTGCAACAAGAAGCTGTAACATTGAGGTTGCCTTGGAGATTCCAAGATGTTCAAGATGCCAGAGCCATGGGCTATCTCCTGAGGAAAGCTGCTAACAGGGAGCGGAACCAGCCCAGGTGAAAGAACTTTGTTGAAGTCAACAAAGATGAAAAAGGAGTTGGAGATCTGAAGACTGCTTTGACATCAGACATGGAGATGCAGAGTTTGGAGTTTGCCCAGCTGGTTTTCTATCTTGCTTTGGGGATTACACTTAATAGGTTGCATGAATCTCAGAAGAGACTTTGAACTTTGGATTTTTAACATTGTTGAGACTGCTATAGACTATGGGGACTTTGGAAGTTAGACTAAATATATTTTTTATTATGCTATGGGTAGGTATGGCTCCCATAGACTCATATGTTTGAACCAGTCTATGGGGGCCAGGGAGTGGCACTATTTGGAAGTATGGCCTTGTTGGAGTAGGTGTGGCTTTGTTGAAGGAGGTGTCACTGTGGGGGTGGGCTTTCAGATCTCGTATATGCTCAAGCTAGGCCAGATGTGGCATTCACTTCTTTTTTGTTTTGTTTTGTTGTTTTTTTGAGACAGGGTTTCTCTGTGTAGCCCTGGCTGTCCTGGAACTCACTTTGTAGACCAGGCCAGCCTCGAACTCAGAAATCCGCCTGCCTCTGCCTCCCAAGTGCTGGGATTAAAGGCGTGCACCACCACTGCCGGGTGGCATTCACTTCTATTGTCTGCAGATCAGAATGTAGAACTCTCAGCTCCTCCTTTAGTATCAAGTCTGCCTGCATGCCACCATGCTTCCTACTATGACAATAATGGACTTAAACCTGTAAGCCTATAAGCCAGCCCCAATTAAATGTTTTCCTTTATAAGGGCTGCCTTGGTCACAGTATCTCTTCATAGTAATAAAACCCTAAGTGTCTTAGCTTGGGTTTCCATTGCTGTGAAGAGACACCATGACCAAGGCAACCCCAAAGACAACATTTAATTGGGGCTGGCTTACAGGTTCAGAGGTTCAGTCCATTATTATCAAGGCGGGGGAGATGGCAGCATCCGGGCAGGCATGGTGCAGGCAGAGCTGAGAGTTCTACATCTTCATCTGGAGGCAGACAGGCGAATACTGGCTCCCAAGTGGTTAGGAGGAGGGTCTCACTGCCCACCCCCACAGTGACACTCTTCCTCTAACAAGGTCACACCTACTCCAACAAGGCCACATCTTTAAATAATGCTGCTCCCTACCATTCAAGTATTCAAACACATGAGTCTTGGCATTCCTATTCAAACCATCATATTTGGCATATGTAAGGGCTGGAGTCTGCCTGAGAAGCTACAAAATGAGAATAGAGAATGTTCCTGGGAGTAAGGCTAGTTTTATCCATCTTATTATCTCTAGTGCACACAAGTACACACACGTTAAGTATGTACACACATATTTATTTTACATAAAGGTTTAAGGGCGAACACCAGAGATTCTAGGTAGAATAAAATGCTCAGAAAGAAATACACAGAATAACTGAACAACTGAAATCTGGATAGCAGGTGAAGGGGGCCATAGAAGACAATGTTTAAGGAAATGAGTTGTTTGGTAGTGGTGAAGAGGATAGATTACCCAGGCAATGTGTGGAGTCCTAAGAGACCAAAAGTTTTCAAGGAGAATGGTTGAAGACTACATATTAAAAATATTGAGACATGAGGCAATTGGGCAGGGTTCATGCCCACAGGGAAATATATAACCACATGTGAAACTGAGGGGACTTCTACTAAAAAATGAAAGTAAAGCTGGAAGCAGGGTATGGTATATTCCCTAGAATAGCAAGTGCTAAAGAAGCTGCTGAGGTAGGAAAATTGTAAGTTTGAGGCTAGTCTAAAAGCCAACCAACCAACCAACCAACCAACCAATGTGCCAGAGTATCATTAAATATTTAGAACTCCTCCTTTCTTTCCTTTTGTGCCTGCCTGCCTGCTTTCTTTCTTTCTCTCTTCAGATACTGTAAGATTTTACTATTATACTATGTTTTTAAACTATTTTTTGGTATGGTGTGTGTGCTAGAACCTAGAGCCTTACACACACTAGGTGAACACTCTATTAAATAGTCTACTATTTTGAGTGTGTAGCTTTCTTCATTGTCTTTGTTTACCAAAAGGGTGTTGAAACTTAAAACAGTATTCTTTTTAAAAAAAGATTTTATTTATTTTATTTATACAAGTACACTGTAGCTATCTTCATACACACCAGAAGAGGGCATTGGATCTCATTACAGATGGTTGTGAGCCACCATGTGGTTGCTGGGATTTAAACTCAGGATCTCTGGAAGAGCAGTCAGTGCTCTTAACTGCTGAGCCATTTCTCCAGCCCCTTAAAATGGTATTAACTCCTGGTCTTGCAGGGGTAAAGCTCAGTGGCAATGTGTTTTTAGTGAGCTCTGGGTCCAACCCAACACCAAAAGCCAGAGTAATTCCTGGGCCATGGTCAGTACCTGGAGCTGGACAGGGAACAGGGTGGTAGTGTCTAATAGGGTGCATGTTGACAGGGTAGCACCACAACCTCTTGAACCATAGCCCCTACACATACTTTCTGGTGTTTATATACTACTGGGCATTGGGTGTAGTGAATCACGACTTTAATCCCAGCACTTGGGAATTAGAGGTAGTAGATCACTGTAAGGTTAAGGCCAGCTTGGTCTACATAGTAGATTCCAGGACAGCCAGAGTTACATAGTGATCCTGTCTTGGAAAAAAAACCAACCAAACAAGCAAACAAACAAAACAAAAAACAAAAAAACTCCCAAAAGATCGCTAGGAAGTTTTATTGGGAATTAAATGTGCTCAAAGAGCAGACTGGAAACAGCAGATAGCTACTGCTTCCTCAGACCCTACTGTGCAAACCCATCAGGCCTCCTGGAAGGTGGAAGGTGTTATCTTTTCCTCAGAAGAAACAGTTAAAATTCAGAGATCCCAGAGCTACATGCTAAAGCCACAAAGTGAAGGAGGAAAGATGTGAATCCAGGTTTGATTTTAAAAAACCTACATTTTAAAACTTTATACTGTCATGTCATTCTGAAACTAGATAAGAAGTCAACATCCTCAAGCTCTTTTAAACAGTAAAAAATCTTGAGTCAGCTTGACAGTGGTTCAAGTCACACAGTCACCATGAGGGCTAGATGTGGCTCTGTTGACATGATGGCTTAAAGCTTGACCAAAATAGGGATGAGTAAGAGTACAGACAGATTCAGATTGGAAAGATAAAGCCAAGTATTAGCAAAAATACTTGGCTGGAAGAACTAGTGGGAACTTTAAAAAGTTATTTAATAAAGAATTCCCATAAGGCTTATAACACTACTCCAGGTGCATGTATCAGAGAAATGAAACTTCTTTTGTACATATGACATGAACAGGGATGAGCTTATAGCACCATGTGACAGTGTCTAGACATTTCCATATTCTGTATCCTAAAGTACTTGCAACTTGCTGTTCAGTTTAGTTTCCCACTGTACTTGAAGCTCACAGAATATCAGGATATGAAACAGATATGTAAAGAGGCTTTTCCACTACCTGTACCTAATTCCTTAGCCATGACTTTTACCTTCATCCCCCAATGTGGCTACTACGGACTGTTCACTTGGGAAGGAAAGTGCTCATGATCTTTTCTTCCTTTCTCCACCTAACATTCTAAATATACAGGCCATATACAGAGGTGCACACATGTAACCCCAGCACTTGGGATGCTGAGGCGAGAAGACTGTTACACACACCAAGTTTCAAGCCAGACTGGGATACACAGTGAAATTGTTATACTTTTCCAAAATAAAACAATGAAAAAAAATGAAAATAAAACATCACAAAGGGGCTGGTATTGTAGCACAGTTGGTACAGCAGGCCTTACCTAGAATGCACGAAGCCTTTGGGATCTGAGAGGTCAGCTCAGGAACTTTAAGATTTTCCATCAGGGTCCCCTCCCCCCTCTGAGCACAGGGAAGAAACAGGTGCGTTGGCCAGGAAACGACCCTGTGGGGATGCATTGGAGGGCAGGGGATTGGAGAAATGGCTCGAGCGGTTGTCTCAATGTTTGTCTTAGTCTGTGTCTCCAAGTCTGGTTAAAAGTCTTGCTTGCAAGCTCTGTTATCTGGCTTCTGCCGATGTGTTCGGCAGGGCCACCTGGTTTCCTGTCTGGGCACTTCTGTGCCACCTGTCTGGTGGCGTTCGTGGCAGGTAGATGTACCTGAACGCCATGGCCACGTTGGGACCGAGGGACGCCTCAGACTCTCTCAGTTTGCCTGAGTATCTGGCTTCTGCCGATGTATTCGGCAGGGCCACCTGGCTCTGGTTATGGTGCAGCTGGAGCTGGCTGGAAAAGTCTGTTCTGCATCTGTGGAAGGGACGAGCTGTGTATTGGTTGTTTGCACCGGCCACCCGTGGCAGGGGCGAGCTGTGGCGAACTGACTGTAAATCGTTTTCTGTTCTAATTGTTTTGTGTTTGTTTGTTTTTTGGACATTGAATAGATTCATCCAGTTAAACATGGGAAATTTAGGAAAAGAAAAAAAAAAAGGAGGGGAGAGGTGGTTGCTCATCGGGAGGAGGAGTCACATGGTGGCTCAAGCATTGAACCTTAATGAGACACAGGAGCAGACAGCTCTCTGGCCCTGTGGTCCCCTGATGTGAACAAAGACAAGATGATTGCCCAGAGGCAAAAAGCCAGATAGTAAAAGATGCCTACTTCCTACAAGCAGGTAATCATAAGACAGAATTTTCCACGGGAATTTTGGGTTAATATGCTGGCATGACAAATTAGAAAAAGCCTAAAAATAGGTTCATACAATATTTGTGTAGTTTACTTCATTTGTTTTAAATTGTTTTAATTATCAAAATAGGTATGATTTTAAATTTTGTGATTGTTTCATTATTCCTCTGGGAGAGAGGTCAAGCTAAAAGTTTTCCTAGTTACTGGCTAAAGGACATGCTGATTTGAGAGAAAGGCTTTGTCTTTGTGGTTTTAGAAAAGGTGATTAGACTCTACACATCTCCCAGAGTTATATGAATCAGATTTGATAGAGGAGATCCCCTAAAGAACTAGATTCAAGAGAATCAAAA
>CM052700.1:29706242-29765664 GCA_028551405.1 Uromys caudimaculatus | reverse complement strand
GTCCTCTTGGAGGCTGGACTACCAACCAAAGAATACACATGGAGGGACCTATGGTTGGGACCACATATGTGGTAGAGAAGGGCCTTGTTGGGCATCGGGGGAGGAGAGGCCCTTGGGGCTGAGGGTGTTAGAGGCCCCAGTAAAGGGGAATGTCAAGGTGGGAATACGGGAATGGGTGGACGGGTGGGTGGGAGGTGGAATACCCTCATAGAGGTGGGGAGGGGGAAGGGACAGGGGGTTTCCAAAGAGGAGACATGGAAAGGGGGAAACACTGGAAATGTAAATAAAGTATCAAAAAAAAAAAAATTAAAAAAAAAAAAAAGAAGCCGTTGGCACCAAAATGTATTCATGGACTACCCGAAGAACAGTGGACCTAGGGATGGGCCGGGTATCCCATTCATTTAAGTTTACCCCAGACTATCCCTATCCTCTGTTGGGGCGAGACATACTCTCCAAAATGGGGGCCCAGATACATTTCCTGTCTGACGGGCTGCAACTAGCTGGCCCAAAAGGAGAGACCTCTCTGACTGACCCCCGCCAAAAGCCCAGACTCCCTGGTTTACAGACGGGAGCAGTTTTCTCCATGAAGGTCAGAGACAAGCAGGTGCTGCTGTGGTGGACAGCACAAATGTCATCTGGGCGGAACCTCTACCCCCTGACACGTTGACGCAGGAAGTGGAGCTACCTGCCCCCACCAAGGCCTTAGAACTTGGAGCCTGCAAGAAAAATCAACATCTATATGGATAACAGCTATGCCTCTGCCACATCCCACAACCACAGAGCTATATGGTAAGAGAGAGGATTGCTCACACCAGAGGAAACAAACAAGAAATCCTGGATTTCTTAGCTGTCCCAATGAAGCTGGTAACCATGAGTATTATTCACACCCAGGACGTCAGGAAAGAAGAAAGTCAGTGGCTCAGGGCAATAACCAAGTAGATCTAGTGGCTCGAGAAGTGGCTATGCAGGAGCCTATCCTGGTTCTGGGTCTACAAGAAACACCTGCTGGGAAATGGGACTGGACTAAAGGATGGCCTCATTTAGAATACACTGAAGAAGAAAGGACTCAGATTGCTAGCCATCCTACCAACTATCACCTAGAGAAGGAAGGGAAATGGCACACAAGAAAGAAAACCATGCTCCCCAGAAAGCAAGCAAAAGACTTACTAGGCCAAATGCACAGATGGACTCGTTTATGGGATAAAAAGATTGTCCAAGCAGTTAAGGGACATAGAGTATATATAGTAAGACTCAGGTTCTGGGCCAGAAAGATAGTAAGACAGTGTAAGGTATGCCAGCAAGTGAGTGCTTATGTAGCCTGTGGGAGACCAACAGGTTTTGGCTTGATTAGTAGGCCTGAGTGCCCCGGGCTTCACAGCAATCATTCCTTTGATCCTTCCCCACTCTCACTGCTTCCTGCAGTTTTAAGACATCCTATTTGAAGTAGCCTGTGGTTTTAAAGAAATCTTGTGATATCCTGCTGTCCTGCTTTGCAGCAATGTGTGACATTTGACTAAGATAAAGCAACCCTGGGAATCCCCCTACCTCTGTCACTTCCCGCCTTAAGTGCTTTATATACGGACTCAGAAATAAAGTTCTTTGGAGTCTGATCGGATTACCGTCTTGCTCCCAGGTATCTCTGTCTCCTGCCCCTTCTTTCATCTGACAGTTCCCTCCTCGGACCCTCGTTGAACGTCCTGCGGGTCGGGACAGTTGGTGCCCAACGTCTTGGAGCTCGAGGAACGGGATTATACGGCTGTTGGATGTCACTCATGGAAAAGTCTGGTCCAAGCATTGTAGGAGATGTTTGTGGGCCCACCCACTCATCAGAACGGACTCGGATAGAGAGGTGAGTGACGAATTCCCGGAGGAGGCAGTAGTCATTGGGGGAAAGGCCAGTCACAGTCTCCCCTGTTATTGCACAGGCTTAAGAGAGCATGGCTAGAGTCTAGTCACAGTCTCCCCTGTTACAGGCTTAAGAGAGCATGACTTATTTCCCCTCAAGGCATGAGATATCGGGTTTAAATTTTCTAAGTCACAGGTCTCCCCTGTTATTCCTATTTCAATGGGACAGGCTTTAAGTGAGCATGGCTTATCGAAGGCATGAGATTCTTAAAGTTCCCCTGTCTGGAACAGGCATTAAGTGAACATGAGATTTTTTTTACAAGGAATCAAGGAGTCCCTCAAGACAGGAGGTACCAAGGTAAAAAAAAGATTTGAAAAGGCTCTTTTCTATTGTTCCCCCATGAGAGTATAAGAGATGGACTAGAGTAAGAGATGTTTTTGTGAAAAAAGATGAACTGCAATAAATAAACCTTATTGAAGGACAAGGTAATGGTAAAATGTGTTTTATATATGTGTTTACAAGTAATGGTAAAATGTGTTCTGTGCATGTGTTTATAAATAATGGCAAAATGTGTTTTATGAATGTGTTTAGAGTTATGTTAAAATCTAGGGAAGCAAAGATAATTCTTATAGGTGCTTCTAGTCTTTGGACCTTGACTAGAGATGGTTTATACCCTAGACGTGAGAGAGTGGATCTGATAAAAACAAACCTCCCCAACTATCCAGGGAAGGAAAATGAATGTAAGCTGTTTCAGAGCTCTCCTAGAGACAGAAGGAGTTTGGGAGACTTCCTGGCTCTTCTAGTTCTGGGTCTCTTAGGTAGGATGTCTGAGTCCCTTTGGGACATCTAATTCTCTTTCCTCTCTGTCTATTGTATGTTTTTGGTGCACCAATCTGTTCGTGTGTTAAAACTGACCGTTTTATGTTAAGTCTGTGTCGTATCAATGGAAGTTGTTCTGTGTTTTATGTTGAAAAAGAAAAGAAAAATTGGTTAAAACTTTATCCGCTAGCTATCTACTCCTTGAATTAGCTTAACTTGTTTTAAAAGGCAGTCTCAATTAGTCTTTGGAATCAATAACAGCCGGAGAACCACTACCAGAGGCTTAATTCTATGCAAAAGGTGCTCTTAAAGGGGCCAGCAGCCTTTTCGGCTTCTATGGTAAGGGAGCTAATGGCTGTTTCTCCTAGAAAAATTTCTCTGATTGTTGGGTTCAACAAGTAACAAGGTGTTCCTCTCTTGAAATTACCACTAGAAAAAGTTAAATTTTGTCTGATCTAAATAAGTAAATGTGTAGTTATTTCATTTTTGCTTCTGATTGGTTTTAAAAGTATAAAAATATTCTACATGTCTAGGTTATTGAGTATTGGCTTATAAATTATTGGGTATGATTAAAAATATGTAACTTTGGTAACAAAAAGTGGGCTTAAAACCGGTAACTTAGGGTTTGAGTCATTCTAGACAACAAAAAACGTGGAATGAGCCAACCCAGGGAAACAGGTCTTTAAAGATACGTTTAAATCGGGTAATTTTATTTTATGTAATTCTTATCCTAGAAATCAGACTAAGATTTAGAACAGTATCTCTTTGTGGTATTGAAAGTTATACTGTCATATGTTCAGATATATAAGAACAGCCAAACTTTGTAATGTGAAAGTAATACTCTTGGTATTGATTTTATTGTTTAAAACTGAGTTTTGTTTTCCAAAGTTATGGTCGTGCTCTAATGTTGCAAGAGAAACTTAAAAATTATAGTTAAACTGCTAGTGTTGCATTGGCTGCAGCCTGCAGTTCAATCACAGCCCCAGGAAAAGCAGCTAGTAGAATTTTTGGAGCTCCTTTAGCAAGAGTTCCTTTTGTTACACAACTGGTTTATGAGAATGCTAACGCAGCCTGCCTCACCGCTATTAGGCCATACAGAGCAAAGACAGACTTAGCTGGAGATATTCATCTTTGTGCAGAAATCAGACCCTCATACGATCAGGGTCTGGCTATGGCTTGCTGCCTTACAAGGGACCACTGTGCAAACAATGCTTCCACAGAAATGAGGGGATAAAGAAGTTTTAAATGTGGAGGTTTGGGTTATTTTAAAAATGATTGTTCCGGGGACAGAGGCAGGAGCGGACAATCAAGTCAAGCCACAGGAATCTGTCCTTGGTGCGGGAAGAGTAAATCTTGGGCCAAGCCTCAGGAAATAGGCCCAATTAAGAAACATTTGCATTTGAGTTTTAATGCAAAACTCAGAGCAACCTCTGCAGAAGCTTGTGTGGAATTCCTTTTGTTTTAACTAGCCCCTACAGAAGTGCTTGCTCTTTCCTGGGGAGGAGGGGGGTCAGCCTCAGGTCCCAAGGCAGTCACAGCAAGCCGCTTATCCAGGTGTTATAAACTATGGCTGCTTTCCCTATGGCATTAAGCAAAAGACTTGCTTAACTTGTTTGGTTCCTCTGATGTGTACTGAGTTCAATCACTAATAAGAAACCTAACCTTAAATTAATAATTGAAGAAAGTTTTGAAGGATTAATAGACATTGGGGCTGATGTACTCACTCACCTCCAAGGGTTTGGTTATTCCATTAATCCAAAACAAAGTTCAAACTTAAGTTTTATGAAAGGTTAAGGAGGCTATGGAACTTGTGAAGGCATTAGAACCTGGCTTGCCGACTCTAGCTGCTATTCCAGGAAATGCATATAGAATTATTATGGATTTGGAAGATTGTTTTTATACTGTCCCTTTGCATCCTGATGATTGTAAAGGGTTTGCTTTTAGTGAGTTTGTAATTTTGAAGAGCCCATGAAGTGATATCATTGGAGAGTTTTGCCTCAAGTAATGGCTAGCCGGGCAGTGGTGGCGCACGCCTTTAATCCTAGCACTCGGGAGGCAGAGACAGGTGGATTTCTGAGTTTGAGGCCAGCCTGGTCTACAAAGTGAGTTCCAGGACAGCCAGGGCTATACAGAGAAACCCTGTCTCGAAAAACCAAAAAAAAAAAAAAAAAAAAAAAAAAGTAATGGCTAAAGTCTTACATTATGTAAAAAATTTTTTCTGTTCCTGCTTCAATACAAGACGCTAGGACTTTGAATGTTTCAGTGTATATTATTCATTATGGAGGATATTTTATTGGCTGATTCCCTCTGAAGAAGTTTTACTACAAGCCTGTGCTCCTGTACAACGAGCTTTAACATTTTAGAGTAGTTGTTGCTCCAGAAAAGATTCAAAGACAATATCTTATTCAATATTTGGGGCCTCAGTTACATCCTAAACAAACTGTGGCACAGAAAATTCAAGTATTTTCAAAGTTGTTAGGAGATGTTGATTGACTAAGACCTTACCTCAGGCTCCTCACAGGAGGACTTAAGCCTCTGTTTGATAACAAGGGGTATGCAAATCCTAATTCCCCTCAACAATTAACTGATGTGGGACTAATAGCCTTGCAGAAAGTAGAAGTTATTGTTCAATAACAGATACAAAATATAAAATATAGATTAATTGTTGGCTGTTTGCATTATTGCTATAACTCATGTGCCCTCAACAGTTCTTTGGCTAACGGGACCGTTAATATGGATTCACCTTTCTTCATCTCCAGGTAAAGTTTTAACATCCTATTATGAAACTGTTGCTGTTGTAATACAGAATTATAGAATAGAATCATAAAAATATTTTGGGAAAGAGCCTGATGAAATATTTATTCCTTATTCCAAACAGCAATTAAATTAGTTATTGCAAAATGCTGATATTTGGCCTATTGTATGCGCAAACTTTTCAGGGAAAATTGATAATCATTATCCAAAAGATAAGTTGTTGCAATTTGCTTCTATGCATGCTTTTGTATTTCCTGTAAATTCATGCATGCAGCCTATAGGACATGTATTTACTGTATTTACAGATGGCTCATCTAATGGGAAGGCAGCATATGTGATTGGATCACATGTTCATTCATTTGAGTTTCCCCTGCTTCAGCACAAGTAATTGAACAACACGCTGTAGCTGCTGGTTTTGAAATGCTAAAAAAAAATCAAGCTTTTAATTTATATACTGATAGCCAATATGTATATGTATATATGTATATATATATATATATATATATATATATATATATATATATATATATATATATATATACACATACACATACACACACACACACACACACACAGAGCTCATGGTTTACAATTATTTGAAATTGTTCCTTTTCTTGATACTGCTAATTCTCAAATTTTGCAATTATTAATGCAAATACAACTCAATTTAAGAGAAGTATAGTTCCTTATTTTGTAGGACATTTAAGAGCTCATACTGGTTTGCCTGGAACCCTTAGTGAGGGCAATGCCACAGCAGATTTGTATATCAAGAAGGTTGTAGGCCTTACACAAGAACAATTGGCCAAACAATCTCACTCTTTACATCATCAAAATAGTAATAGCTTGAGATAATAATTCATTATTTTTAGAAAATGTACATGTAAAATTATAAAAGACTTGTCCCGAATGTCCTCAGTTTCTACCTGTACCATATAATGGTGTTAATCCTTGAGGACTTATACCTAATCAATTATGGCAAATGGATATTACTCATATTTCTGATTCTGGAAAAATAAAACATGTACATGTGACTATTGACACCTTTTCAGGCTTTCTAGTTGCAACTGCTTTAACAGGAAAAGCAACTAAAAACATAATCAGTCATTGCCTGCAATGTTTTTCTATGCTTGGTGTTCCCAATCAGATTAAAACAGATAATGGAACTGGCTATTACAGTCATGCATTTGAGACTTTCTGTCAACAATTTAGTATTTCCATATTATTTGGATTCTTTGTAATTCTCAAGGAAAAGGTATTGTGGAACTTTAAAATAATATCTTCATAAAGTAAAAAAGGGGGAGTTATATCCCTGTACACCACAGAATTATTTAGATCATGCTTTTTGTTTTAAATTCTTAAAATCTGGATGCCAATGAACTCTCTGCTAAGTGTCTATGTCACCCATACTTATGCCTAGGTGAAATGGAAGGATCCACTTACAGGCATATGGCATGATCCAGATCAGGTATTTAATATGGGGAAGAGGGCATATTTGTGTTTTTTTTACAGGATGCTAAAGGAGCATGCTGGCTGCCAGAGTGATTGTAAGACATGCTGATGCTGAGACAAAGAATGATGCTGACCTGTGAGCTTGCTGAGTGCCCTGACAATGGTGACAGAAAAGCTGTATTGGACATCTGTTCCTGACCTACCTTTGCTTGCCTATATCCCAGATTGGATAAGCTGCCTTGCCTCAAGATTTTCGACCTTGTGGGACAGAGAAAATATAGACTGTAGAAACTGCTTCTGGACATTCTCAAAGACATATTTAGAAGTTAGCTACAGTTCTCTATGATGTTATATTAGCAAGAGATAAAGTTGGAACAAGATCTGTATTTTGAACAAGTGTTAGTACATGTGTTAAGGCTCCTAATTTTTTATTGATTGGCCATGTTAAAATTTTGTTTCTTCTACAGAATTTAATGTAAGCTGTATTGATTGTACACTTTTTTAACTGTGTTAGAGTGTTGAAATCTGGCATGTCTGTTATGGTGGTCTATCAACTAGCCTTTGTTGCCTGTGAGTTTTACAGGACCTTGGTATTTTAAAAAAGGCTTACAAGTACTGGTAGAAGTGAGTCAGATTCTAAAACAGAAACAAGAGGGTAGTGGGTTTGATTATCACTGATATAGCAGCTTTAATTACATTAACAGCTAGCACCACTGCTTCTACAATTGTTTTGACACAAGAAGTTAAAACAGCTACCTTTGTTAATCATTTAGCAACAAATGTTACTAATGTTCTGAGTATTCAGAGGATTTAGATTGGCATTTAGAACAACAGATTGAATCCGTGGCATCCCGATCTTTACACAAATTTCATTATCACCGCCTCGATCTACTTGATTGTAGAATTACGGTGCCTGAAGCCAATAATTCTCCTTTAGGAGCTGCATAAAACTCAGATTTATGCACGCCCACTCATGAGTGGCGTCAGCATCAGCAGGGGTGCAAGGCTAAACACGCAAGGGGAGGACCGATATTCTGTCTCTGAGTCCCCTGAGGAGCAAACCTGATTGCATAGAGGTTGGTGTGTAGGTGTCCTCTAACAAGTGGAGCCTTGACCCTTTCCTCTCCTCTGCAAAAAATACCACTTGACATAATAGTCATAAAGAGAATCAGGTCCCTACTTCCCCCCTCTGATTAAGGCCCCCCTGTTTCTAAACAGGTTCCTTGCAATTCAGCTTATTTCTTAAAACAAAAAGGGAGGAGATGTTGGAGACCAACAGGCTTTGGCTTGATTAGTAGGCCTGAGTGTCCCGGGCTTCACAGCAATCATTCCTTTGATCCTTCCCCATGCTCACTGCTTCCTGAGGTTTTAAGACATCCTGTTTGAAATAGCCTGTGGTTTTAAAGAAATGTTGTGATATCCTGCTATCCTGCTTTGCAGCAATGTGTGACATTTAGCTAAGATAAAGCCACCCTGGGAATTCCCCTACCTCTCTCTGTCACTTCCCAAGCCTTAAGTGTTTTATATATGGACTCAGAAATAAAGTTCTTTGGAGTTTGATTGGATTACTGTCTTGCTCCCAGGTATCTCTGTCTCCTGCCCCTTCTTTCATCTGACAGTTCCCTCCTCGGACCCTCGTTAAATGTCCCACGGGTCGGGACAGCAGCCAAAATAAACAGGGCAAAAGACCTAGGGGAGAACAGCCTAGAGTATATTGAGAGGTTGATTTTACAGAAGTTAAGCCAGGGAAATGTGGTTACAAATACCTTCAGGTGTTCATAGCTACTTTCTCTAGATGGGCTGAGACATTCCCTACCAAGCAGGAAACAGCTGCCATGGTATCCAAGAAGATATTAGAGGAAACTTCCCTGAGGTTAGGAGTGCCCAAGGCAAGTGGATAAGACAATGGTTCTGCTTTTGTCAGGTAAGCCAGGGGGGTGGCAAAAGTATTGGGGACTGATTGGAAACTTCATTGTGAGTACCGTCCCCAAAGCTCAGGGCAGGTAGAGAGACCTTAACTAAATTGACCTTGGAGGCTGGCTTGGACTGGGTGGTGCCCCTCCTCTTGGCCCTGTTCCGAGCTCAGAACACCCCCTACCATTTTAACCTGACCCCTTCTGAGATCCTGTGTGGTACCCCAACTCCCTTGGTGTACACTGGGCCCTCCCATGAGGTATCCCACAGCATGAGATTTGACCCAAACTGTCTGCCTTAAATGTTCCAGGGATGCCAGAGACTCCTCACCGTTTCCAGACTGGTGACAGGATCTATGTAAAGAGACATCGGACACAGTCGCTGGAACCTAGATGAAAGAGACCCTTCCTGGTACTGCTAGTTACTCCCACAGTCCTCAAGGTAGATGGTATTGAGGCCTGGGTGTACGCTTTCCCTGTGAAACCTGCAGATGCCCTGCTCCCCAGAGACCCCCCACTAGACGGTACAGAAGACGGACAATCTGCTGAAGCTCAAGATCACTTGACCTTTATCATGACTGTTTGTAGTACCTTTAGACAGCACTCACTGTCTCCCTTCTGTTGTGGTTGGGAGTGGCTGGGGGAGCCACCAAGACCTCCGCTTTGGTCTTACAAAGGAAAAACCATTAGTCATCTTAAGAAATCACTGACTTTGTTATCAGAAGTAGTACTATAGAATAGGAGGAGATTAGACTTAACTTTTCCTCCAGCAAGGAGGGCTATGTGCTGCCTTAGCTGAAGAGTATTACTTTTATATAGATCATTCTGGGGTTGTTAAAGATTCAATCGCCAAGGTAAGAGTAGGGTTAGCCAAGTGGAAGAGAGAGAGAGGAAACAGGGTCAGGGCTGGTTCAAGTCTTGGTTTAACCTCTTAGTTAACAGCCCTCATATTTACCTTGTTAAGACCTTAATTGTTCTCCTCCTATTGTTGACTTTTGGCCCCTATATTTTGAACCGCTTGGCTGCTTTTGTTAAGGAACTCATAGGTGCAGTACAGCTAATGATCTTATAGCTATCAGCAATAGCTTCAAGATTGAAGCATGCACAAGAAAAAGGGGGGAATGGTCAGCTTGGGAACTTTGAGATATTCCATCAGGGTCCCCTTCCCCCTCTGAGCACATGGAAGAAACAGGTTAGAAAGCACGTAGGCTGGAAGGGAGGGGCTGATTAAGCTCCTGCTACCTCATTCCCTAAAGACCAATCAGTTTAAAAGTCACACTGTTCTGCCAATCACATTGTACCTGATGGCGGCTGCTCTAAAATCCTATATAAGGTCCCTGAACGGGCTCCATGAGGTCGCCCTCCCGTCTTGGTTATGTAGAGCCACCTCAGCATGCTGATGAATCAATAAAATTTCTCTTGCATTTTGCATCAATCCCCGACTCCATGTGTCCATTTGGAGGGTCTTTGGTAAGTTAAGACTCCCCAGAGTCTTACAGGTCCATCTCCACCACTTCATTAAAAAAAAAAAAAAAAAAAAAGTGTGTGTGTGTGTGTGTGTGTGTGTGTGTGTGTGTAGGGGACTAGTAGTCTAGTGATAGATATCCGGGGGACATGGAAACAAGGTCAGAAGGGTTCAAGGTTATTCTTGGTTACTGGGAGATAAGAGGCCAGCCTGGACTGCTTGAGATTTTGTTTCAACAGACAAACAAAAAACCAAATCATTAAAACCAAAATCTCCCAAATTATGAATTATGTTATCCTACAAGGGCAGTTGCAAAGCTTGGAGTATTCTCTGGAAGGAGCCCATGATTTCTAATTTGGTCAAATGTGGTGTTATACCTGAAATCCCAACACACAGAAGGCTGGGAAAGAAGGATAGAAAATTTAAGGCTAGCTTGGACTACATCATTTAAGGACAAGCAGAATTGCATAGTGAGACTCTCTCTAAAACAAAACAAAGGCATTTTGTTTTTTACCAACAGTATCTGGAGAGAGATACTATAATTTATTTTTGTTTGTTTTGAGACATTGTCTTCAGGCCCTGAACTCCCTATGTAGGGATGATCCTAAACTTAAGATATATCTTCCTCAGTGTTGGGTTTGCTGGTATATCACAGCTCACCCAGTCTATGCGGTACTGGGCTGGGAACCCATGGCATTTTTTGTGCATGTTGGGTAAGCAAGCATTCTATCCAGAAAGCTATATCCCCAGCCCCAGAAATGTTTTTTTCAGACACACAAGAAGAGTACATTGGATCTCATTACAGATGGTTGTAAGCCACCATGTGCTTGCTGGGAACTGAACTCAGGACCTCTGGAAGAACAGTCAGTGCTTTCTCTCTCTTTTTAAAAAAAAGATTTATTTATTTTATGTATCTGAGTACACTGTCACTGTCTTCAGACACACCAGAAGAGGGCATTGGATTCCATTACAGAAGGTTGTGAGCCACCATGTGGTTGCTGGAAATTGAACTCAGGGCCTCTGGAAGAGCAGTCAGTGCTCTTAACCGCTGAGCCATCTCTCCAGCCCCAGAAATGTTTTTTTTTTTTTTTAAATTATTTTTTAATTTATGTAATATGTACTAGCTGATGAGTCTGTTCAGTCCAGGTTTTGGATTCAAATCCAATCTTACAATTTACTAGTCTGAGAGACCCTGCCATGCTGTAAACAAGAAATCTCCCTACTTCAAAGCAAAATCATGCCAATAAGGAGAGAACTGGTAAACGCCTGGGAGAGGCAGTCCAAGCTACACGACTACACAGGCTTCAATACTCTACTCTGTGATCTTAGTCACTCCTAAAAATCCCTAGAAGGGGTGGTTCAAAAAGACTTCTTGAACTGGCAGGGTGGTTCAGTAGGTAAGTACCTGCCACTAAGCCCAATGTACTGAGTTCTATCCCCAGAACCCACATGGTGGGAGGAAAAAATAAAACTAGAGCAAGTTGTCCTCTGTCCTCCCAACCACATGCAGGTGGCATGTGGGCCTCGCTTCAAAATAAAATAAGTAAATGTAACAGCAGCAGCAGCAAGACTGCTTGCTGACTGCTTGTCACATGGTCTCTAGCAGTGATGATACTACTGTGCTCACTAGTTCCCACATATAATTTTTTTCGGACTCTTCATTTCCCTCCATGCTCTCAATTTTATTTAAAGTTTTCACTGTTTCTAGTAACTGAATGGCTTTTCTTCTATTATACCACACAAATGGACTACTGAGTACTCTCAACTTTCAGTTACTTATTTTACTGCAGCACACAAAGCTTTAGAATTTAGGGTGAAGCAAAATGTTGTGGGCAGGGCTGCCTCCAAGCACTGACATTTACAAAGCTGTTTCTCCAGCACCTTCACGCCTCAATTCCACAAGTAAGGAAACAGGAGGCCCAGGAACTCCTTATGTTTCTTTAAACTCTTTTGTTAGTGAAGTGGGCAAGGTGGGCAAAGGGACTGACCCACCTTGCCATACCTCACGTTTTTAAGTATGTTCTATCTGTTGTCTCTGTCCCCACCCATTACTAACCAAATGTAAGATCTATATGGCAAAGGACTATTGCTAATGTTATGATTCTTTTGTTTCCTTGTCTAAATTCTAATATGGGAAAAGGGAATTCGGAACAGCTCCACCTTCTCACTAAATATCCACCACCAACAGGGAAGGTGACCTGTGTCCAGCCTTTCACATACGTGTTTATAAAACCAAAAACTCCCTTTAAGGAGATCTAACCTCCAAAGTTGCCAAGCTGAGTAAGCATTTTTCTTTTTCTTTTTTTGACAGCTATGATGGGGATTCTCTAAGTACTATGTATGACTCTAGCAGGTCATTTCTTGCAACTCAACCTGGACAAAGTTAGCATGAGACCAAGAACCTCACTTTAAGAAGTGTTACTCAAAGGTCTGTCCTAAATCACATCAATTCAAAGGGACTCTAAACATGGTTTCATTTTCACTATTAGCAAAGAGGAAACCTAAACACTAAGCTTTTTTGTTTTGTTTTGTTCGAGACAGGGTTTCTCTGTGTAGCCCTGGCTGTTCTGGAACGCACTCTGTAGACTAGGCTGGCCTCGAACTCAGAGATCTGTCTGCCTCTGCCTCTTGAGTGCTGCTTGGTTTTTAAAGCAGGCTGAAATCATCCCTTGCTGGAAATAAAAATTTCTGTATTTATAATGCATTGGCCAAGTCCAGATTCTGTGGAGGGTAAATAACTCATAAATAACTACAGATCTTGGAAGTGTTTTTGGTCTCTGGACTTGGCAACATAGCATCTTCTTGATCAAAGATAAACCAGGGATTCTTCTGGGTTAAATTCCTGATGGAAAAGAAACTAGGCAAAGTGCCCAGGCTGGGAACTTCAACCCCATGCATTACCCTTTTTTTGGGGTGCGGCTCAAAAATCTGGAGCCACCTGGTGAGCCTGTGGGGCTTCTTTGGTTAGACAATAGGTCAGTAGAGCAGATCTCTGATAAGGCTTGTGCAGCAGGTTCTGAGACACAGGAAATGATACATACAGGCAGGCAATCTTGGGAGCAGACTCCTGTACTATTTCCCAAATATATTGTGACACACAGGTAGACTCTGCCAGGGCTTGACCAGAATGGAGAGACATGGCTAGGGTAGGGAATATGACATGTGGGAATGTGAGAACTCCGGCCTATGCTGGGAAATGGAGAATTTGGTATATGCCTTATGACTTCACTGTGCTGAAGTATAAGAGGAGGCTGGGCAACAGTGACTACTCTGGAACTCTAGCACTTGCACAACTGACTCAAGACAACTGAAAATTTCAGCCAGTCTGATCTACTTAGTGAGACCCTGTCTCAAAAAGGAGAGCAGAGCACAGTATTAGTCCTCTAAGAATTTTTAAAAAAAGATTTATTTATTTTTTTATTTATATGAGTACACTGAAGCTGTCTTCAGACACACTAGAAGAGTGCATCAGACTCCATTACAGATGGTTGTGAGCCACCATGTGGTTGCTGGGAATTGAACTCAGGACCTCTGGAAGAGCAGTCAGTGCTCTTAACCGCTGAGCCATCTCTCCAGCCCATCCTCTAAGAATTTAAACAGTTCATTTTCTTAATACAAAAATAAGAGGTACCCAAAGAATACTGGAAATGAAATCTACATGGGGATTTTGGCAATTTGGAGATCAGGCAATGCCAACTGTGTAACATTCTGACGCACCTGGAAAAACCACAGTCATTTACTGAACTCCTAGCATGGTGCTGTGTGTGTGTCTGTGCATGTGTGGTATTGATGGTCCCTGATTTTGGGACCTCGAATATGCCAAGCATGTATTTTACCATTCATCTAAACCCTGAACACTGAGTTCCTACTTTAAATCAAGTGCCCTACTAAGATGTTTCCATGTACATGATCCCCCCTTTCTTCTTTCCATCTCATTTAATAATGGTTACAACACTTTTAAATAAATATCACCTTGCATAGGCAGAAAAACTGAAGCTCAGGTGAATTACAGGATCTATTCAAGGGCATGTAATTTAGAAGTATCAGAACTGGCAAGCTTGTCCAGGTCGGATGATTTAATTAATAGGTATCAATTTTTTTTCTCCCTCCATACTCCTCCTCTATAACTCTTTAATGACTAAGCTAGGAAGAACACACCTGCCCCCCCCCCTTAAAGCAAAAGGCTAACCTGATTCCAATAATCTTACCTTCAATTTCAAAGTTATTGTTTAAGTACAGCCTACAACTCTAGAGATGCTGATCAATTTTCAGTTGATTAACAGTTGAAAGGGGTTTAAAAAAACTACATTTGAACATATCCAATGACATAAAATCATGCTTAAACAACCACTTACATAGTTATATTGAAATACTTATCACGCTGTGAACTCTGAGATTGTGCTATTTACTGGAAAATCCTGTTTCTAGTTGTGGTGTGGCTCAGCCTTGGCACTCACCTTTAATCCTTCTGGCTGGAATACAGACATGACCTTAGTACACACCTTTAATCCCAAATAATGAAGGTAAAGTTAGTTTGTAGAAGGAAGCACCCACGTTTGAAAGTGATATCTAATTGAGTGGCAGACAAAGTGAAGAGTCAGAGAAAGATTTGACAGAATAGGATATGCTCAGCTCCCAAGAAGTGAGAGATAAGAGAGTCAACATAAGAGGGAACAGTGCAGAAGAGAAAAAGAAGGCAGTTTTACCAGGAGAGTTTTACAGACAGATTGAAGAGAGAACAAGCTAGACATAGGTGAAGACAGAATGAGCCAGAGAATGAGAAGGAGCCAGAAGATTAGAACAGATTGTCAGTTAGTATGAGGTCAAGCAGAGTAATTCAGTCAAAGCCTGAGAGAGATGTCAGATTGAATTAGTCAGTTTGGAGAGGAGTTGGAATTGGAACAGCTGAGCTGAACCTGACAGTCAAGAGTTTAGAAAGAGCTTGAAAGGGTGAGCTTATTCAGCAGTAAGTCTCAGAGGCTGAAAACATTCTAGGCCTAGATTAGATTGTACAGAGGCTAAAAGATTCCAGGACTAGGCCTAGATTAGCTGACTGAGGCAGTAAACCTGAGAGATGACAATTATATCAGGCGAATAAAAGTTACATATCATAGTTAGGAAAGCCTGGCCTGACTGGGTCAGCCAAGTTACTCAATGTTCTACTGCATGTGATACTGCTTCTTCCTCTAACTTTGCTCTTGTGACTCAGTGTGGTATTAATATCCTTGGGCTTAATACCAATATTCTCAGAAGCTGGTTCCAAAGCACAGTAATCTCCTCAAAATAGAAGCTTTTCAAATTGCACTACTGGTTATCAACACTCCTGCCCACTCTATACAATACTGCTCACACCAGCAGTAAACACAGCCAGGAGTTCTACAGGAGGGCTTTCTATCCTTCATATTGTCAGTGCATTTGCTATAGCTGAGCCTACCCTTCACCATACCCACTCTGGGAACAAGCCTAGTCCTCTCAGGTAACTAAATGCATGTGAAGTGATTTCCTGGGTGACATGGTAAAACCGCTTGTCTCTTCTGGCCTCGGTGCATACATGTGCCATCAGATTCAACCACGTACAGAAGCCTCTTCTCTGAGCAGTGCTTTGAACCCAGGAGCTACTAGCAAACTTATACTAACACTTTAGAGGGATGACAAAGGGACCTGGACAAGGAAATATGAAGTCCACAGGGTTCCCATCACTTAAAACTTTATTAAACCTCATTCCTTTCTTCTCATAACATGGATATCACTCATAATTGGAAACCTTGTGTAGGGGTTGGCGAGATGGCTCAGTGGTTAAGAGCATTGGCTGCTCTTCCAAAGGACCAGAGTTTAATTCCCAGCAACCACATGCACATCACAACTGTCTGTAATTCCAGTTCAGGAGAGCTGACTCCCTCACACACAAAACAAACAGACATGCAAGCAAAACACCAATGCACATGAAAAATAACTAAAAAGGACTGGTACAAAGCTCAAAGACTCACATCTAATTCCTTTCAAAGGGTGAAGTAGAGCCCAGATGTAGGCTTTGCTATCTAGGCTGTCGAGCTTGTCAGGCACAAGTGTGTGGGTGAGACAGAGGCACCAGAATATCTGATTATTGGCAAAGTTAAGCAAACTATCTCCAGCATGGATATAGTGGCACTGATGAGAATAGCTCTGGAAGGGGAAATGGCCGCAGGGTTTCAAGATTTCACTGTTCAACCTACACTGTTGTATTAGCTTTTAGAAATTTCACAGAATTCTATAATATATTCAAAATAGCGACTCAACTTTTAATAAACATATACACACTCTAACCTGGGAAAAGCCTGCTAGCACATCTAGAGCAGTCATCAGTGCTTCTCAAAATTACAATGGTCATTCAATTACAGATACCAGGGTTGAGATTGAAAACAACTTGTGTTGTTATAGAACACTGGGTTTGAAGTGAGATAAAGTCCTGGCTTTTCTGTTGACCTTCAGCAAATTAAAAAAACACACTGGCCTAGTGAGGTGGTAAATGACTTTAATTCTAGCACTTGAGAGGCAGAGGCAGGTAGATTTACGAGTTCGAGCTAGCCTAGTATACAGAGAGAGTTTAAGGACAGCTAGAGCTATACAAAGAAACTGTTTTGAAAAGCCAGCCAGCCAACTCACCAAACAAAAAACCTTCCCATACTGGATCTCAATTTTGTTGACTGTAAAATGGGATAACACAGCCTACCTGCAAGTTGCTGGGAGGGTTAGTGAATGTGCATCAAAGCAGATAAACAAATCTGAAAGTGGTAGTTTTATCAACTCTACCACCACCACCACCACCACCACCACCACCACCACCACCACCACCACCACCACCACCACCACCACCACCACCACATCATCACCATCATCATCACCATCATAATCATCATCCAAGCTACAACACTGTCTGGCTGCTGACCTGCTCAGGTGTAGGTAGGATAAAGCACAGAAACACAAAAGACAATGCAGCAGCCATGTCCACATTAATTAATTCTTGGTTGTACAGTTCACCCATCACCTGTATTTTCTTCCTAGGAAATCCAAGCTTGAAATAAAGTAGAAATAAAAATACGGGCTAGGGTGTGGCTCAATGGTAGAGTACTTATCTAGCACGTGCAAGACCAAAGGCGGTGCAAACAAATTAGAGAGGCTGCTGCAGGCAGCTCACTAATAGTGTAGTATGGAGCAGGTAAGGAATGGAGAAGAACTATGTAAAGAAGACAAGCTAGAACACAAACACAAACAAAAAGCTATCAGCATTTTCTGCAGACATGTATAACCACATAAGCCCTGCTAGCCCAGAGCACTCCTGGCAGGAATGCTTCTATTCTCAGCTCTTATCACTCAGCTAGGTTATTTTGTCAAGTTGTTACTAGAGAATGTCTCTAAAAATGCTTAAAATGTGCAAAAGTTTTGGTGTCTAAAACAGGTTTTCATTCATGAGAAGAGTGTCACTTCTGTGAAACTGTTAAAAGACCAACAATGGTAGACAAAAGTATTTGCTGTATGGAGACATACAATAAAGGCCAATCTTTTTATTATTGTTTTTAGGCAGTTGTCAGTGTGAGTGTGTGTGTGAGTGTGTGTGTGTGTGTGTATAAATATATAAATGGAGTCACATATTGTGGCTTTTTCAAATGGAGCCTTCAAGATTCTGTTATAAGGAAAAATCATTGTGAGGCTGAGAGAGGAGGGCAGAGTGAGACTACACATCCAACAGGGTTTAGGTTTCTTTACTTTCTATTCCTTGAAACCTGGCTACTCCAGAGACCCCAAAGTACAACAAAGGGAGAGTGCTACTCATGTGCTTGAGGGGCCAAGACACAACTCTAAAGCAGTGAGAGGAGATGAAAGACCCGTCTCGGACTTAATCTAACAGACAAACGAAGGCAGACTTTTCCAGATGTGCTTCCCTGCTCTCCTTTTTTCACAGTGGTCAATATCTAACTTGAAGAAAATAATCTCTAAATGAATTTTAAGTCCTAGAGGTATTTAATAACAGGAACGTTAATCTCCTCTGGAGGGTGGGGCCGGGGCTCAGCAGCAGTGGCCATGTGACATCACTGCAGCATTGCGGGGCCACCACTGGCCTGCAAGCTTCACATTCTATTTCATTTTAGTGCTGCAGCAATAGTGTTCAGTTGGGCGGCGCCTTTGCTACTCTTATGATATAGGTAGGAGGCCCTGACACAGATGTCAATCTGGTTTTCACAGCTAGTAACAGAAGTGGTACTGGAATCTTGGTTTAATATGGTAAAAAAGGATCAAGTGTCTTACTTTTAATCAGTCCACTTGAACACTATATTTTCTCAGGATATTAAATATAGAAAACGCCGATGAAAATAGTAATACACATAACTTTTTTCCTTTCCTAAACTAACTCCTTTTTTACCCTTGTCAAGTCTTTTTCTTTATAAAAACAAAACAAAACAAAACAAAAACCGACTACATTTTATTTAGTGTGAATGTGTATGGCTGCATGTATGCAAAGGTGCTAATGATAACTTACGGGAGCTGCACTTAAGTCTTGGCAGCTAGTGCTTTTACCTGTTGGACCACCTTGCCAGTAGTATTCCCACCCCCTTTTTGGTGGTCAGATAAGCACTTTGCCACTACCTACCCTCTTTTTTAAAATTTTTATTTTTTAAGATCAGGTCTCATGTGGTCCAGGTTGTCCCCAAATTTCCTATGGATAAACTTGATTTAAAAAAAAGAAAAAAAAAAAAAGAGGAGGCTGGGTGGTGGTGGTGTATGCCTTTAGTCCCAGCACTTAGGAGGCAGACCTCTGAGTTCAAGGCCAGCCTGGTCTACAGAGTGAGTTCCAGGACAGTGAAGGCTACACAGAGAAACTCTTGTCTCAAAAAAAAAAAAAAAACCCAAACAAACAAACAAACAAAAAAAAAACAAAAGAAAAACAAACAAACACACACACACATTTTATTTGCAGTTTTGTGTTATGTTTGTGTCTGCCACATGTTTGTTCATGTCAGTCAATGGGAGCCAAAAGATGGCTAACCCCTGGAGCTGGAGATACAGGTAGTTGTTAGTCACATGATGTGGGTACTGGGAATTGCCTTGGGTCCCCTGAAGAGCAGCAAGTGCTTTTGATTTTGCTTCCACCTGACAAGTGCTGGACTTATAGATGCCCGCTATGACCACTTGATCCAGCGCTCACGTTGGGGAAGCACTCTACCAACTGAGCCACAGACCTTGCCTATCACAGTGTCAATGAGAATTAAAGATTAGCAAAAGGAGGCCGATTGGATTACTGCTTAGCATTTATTTTTTACCATCTGAAGCAAGCTTGTTGTTATCTTTAGAGCTAAATGATAAATATGAACAATTTACTTCAGACACTGAGGTCACCTAATAAAAGTAAAGTTTTAAAACATCACTTTTACTTTTCAAGAGGTGAAAGAGACTTCCTTTGTTCAAACCCTGATGTCTTAGTAAAGTACTGGAGATTCTTTCTACTTAGGAACGGGACAAGAAAGACCAAAACTCAGGTCTTGTAAAACTTTATCTGCAGAGACGCAACTCTCAGATTATTTATTGATCTGCATGGTGAGGCTGCCCGTGTTTGGCCCACAAATTTGGATCTGAGTGATTACTCTGGGAAGGATATTATTTCTATACAAGGAAAATAGGGTAAGGTTTTGGAGACTTGCCAAGAGTGGTTCAATTGGAATCTATGATGAGACTCAGCATAAAAAGGAAGGTCATGGGTAAGACCCTGGGCTCCATTCCTACAGACCGACCCTGAACTTTGGTATAGATTCTGACAGAAAAGCTTTCAGCTCTTTGAACAGGAGAATGACTTAACGCTATGTCTGTCTACTCTCATCCAAATGAGCCAGTTCTGCATAAAGTCACAGACATATCTGTCTGGATTTATTTCTAATCTAATTTTTCTAAACTAATTGCTCGCATAAGTATGTTTAAGGCCAAATACACCCAAGCTTCACTACATTTTGGCTGGTTTGTATTTTTGCTATTTACAAAGTTCTCAGGATTAAGATGCTGAATCCAATCCAGTACAGTGAAGGCTTCAATTGACTATTGCTTCATGATCTCAGTGAACTGAAGAAATACCTCAGAAACCTTGAGCTTTGTGTTACAGTCATAAACTGGGATAAAAGTCGGAGAACTTAAGAAATGTTGCATCTGTGTGTGATCTTAGGAGTTAACTGCTGTGCTGACGAACTCCTATGGCTGTTACAGACAGATCTGAACACTTTAGAGACAGACATCTTTTAAATTCACTTTTTCATATTCAAAGAGAAGGGGACAAATACTTTAGGCTTTAAATTTTGCATAACTTACCTATACCGCTCTTCCTGTAAGGTCTGCATTATTAAGGAGTAGTCCCTCTGATAATGTTCCTTGAGGGTCTCGAAGGATTCCTCCAGTCTGGCCTGGGTTTCCCGGATCTCCTGGATCTCATGCAGTAGTGCATCAAACCCTGAGCTCTGCATGTCTAGGGTGTTTGTTTTGGAGCTGGATGCTCCTACAGCAATGCCCCCAGTGGTACTGTTGGCCCCTACTGAGCCTGAAGTGGCACTAGAACAATCTTCCTCACTACCATATTTTGGACTTGACTGAAAGTTTGAAATCACCCCTAAAACCTTTCCCCCATCATCTACTTGTCCTTCCTCTAATGAGTCTTTCAGGTTAGGGATATTGTCTGCACTACCAAATTTGTTCCGAATTAGTGAGGCAATCTCTCTGGGTTTGGAGACGACAGCCCCTGCTGCTGAATGGGTAGCCTGGGAGAAGCTGGAAAATCCACCTTTGACGCTGTCCACTACACCTTCACTGAAACCAGTCACCTTTGCACCCACATCCTTCAGACCCTGGTGCATGTCCCTGAAGACATCCTTGGGCTGCCGGGGGATCCCGTTCTGCTCCACCTCACGGAGCTTTCGGTGGTAATGCTCAAGCTTCTTTTGCAGCTGGAGAATGGTCTGCGCAGACTTCTGGTTTTTCTTCTCAAACACCTGTTTGATGCGAGCGGCCTGCTGCTTGTCCGCACTGTTGGCAAGCTTCAAGTATTCAGCAACGTTGTCGTCTCGGGCTGTCTGTGCAATCTTGATCTGTTCTGTGAGCTTTAGGATCTTCTGCTGCAGGTGTGCAATGGCAGCTTTTGTGCGCTGAGGATCTGGTATCCCATCCACAGACTCTGTGTGGATGCTGCCATCGGTGCTGGAGGCCACGGCACTGGACGTCTGGGCGAGGCTGCTTACTTCCAAACGCTCGATCTAACATTTTAAAAGCAAGAGGTGGATATTAGAAGCAGCCTAGAATCAATGTGCTAAAATGTGCTGAAAATATGTGTATGCTGAATTCTCAGCACAGATGGGTGACCTGCACATCCCCTTGTCCTGTAAAAGCCCTGCTGTCCACTTGGCTAGTCTTTATACAGTATTTCTTTAAATAACAGAGCTCCCTTTGTTGGTTGAAAGCATGAATTAATTCTCATTCTTATGCATACTTCTGCCCAGAAGCAAATATATGTAAGACAGCATGTCAGTTTTTCAATGTAATACTATGAAAACCATTCTGGAGCTCAGACATAGTCATCCTGAGCCATACTCACAAATTGGTCTCCTGAAAAAGACTAGCAAGAATGGATATGTTGATACGGAGATACAAGTATCCAATTGTTACCACAGTGTTTGCGTAAGTCACACCCAGCGTAATGAGATCATTCTCTATTCTTGGGACTTTTTGCTGCAGTGGAAGACAGGCAGAGGATATGCTGCTGAATGCTACTGAATTAAAATAACTGTGGTGTACCCAGACAGCAGGGATAGGGACTGTGAGTAAACAAATCAGAGGCTAAGGTCAGGTCTTTTTGGGCCCAAAGTTTTGTGTTTTATCCAATAAAAAGCTTGCCTTAGGAAAGGAACTACAAAGCTCACACACTGTTTTTTCATGCGGTTGAGTGTCACTACAAGGAATGGAAGAAAGGACAACTGCTCAGACTTAAAAGCAGGTAGTTGAAGCTGGAGGGTGCTACTGTATGTGGCTTATGTTGGTTATTTAGAGCAGGACCCAAGGAAGAGTTTATTAACTGCTCTGAAGAGTAGTAGCAAAAATAAGTAGTAATATAAAACAGCTATCTTAGGGAAATAAAAAATGCCTGGTTCAAGGGTCAGGTTGCAACTTGGCCATCTGTAGACTAAGGTCAGACTCTTTTCCTGGTTTTGCACCATACTCTGTCCTATGACAATGTGCAGTACAAAATGTACAGAAGCCAACATGTTCATTATCTTACATGCCCAAGGAATGCCAATAGTTAGCCTGTTGTCTCAAAGTACCCTCTCTCTCATCTTGGATATACAGAGCCTCACTTTATCACCCGGGCAGGATTTATGCTGACCTCTGAGCTTTTATAAATATATGTAGTTCAATCATATTGGCTAGGGGTATACTTCAGTAATGAAGTACTTGCCTAGTACATGAAGCTCTGGGTGTGATGTCTAATATTGGGGGTGGGGGGAGGGAAAAACAAAAAACCAACAGTATTCTTTTCTTCCTATTTCAATGAAACTAAATATCCGGCCTAGGAAAGCAGATCAGTGGAAGAGCCCTGCCTTCCATCCCCACTACAGCAAGAGAAAGAAACCCTTGACAGAGACTAGCACAGTGCCTTTTGCATTACCTCCCCCAATACTGATTCACTTCTAAGGAGCACAGTGGCTAGAGACTGCAGAAGGGAGAGGCAGCCAGAATCTCAGATGGACAAGGTGTCAAGAGCTGCAGTAAGAGTTCTGAAAACACCTTGCTCTATAGGAACCGAACCCAGGTCCACAGCTAGTGCTCTAACTGTTGAGTCAGCCCTCCAGCCTTCTCCACTTTCGCCAGGACGAGCAATTTCTTTCTTTTGTTCTTGTTATATATTCATTTGTGTGTGTATAGGCAAATCTAGCTGCATAAGCTCCCTATTGCTGGATTTTCCTTCTGAATGAGATTTAGACTTTATTTTTTTTATTAAGTGTTCATCGAAGCTCACGAGTTACAGTCCCTCATCAAGGGAAGCCAAGGCAGGAGCTGAAGCACAGACTATGGAGGAATGTGTTTTTGTTTTGTTTTTTTAAAAGAATTATTTATTTATTTTAAGCAAAGGAAGGAGTACACTGTAGTGTACAGACACAATAGAAGAGGGCATTGGATCTCATTACAGATGGTTATGAGTCACCATGTGGTTGATGAGAATAGAATTCAGGACCTCTGGAAGAGCAGTCAGTGCTCTTAACCACTGAGCCATCTCTCCAGCCCAAGATTTAGCTTAGCATCTTATAACTAAAGTGCATAATACCATTCTGCTTATCTATGTCCAATAAGTAAGCTCAAAAATCTGCCACAGAATATATGGAACAGAGATATGAAGACTTTTCAACCAAGCCTTCCCTGTGTTCAAGTTTATAAATCCGTGAAATCAAACTAGCCATACCAGGGACTAGGGAGATAGCTCAGCGGGTAATGGCGCATATTGTAGCCAAGACTGAGAACCTGACTTCTAGTCTTGGAACTCACATGGTAGAAAGAGAGAACTGACCCCATAAAATTGTCCTAACCTACACACACACACACACACACACACACACACACACACACACACACACACACACACACACACACACACACAAGCTCGAATGCAACAACAACAATAACAACAACAACAACAACAACAACAACAACAACAACGAAATGGATCATCTTGGTGAAAGAGAAGGCTGGAGAGATGGCTCAGCAGTTAAGAGCACTAGCTGTGACCTCAGTTCAGTTCCTAGCAGTTACATAATGTCATATATCCGTCTGTCATTACAAGGGCACTGGACATGCATGTGGTACACAAACACAAAGGTAAAACACTTATACACATAAAACAAAAACTGTTAGAGACAAGAATCAAGGTTCAACCATTTAAAAACAAATCAGTAATTTTTATTATACAAATGTTTATACATGATTACATTTGGCTAGAATTCTGTTTCTCTATAAAATAACTAAATAAAACAGACTCTCTTTAGTTCCTGTCCTACCCAGGGCCAGTGTGTCTCCCCATGAAGAGTTCCCACATAGACATCAACACACCTGTAAGAGGACAGCTGACGCTAGAAACAGAAAGTCACTGCAGTATTCAGTAATACCTCCTAATTTGGAAAAGTACCAATTTTAAAAGGAGAGAAATTCAGAAATGGAGCAGGAATCAAGTTCTAAAGGGGAAGTCTGTACTCTAAACATGAATACCTGGCCCTGAGAAATGAATCTATCAATCAAAAAACAGTTCCTTTGAGGCTGGATATAGGTAACATAGAGAACTGGGTCTCTAACTCATTCCAGGCAACTCAGTTCCAAATGTGAAAAGCAAAGTTTTCAAAGGTCATACTAAAAAATACCCCCACCAGCCGGGCAGTGGTGGTGCATGCCTTTAATCCCAGCACTTGGGAGGCAGAGGCAGGCGGATTTCTGAGTTCGAGGCCAGCCTGGTCTACAGAGTGAGTTCCAGGACAGCCAGGGCTACACAGAGAAACCCTGTCTTGAAAAAAAAAAAAAACAAAAAAACAAAATAACAACAACAAAAAACGCCCCAAAACAAAAAACAACCCACCAAAGGGGGAAACAGAGGATGAAACCCTGTGTCAATCACTCCATCACTGTGCCACATAACCAGCCCAAGACTTTCTCCTTTTCTCTAAAGTATTTTGATAGTAGTACCCCCAAGCTGGCCTCAAACTTACACTCCTCCTGCCTCAACTTCCTGAGTAGTGGGATTGCCCCAGAATTTCTTGAAAGGTGTAAACATGAAAGAGTAAGATGACTGACATACTCTGGTGCCCTGAAGCACAGACAGAGCCATAAGCTGTTCAATGGTAAGGAGAGGAAACTCCGATGCACTCAGGAGGCTGTTTTAAGGATGAGCCGAGTCATGAGTATGAAAGTACTGTAGCAGCTCCTGGCAGAGCAGGCTTTTGGCACTGGCCATTATTGAAATAGCATGTGAGTTGTTCTTATTAAAGATCTCATCAGTAATAGATTCCAGATTATACTCACTTCTAAGCAAGCTACACAGAATCCAGAACAACGGTAAAACTGTATACTGAAGGTCACACTTTGAAAGTTGGCCTTGTGGCTTAATCTATGGCCAAATAACCTTCCAATTCTCACAATAAGCTCAAAACACATTATTACCAATTTATAAACAATGTCAGGAAAGCATCTCCCCCAGCCAGCTGTCAGCAGGCTGAAAAAGGCAACAGATAACCACCTCCTGTATCTGCTCTGAGTTGTCATTGCAAATTGGCTCCTTTGCAGCAGCTACAGGTTACACTGCTATCTGTATTTGTTTCTCTCTATTAAGAAAGCAGACCACAGAATAAGAACAAAAAAAAAAAAAAAGAAAGCAGACTAGCCGGGCCGTGGTGGTGCACGCCTTTAATCCCAGCACTTGGGGGGTAGAGGCAGGCAGATTTCTGAGTTCGAGGCCAGCCTGGTCTACAGAGTGAGTTCCAGGACAGCCAGGGCTACACAGAGAAACCCTGTCTCGAAAAAAACAAACAAACAAACAAAAACAAACAAACAAAAAAGAAAGCAGACTAAAATTACCAACTGGCAGGAGTTAACTGACCAGAAAATAACTAAAAGAAAATGTGAAGAGATTTATGAGGAACAGAGGAAAGTCACTTAAAGCACAATACCTGACAAAGCATTTAACTGCTTATAGTTTTCATTTGCAAATATATTAAAGATTGCTTTTTAATTGGATTAATATACCATTAGAAGCTGGAAGCCAGCCTGGGCTACAAGGCAAGACTTTATGGAAATCCTAGGCAGGGTAGACGAGAGACAGACAGATACATATAACACATAAGGGCAAAAGACAGAGGGAGGAGGACACAATAACACACAGCAATATTTCAGAACATGGAATAAAGAACAATAAAAAAGTAATCTCTAAGTACTCAATGTAACCAGCTATTTTTTACTGTTTGATGTTCTTGATCCATGCAAGAAAGTAACTTTGAAAGGGCCTATTCAAACTGGGCATGGCAATACCCATCTACAATCTCAGTACTCAGGAGGCTGAGGTAGGAGGACTGTTACAAGTTCAAGGCTAGTCTGGTCTATGTAGCCAGTTACAAAGCAGCTAGGGTTATATGGTAAGAATCTACCTCAACATATATCCTTCCTCCCCAAATTAATCTTTTTGTTTATGTTTTCTTTAGCTTTTTCTGTCTTTAAGGATTAAAATATATATATTTTACTTTTCAAGGAAATGTATATATATGTGTGGTTATGCATATGTGTGAGTGCAGCTGCCTGTGGAGTTCAAAAGAGGGTGTCAGGTCCTCTGGAGCTAGAGTTACAAGTGATTGTTGAGTTGCCTGATGTGGATGCTGGGAACCACATTCAGGTCCTCTGCAAAGATGGTTAAATGCTCTAAGCTTAATTTTTAAATTACATTTATTTGCTACTTATTTTGTGGTTTGTTTTTTGTTTTTGTTTGTGTGTTTGTTTTGAGACAGTGTCCCTCTGGGTAGCCTTGACTGTCCTGGAACTCACTCTGTAGACCAGGCTGGCCTCAAAGTCAGAGGCTGCCTGCCTCTGTCTTCTGAGTGCTGTGATTAAAGGTGCCACCAGCACCTGCCTTACTACTTCTTATTCAAGTTCTGTCTAGTCATCTGTCTGTCTGTCCATCTGTCTGTCTCTGTCTGTGTCTCTTTCTCTGAGAATGTGGATATGTGTGTACCATGGGACATGTGTGGAGATCAGAGAACAGCTTGTGGGAGTTGACACTTTTCTTTTACATGTGGGTTCTGGGGCTTGAAATCAAATCGGAAGGTTTAGCAGCAAACACCTTTACCTTCTGAGCCATCTTGCTAGCCCCTTTTCTGTTTTTATAAGCTAGTCTTCCCATGCTTGACTTATTGGAATGCTTATTATACAGAATAAAATGTTTCATGATTCAAGAAAAGCCAACTGAGATGAATACACCAAGTACTACATCTCTGCCTATGGAAAACAACAGAAGTAAGAAGGGAACTTTTTTCTACTACCTTACCTGGCCAGCGGGTCAGGAAAGATCACCATCACCCCCACACCCCCTACACTGGTCTCATATCACTATCTTCAATGCCAAGTTTTGGTTTACAGAGTATTAGCTATTTGTGGAAATCTCATATTCTACACATTAAACAACACACATCATGTCCTCAGGAATGAAGAAAAAGACAAAACAGATGGAAGTGGGGAAGTCTTTTCAGTTCATCTGACATACACAGCTTTGTTAGGAGCATGTCTCTTCTGAAAATAGCTCTTTTCCAGGGCAAGCTCTTATAAGACAGACTGTGCCGCTGCCTGTCGGAGCTGATGCTGAACACCTGTAGACCAAGTTTCACAGTTCTGCCAACACTTTATGTCAGAGATAGAGACAGCTTTGCTTTTGAACCAGAATTGGAGTACTGGTTTAATTTACATATTCATGAGGCAATGGGGTAGGGATTAAGGCAGAATATTTGACTTTTAGTATACTGCCTCCAAAATCAAATCTGCATTTTTGTTTGTTTGTTTTAAGACAAGGTCTTACTTTATTCCAGGCTAGCCCGGAAGTCACTATGTAGCTCAGCTTCTTCTCAGTCTCTTTGGTGCTTACAAATACAGGTATTCTGACTACCGTGCCCGGCCACATTTGCAAATTATAATCCTCAGAGACTCGTAATCTCGGCCTTAATTTAAGAACCACAAAGGAATATGTTCCATAGTTAGTAAGCAGTAAACTCAAGCTATTCTGGTTGTTCATGTGGGCTTGTGTTTTTTCTGCCTGTGTTGAGAGGCAAGACATCGAAGAGTACGAGTGCTTTGCTTTCAATTTAGTATCAGTTCTTTGAGGCTGGATTTGGCCAATAACCTCTCTCACACTTCATGACTATCAAAAACAAAGAAACCAGTAGTCTACCAGCACTTGTATAGAAGGCACAGCTTATCAGGATCATGTTTTCCATCCATCTACACTTTCTCATAGTAGTAATAGCATAAGTACAACTGGCCAGATTGCATTCTCCTGTGTACCTCTAACTTTTGGTATGAGCATTTCTCTCTTTAGTGCATAGGTGATTTCCTTTGTTTTAACAGTTGATCAATATCTCCTATACTCCCCCTGTGTTGGGATTCAAACCCAAACAACTAAACAATTAGTCTCGTACTGAGTCACATTTTCTCCTATAACGTTCTTAGCATGCGGGCATCAAGTCTCTAAACTGATCCTTGAGTAATACCGACATGGGGCTGAACAGTTCACTTCTGTGTATCTTCAGTATATGTTACTTTTTCTATTTGTTGTTGAAGAGGGATCTTTCTCTTTAAGTCTGTTACTCATCTATCAAATAGACCTTCCTTTTATCTCTTTCCTTCCCCCCTCTATTAATTATTCCATTCATTTACATCTCAAATGATATCCCACTTCTGGTTACCGCCTCCACCAACACCCCCCCCCATTCCATGATATACTACTTCCCAGTTACTCCTCCACCAAACCCCATCCCACATCTGCCTTCCCACCTCCCTTTTGCCTGTATGAGAGTGCTCCCCCACCTCCTTCCACTCTCCCGGTTCACTGTTTCAGCATCACCCTTACGCTGGGGCATCGAACCTCCCCTGGACCAAGGGCTTCCCCTCTCACTGCTGTCAGGCAAGGCCATCCTCTGCTATATTTGTATCTGGAGCCATGGATTCCTCCAGGTACACTCCTTGGTTGGTGGTCTAAACTTTGAGAGAACTAGGTGGTTAGGCCAGCCTATGTTGTTCTTCCAATGGTACTGCAATCCCTGTCTGCTCCTCCAGTCCTTCTGCCAGCTCCCCTACTGGGTTCACTAAGCTCAGTCTGATGGTTGGCCTTTTTACTTTTTAAGATACAGTCTCACTATGTATTCTTTAGTGGCCAGAACTCACTTTGTAGACTACACTAGCTTCATATTTGAGGTAATCACCTTGCCTCTCTGCCTGTGAAATGGTAGAATTACAGGTGTGCACCACCATGCCTATCTCAAATAATTTTTCTTTTAATATTAAAAAATTATGTGTTTGTCTATGTGTGTGTCTATATGCACACATGCATTCAGGTACCCATGAAGGAAGGCCAGATGTGGGATCCCCTGCAGCTGGAGTTGCAGGTGGTTGTGAACCACTGCTGAGTGCTGGGGACTGAACTCACATTCTTTCAGGAGCAGTATGAGCTCTTAACCATTGATCCATTTTCTAGTCCTGTCAATTAAGTTTTCTTAAGCAGATGGCCTCTAATTTTCCTTTTCATCCCAGAGGAAATATCTATAAAAATAGCACCCTCATAAAGCCAACATATTCTTAAAAATTTTAAACTTTTTTTTTTTTTTTTTTTTTTTTGGTGAAGATAGCATGGTATATGTGTGGAGGTCAAAGGACAGATTCTGAGAGTCAATTCTCTCCTTCCATGTACATCCTGGGGATTGAACTTAAGGTTCAGTTGTCAAGTTCAGTGGCAAGTGTCTTCTGAGCCACCTCGCCAGTTCTTAAGCCAATGTAGTCTTATTTGCTTGTACAGTCACTACTGGGATTGTAGTTTTTTTCATTAAAATTTTTGTACTATTTCCAGTGCCTAGCATAGGCCCTATACATTGAGGGTGGGGTGAAGAATACTGCAAAGTTTTCTTAAAACAAGAATAAATCTAGTTAAGCAGCTACAGCTCCCTTAAGGCCTAAGAGTGATCTTGAAGTAAACCTGGCAAGTCCTGGTGGTAGCTGAGTTTTTGTCAGCAGGAAATCAGTCCTGTGTGAGGATCTGGAAGCAGCAGCCCTAGGTCCTTTGATGGATGCTCTACAATTGAGTAGGATATTTGTAATCTGAATTGATGTCAACCTGTAATCTTAACACTAGGGAGGCAGACACAAGAGGGTCACTGCAAGTTCAAGGAAAGTCTAGTCTACACAGAGAATTCCAGGCTAGCCAGAATTAGAGTAAGACTTCATCTTAAAAAAAAAAAAGTCTTTCCATCAGATTCTTGCTGTCACTTTAAGGCTTTGCTTCCCTATGCCTGAAAAGTAACCACTATGCTGAAGACCCTATGGAAACTACAGCCTTCATTTCCACTATATACTTGCTCTTCTCTATCCTGACCTGACCTCATTTTTCTTTTTAAAAAATCTCTCTCTCTCTCTCTCTCTTTCTCTCTCTCTCTTTCTCTCTCTCTCTCTCTCTCTCTCTCTCTCTCTCTCTCTGAGAGTGTGTGTGTGTGTGTGTGTGTGTGTGTGTGTGTGTGAGAGATATGTGTGCAGGGGCAGAAGGTGTCAGATTCTCTGGAGTTAGATAGGCAGGTGGGTGCTGGGAACTGAAGTGCCATCCTCTGGGAGAGCAGTAGGTGCTCCAGCCACTGAACCATTGCTCCAGCCCTTGACTTGTTTACATTTTTACCCTTATGTATTAGAAATTTTTCTATTTCTATAATTTTTTTCTTTCATCAGAAACTAAAATGTACAATTCACAGAGGTTAGGATTCTGTGTTTTGTTTACTTATGGTAATTCGGACTGATCTTACAATCGTGGCATTCCTCCTGTGTTAGCCTTCCACATTCTATGATTACGTTTGTTTCTCTAAAAAACAGTAACTGTGTACTGCACTAAGTAGGTGCTCAAGGACTCACTGCTGACTTCCTGATTCTGTCTTTAGCTTGAGAGCCACTTGGCTCTCAACAAGAATAGCTTCTGTTCTGAAAGACCAAAATCTGTAGTCTATAAGCATACCCTTTTCTCCCTTCCTTCAGGAAGATGTTATAAACCCCCTTCTCTTCTCCTCTTCTGTCACCTCCCTTAAATACTAAGCAACTTCCAGGTTGTGCTAACTACTGTGCCAACTAATTCAAGTTCTCTCCCATTGTGGACAGAATTTATCCGAACAGTCTTTCCTGCCCCAAATTTACCTTGTACATGACTGCTCTGTGACTGTATTCCAAGGGTAGATTTCCTGTCTCTTTATAACTTGACTCCCCTTTCCTAGCACACAGAAGTTAAATAAACATCTGGTGAATGAATACGTGAAGTCATGCTGTACTTCCTCTCAAGTGCTGTTGTGAATTTTATCTTATGAGGCTATCAGTAACTTTCTAGTATATTCCATGTCAATACTCCATTCTTTTCCTTAAAAAGAAAACTAAGAGATAATGTTAAGGAAATGGCGAAAGGAGGGACACAATACAATCACAAGTGATTTAGAGAGGCAGAGTGCAGACTGAGAGTATGGTGAGCGGTTAGAGGGAGCCACAATGTCATTCTTCTTGTTCCTGTTACAACGCAGGGCTAAGAGGACTTCCCTTGTGTGGCACATGATATTAGTAGTCAGTTCCTCTACTGTCCTGCTACTGCTCCTTGCTTTAGAAGGAGAGTAACTTCGGACTGGGCTAAGCTCAGTGATAGAGCACTTGCTTAAGCAAGGCCTTCAGTTTGATTCGATCCCTGGAAGGAAATTAAAAAAGTAACTTTGAAATGATTGAGTTTTGGGGTTTTGTTTGCTTTTGTTTTGTTTATTGCTTTCTTCAATTTTTTTTCTTGTTTTAACAATCAAAAACCTTTTCTT
Organism: Uromys caudimaculatus; assembly: GCA_028551405.1. Taxonomy (NCBI): domain Eukaryota; kingdom Metazoa; phylum Chordata; class Mammalia; order Rodentia; family Muridae; genus Uromys; species Uromys caudimaculatus. The sequence goes on along the minus strand of CM052700.1, from coordinate 29,733,804 downwards.
GGCTTATTAGGGCATCTTAGAATAAAAAACAAGTGTTGTAGGATCTTTAAATTGTCATTTGTCAGTTTTAGTGAAAATATGCCTGTAGTTCTAGCAATTGGGAGGCTGAGGCAGGAAGAATTTTGGGTGGAAAGCCAGTCTGGGCTTTATAATAAGCTCCAAATCATGTTGGAAAACAAAACAAAGAAGCAATCTGACCCCGTTACTGTTTTTGGCAGAGAACACAGGTGCTTTTCTATACAACAGAATAAAGTGATTACACATCTTCAGTCCATGTACATGCCTGCTTTAACAACTGTCTTTACACTTTTGCAGTTGGTATTTGTGCCTGTTTTAACAACTTTCTCTATATCTGAACAGGGTTATCTGTTGTTTTAAAGACCCTAGAAACATTAACTACTTTGAATTTACCTCTTCTTTTGCAACTATGGCCAGATTTGCTTATTTTTTTTCCTCAAACAATACCTGTAATAGCAAAGTACAAACTGATTTCCCCAAACAGGAACATAAAGGATATAATCTAATTTATAAAGGATATAATCTAATTTATTTGGTGCAGGAGCTCTAACTTGGGACCTTGCACATGCTAAGCAAGTGCTCTACCACTGAACTAGCTGTAGTCCTTTTTATAGATTTTCAGGTGGGGTCTCACCATGTTGCACAAGCATTTCTGAGATTTAAAATGAAGTTATTTGTCCTTCTTGACAAGTGTAAGAAATCACCAACATTGAGGCACTAGAAGATCTTAGGTAAGGCACACTGATAGCAATTAAGATGACAAGAAATTTTAATTTCATTTATTCAGATGTCTGAAAAAGTAAGCTGAATGCTTGTCTTTGTGAAGGAATCTGAAATGAGAAGGTTCTATTCTGTTTCTAAATTTCTACATTCCACGCACATTAGTATATGGCTGCATGTGGGGGTAGAGGACCTGTACTGATTGACAGAGTGAGGGACACAGACTATTCCTCTACCCTAACATGTAGGACCCCTTAGAAAACAGCCACAGGCATTCTTCCTGCACTGTAGTGCTGATACTTCTCATTTCCATTCACTCTGTGCCAGTCCTCTTTCTTTCTCTTCTTTCCTTTTTTTCCTGTTGCTCTTGAGCTAGAACTCCTACTTTTAGGCATCTCTTGAACTTTTGGTGATCCTCTTATCTTTGCATCCTGGTGTTGAGATTATAGTGAAATACCACACACATCTAGCTCTTTTTTTGTGTGATTTTGTTTTGTTTGGGGAGTTGGATAGGGTGGACAGGGTCTCACTCTGTAACCCAGGTTGGCCTACAACTAACTCACTGTGTAGCTCTTTCCTCCAACTGAAACCCTCCTTTAGGAAAGAAGTTCTTTGTAACACTTAGGAAGCAAAGGAAATTTAGAAGGGCCAAAAAGCTTGAAAAGTTATCAAATTTAATGCTTCTTCCCAAGATTATAGGTTATTGAAGCAGTAATAATCACTGGGGGAGGAGGGGGACTCTCCAGGGGACTGCCTAAAATAGGCAGATGCTCCAGGGATGTTGCTCTTGTTAGCTGTCAGCCACAGTGACACAGCTGGCCTTATATCACCCACACTTTTGTAAGTAGGTTCACGAAGGTAAGAGTGGGTTAGTTTCTCTGGTCTGTTGTTGGTGTTATACCTAGGGTGAACAGACATTGATTCACACTTCTCCAGGAAAAGTCAGACAACAGTGGCAGAGGCCTCACAAATTCTGGAAATAGAGGTAAACATAAACCACTATGCCCGTCAAGTTACTTCATTTTAATGTTAATAACAACCTCAATGAAAGATACTGCACAAATTCTGGAATTACTCTAAATGACGGGAAAAGGAAAGAGGAAGCTCAGGAACAAGACCAGCTAACATGGATGCTGTTCCATCCTGTCTTGGTCACTCATTTTACAAATGGTAAATAATAGCAAGGCCTTGATTTTTCTAACAAATTACAAATAAAGTAAAAGAAAATGATGAAAAGGACAAATTCAGAGATTTTTTTTTATTTTTAAAACTCTTAAAAGACATTTTATATTCTATGTGAGCTGTTTCTGCTAGGATGTGGGACAGTCTTGATAGGGTTATTGAACCTGCAGGGGATAGAAGCACATCGTGGTGTTGTGAGAGACACTGCAGATGTGGGCTGAATACACACATGCATGCACACATCCATCTTCCATGGTTCCATTAAATTTTATAGTTATTGTTTGCTTCTTTATGTAAAAACCACTCAAAAAGGTTGAATCTCTGCTTTCCAAGAACAGATGATCTAACCAATGAAACCTAACCACCACTGAGAGCAAGGTCCAATTAAGACAACATGGTAGATTTGGCCAACAGGTTCTCTGAAGGCACCAGGTGTGGCAATGCAGGCCTATACCCCCAGCACTTGGGAAGCTGAAGGAACTGGACTGAGCTTAAAGACACGGTCTCAAAAATATAAACACAGCAAAACAAGGGAAAGAAAACAGAGAAGGCTTCTTGGAGGTGACGATGAAATGAGCCTCAAAAGTTTTTGACAGAAGGAATAAGGAAACACCTTTCAAGCTGGCAGCTCAGAATAAGGAATGGCACAGAAGTGAACTTTAGGATGACAGAGTAAAATCTGAGGCTGTAACAGCATGGCACAGGAAAAGGCTATGGCAAGAGACAAGCTGCAATCCACAGGTCTAAACTACCTTGTCCTACCTTGCATCCCCAAGTTCATCACTGAAGGTTTCACAATAGCAACAGTCTAATTTCTGGAATGACGACTCAGAGTATAGCACAACCCTATCAGAACTCTATTCAAAGCCTTCTTCCTGATTTCCTTAACTTAGGGACAGTAATTACTGTCTACAAGTTACACAAGCCAAAAACAGTGTACCACAGCCCAGCAGCCCCTTTGACATCATCTGCTTTCTCACCACACCCAGTCCAACATCAACTTCACACCAAATTTTCTTTCTTTCTTTTTTTTTTTTGAGACAGGGTTTCTCTGTGTAGCCCTGGCTGTCCTGGAACTCACTCTGTAGATCAGGCTGGCCTCGAACTCAGAAATCCACCTGCCTCTGCCTCCCAAGTGCTGGGATTAAAGGCATACGCCACCACTGACCGGCCACACCAAATTTTCATCAGAGTGCATAATGCTCTGTAACCATCCCTGCTGCCACACTCTCAATGCCTCTCCTTTAGACAGTAGGTCCTAAAGGATCTACTTGTATTCACTTAGGTTCTCTGTGGAACTGAAAGAGAAGGAAAAAAAAAAAAAAAAAAAAAAAAAAAAAAAAAAAAAAAAGGAAAGGAAAGGCATCCCTTGGCAGGCTTCCAGATTTTTGTTTTATTTATTTTATTTATTTATTTATTTATTTTTCTTCTTCAAGATAGGGTTTCTCTGTGTAGCCCTGATTGTCCTGGAACCCTCTCTGTAGACCAGGCTGACCTTACTCTCCAGAGTGCTAGGACTAAAGGCATGCACCACCACTGCCAGGCTTAGCCTTCCAGTTTTCAAAATAAAGAATAAGAGTTTGGGGTTGGGGTCTAGCTAGGTGGTACAGTACTTGCCTAAGCATGCATGAAGCTCCAGCACCCAAACCAACAACCCTCAAACATTCCCCAGACCCTTCAAACCCCAAAAATCTAAATGTGGCCTCTGCAATCTTATGTTCTTAGGCCCTGCATCTAGCCCTCCCCGCCTCTCCAAGCCTCAATGTATATTCTCTCACTTTTCAGTTTCATCACATGGGCTTTCTCCACACTTTTGTGTTCACCCTGTTAGCTTTCACCCTGGCATGTGTGCATGTTACTGCTTTCCAGTCCTTTCTGTAAGGTCCACTGAATGATTTGCTGGGTATTTACCAATGAATGAAATATCTCTGCCTTCTTGAGACTCACAGTTGAATGGCAAGTGACAGAAACACAGAAACCAGTAACCCAACTAAGTCAACTGTGGAAACCACCATGAAGAAAAGAACAGGGTGCTTTGAGGAAAGCAGTAACAGAAAAAGGAAACCTTCCTACTTCACATGTTAAGTTCAGAGTCTCCTATAATGAGGCATTCAAACCAAGCCCTCAAAGATAGAAAAGGAAGTCCTTACTTTAACCAGGCAAGAAGTGAGAGAAAACACTATTTCTGAAGGTTTCATGTGCCAAGAGAACAGACGGAATTTCATCATGGAGAGATGCAAATAGAGTTTAAAAATGCAGCAATTCAAAATGAGGAAAAGGGTGTATCACTTCACTGCAGTGAAATCTAGGACCACGTTAACAAAAAGGCTTGAGGAAGAGCTCAAGGAGAGTAAACAGGCAGTCCCTATTTCTCAGCCTAGAGGGTGTATGGACCGCTGTGTTCAAGGCTTACATAACCAATGAGTCAGCAGAAAGGCAGGTGTCAATGGACAGCCTCTGTGCCCACTCTAAGCTGCTAGGAAACTTGGCTGTGCCTGCTGGTGAGAGGAGGGGTCCAAGGACAAGATCTGAGTTTGGTCAATGAACTAGGTCACAGACCTCCCAACAACACATGGCCATGTTATAGTGAAGAAAAGGAAACCTTTATCCTTAGAAAATATAATAGTACCCGGCTCAGAATGGGACTAGAGCCAGGTGATTCTGGCAGGACTTCATGGACCCAATGTAATCGCTTTCTTTTCCTTCCTTCTTTCTTTTTTCTATTCATTCATTCAGCATTCATTCATTCATTCATTCATTCATTCATTCATTCCTGGCTGTCCTGGAACTAAGAAGATCCATTTCTTTAACTTGAAATAGTTAAAATTAAATAAATAAAATTAAATAAATTCAACTTATTTAAAATTTGGCTTTTTTAGTTTTAATTAAATTTAAAATAAATTTAGTTAAAGTAAAATTAAGATTCAAAATTAATTAAATCTACTAAAATTAAAACATACATTTAAAAGAGAAAACGTCCATTATTTTGTTTTTGGGACCAAAAATACTTGAGGATTGTTTTGTCTCTTTTCCTGTGGTGCTAGACTAGATGAGCCCCAGGTTTTGTGCTCTAGGGCTATTTTCTACACCTGCCTATTCTCTAATAAAGGACACTGTATTAACAGTAACAGAAAAAGGCTCCATGACAGAATTAGGTCTGACAAAAAAAGAATGTGCAAAAGCAAACATAAAAGGAAATTCAGTTATAATAGAGGGCAAAGAGATGAAGCTCAAACCACCGTTGGATACTGAACAGCAACGACAATGAGCCAGAGACAGACCTCCACCAACACTCGGTGTGAAAATAGCAGACCGCTCGCTCATCATGCCTTCCTTCCATCCTTCCTATCTACACTCATGTTCTCAGCCTACTACTGTTCCAGTGAAAAGACCCAGTAACAGGATGAAAGCTTTTTTTCCCCTTCTCCACTGCAGGCTTTAGAAAAATCCTAGAAAAAAAAATAAGGTAATTACAACTATCCAAAGACATTTTTAAAAAGAAAAAGACCCAATTGTGAGTGAGCATACCACACTCTACAAACACCCAGTTTCTAACTGCTCACAGGTATCTGAGAAAACCTGATGAATACATCTGAAGGTCACAACTTCAATAAGCAGCAAAAACATTTTTTTCTGGCTCTTTTGCTCAACCTTTTCCACCAAACGTGATTCTGCAGAATAAATACTACTAAGGTGCAATTTTATGTAGCTGATACAGAAAAATAAAAAACACGAGAAAATCCCCTCATCATAAACACATTTATCTTACCAAAAACCCCTGTCAGGCAGTCTGATGATTTTGCTTGTCAAAAATTCTTCATTTGTGAACACCAGAAAAAGCTTGGATTGTGAAAACAAATCACAACCTCTCTTGGCTGTAAGATTTCTCCATTTTTTTCCAGCTTCCAAATCGCAGTGGAGCAGCAGCAGACTGTCACTCTTGCACAATGTAAATGAGGGCAGCTACCACTGGGGACGCATCTTCTACCAAAGGGCTGGGCACAATGAAGCTTCTACGCGATCCTTGGACTTCTCACCTTCAATCTTAGAGCAGTGGCTTGTACACAACAGGCAGGCAGGGCTGCATCACATCAACATCCTGTATAGCGGATGCTCTGTAGCGCAGTGCCCACCTCGGTTTATGCACAGTTCAGTTCTGCGTCAACTCAGTAGCCTTACATCTGGACGTCTGGGAGGACTGTGCTGAATAAACAGAAAGCTTCAGCCTACCGACGATCGCTTGTTTTCCCTCCCCCCCCTCTCTATCTCCCCCCCCCCACATGCGCGCGCTCTCGCGTTCCTGCGTGGGCAAGCGGACCCAATTATGCAGTCTGCTAGGGCTGTTAAATGCAAATGAATAGTTTGACTAGGAGAGCAAAGATCACAGACAGTATTTGCCTCTCCGCTCCAGCTGTGAGCATCTTTTATAAAAGACAAAAGCTTCCAACTGGTTGGATTTAAAGCTACAGGACATTATTTTCACATTCACATTTGTCTCCTCATTTAAATTAAGTATGGTTGAGGAGAGCTGACAAAGTAAAAACAATTCTCAATAAAATAACACGTGGAGGTAGATTAGTCCAATAAAGACAAAGGAAAGGTTTCCATCAAGCACCAGGAGACAGCTCCACTTTCCCAGTGTTTCTTCTCTGTTTTACACCCTCTGTTTAGAAAACTATATAACTGAAAATTGAGTAGGAATAAAAACAGTGAGCAAGAAATAGGCAAGCAGGCATGAACCCTAAAGTCTGATACTACAGACAGGAGAAACCACTTCTTTTCAGAAAATACTGCAATTCTGAGATCCAGTAATGAATGCAAAAACCATGCTGAGAACTTAGGCCTGGGTTTGGTCTGCTTAGGCACCCCCTGCTCTGTCGCGCCATCTTTCAGTTGGTTTTGAGGAAGGGTATGATTACGCAGCAGGCCAGGTTGGCTTCAAGATCCTCCTGCTCTGCTTTATCGAGTCTCAAAGAAATCAACCCACTGACCTCTGTGCTGTCCTCTATCACTCTCCTGGTCCCTAAGAAAGCGTCTCTTCCTGAACCTGAAGCTTGCCTCTCCCCTCCCCTCCTTTAAAAGCAGGCTAGCTGGACAGCAAGTCCCCGAAATTCATCTGTCTCTGCCCCAAAGCTCGCAGGTTTTATAGATACCTGCAGCCATTTTTTTTTTTTTTTTACATGTAATCTTTTTTGTTTTGTTTTGTTTTTCGAGACAGGGTTTCTCTGTATAGCCCTGGCTGTCCTGGAACTCACTCTTGTAGACCAGGCTGTCCTGGAACTCAGAAATCTGCCTGCCTCTGCCTCCCGAGTGCTGGGATTAAAGGCGTGTGCCACCACTGCCGGGCTTATTCCTGACTTTTTATGTGGGTGCTAACACTCTAACTCAGGTCCTCATGCTTCTGAAACAAGCACTCTTTACCCACTTAGCCATCTCCTCCAGTCCCACATCTGTGATGTCTAGTCCTTCAGTTTGTTTTATAAATGCAGGTTTTTTTTTTTTTTTTTTGTTACTCAAAACCAGTAGCTCTTGTGATTTCAGTTTTCTTTCTTTCTTTCTTTCTTTTTCCTCCTCCTTCTTCACTACCATCAAGAAACACTTTTCTTTCTTCTCTTAAGTAATATCATATATTCATATACTAAATAAACTTGAGGTAACATCTTAGTTACTTAACTATTCAATTATGTTCAACCTAATATAAAACCTATTAGGAAAGAATTTTCTTCATAATTATACAGCTGAATGCTAGGGACCACGTCCTCTCCTCTGGGTAGATATTGTATTGAATTTATACGGTTAATATTATAATTCTATAATTTGTAGCAAACCTGCTCCCAGTGATTGGTATTTTAATGCTCCTTCCCTTCTGGGACACATGAGCAAGATAACACTTCCCTTGTAATCCTGTGATGACTTGCAACCAATGACTGTGAAAGAAAGGCAGTGAGTATGTCATCTGGTCAAAGCATTTCCAAGAGGCTTGCTTCTTGGCCTCTATATTTTACCACGGTGACCCCTGAAACGTGAGACAAAGTGCCTTGGTTGTATGAGCCTCTACCATATGAGTTTCCTGGGCCTAAAGCAGGACTTTTGTGTGAGAAATATTCACTGTTGATTTATGCGTTAGTTTTCTTTTAAAGTATACTTGAGAAACAGGCACGAAGCATGCTTGAAATCCTAAGAGAGGAAAGCAGGAGAGTCACCTATGTAGCAATGAGATGCCGTCTTAAAGACTTTTTAAAAGGGGCTGGAGATACAGCTTAGCTGGTAGAGGGGCCTGGTGAGCACCAAGCCCTGGGATCATTCTTCATGACCATTACAACTACTACAACAACAACAGCACAAAGCAAACAAACAAACAAAAAACCCAAACAATAAACAGAAATGGAAAAGGGGCAGTATCTAGGTGTAATTGAGCATGCTTATATTTTCATTATTCTAGAGGTAGAAGCAGAAGTGTCAGAAGCTCAGGACTAGCTTGAGCTACATAGCAAGTTTGAGGTCAGTCTCTGCTGTATGAGATCCATTATCAACAACAAAGGCACATAAAAAATAAAAAAATTCTTTGATAAAATTTAAGGGTTATTCCAAGATATTAATGGATTCAACTGGCAGAATGGAGAACTGAATCAATGAGTTGCCTGGAGAGGCTGGGCTTGTGGGTTACTTTAATCCGGCCATGTTATCCTCTTGGCTCTAAAAGTAGGTGCTGATTTCTTCTCTCAATATTGTTTTTTTGATTCTGGTTTTGTTTCTGGTTTATGTATCAGTTATTAATGAGTCCTCCCTTATGACAGCCCTGAAAAAGAATTTGCTTTTACCTTTTAAATATGACGGTCTCTTGAGAGGTCTGACATGTATCTGTTTTCTCCATGGAGCAAGAAACCAGGAGGCAATTCAGTCTGTTAGGCTCTTCTTTTTGGTAAGTTATTTATGTTGAATAAAGAATTTGGTACATACAATGAAGGAGGAGCTCTTCCAGATAGGGACTAGTGAGGTCTTATGATTTTGTGTTTACTTTGGAAAATGGCTGAGAACCTGTTAGAACTGCAGCCATAGATCTCTGTGTATCTTTCTGTAATTCAGAAAGGCCATGGCTTTTTCTATGTTAGCATGAAATGTCTTTTTATCTTTGAGGGTATTAGGATATTAGTAAGTTAGATTTCAATGTCTCTGCCTGCCCCCCCACCCCCCGTTCTCTTATTATATTCTAGGGTGGCCTGAAATCCCTATGGAGAGTCTCTTAATAAGCACATAAATATCCCTGAAGTTCCAATAAAATAAAGTCATGAATGTTTAAAGCTTCAAACATTGTAGACAGAGGGGAAAAATCCATTTTATAGTTCAGAAACATTTAAAGAATTCAAATCCACAGTCTGGGAGAGGAGTTCAGTGAGAGTGTGTATTAACATGGGTGATACCTAGAGTTTAAGTTCCAAGTACTAAAAAGATAAAAAAACAAAACCAGCACACACACACATTCATCTACTTGGGTAGAAGAAATCAGAGAATCAAGCCTGAGTACTGCATGTACTTAATTCACTTGGGTTTATTATCAGTTCCTGGGACACCTAGCTGGAAGAGATAACAAGGCCAGAACTGAGCTGGTTCCCAAAATTCTTCAAGGCCTCACCAAATATAGAGAAACAAACATAGCAACTAATCAAAATTGTACCAATGTCACTGCTTTGTCCCTACCAATCATATTAGAGGTTACCTAACCCTTCTGGAAAATTTCCGCAGCCCTGCATAAGAGGGGGTCCACAAGCCCCCTACAAGTTGTTGCCATTTTGATGAATGGTTGACTCCTGCATACTAGGTAATTTCTGTAGAATAAACACCCTTTGCCTTTGCATAGCATTTGAGTCTGGGGTCTTCCTTCAGCGATTCTTGGATCCTAACACTATAGTATTTGTTTTTAATAAATAAATGTCAGGGTGTTGGGCATGAGACATATTCTATAGGCACAACTGAAACAACTACAATTGATTGCTGAGTTCAAGGCCAGCCAGGATGTCTTAAAACACAAAACAAAATCTAGGTTGGAAGTACAGTCTGTTTTTAAAAGATGTATCTATTCGTGTATTTTATATATGTGAATACTCTGTCTTCATGCACACCAGAAGTGGCAATCAGATCCCATTACAGATGGTTGTGAGACACCATGAGGACCTCTGGAAGAGAGAAATTAACTGCTCTTAACCACTGAGTCATCTCTCTAGCCCAGAAGTGCAGTCTTATAAATTACAGCATTTGTGAGGCTGAGGCAGTAGGATTGCTACAAGTTTAAGGCTAACATAGTTTACATAGGAAGTAGACAGTGGTATATACTGAGAGATATAATCTCAGAAACTTCTATAACCAGAGTGTGGTGGTACATGCCTTTAATCCTAGAAATTAGGAAGCAAAGGTAGGTGAATCTCTCTGAGTTCAAGGCCAGCCTGGTCTTCCAAGACAGCCAGAGCCAAGGGGCATTGGGGTGAGAAGAAATGAAACTTATGGATGGCAGAGAACAGATTTGTTCAGAAGGTCTTAGGGACCAGTCAGCTGAAAATCTGAATCTCCTCAAGAACTCTTCTGTCCTCCCCTCAGAAACTAGCTCAGTTCAAAGTCCGAAATTGTATTAACTTTCCACTGAAATTCAGGGAGAGGGAGGTTTTTGTTTGACTTCCGCAATTATGCAAAAGCTAACACCAGCCAGTAGACAGGAAAACAGAAAAACTACAAAACAAGGGCCTGGAAATGGTCATATGATCACCTAAATAGGGCAAGCATTCTCTTTTACTGTTAGAACCAATTCGTTCAGAACAGAGAACAACAGAGTTGTTTCTTAGTAGCAGTTATAAGATTTCCAAAAACAATATTGTTACTGACCACTTCAGACTAGCTAAAAAGATACTTCAAAACTAGTAAAGAGAGGAGGCATGATGGCACTCTTTTAAGCCTAGTACTTAGGAAGCTGAGACAGGTGGATCTCTGTGCGTTTGAGGTCAACCTGGTTATGTAGAGACCCTATCTCAACAACAACAGAATATAGAGGGGCTCAGTGGGCAGAGGAACTCAATGACCTAAATTTGATGCCTGGAATCCATACATGTATCTGCATATATATGTAGGTAGACACATGCAAGCACACATACAAATAAATATAAAAATGTGAAAAGTACAGTATAATAAGCATTTTAGACTACCTGCTAAGGTGTTACCTATCTCAAAAGAACCACATATTATAATGTCATTCACTGTTGTCTGGTGTACTTTCTGTTTCTATATCAAAATTTCAGAAACTGTGTGACTGATAGAGATACATGTCCATTTAGCTTACGGTTCTGGAAGCTGGATGCAGAAGTGTACAGCACTGGCACTTGGGTCAGGGCCTTCCTGATGCCCTAATATACCTATCTTGTTAAGTTTGCAATTCAGCTGTTCTTCAGTTTTAACTCAAGGAGCCTGAAAAATTAATGTGGGGGTGGAATGCTTTAAAGACTAAGGACTACTTAGAGATGAAGCTAAATCTGAGACTCACATTCGAAATCCAAGTGTGCTGTTGATAATTGCATTTTGTCTTCTCTTGTGGCTAATTCTAAGCAGTCAAGTCAATGACAATGAACTTGCAGGTTGATTATATAAACACAGAACTCTACTTGCATGTAAGGCCTTTCTCTGCAGAGGCACCACCTACACACATATATGTTAGCGATTACTGATACTGAATCAGAGATCAAATGTTTTCTGTGAAAGACAGTGAGGCTGGGGTATGTTTAGTCTAAGTCCTTCATGTGCTGTCGGCAGCAATGATTCAGTTTTGATCTACACCTGGCTCCCAACATGCTTACAGAGACATCCAGCTCTCTGTGAGAAGATTAAGTCTTAGTTTTTATTCTCTCTCTCCCCCTCTCTCCTTCTACCCCTCCTCTGTCTGTCCGTCCGTCCATCCATCCATCCATCCATCCATCCATCCATCCATCCATCCATCTCTCGTATCCGTCCGTCCATCCATCCATCCATCTGTCCGTCCGTCCATCCATCCATCCATCCATCCATCCATCCATCCATCCATCCATCCATCCATCCATCCATCCATCTCTCGTATCCCATATATGTGGAGGCTAAAGGTCAACTTGCAGGACTTGGTTCTCTGGTTCTCTTCTTCTACTATATGAGTCCTGGGGAATCAAACTACTCAGGTTTGTTAGGCAGGGTAGCAAGTACCTGCTAAATTATCTTACCACCCCTAGGAAACTGTTTTCTAAAAGTAATATAACCAGAGAATGCATGTAGGTTTGTAGCTTAAATACCCATTTCTGAGAGCCATAGGGAAATATATTACTTTTATTTAAAAGTTTACTAAATTGAAGCTGGGCAGTGGTGGCGCACACCTTTAATCCCAGCACTCGGGAGGCAGAGGCGGGTGGATTTCTGAGTTCGAGGCCAGCCTGGTCTACAAAGTGAGTTCCAGGACAGCCAGGGCTACACAGAGAAACCCTGTCTTGAAAAACCAAAAAAAAAAAAAAAAAAAAAAAGTTTACTAAATTGATTTATTTTGTATGTGTATAAAAGTGTGTGTGTAGAGAACAACCTCAGGTCTCCTTCAGAAGTTAGCTCTCTCATTCCATCATGTAGGCCCTGGAAACTAATACTTAGGACATTAGGCTTGGTGGCAACTGCTTTTAACCAGTAAGCCATTTTACTTTAAGTGTGTGTGTGTGTGTGTGTGTGTGTGTGTGTGTGTGTGTGTGTGTGTGAGTGGGGGGGGGGACTGCTTATGTGCATTAGGTTTATTAGCAACTGTTCTTACCTGCTGAGCTATTTTGCTGGCCCTCATATTACTTTACTTTAAAATCTAATTTATACAAGTGTGTCCTTGTGTGTGCATGTACATGTACTCATTTAAGTACCCTAAATCGGAAGATCCTTAGGACTTTTCTAGTGAAAGAGTCTTATTTCACAATAAGAAATAAAAGTGCTGGCACACTAACTGAACTCCTGTTACTATCTTGTTATAGCAAAGTTGGCACCACAGGCCAGGCCTCCTGAACCCCACTTCTCACCAGTGTTATTCTTCACTTGAGAGGCACGCAACCAAAAGCCATGGCCTCCAAAGTGGAAATGTTCCTGTTCAGTCTGAACCATGACCACATGGCCAGTGAGAACAGAGATGATTCTAATTAAGTTTTCACACCTCAAACTCGTTCAGTATAGCTCTTCAGATCTTCTCATTATAAATGCCAAAAGCTGTTCTTAGTTGTGAATCCTATTTCCTCTTTCCTCCATTTAGCCCCAAAACTCAGAGGTAACCTGGAATATAATTAATTCAATGGAAAATAACAAGAAAGCAAGTAACACAAACAATTTACCACTGCAGGGACAATCACAAGATAAACAGTTTCATTAAGAACCATCCCTGGGGGCTGGACAAAGAGCTCAACTCTGGTTGACAATGGTTAATACTGGCTGCTTTTGCAGAGGACCAGGGGACTTGATATCCTCTTCTGGGCAGAAAGGAGACATTAGTTTAGGAAAAAAGTTCTGTCCTCTTTTGTTTCTCCAATCTTCTGACCTGGTTTTACATTTTAATAATGAAAATTAAGGAGCTGAGGAGAAGGCTCAGTCAGTAAAGTCTTGCTTTCATTGCAAAGACTGAGGTTCTGGGTTTGATTCGTATACCCATAAAAAGACAGGCATGGGGACACAGGAGCAGGCCAAACTCTGGAGCTTGCTGGTCAGCCAGTCTATGTTACATGGTAAATTCAAGGTTCATGGAGAGACCCTGTTGTAAACAGACAAGGTAGACAGCTCCTAAGGAACAGCACTTGAAGATGACCTTTAGCCTCCACGTGTCAGAGGTCTGACTATGAGAGACATTTTATTGTATCATAAAAACCCAACCACTTAAAGTAACAGCTTACTTACATAAAACTTAAGTTTAAAGTACACTGTACTTTAAACTTTAAAATATACTTAAGTACAGTGATAGTATGTGGCCAACTTGTTCTAAGTTGCCACGATAAATATTTGAGCATCTGTAGAAAAAGCGCATATGATACTGTCAAGGAATTGTCTAAAATGTCTGTATCACACATATGGCTTTAACAATAATACCTAAAGGTATGGCCATTGCAGAATTAAAGAGAAAGGAAAAGGGCAGAAATCTTTAGAATGGACCAACCTCTGGAGACACTATAAATTTTTTTTTTTTTTTTTTTGAGACAGGGTTTCTCTGTGTAGCCCTAGCTGTCCTGGAACTCACTCTGTAGGCCAGACTGGCCTCAAACTCAGAAATCCACCTACTTCTGCCTCCCAAGTGCTGGGATTAAAGGCGTGCGCCACCACTGCCCGGCTGACCCTATAAAATTTTAAAGTATTTAAAATGAAAATGAGTTCAATAAACATAGTGACTTCTAGAGTTTCCCTTTCTTCAAATTCCACACTGGTTCTCTGCAGTTGGCTATATTTTCCTTTTGTTAAATTTTTCTCCAAATCATTAATTCTGTAGTGTAGAAGGGTTTACAGCCTCTTGATGCATTTAGTCCTGTTAGGAAGCTGAGATGTTAGAAGTGGGTACCTCACTGCTGAACATTTACATTTTTGCTTCAATGAGATCACTTTAGTGACCAGAGTAGATTATTAGGTTGAGTAAGAGACATGATAGTGAAGTAAGGATATGGTTTAATCTAAAAAACACAGGTACATTATGTTTCAGAAAATTGTGTGTGTGTTGTGTATAGGGGATACTGAGGATTGAACCTTGGGCTTCTGCATGCAATGCAAGTATCTACAACTGAGCTAAATTCTGTTAGGTCACCCCAGCTATAGAAAGATCTTAACTATTATGATAAAGGCAACTGAAGTGTTTCAATTCTGTCTTATGTTTCTGCCCCATAGTGGCACTGATGGAGTATAAGACGAAACTCTGATGGTGCCTCCCTATCTCTTAAGGCTCTTTATGAATACTTTCCTTCATATCACCCAGATTATCCTGCACTACCGTTCTTTTTTCTTTCTTACAGATTTATAATTTTTAATTATGTGTTTGCAAATGTGAGTGCAAACTTCTGCTGTGGCCAGAAGTGCCAGGTTCTCCAGCTCTGGTGTTACAGGCAGTTGAGATTCACTTGTTGTGAGTGCTCAGAACCAAACTTGGGTCCTTTGGAAGAGTATGTACTCTTACCTCTTACCTACTGTGCCATCTCTCCAGCTCATGTACTAGCATTCTTCTTCTTCTTTTTTTTTTTTTTTGGTTTTGGTTTTTCAAGACAGGGTTTCTCTGTATAGCCCTGGCAGTTCTGGATCTCACTCTGTAGACCAGGCTGGCCTCAAACTCAGAAATCCGCCTGCCTCTGCCTCCCAAGTACTGGGATTAAAGGTGCGCCACCACTGCCTGGCTGTACTAGCATTCTTAATAAAACACTGATAAATAAACTGACCTTTTATAACTTCAGAACAAACACAAGAGCTGCCAGGGTTTTAGGATTCAAGAGTCAGAACAAATAGAAAAAGGGAATACAGATCAGAGCAACAAATCTGCTAATAAAGCCAGCATTTAAAATATCAAACTCCAGAGTGAAAAATCTGTTTGGAGCTTAAGTCCAACTGCTCACCAGCAAACAGTATTAATTTTAGAATTGGGGGAAGGATGCTCTAAAGAACTGGTTTTGCTTTTTTAAAAAAAGTATTATCTCCTAGAAAGTATCTATATATTGTTTATACAACTGACCCATAGTAAATTCAATCTAATGGCTTAGTTTTCTATTCAGAACTAAAGATGTTGCATAAAGCTGGATCATTTTCCTGTTAAGTTCATTACACAGTCCTGTGGTCTCGAAAAACCAAAAAAAAAAAAAAATTAATAAAATAAAGACGAAAATTAACAGAGGTGTACATATTGTTCATAATTCAGGAAACCACTGTGTCACAGGAAAAGCCTTGAAAACAAGTAGCTCAGTGATAAGAATCCTTTTATTAAAAGAAGAATGTGAGAAATATTTCAAACTGGCTTCAACTCAAATTCCTATTTGTTTTGCATGTCTGGCATCTTCACATTTAACCCAAGCCTTTCCCAATCTGTCAAGGCAAATAAAACTTTTTTGTTCACTGAAGGAAATGCTTATTTTCGGTTAACTTTTTAGCCTGAAACACCCCAAACAACATCTATTCTGCATGGAAACAGGCCCCTATACCTAAGTGTTGGGCGCTTTAGTATGACCCAATCATGACTTACATAGCAACACAAAACCCCTCACATTCTGCCCAAATAGCTATGAGTGAAACAAACAGCTAGGAAACATAACAGGATTCTCTATTATCTCAAATTCACTGTCTAAAAATAGCACATGCCCTGGCTGAGTTCTGCTGATGAGAAGTGCTAAGTTCCAGCAGCTCAGTCAGTTTCCTGTGTCTGCACAACCAGCCCCCCACTTAAAGCTGTATAACTACAAGAATGAGGAAAAGATTTATAAAGAGACAGATACACACACATATACAACATACGGTTTCCGAAGACAGCGACGGTTCCATGCTTGTGAGGAAGGAGGAAGAATATGCCGAGTAACCCCTGGGTTTCTCCCAGGTTTGAACATGCTGTACTGTGGCATGAGGTCAGCAGACTGACTCTAGCCCTGTGAGGCTGAATTCTACCCTGACAAAGCAG
Source organism: Uromys caudimaculatus (assembly GCA_028551405.1). Taxonomy (NCBI): domain Eukaryota; kingdom Metazoa; phylum Chordata; class Mammalia; order Rodentia; family Muridae; genus Uromys; species Uromys caudimaculatus. Next base: position 29,717,234 of record CM052700.1, on the reverse strand, counting down.
TATCACTGCAATATGAAGCAAGAGTACCCAGGGCATGTTGGCAGCTATACAGAATGGCTGTTCTAGAAAGTAATGGCAACTCCAAAACAAGAGCTCCATGCTGTCACATGAGATCATCTCAGTCTAGTTAAGCAATTACATAAAAAACACCTCCAACACTGATCATAAGCAGCTCACAGTAGTAAAAGATAAGAACAATGTTCTTTTGAAGCAGGGAATCTGAAGAACCCGTTGATTCACTCAACTGATACCACAAACATACTGATTCTGATTACACACACACATACACACACACACACACACACACACACACACACACACACACACACACACACACTCACTCACACCAGGACTGAAGGTATGCCTAAATAGTTTCATTTTTCACATCTGCTCAAATTCACATATACCATTTCTCTATAGTTCACCAAAAATGTATGTGAGTGTGGGGGTGAGGATATGGCTTAACTGGGAGAGTGTTCACCTAGAATTCATATGACCCTGAGATCAGTACCGGCACAGTATAAATAGGCATGGTGGTGTAACCCTCTAATCCCAACACGAGAGAGGAGGCAAGAGGATCAGAAATTCAAGGTCATCCCTTGGCTACATATGGAATTTCAGATCAGCCTGGTGTACCTGAGACTGTCTCAAACAAAAAAGTTATCTACTTTATCTTTGGTGAGTTTAGCACTCTACTGAGGTGGCTATGTATATAGGGTTACTTCCAGTTCCTTTCACAATTCTGATATTTCATGGGAAGTGTGGTGACAGCCCATTTCTTTTTGGACATTAGGAACTTATGCATACATGTGTGTGGAGGTCAGAGGTCAATGACATTGGTTATCTTCCTCAAATGTTCTCACCTTTTAGTGTCTTTCACCCAACTGGGAGCTCACAGATTTAATTAGACTGGAAGACCAGCAGACATCAGGAATCCTATTGTCTCTTCCTCCCGAGCACTGTAATTACAAATGTGCCACTGCACTGGTTTTTTTTTGTTTTGTTTTGTTTTTTGTTTTTTGTATAGGTTCTGGGAATCCTTGAGCTTGTTCTCTGGAAAAGTTTACAGACTGAGCCACGTCCTTAGCCCTGCATCTACTTTTTTTTTTTTTTTTAAATATAGGGTCTCATCATGTAACCCTGGTTATCCTAGAACTCACTATATAAACCAGGCTGGCTTTGAACTCACAGCAATTCATCTGCATCTGCCTCTCAAATGTTGGGATTGAAGGGGTTCACTACCTAATTTTGACATGACTTACTATGATTTTAAGGTCAACTTATCCCCTAATTTGTTTTAGTTGGAGAATAGATTTTATATTACTTTTTAAACTTTTAGTTTTGTGACCAACCCCTGACAAGCAGGGCCCAGCTGGATGAATGTTTTATGACATTCATAGTATGTATTCTGTTGCTTCACATGTTCTAGAATCTAGTTCAGAGCAGATGTTCAGCTCTTCTGGATCTTTCCTTACTTTCTGCCTACTGGGTTCTATAAATCACTGAGACCAGTCATCTATCTGTGTTATCAATCTGTGGAATGACTGACCTTTCAGGACTGCTGGCTTCCTTTCCTAGTTCTGCAGCTCTGGTGCTGTTAAGACATTTGATGTTAATGTCAGTGTTATCTTGGTCTTTTTCTCACTCCCCGTGAACTGGTGATTTTATTACTATTTCATACGTCTGTCCACTTTGTACTGCATTTTAGATACTGAGATTACTGTTGTAAAAATCTAGGCAATGCTAAGTGTATATAAAGAGTAACACTGTTATCTCAGGAGACAACCTAGTTGCCCTCAGTTTACACTTTCCAGCCAGCCTTCTGTAGACTGTTCTCCAACCTGAACTAAGTGTCAAAGTCTTTGCAATGCTAAGCAGATCTGTTCCACTTATGCACCAAGCCCTATCACCAGTCTGGCACCTAGCTATGGTCTAAGCCATATTTTGCTTCTCAAAGCCTGTTTGGGGCCAAATTGTGCACGAACAGCATATGGACATATAGACAAGTTGAATGGTTAGTGAAAAAATTTAAGGAGTTTACTTTCCAACTCGCCTGCACATCTAATCTCCTCAGTACTTTCTGGGCAAATGGGGTACTCTTTTCTCCCAGCCACATAATTTCTAGAGAGTGACTGTTGTTTGGAGGCAAGCAGTTTAGTGGAGGAAGCAATGAGGGTTCGTTCATTTCAACCTCTTAGGACCCCTTTCCATTGATCAGAGAGAATGGTTTCCACCCTCAGGTTCCTGCTATACTTCAGTCTATTGTTACTATAGAACTGTGTGAGTTTTTTAGTATGAGAGAAAAGAAACATAAAAAAGAAAAACAAGGCCTTTCTGTGCTTCTTCTGAGTATTATATTGCTTTTTCCTTTTCCTTCAGTTTGAACTCGGGGCTTCTCTTGGCATTTTCTCTACTCATAGTGAGGCCCACTTCTAGATTGTGAAATAAATCTTGAAGATATGGGGAGATGACAAATTCATTCCTGATTTTCTAAGAAATGACCCTCCCCCATCAAAGGTAGCTTGTCCAAAGAACCAATAGTCCCTCTACTTTTATTCAAATCTCCCCCCCCCCCCCCCAGATTCTTACTAAGAAGTCCTGACTGTTTTCCAGTTCATAGAGATCTGTATGCCTTTGCTTACCTGATGGACCATCTGGTCCAGCCCACTCCATCCTTAAATTTTTAACAAAATAACAAATATTCAAAAATAACAAAAGAAAGAAAAATTTAAAAAGCAAAAAACTGTATAGGAAAAAGAGCTCACAAACTTAGCATATAAAGAAAATATTTTTAAACACCTGTAAAATGTTTTTCCTCCTCCTCTTCCTCCTCCTCTTTTTCTTCTTCTTCGACAAGGTCTCTATATAGTACTGGCTATCCTAGAGCTGACTATGTAGACCAGGTTGAATTTACAGAGATTCTCTTGCCTCTGCCTCTGCCTCTGCCTCTAGAATGCTAGGATTAAAGGTGGTGAGCCACCACTCTCAGCATGTATGTGGGTTTTAAGTGTCATTATCAAAGAATAAAAAAGTCTACAAAGTAAAATGACTCATAATAATCTAAGGTTAGATTATTACTGAAGAAAAAATTTCATGTGTCCTAAGATCAGGGGATTAGAGAAGTTTATAGTCCTTTAGCCAATGCACTTCATTCCCTGACTCACCTAGAGCATCTATTTAGTCAATCCTGCCAGTGTCTTCATGTGAAGTGTCCAATACAAGTACGAGATTACAAAAACCAGAAACAACAACAACAAAACCCCCCTTTACCTGCTATTTAATAATAATTTCTATGCTTAGAATCCCTGTGCTACAATTGCATTCAGCTCAGTCACCTGCTGGAGGGGAAGACAGCAAAGGGGTAACAAGCCATATCTTATGTCCCAGCTGAAGCACTGGGCTGAACCACCTAGGCTTGTGACATTCAAGCTGACAAGCTCTTATTTCCTGAAAGGTCAGCTATCGGCTGGGGTAGGGATAGAGCTTCTGTCCTAGAGGCTGGGAAGCAGAGGGAAAGCCTAAGGTCGAGCTCCTTCCTGCTTGCCTTTTATTCCAGCCAAGCCTCAAGCTGATGGTACGGCCACAATCAGGGTGTGACACCCTGCCTTCCTCAGTTCCTTAGTAACACCTCCAGACACACCTAAGGTGTACTCCACTAATCTGGGTGCTTCTCGATTTAAGCAAGTTGACAGTTCAGATGGGCATCTGTAATACATAGACAAGTGTGTATTGATGAAAAAATCTGTAAACTTAGAATAGAAAACTGTCTCTAAAGAAGTGGAAAAGATCAAGGAGTAGCACATAAAGTAAACTCTCTATCAAGCAAATACTGTAAAAAGCTTGGCCACTGTTATTAGCTGTTTGTTATGCTATTCTTTTTATTTTTATGCTTAAAATATTTATACCACAAGAAACAGAAAGGAAAACCTACACAGCTTACATGCCAGTTATGCTGCTAGCACCCCATGGAGTGGCTCAGTACCCATTTGGCATGTGTAAGGCCCTGGGTTGAATCCCTAGCAGAGCCAAAGCACATCAACAACCCTAATATTCTGACACTGCCTTAGTCAAGAATATGCATACATACATGCTGTTAAACCTTTGCAGCTCTGTGCCCACAGCTCAAATGCTGGTGATCAGCCCCCAGCCCCCCATCTTGACAAGTGACTTCTTAACCACCTCCAGAAACATTATAGGTGCCTTTACGAAAGACTTCTTGCAACTCTCTTGTCTCTTCTACCACATGAGGATACAACAAGAAAGCACCATCCAAAAGGGACTCCAAAACTGTGGGAAATAAAATCCCTGGGTATAAATGACCCAGTCTAAAATATTTACAAATATACATGTGGGAGCTGAGGATGTAGTCCAGTGATTGTTTGCCTAGCATGGTATATATACACAAGATCTTGGATTCTATCCCTAGTACCACAAACAAATAAAAGAAAAATCAAAACACACACGTAAAAGCAAAAAACCCTGGAGACTGGTGGTGGCACACACTTCTAATCCCAGCATTTCAAAGTCTGAGACCAGCCCAGGCTTCATAGCAAGATTCTGTCTCCAAAAGCCAAACAGTGATAACAACTGAATAGAAATTACAGTTTCAATGAGCAGACTAAAAACATCTATATGAGATGTGTGGACTCAGTGACCACTGACAGCAGCCAAAGGCTTGGAGCCAACTGGTCTATGTCCTACACTATTCGGGGCAGGAGAAAAAACTGGTAAGCTTTAGGTCTTCATTTTTTTTTTCAGAGCCAGGAGTTTTGGCCTTCACAGTTGGTTCTTTAATTCTAAAGCTGTGTTTCAAAAAGTATATCTCTGCTCATGCACTTCAGGACTAGAAATCCTGAGTCAGCTTTCATATATTATTACATAATTTTGTTGCATGTTATTACATAATTCTGTTGTAATAACTGGCAAATTATTAATTCACATCCTACTGTATTTCCAAAGATGGTTTTTTTTTTTTTTTGTTTTTTTTTTTGATTTTTCGAGACAGGGTTTCTCTGTGTAGCCCTGGCTGTCCTGGAACTCACTCTGTAGACCAGGGTGGCCTCAAACTCAGAAATCCACCTGCCTCTGCCTCCCAAGTGCTGGGATTAAAGGCATGCGCCACCACTGCCTGGCTCCAAAAATGCTTTTAAGATAAGTTATAAAGTTTATGTGTGATGGTACCACAGGCTAGTAGCTACAACACTTGGTAGGTGGAAGCATGTAGACTGTAGATCATTGTACATGAGGTTAGCCTGGGCTACAAAGACTTTTTTTTCCCCAAAGACTTTTTCAAACAAAACAAAAACAAGTCTATGTGCATTTAAAAGCTCAATAAGAAATATGATTCAAGAACAAATAATAAAAGAGAATAAGAAGAAAGATAATTGAACTATAGACTGATATAAACTAAGGTTAACATAATTGAGTACTTTGGACTTTTTTTCTGGCAACACCAGTTTTCACTATAATTTTCTGTTAGTTGTTAAAAAAAAGTGTTAGAGAATTCACCAGGAACTTAAATGAAGCAAAAAATATGTATGTAGATGAATGTGTAAGAAAAATTTTAGCAATGATTTTATGAAAGGTAGGAAGGCATCCTTCATAGATGATTCTTATTTATGTCTATAAGGTAAAGCAAGGGCTTGCTGCACAATCAGGGTTCAGTGGCTAGATTCTTATGTTCAATACAGGAACCAGCAAAAGCCTGCAGCTTTTTTGGTAATCTTACTTGATACTGGGAAACAGTCTGACACACAGCTCATATACCTCTTTGCATAATGGTTTCAAATGTCAGAGTTTAATCTGTTTTTTTGTTTGTTTGTTTTTTGTTTTATAAAGCCTCTTTCTTTCTTTTTAAAAAAGATTTATTTTGGGGCTGGAGACATGGCTCAGTGGTTAAGAGCACCGACTGCTCTTCCGAAGGTCCTGAGCTCAAATCCCAGCAACCACATGGTGGTTTATAACCATCTGTAATGAGATCTGATGCTTCTGGAGTGTCTGAAGACAGCTACAGTGAGTGGGGCTGGAGCGAGTGGGGCTGGAGAGAGAGAAAAAGTATCTGAAGATAGCTACAGTGTACTTACATATAATAAATAAATCTTTAAAAGATTTATTTTATATATATGAGTACATTGCAGCTGTCTTCAGTCACACCAGAAGAGAGAGAGCATCAGATCCCATTACAGATGGTTGTGAGCCACCATGTGGTTGCTGGGAATTGAACTCTGGTCCTCTGGAACAGTAGTCAGTGCTCTTAACTGCTGAGACATTTCTCCAGCCCTAATCGGGTTTTTAACAGAAGATGGTCAACACAAGGTTGAATTCATTGGGGGCAATAGCAAGGAACATGGAGGAACAGATAAGGAATTCCCCCCCCCCCCTTTAGTTCCCCATCACATAACAGGTCCATTGCTATGCTGATGAGGTATTCAAAGAAAGAAGGATTTAGAAAACTATTCTGCAATTTCAGATCCCTGGATCTTAAACAGGAGGGGGACCTTAGAAAAAGAGTCATTTACACGCAAATGTACACACACAAAATGAGCAGTTATTTGCTTTCTTTCAACTATTGCTTTTTCAGATCAAATGTCACACACACACACACACACACACACACACACACACACACACACACACACAATTTGATTTTTTTTTTTTTTTCTTTTCAGTCCTGCTTCTGGGAAGCTTAGTAGAATAAAAGCAAAAGCAAACTCAGGTCTCTGTTATCTGTAAATGGCTCCGCTGAGAACAGGCTCAATTACATAGCAGCCACCTTCCCTACTCCATTCTCTTATCTCAGGTCTATTCTCTCAGACCATTCATGGAGGGTTCCATGAAGAAACTGGAAGGTGATCACAATTAGTGTTCAAAGTCCTGGGTGTCTCTGTGCCAGTGGACATGCCAGTATCTCTGAGAGCTAAACTCCACCAAAGAGCAGCAGTTCTATCACCTGATAACTTTAAGTCAGCAGCAATGGATGCAGCACAGGGATAAAGCTTGACCTTTGTACTTGGTGTCAAAAGAGAAACAGCACAGGACAGATGAAGGAATAAAAGTGGGTATGGTCTTTCTTTAAGAACTCCTTTTCTGGTGCACCTGTTTAGTTTATATTCCCAGACAATGTTGCCCAGCTCCCAGGAGCTCTCAACTATTAGAAGCAGCAATATGCAGTGGTCATTAACATAGTTTATTCCAAGTACCCACGAGTATTTAAGTTTTGTATTAAATAAAAATCAAGAATGTTGGTTTAGTAGTAGAGCATTTGCCTAGTATGAATGAGGCCCTAGGTTAGATTCCCAACACCAAAACAATAAAAGCAGGAATGCTGAAAAAAATTTACTTTCAGGCTAAAGTGACTGCTCAAAGATCAGAGCTTCATTACAAAGTGCTAAAAAGATGCTTAGAGAATTAACCACAGGAAGGTTGAGAAAGGCTTAAATGAGTGTGACCATCAGATCTGTCTTAGCTTCTTGGGTAGCTGAGATGTGAGCAAGTAGCTGCCAAATGCTTGTACTGTCATGGAACCAGCGACTCACTGACATGAGCCATCATGACAGATTGCAAGTACTCAAATTAAATAAAAAGTGACAACAGTCTACTCCTGCCCACAGAACATAACATGAAACACTATTCTTGCAACCAACTTCTGGTGACCCAGAATTAGGCAAACAAAACAAAATAAAAACAACAAAACTCTAAAGAAGCTGCAAAACTTCAGAAAACTGAAGATCAAGCAACATCTAAAGAATGAATATGGAAAAAGAGAAAAAGAGCTTTTCTGCTGGAGCTCAAAGAGTCAGAATTTTGTAAAGACATAGAAAGCGATGGGGTTACCAAGAAATAGCAAAGACAAATCTGTCACACCCTAGTCCATGGAATCTCTCTGTGCTTTTGTGTAATATATTGGCCTACAGTTTTAAGCACTTATTCAAGATTCTACATATGTGAGATGTCACTGATGCCTAGTAAAGTGACTTTACATTCTCATATTAGGATATAAGGAAATGAGACACAAATTTAAACTCTGACAGACTAAAATATACAGAATTTTAGTACAGAATGGTATTTACTACATAGACAAAAATATATGTTCAATTTAAACAGGAGTATGAATATGAGACTTCTAAGAAATGATCTCTTCATAGTTCAAAGCCAAGACTGTCATTCCCCAAGCGTTACTCCTCAGCTTCCAGTACTTACCTCTTCTGCACACTCTGACTTCATCACCTCACTGATCCTGTCTTTCCTTTGACTTAAGGAAATGCAGAGTTCCCAGTGTACAACTGGATAAGCTCTATGTGACTATGCTTCCAAGCTCAGCTCTTCTGGGCCTTACAGATTAATCACATAGGGCACCTTTGACCTTGTGAACACAGGGCACTGCTCCACCTCACCTCTGAGATCACCAACCTTAGAATTTACCATCCTTTTGGAATGGTATCTTAAGCTCTTATATATCTAATAATCTTAATCTTTTATCCCATTCCTCCCAGAATCTAGTATCTTTCCAGCTACAGTCATGGTGGCAAGAAAGACATTAGGCAGAACTGGATTAGCACTGTATTTCTACTCCACTGATGGTACAACTTTCAGAACTGGTGATCACAGATTTCTGTATAAGGATCCTGCATCCCTTGAAGAACAGAGACACGTGTACTATCGGCTACTGTTATTGCCACTACATTGAACAGAGTCAGTCTTCAGTATTCAAGGGGGATCAGAGGCTATATTCATCTTTCTTGAACTTCAAAATCTGCAACTGTTTAAGTCCCTTATATAAAATAGTGTAGAAAGCAAGAGAAGATAGATCAGTCTAGAGCTTGTCATGCAGGCATGCCATTTCCTAGTGCCTACATAAAAAGCCAGGAATGGCAGCATGAATTTGTAACACCAACATTGGAGAGTTGAAAACAGAAGGATCCCTAGTGTTAACTGGCCAACCAGCATAGCCTTCTCAGTAAGATCCCAGATCCCAGAAAGAGGCTTTGTCACAGAAATCAAGGTGGGACCATTGAGACGGCTCAGTGGGTGTCTGCCATCAAGCCTGATGATCTGAGTCTACTCCACAGGGCCCACATGCTATTAGTAGAGATCTGACTCCTACAAGTTGTCCTTCCTTTCATACATATACCATGGTATGTATAGGCATGAATATGCATGCTTAAGTGAATGCTATAAAAAAAAAAGAATTCCAACATGTATATACCAAAACAACCAAGGTAGAAAGTCATGAGAAACAACACTCAAGGCTGACCTCTGGTTCCACATGAATGTGCATCTGTATACATACACGAACATGTATACATATGGGCACAAACTGTCAGATTTGCACACAATCTCCCATCTGATATAACACAATTTTCCTATTACACTGTATTGTTTAGGAAATAATAACAAAAAAATGCCTGTATATGTTTAGAAAACATTTCCCCCCTTGGATATTTCTGGAATGTAATTGACTGAACCCACACATGCAGGACTTAGGATATAGTTTATGAATACAGGGTACTATCCTACTGCAGGTATTATCAATCTTACAACTTACAACCAGCTGTGACTGACATGACACAGGCAATTACAATCCCTTTTATGCACATGGCTTTTCCTATCTTTATTCTAGAAAACACAGGGTTGAGGCTTGTACAGGGTCTTATACATAGCATGGCCTCAGTAAATGTTAGCTACTTCTTTGAAGGCTTAATAAAGGTCATACACCTAATATAAGTTAGAATGAGAACCAAGAACTTAAACTCTATCAACATCCTTACTTTTCTGTCACTTAGTTAATTGTCTTGGACTCTTGTCTTGGCTGTGTCATCGTCCTATCCCCTCCACCCCTACTGCCGAGGCAGAGTCTATCTAACACTGTAGCTCAGGCTGGCATAGTACTGTGTAGTGCAGGCTGGCCTCAAACTTGCAAGCCTATTTTGGCTTCCTGAGTGCTTGGATTACTGGCATAAGTTCCAGCCCCACCTTACACTAGCTTCATGTCATAAACAGCTGTCCCATCTTCTAAGCTTCTCTCCACCCTGGTCCTTGAGACTGAGCATTTAGAATTTACCTGGAAAAAGAAGGCTGAAACAGTCAAATATAGAGAAACCACAAGATTAGTAGTTGTATAGGGCAAGAGGGAACAGGGAAATTAGGCACTGGTGGCTAAGGACCATGGGGTTTCTTTAGAGGTGATGAAAATACTGTGTAGCTGAGTGGTGATGGTTACTACTTCTGTGAATATGAGCCATGAATAAGAGCCATGGTTGAACACTTCCAGTGGCTAAATACTATGGCATGTGAGTTATATTTCTAGAGGCTGGGGTATTTGTTTTTTGAGTCAACGTTTCAAAATGTGCCTCTTCCCCCCCCCCCCCCCCCCCCACTGACCTGGAACTCTCCATGTAGACTATGTTGGCCTCAAATTCAGGAGATTCTGGGGATACCTCCCCAGAGCTGGGATCAAAGGTGTGTTACCATATCTGGCTCAAAAATTTGTTTTAAAAAGTAATTTCCCTATAAAATATTTTCTAAGACACTTACTCCTTTTTCTTTAGTTATCATAGCTCTCAGGATCAATGTGGGTTTAATGTAAATTGTACTTAATTAGAAGCATAATGACACTTAAAAAAAAAAAAAAGAGTCTTAGCATCAGAGAGAAAAAAACAGATCCAATCCTAGTTTAAGTACCAATTAATGGTGTAGACAAGACTTATGAAGCTCAGTCTGTCTCATATCTAAAGGAGGACCTGTTATACTGCTGGTAGAGATATAAACTGGTACATGCACTATAGAACTCACTAGAACATAGTGGAGCATGTGTCTTTATTACATGTTGGAGCATCTTCTGGGTATATGCCCAGGAGAGGTATAGCTGGGTCCTCAGGTAGTATTATGTCCATTTTTCTGAGGGTCCGCCAAACTGATTTCCAGAGTGGTTGTACCAGCTTGCAATCCCACCAACAATGGAGGAGTGTTCCTCTTTCTCCACATCCTCACCAG
>CM052700.1:29659385-29705742 GCA_028551405.1 Uromys caudimaculatus | reverse complement strand
GGACCACCAACCAAAGAATACACATGGAGGAACCCATGGTTCAGACCACATATGTGGCAGAGGAGGGCCTTGTTGGCTATCAGGGGAGAGGAGAGGCCCTTGGGCCTGAGGGTGTTAGAGGCCCCAGTATAGGGGAATGCCAAGGTGGGAAGACGGGAGTGGGTAGGTGGGTGGGTGGATGGGGGAATACCCTCATAGAGGCAGGGGGAGGGGGAGGGGATAGGAGGTTTCCAAAGTGAAGACCTGGAAAGGGGGAAACATTTGAAATGTAAATAAAGTATCAAAAAAATAAAAAATTAAAAAATAAAAAAAGAATCCAAGCCAGGTCTTCTGCAGGAGCAGAGCAGTAAGTGGTAGGTCCTGTTAACCTCTGAGACAACTCTCTAGTGCTGATAGCTAAAATCTTTTTTTTTTTTTTAACTTTTTATTGATTCTGTGGGAGTTTCACATCATGTACCCCATCACAATCCCTTCCCAGTCCATGTCCTCCCCCTCTTTGTGACCTCCTCCTCCTCCAAAGAAGTAAAATACAAAAACAAAATAAAAAGATGGAAAATAATTTAAAAAGGGGGTGGGTGGGAGAAGTAGAACCTGGAGCTGGAGAGATGGTTCAGCGGTTAAGAGCAATGGCTGCTCTTCCAGAGGTCCTGAGTTCAATTCCCAGCAACCACATGGTGGTTCACAACCATCTGTAATGAGATCCGATGCCCTCTTCTGGTATGTCTGAAGACAGCAACGACATACTCATATAAATAAAATAAATAAAAGAAAAAAAAAAAAAAACAGAAGTAGAACCTGAGCTGAAGAGATCGCTCAGTGGTTAGGGTAGCTGCTCTTCCTGGGGACCTGGGTTCAATTCCCAGCATCTACAATTATCTGTAAATCCAGTTTCAGTTGATCCAACACCCACCTACAGACATACATGAAGGCAAAACAATGCACATAAAATAAAATCAATGAATAAATCATTTTTAAAAAGTAGAGCCAAGAGAATCACCTGACAAATTTCAAGAAGGAAAAGGTGAGCAGAAGTAAGTGGCTTACATCTTTAGTCCCTACACTCAGGATACAGAGTTTTGAAGCCTGACTGGTCTACATAGAGAGTTCCAGGCTAGCCAGGAGTACATAAAGAGATTGTAGAGAGAGATGGGGTGGGTTTTGAGATTTTAGTCCTAAGGGATGGGTGTAACACTGAACTAGATGTGAAACTAAGAAGAACCAGGGTAAGGGAGAACACTAGAAGTTTATGTTTAGAGTACATTAAGTCCAGCATGCAAGGGGAATAAAAAATAAAAAATAAAAAATAAAAAATTGTGTTTCTATTTAACACACATAGACACACACGAGTAGAAGGATGAAATCATGAAGAAAGTAGTAAAATGGGCTGAGTCTAAGCAACAGTGGTATTAATTAAAAAACAAATTCAATATGATTAAGAACTAGGGAAAGAGTGAGGCTGAGTGACGAGTGAGAGGTCAGAAGAAACCAAGTATTTAGTACCTAGAAAACAAGTAAAGAAGGTTTCGGTGCTACCAATGTAGGCATGTGCTACCATGCCAGGCTTGTACCACATGGAAGCTCTGATTTCCTTGCCTCCACCTTCTTAGTCCTGGGATCGTAAGTATGTGTCTCTATGCTTGGCTTTATGTGGTGCTGGGGATTTGCCCAAGCCTCAGATGTGTTAGGCAAGCACTCCACTAAGTGCCAAGCTTTTAAGTCACACTGGAAGAGAAAGAAGCTAAGATTCATTAATCCAAATCCTTTAGGTCCAGCTAAAAACTTTAATTCATCCCTAGAACTTTTTAAATCCACTGCAGGTTCAAAGGAAGAGTTCATCCACACCTCTAAATGCAAATGGTCTGGCATTAATTTCATAAAAATAAGAGGCAGATTTCAGCCTTTGATATGTTCTTTTTTGAGATGCTAGGAATTGAACTAAGGGCATCATGTGATAGGCAAGCACTCTACCACTGAACTACATCCAGACCCTTACTTTAGCTTTCTACCTGTCGTGCAGTCTGATAATACAATTTTTTTCCTTAAGACTGAGAGCTGCTCTTAAAAAACATTAAAAAAGTAATTGGGTTCTAATATGCCATCAAATGAAGAAAAATCTGTTTGATGAGGTAAGCTTCCAAAGGACTTCTGTTTTCATAAAGAGATTTCTGAAAGGACTAGATGGGGAAAATGTGTATTTTCTCAGTGTCTAGACTATAGCATTTCCACTGAGCTTGCCTTTCTGTTTTAAATTATCTAGAGCCCACAGAACACTAAGCCTAGACACTAAGGCCATGAACTAACTTACTTTCATTAACAACTACTATATACAATTAGTTTCCTCTGGATAGGTGTTTCCTTGGGTGTGTATAATCAAAAATTGTTTTTCAGCAAACAACAAAAATCATGTAATTTCATATTAGTAAGGAATCTAAGACAAATCTTAATAGGAATCAAATGGCTTATTCAAAGTCACATAGCCTACATCTGTGTTGGTAGTAGTCATGTGCACAACTGCCTTCAAAGTCACATGGTCAACCCTAGTTTACTTAATTACAGTGACAAAGAACATTAGAACTATTAGTAAGTGAAAGGGGAATCTATGTGGTACTTTCTATTGTCTATGCTACCTTTGTATTTCAGACTCTTGTTTTTGCGTATGTCCTATTTTCAGCAAGGAAAGGCAAGGGACCTACATCATATAGAACACAGGATGGAACAGTCTGAAATTTAGTAGAGATTTTCTGTGCTATACAAGGTCAATGTTATCCACATGGTTTTATTCTTACTCAGCATATTTTGGAGTAATATCTTTTATAGGTGCTTGTGTATAAGAGAAATTAAGTCCTAAGTCCAGAGTATTTAGCTTAAGAGAAAAATTCTTCATGTTCTTATGAAAACCAAAATAATGAAGATCAAAATCAGAATGCTCACACATGCAGCTCCTATGCTCAGATGTAACAGTTAAAATGGGTGGCTACCTTTTTCTTCAGTTCATAGCACCTGCTTTCAGAATACTACAGTTAATCTACTGAAAGAGTGCTCACTCTTTTTTTTTTTTTTTTTATTTCCTGAGTTTGTGATTCTCTACTGCAGATTTCTGTGTTGTACACAAAGAGGAGGCTAGGAGGACATCAAGAACATCAAGTCTCAACCATTATCTTTATGTAAAATCACTGGTGATAGTTTATATTGAATGAACCTGGAGTTTTCTTCTAAATCTGTAAGACAGCCTCACACCCAAGTCTCTCAGATTCTCTACTAAGAGGACAGCACTGCTACCAATTCAAAGACAGCTTACAGCTTATAAGTATACAAAAGGAAAGAAAATAGAAAAAAGAGAGGCACATCTTTCTCAAATGCCAGTATAAATTCTGAATATAAAATTCCATCAGGGATAGAGTGATGTCTCAGTAGCTAAATGAGCTTACTGCTAAGCCTGACAACCTGAGTTCTGTCCTCAGGATGTACAAACTGGAAGGGGAGAGCCGAGTTCATGCGTGAGCACATACATGCAAATACAGACAGATAGGCCCACACACACTTACACTCACACTACCACCACTCCTAGTGCTTAAATTAATATAGTCCTTTAAGAGTTTTTAAGGTGCCGGGCAGTGGTGGCGCACACCTTTAATCCCAGCACTTGGGAGGCAGAAGCAGGTGGATTTTTGAGTTCGAGGCCAGCCTGGTCTACAGAGTGAGTTCCAGGACAGCCAGGGCTACACAGAGAAACCCTGTCTCGAAAAGCCAAAAAAGAAAAAGAAAAAGAAAAAAAAAAAGTTTTCAAGGCACTTTCAAGTGTGTCTATACACTGATCTTCAAAACTAAAGCTTAGGTATACATATTCCAGTTCCAACCTAGTCATTTAATACATCCACCTCTCCCAAGAAACTAATACCTAACTTAACTAACAAAAACTAGCACACTTCTGAGGATACTTAACAACCTTCTTGGGGAACACTTCCTTTACATGGTCAAGAATTTATTATTATTTTAAACTTTTAAGCTGTTATCTTCATTACTAAATCACTTCAAGGTAACACTATACATATGTCTAAATTAGATTTCTACTTTAGTATATCTTACTTCCCAATGTATTTGCATCTGAGAATCATTGTTTATCCCCGACACAGGTGTATGCTCAGAATTTATCTTATTAAAGTTCTCATTTCCTGCATCAGAATGCCGTCAGTATTCCTACTTGGGTTTTATAATACATCAGAAGTGTTTTATATATTACACCTGATGAGTTCAAGTTCCAGAATGCGTAGTGATATGTGCACAGCAACAATCACAGCACTATCTGAGTTAAGCCTCCTAAAACACAGGTCAATGATTATTAGGAAAACGCAACATTTACCTTCTATAAAATACAAATGCAAAGTATCTCATTTCCAACTAAGAAATTCTGCAGTGTATAAAGTAACAAGGACAACTGAAATGAAAGGAACACCAAAAGAGATGCTGCATGTCTACTGCTTGAGCGCACCCACCCAATACTGACCCCCAACCTATATATTTGAAGTTGTAATCACATAATATGTATCATTTGCTGTATCCAGTGTTTATCATTGAGAAGGCAGGTTTCATATATATATATTTTAAATTGTAAGGGCTAGTGAGGTGGGTCAGTGGGTAAGGATACTTGCTGCCAAGCCTGAACACAACTGTGAGTTTGAAGCTTCGGACCCACACACATGGTGGAGGAGAGAACTGACTTCCATGGTTTGTCCTGGGGCCTTCACATATACACCTTGCCCCATAGCAC
Organism: Uromys caudimaculatus; assembly: GCA_028551405.1. NCBI lineage: Eukaryota > Metazoa > Chordata > Mammalia > Rodentia > Muridae > Uromys > Uromys caudimaculatus. The sequence goes on along the minus strand of CM052700.1, from coordinate 29,700,974 downwards.
ACAAGTTTTCTTTTTCTTTTTCTTTTTGAGACATGGTTTCTTTGTGTAGCCTTGGCTATCCTAGAACTATGTAGAGCAGGCTGTCCTATAACTCACAGAAATCTGCCTGCCTCTGCCTCCTAAACACTGGGATTAAGGGCATGTGCCACCACCGCCTAGCCACACACAAAATTTTTAATTGTAGTAAAATAAATAGAACATGATTTAGCCCCACCCCTCTGTGTGTGTCTGTGTCTGTATTACATGCACACGAGTGTGTGGGTACACATGTCTATCTGGAGGCCAGAAGAGAGAATGACAGATTATCTTCTATCACTCTTCATTAATTCAGACAGGGTCTCCTTGTCAACCTGAGGCTCACAGTTCTGGTTATAATGAAAGACAAGTGAGCTTTCACCATCTGTCTGCCTTTGCTTCAGTGCTGGGATTACAGAAGCACCCAGTCATCCCTGGGTTTTTAATGCAAGAGCTGGGAATTCCAGCTTAGGTCTTTACGCTTGCAGAGCAAATGCTCTTAGTGACTGAGCTACCTCCCCAGCCCTTTATAAAGAATACTTGTAAATGACTTTAATTAATCTATTCAGTATAGAAATGAGAGATTCCTTTTATTTTTACTGATAAGAATATATTTACAGAAAGATTAAGGAAGTCACGTATGCAACTATATAACATACGACAAAAAAATCAATAAATTCAATAAATGACTTCTGAAGAAAAAATAGTTTTTACTAAAATCCAAGTTATTATCAATAATCTATATTTTTTGAGACTAGCTATAATTCCAAAGTTTCTTTTGCTGACCTTAAACTGACAGCAAAAACAGGACACTATGAAATGTGGAAAGGGCACTTGTGGACTAAAATATTGTTAGCTGCTTTACACACTTAGATTATTCTCAGCAAATCAACAACAAAACTGGGAAGGACCTTGGCACCAATCCTTAGTATTCCCCTTACGGGCAAACTCAAGGCATAACTGCACATATTTTCTCGGTTTCCACCATATGAAAAATTTAAACATAACAAAGGAAAGCTCTGAGATGGAATGGGAAGGAAATGTGGTATGACAGAAAAAGAAGTCATCATGGCTGAAGGCACGTGAAGTACTCGAGTACTCAGCATGATGATGCACACCTGTAACCTCAGTCCCAGAATGCACTACCAGAAAGACAGGAAAGGAGAAAGGAAAGAGCAGTTCTCTGAGGCTAACTGCCTTGAATGAAAATATGAAACCTAAACTACGTGGAGTCTATTCAGAGTATGCCTGGAAGTTAAAGTTGACAACAAGCATTGCCTTATTTTTCTTTCATGTAATAAAGCTAAAAAAAATTGTAGGTGTTTACATTAACAGGAAGAATTAAAAACCAAAACCATGCTACTTTTGGATGTAGGGTTGTGATCTCCATAAAAAGATATGGTTGGAAGCAAAATCTCATTTAAACAATTTTTTATTTTTGAATGCTGAGAAATAATTATCATTCAAAAGTAAAATCAAGAGGCACATTACTGGAAACATCAATCAACTTAAGAATCAATAGGAAAATTAAGTGAAATTCCCACACTGGAAGGTGCTAGATCATTTTGGCTCATCTAGGAGATGTTGAGCAGAAAGAAAGTTTTCCTTAGTGACTATCTCTGAAGTAACATGTAGGGGGAAAAGCTAGCAAGGAAGAAAATAATCTGGAATAGCAAAGAAGCTGGGATCTACTCAAGGAGATCAGGTAAGCATACCTTTCTCCAGAGTAAAGAGTTTTTGTTTGTTTTGACACCATATAGGCCTGTTTGGTCTAGAACTAGCTACCTACCTAGAATAGACCAGCCTTGAACTCACAGAGATCGCTTGTATCTGCCTTCCAAATGCTAGAAATTAAAGGTGTACTAAGAGAGAAAAGCTTTACTCCTCCTGTACTTTTGTATTTCCCTTCTGCTTTCTTAGCCCACCTGTGAACGATAACTAGTCTACAGGAATCACATGGCAAGTGAATTTAGGATCAATAGTCAAAGAGGTTGAAACCACCACAAACCTTTATAAATATTTCCTTCCACAAATTTTCTAACACTAATTCCTATTAAAACACTGAGATATTAAGAAAATTATATTCTTGTACAAGTTTCTTTTTTACTAGCGAAACTCCTTGTGTGGTAGAGCAGAGGCAGTTAGGTCCTTAAATCTCAGTGAGTATAGGAAAAATTCAGTGACATTCTATTCAGGTTCTTCTTCATGTTCAAGTACCTTACAAATGATATTATTCACCATTGAATATACACTAAATCAAGGGCCCAAATTCCCTAAGATTTTTTCACAACCATGTATAATGGGAACCGAAAACACTGTTAAGGTGAGTGGAAGGAACTGCCCTGCTCACCCTGATTCTATGTAGACTGCACTCCCATCCCTTCCCTGGTTCTCTATAGTAGACTGTGCACCCATCCTTCACAATTATATGTAGACCGTGCTTCTTCCCCTTCCCTGATTCTATGTAGACTGTGCTCCTACCCCTAAGTGCCCCTGTGTAAGTAAGTCACAGTAACATACAATAATCACTGAGGAGTAGTTAAAGCTAAAAATAATAACCTGGAGAGAAGCATCAACAGCAAAATATCCAGAATACAGTTATGTTCTAGTTAAGTGATTATTACTTGGTTCTTAGCTGTTAAGTCCTGTGCAGTAGTGTCACAAAAATCCCTACAGTATCTGCTTATTACATGTACTACATCTCTGAAAATACACCACTAAAGAATACTAAAGGAATAACACAGGACTCTTCTTCATATTGTTTAGGAGAAATGTGGGCCTTCTGTGCCTCCACACACAGGCACACAGGATGAGAAATACATTTCACTATTTCTAAAGTCCCTGTCAGGCTGAGATCATGAGAAGCTATCACATAGCCTGAAGATGGGGGCAAGCATGGTGCTCCTTCTGCTTCAGTTACACTGGTGTCACCTGTGAACAGCTAAGATTTCCTCTTAGGATCCCAACACGTTGCAAGATTTAATAATTCTGATTAACAGCCAAAAAAATTAAGAATGTCTACAAATGGAGTATTCGTTTACGTTTCTGTCTACAGGGAATGAACTGTGGCACAATTTAGCCATGAACTGCAATGTCTTTAAAATAAAGCCTGTGAAGAACACAATGGTTTCTGAAATAAAGTTCACCTCTTACCTCCTCTTTCCACACAGCCTCTGCATTAACTAAGGATAGAGCTAAAACTACATACAGGTCTGCACCATGAGAGCCACTGATAAAAACTACTATCTTTTCTTAAAGGGATACTATACTTTTTTATTTTATATTTGAAACTGTTCCCATGAAACTGACTTTTTAGTTAGAACTTCTAAAGAGCTGCTCCACCAGCTTCCCTGTAAGGCTTCCTATACCTTCCCTAGGTATCTAAGTCTCCACACAACCCCTCATCTTAAGATTTTTCTGTGGGTCCTGGCTTCTTCAACTGTTGTGTGCTTTTTTTTTTTTTTCGAGTTTAGTGAAATTTGTAAGAAAGCCCTGATTCCACTAAGTAGGCAGGCTTTCTTCTGTTGGTCTACAAGCTATTATTTTGCTAATTAAATATATACATCTGACCTACAATTATTTCCTACCCACATTCTCCTGAAACTCTATCAGTGGTACATATGACAAGTTGGTCCAGATTTGAAGATGACAGCTGCAGTTTTAGGGGCACACAGCCTGGGGCTGGCAGTGAGGGCAGCCTTCAGCTTTGTGTCCATCAGATCAAAGAACAAAAGGCAGCACTTCCTCCCCAGACCTTCCTTAGCACTAGAGGAAGGCAGGCTTGACATAAAAGTCCCATCAAGAAAGGAAGCCCTGCGGAAGCCAGTCAGAGTTCCCGGTAAAACACACCAGAAAGCTGACCCACCTTGGAGAGCTGCCGCCTGAGGCTAAAGCGCTGGACCATGGTCGTGAGGATCTCTTAACAAAGCAATCTACCCAGCAAGGGTATCTTTTTCTTCTTTTATTAAAACACAGCTTCTTGGGGGAAGTCACTGGCGGCACATTTGAAGGCTGACAGAGTTCGATGGATTCCCCAGGAGTCTCAGCAAACTTGGAAGGACTTCATTGTTCTGCGGAGACAGCACAGCCTAGGAGCGGCAGGCGGGGCGGATCCCAGCCCAGTGCCAGGCTCTCCCCGCACTTCCTGTGTCAGCTGGAGGGTCCAGCCGTAAGGACCACCCCTTCCCCTCCCGCCAACCTTCAGGCAGGGTGCCGGGTACCACCTGAGCCTCGGGTCTTTGCTCTTGAGGCCGAGGCTGGAGGTGGGTGGCACCTGCCGGTATGGCAGCATCTGCTGCTCTGTTCTGGAGTCAGGGCCCGGCCTCCACCCAGGTAATCCCTGAGAATGGAAGGGGGTGGTGGCGAGGGGAGAGAAGGAGGTGGGAGCGCCAGCCGCCACCAGCTCCAGCTCCAAACGGAAACTCCTCCCAGCTGACTCGCAGCTGTGCGGCTTTGTCTAGTATAATTGGCCGAGCCTTTCCTCTTATTCACCGAGAGGCTCCAGTGGGAAGGAATGTCAGGTGCAAGGAGCATACTTGGACGGTGACTACTACTACCGGCTCAAGTTAAAGGCTAAGGCGGCCTCCAGAGGTGAATGCCTCTCTTGTTGGAACAAAATATTTTTAAAAACTGACACACAAACCAAATAGACCAGGATAGAGTGCATCTATTCAGATAAAGGGAAATGGAAAGTAACAACCTCAGGAGAGATCCAAAGATCGCTGGCCACTCTTCTTCTTCTAAATGAGCCAGCTTCCTCTTCCAAATGAGGACAGAACTTATCGGTATCCACAGGTTTTGTGCCTGCAATGCTCTCTATTTCTGTGAGCAGGATTAGGCCCTGTACTAGGTTTGTGGATTTTGTAGGTGTAAACTCCAGATGTACAATCAGAATTCACATCTACTGTCTCAATGTCTTCTCAAAACATCCCTTTCAAGTTTGTGCTAGAGTAAGGAGTTTTCAGATAAATCAGGAACCTTCTCTAAAACCTCAATATAATTATTATATGTTATTATATTCTTCAGTCAAGAAAAGTGGAAAAATTAATTTGAAAACAAAATAAAGTTTCTTGCAAGGCTATTCTTAATTACTCCAGTCCCCTGCACTGGCTTCCAATTACTTACAAATAGAATGCAAGATGCTCTCATCTCATTCTACAGAGATTTCTTTGGAATCACTGACAAGTTACACCAAATTTAAACCAAGACAGGCTCCAAAAACATAAATCTTGCCTCTTAAAAACCATAAACAGAAAAGAGTTGCCCTGCTTAAAAAAATAAAACTTTCAAAGCTTAAAAGTTACAACTTAGAGCAACTATGACTAAAAGTGGAAAATGGCCCATATTTATGATGCAGAGTATGCAAATATAACCTGATTCTGAAACTAACAGATTAAAACAGTGGTTTTCAACTTGTGGGTCATGACCCCTTTGGGGGTTGTGCGACCCTTTCATTGGGTCACATATCAAATATCCTGCATATCAGATATTTATTACGTCATGTTTTATAACAGTAACTAAATTACAGTTGTGAAGTGTAACAAAAATCATTTTATGTTTGGGGTCACCATAATATGAGAAATTGTATTAAAGGGGTGCAGCAGCATTAACAAGGTTGAGGAACACTGGATTAAAATAATCTCAAGTGAAAAGTTAGTTGGCTTACAGTGAACATCTGCAGTAATTGCTTTTTCTTCTCACAGAAAATGAAATGGAGTCTCTGGAGCTGAACTTGGTGACCCACACCTCTAATCCCAGCACACTCAGGAGATGGAACAGAGAGAATCATGAGCTAAGGCCAATTTGAACTGTACAGTGAGACACAAAGAAAAAATTCTGCTTGAAAAGAGATATGTGTGTGTGTGTGTGTGTGTGTGAGAGAGAGAGAGGGGGGGGGAGAGAGAAAGAGAAACATGTGTCAGGAAACATGGTAATCTAAAACCAAGCCCATATTACAGTTGTAAGATTCTTTCTATGCAAAAATAGAAATGGAAGCAGGTAAAAAAAATGTCAAGACAACAGACAGTACATGTTAGGTATCAATCATGAACGAGTAGAGGAGGAGGCTGGAGATTTAGTTCAGTGTTAGAGCACCCATCACTGGGTAGCACTGGGTAAATAACAAGGGAGAGAATAAGAATCTTAATTGAGCTGGGCAGTGGTGGCACACGCCTTTAATCCCAGCACTTGGGAGACAGAGGCAGGTGGATTTCTGAGTTCGAGGCCAGCCTGGTCTACAGAGTGAGTTCCAGGACAGCCAGGGCTACACAGAGAAACCCTGTCTCAAAAAAAAAAAAAAAAAAAAAAAAAAAAAAAAAAATCTTAATTGAACTGAAAGGAATATAAATGCTTAATGTTCCAGAATATAAGAGGATTTAGGGTTAAGAGATCAAATTTGATTGCCTTTCTTGTGGACTCATTTGTTTGCCTAGTAAAATAAAGTCTAGTTGCTTTGATACAACTAATTATGTTAAAATATCATTATGAATGAATGTGGAATCGGGTCCTTAGTTTAAAATATGAAGACTTAACTACCTCAGCCATTAGGGAAAACAATTACCATCTCCAAATCTGGTTTATTTTGAAGAATGGGAAGGTTTTTTGTTTTTGTTTTTGGATGAATAGACAATAACAAAGGTAACAAAATAACAGCAAGAAAGACAGAAACATAACTTACACAAAAGACCACAGCTTTATAATCTCTCTCTCCCCTCTCTCTCTCATTCTAATACTCAAATAACAATGCCCTTGTTTTTGTAGTTTGTGAAAAAAACGCAGTTAACTATTTCTGTGGAAAAGACAAGAGTCCTCCATAGGATCACAAGAGTCATACACCCTTTGTGAACTAGTTAAAGGTATGCACTCAGTTCCTGAAGCAACACATATGAGCTATGTTAATGACCATCACAGTATTTAAATACATTCCAAATGGTTTAGAGATCTGGAAAAACAGACTTCATAACTAGATTAGAGTCTAGTCATGAGTAAAGAAGATGAGTATCAGTCATTTAGCAATTTTGTTTTCTGCTTGTCTTTGAAATTTTTGCCCCAACTCCCAATATTTTTCCCTTACTTGTCAAATAATCTATTTCTACAGCTGGCAATAGTCTTTGTGTATATTGTTAGTTTGGCTAAAAGAACTTGTAGATTTTTATTACTTTGTAGAAAAAATTATTCCTTTTGAATCACACTTAAATACCACACTTAAAAAAGCAACATGTAGCTTTAGATATTTTTCTATTCATGTATAAATGTATATCAAAATGAAACATAAAACTAGATGGGCATAGCATATGCCTTTAATCCCAGAATTTGGGGATGCAAGGGCACATAGATCTCAGTGAGTTTAAGGCCAATCTGGTCTCCCCAGGAAGCTCAGAAACAGTTTGAGAACTTGAATTTACACATTCTAAGTTACAGGTAGGTTTATCTAAAGCAGGACACACCTAAAGTACTTTAGCTATGGCTACTTCAATGCTTTGATGTTCTGTCTTAGAGTTACATGAAATAAACTGTATTATTCCAACCCCACTGTGGACTTTTAAAAAATATGTATGTATGTAATGTATGTGAGTGCACTGTCACTCTCTTCAGACACACCAGAAGAGGACATCTGATCCCATTACAGATGGTTGTGAGTCACCATGTGGTTGCTGGGAATTGAACTCAGGACCTCTGGAAGAGCAGTCAGTGCTCTTAACCACTGAGCCATCTCTCCAGCCTCCCCCTCCCCCCATTGTGGATTTTAACCAGCCTTTTGTGAAAATCTAGTAGAAATAACTGCAGTGCCGACTATCAATCAATCAATCAATCAATCAATCAAGTTCTAAGAACATAATTATTCAATGTAAGACTTCATTATGCAGTACATTTCAGAGCAAGGACTTCCGGATACCATAAATTTAGGAATGGGATGAAGCACACCCTTTACTAAGGAGGATACTAAGGATGGAAATGGAGGATTTAATGTTACACAACAGTGCTACTAGGGATAAGAAGCATAAAGAGTGATGAACTTTGGGATATAAAAAGTCTGGAAGTTTGAGTCTTCAAGTTTTTGTAAGAATTTTGTAAATGAATGAAGAGTAAAAGTAGTTCATGAGACAGCTTGTTCTGGCATAGGTCTGTGATTCCAGCACTGGGGTGGGGGGTGGTAGCTGAAGCAGGAGGGTCAAAAGTTCAAGATCAGCCTGGGCTATATGAGACCCTGCTCAAAGGGAGAAAGGAGGAGGGGGGCACAAGAAAAGACGGAGGTACGAAATGGTTGTTAAGTATCTGTAGAATGGAAATGTAAATGCTAATAAAATTTACTAATTTTAAATTTGCACACATATGTAAACTAATTTCTAAAAATGAAATATGATTCTTTATTATCTGGTTTTCAAGTAAGGGATGAAACTGCTATCCAGAAATCTTCATCAATAATACTACCAGTTGTAGGGTTCCTTATGCAATCCAAGCTCTGAAATGATACTGATTTTTGTTATGTAAAAACAAATTTGCTGTGATAATCTCCTAATAGGTAACAAATAAGATACCTGAAGCAAATTAACTTCTGTAATTTGTAAGAAGGAGGCCAAGCAACTGTCAATTTTAAACAGCCCTGGAAGAAGCACAACTCATTAAGCTGTAAGAAGTTAAATTATGCTCATGGCCAAATAAATAAATAAATAAATAAACCCAAAAAACAAAAAGCAACCAACCAACAAACAAAAAACCCCCTGAGTCCGTAAACAGCGGCTGAGTTAAGGAGCAGCCACATTTACCAGGTCAAGGTCTTATGTTAGTGATCTCTAAACAGTTGGCTTCTTTTTTTTTTTTTTTTTTTTTTAAATAAAAGCAATGTTTGATGCTGGGCATGGTAGCACATGCCTTTAATCCCATCACTCAGGAGGCAGAGGCAGGCAGATTTCTTTGATTTTGAGACCACCCTTGTCTAAACAGGAAGCTCCAGGACAGCCAGGACTATACAGAGATATCTGCAGTGAATAAATGAAAGAAACAAGGAAGAAGAAGCAGAGAGTAGTTTTATGAGACACATACAATAATATTTATATAAAAAATAAACTAAAATTTCTAAACACTAGCTTTTTCTTCTTATCCATCAGCCCTACCTGCAAACTCCATGATCTTTCTATTTAAATTCTACCTGTTCTTCTTTTCCATTTTAAGAATTAATTCATTATTTTTGTCACTTATTTCCCATTTATAAATGGCTGTTTATGGTTTAGTATTTTCCGATAAAACATGTTGTTTATAAAAATTTAGAAAATGTCAGGCTTGATGGGGCACATGTGTAATACCAAAACTCAAGAAGTTGAGGCAGGAGATCACTGCCTCTTTAAGACTAGCCTGGTTTACCTGAGAGTTAGAAGACAACCTTTGCTATAGAGTGAGGACCTATCTCAAAACACTCAAAAGAACCAGTAAGTAAGTAAAACTCCACAAAATTTAGACAATCATTACATTAAAAAACAAGATAAACTTGTTCATGAATCAATTAGAATATTGTAGTAATTTGATAAATTTCTATTGGGAGTTTTTATTTTTTAAATCTGTAATTAATTTTTGAGTATTTAGCTGTTATAATTATTGTAATCCACATCCTTTATTATGAATTTGTGTACATATGTACTTACAAAAACATAATTTTATCTGTAGTCACAAATGTGTTGGCTTGGCTTTCTAATCCAGCTTCTAGCATACCGTATCTTCTCCAATTCTCCTATCCCCCAGTTCTTCTAACGTAGATCAGGCTGTCCTGGACCTCTTTACCTTTTTGCCACAGCCTCCTAACTGGTTTGAAACTCCTTTTTGAAAAAAATTCAGAATTAACTGGGGAGATGTTGGCCACAAAATAAAAATATTTAGTTAGATAAGAGATCTGTTATATAATAAAATATGGTGCCTAAAATTAGTAACAATTTTCCTGAAAACAAATTTTAAGTGTTCTTTCTATAAAACATGTAGCTGTGGTAATATCCATGTTAATAAGCTTATTTCATCTATTCTACAATATGTGTACACACACATATATATCAAAACACCACTGTATATAAAATGTATAATTTGTCAATTAAAATATAAAATAAAATGTTGAAAAATAAAAATCCAATAATTTATTCCTTAAGCTATTCTCAACACATATGGCCTACATATTTTACATATACCATTTTCTGTTGCTGCCAAATGTCTCACAGCATAGGCAAAGAGCAGTCTACCTAGCCACTCTGAATGACCTTTAGAGTTTTTCTACATTTCTGCTCATACAAAAACTAGCTATATAAGCCTGCATGAGTGAACTTTTCTTCAGGGCTGATACTGAGATAGGACCAAAACTACAGCTCAGTTTTCCTGAAACCTCATCCATTTCAGCTTCTCATTATTTCTGCAGCTTCTCAACTCACAGAGATGTCTGGAAAACTGACCCAAGTGCAGATAGTTTTCATACTGTATGTGAGCTACTAGACTTTCTGCTGTTACTTGGTATCTCATGCATTAAGGATGCCTCTCATAGAAATTAAAAACGAGCACCTTGTGGGTTGGAGTGTTTAAGAGCATTGGCTGCTCCTGCAGAGACCCTGAGTTCAGTCCCCAGCACCTACACAGTGACTCATAACCATTGGAACTTCAGTTTTGGGGATCTGGTACCTTATTCTGACTTCTATAGGCACCAGGCATGCACATGGTGCACATGAAGGTAAGACACTCATCTATATAAAATAAAAAATAAATTAAAAAATTAAATGATAAAACTTTGAAGGAATCCCTCATATTCTCCATGTCTCAACTGTACAGTACCATGTGAATCCTGGACAACAAATAGATACTTGTGAAGTGCTGGGAAATTCTTAGATATGTGATGATTACTATATTCCACCAAAAAAGAACAGTATAAATTCTAAAGTTGCATTATCAATAGTTTACAGATTTTATTTTCTGTTTGTAGGTATAAACTTCACAGAGGGGGCAAAAATGAAATGGCTTATATAGGTTATAACAATTCCTCTATAATTTCTTAGAAATATTATGCTTGTTAGTTTTATGTCTACTTGACATAAGTTAGTCACTAAAGAGAAGGAGGGAGCCTCAATTGAGAAAATGCCTTCATGAAACTGGGGTGTAGGCAAGTCTGGAAGGCATTTTCTTAATCAGTGATTGATAGGGGAAGGCCCAGCACATTGTGGGTGGGGCCACCCCTGGGAAAGTGGTCCTAGGTTCTATAAAAAAATCAGGCTTAGCAAGCCACTGGGAGCAAGTCAGTCAACAGCATTCATCCATGGCCTTGAATCAGCTTCTGCATTGTTTTGTGTTCCTGTCCTGACTTCCTTTGATGATGAACAGTAATGTGGAAGCATAAGCCAAATAAACCCTTCCCTTTCCAAGCTTCTTGGTCATGGTGTTTTATTACAGCTATACTAACCCAAACTATAATAAATATGTAAAGAGAAAGAAGTTCTTTGGCAATATTGATGTTTAATATACATTAGGGAGAGTAGCATCTTTAAGATGACATACCAGGAAGCCATGGGTCAACTGTTATCTAGAGATCTGGAGTTTAAAATAATATTCAGCATGTAAGGTCACTAGAACTCTAAAGACCAACTGAACTCTAACATCTAGAACACTATAAAAGACCAGGAAACCCTCTGACATTTGGTATGCCTGTTTACAACATGCCCTTCCACACAGCACCGCAGACAGCAGAGGAAACACCCTAGTTGGGGGGGGGGGGGGATTTGGAGTACACTATCCCAGCATATGCTACTGTGTAAGGTCATAATACCCGATATTAGAGTGCCCTCACCATGCTTGGAGGAAAACAATACCTTCATCACTGTAGATGAAGCAAAGAGAAGGACTGGAACAAGCAGGACTTGCTAAGGGTGTTCCAGTTTGGAACCATTACATCATAGTCTTTATCCAACCCAAGGTATCCACCTCTATATACTCCTAAAACCTGGCATAAAAACACATTAGTTCAATCAGCCCTGGGGGAGGGAAGCTCCAAAGTGATGTAAACTTATGATGCGATACATATACCTGTATACTTTTCTTACTCTGTGAAGGGTACACAAAGATGTATTTCCTTCCCACAGCACAATACCAGGGTGATCCAAATCAGTGTGGACTATGACTAACATCTGGCTTATTATTCAAAGGACCAACCAATTTTTTTGTTAACTGACTTAACCCACTCAGAAATGGCATAAGAGTTTTGAAGCCAGTGAAAAATGGCAAACTAGCATGTTAGAGCTGCAGTTTTAAGTAATAAAAGGAGAAAGCAAGAAATCAGAAAAAAAATTTGAGAGGCTCCAGCCTGTTTTCTGGAAAAAACACTTCTATGCAAAAATCCAAAACACAAAGATTGGGAGAGTTGGCTTTCTCTACAAATTCCCAAATCCCAGCAAAGGAATGATAAGGTATACGAAGAAGGTAAGCCCAGAAATCTGAGGCAAATTTGGGCAATATAGCAAAACCCCCAGAAGAGAAGGGGAGAAAAAAAGAAACATTACTCAACTATAGGAACAAAACAAAATCCCCAAAGAAATGAGCTGTCTAATAAGAAAAATCAGTATAACTGTCAAAAAACAAAAAGGACTTTGGAGATAGCTCAGTTGGTAAAGGTGCTTACCACCAAACTCAAAGACCTAACTTCTATCCCCCAAATCCATATAGTAAAAAGAGAACCAACTTCCATAAGTTGTCCTCTAACTTCCACATGTGCTCTGTGACACACATGTGCTATGGTTATTTATGCATGTATGCATAGACACACACATGTGCACACACACACACACACGCTAAAAAATGCAAAATAATAAGGTAGAAAGCAAATTAAGCATGATACCTATTGTCAACCTTTGGTTTCCACATGTACATGTACAAATGACAGCACCCACATACATGTATACACATATAAATTCATAATATATGTCTCAGCACTTGGGAGGCTAAGGCAGGAGGATCACAGTAAATATGAGGTTAGCCTGGACTACACAGTGGATTCAAAGGCACTCTGGGCTACAGAGTGAGATCTTGTCTCAGAAAATAAACAATAATCAGCTTCTTAGTCCTCACCTAAATTTTCTTTTTATACTTGGCATTTTTAAAAGGATTAATAATTATTAAAAAATAACTTCAACACTAAAGCTATTATGCTTAAGACTTTCCACAGTATTCTTTTTTTTTTTTTTAGTTTTTCGAGACAGGGTTTCTCTGTGTAGCCCGACTGTCCTGGAACTCACTCTGTAGACCAGGCTGGCCTCGAACTCAGAAATCCGCCTGCCTCTGCCTCCCTAGTGCTGGGATTAAAGGCGTGCGCCACCACTGCCTGGCTCCACAGTATTCTTTTGCAAATGTTTGTGACACACAGAACATATTAAACATGAACACTACCATAGCTAGCACCACAAAGAAACAACTATCCCTCTAGACTACAGAAACATCTCCAGAGTGGCAAGGGACAAAACTGGCCACAAGAATTTTCCTAAACACCACATGAGACTGGTTAGAGTTGGGGCAATGATTTGCTCTTTTGGCATTTTAAGCTTGTTCTATATCTTTAGTGACATTTATTTATTCATTCATTCATTTATTTATTTAGAGACTGGGTTTCTCTGTAACAGCCCTCACTGTCCTGGAACTTGCTTTGTAGATCAGGCTGGCCTCAAACTCACAGAGAGTCACCAACTTCTGTCTCCTGAGTGCTGGAATTAAAGGCAATACCACACCTGGCCTATATTTCTTTCCTTAAAGTCTAGCTTGTTTGGTTCTGTGCTAGTTGTATGGATTCTCTTTGGGTGGTGTTTACATAGTACCTACCAGTCCTTATGTTTAATCAAGCAATCATAGATTCAAATTTTTTGAGACATAAACTTCCTTCCATTATTAGTCACAGTACCAATTCTTTATACAGCATCTACACTGTGCTAGATATTGTAAGACAGCAGAAAGGAATTCAATACACAAGAGGCTGTAAGCTGTATGCAAATACTATATACCATTTATGGAAGGGACCCAAATGCCTATGAGGAAAGACAGGGAACTGGAACCAACCCCCCTCCAAGATCAAGGGACAACTGCTGCATATTCCCTATCACTTAGCTTTGTTCTCCCTCCTCTCCTCCTCTCTTCTGCTCTGTTTTCCTATCTTCCTCCTTATCCCTCTTCTCAATTTGACTGTCTGGCTCCACAGCCCAGGCTGGCTATGTAGCCCAGGCTGGCAATGAACACCTAGCAATTGTACTGTTCCAGCTACAAGAACTGTAGCCATACACCACCATACCCAGCATACCTGTTTTTCTCTTAAATTCTTTTTGATTAAGCAGTCTTATTCATTGTGTTTCTGCCTTTGAGTGATTACTTTGCAAATACAATCTACATTCTTAATTCTTACATTCTATCTTAACAATACCCCAAATAATTCAAGTCCTTAAAAACAACATAGCTTAGCTGGATATAGTTGTACGTCCCTTTAACCTGACTAGTACTCAGGAGGCAGCAGGCAGATCTCTAAATTCAAGGCCACCCTAATCTACATGGTGAGTTTAGGCCAGTCAGAGCTACAAAGAGAAATCTAGTCTCAAAACAAAAAAAAAAACCAAAAAACAAAAAACAATATAACTCTGATAATGCTCCCTTTACTGTTGTGTGTTTTATTTCTAAAAAATTAAAAACAAAAACAACACTTTAAAGCTCTATTGCTAAAGAAAATCACACAAGGGATAGAAGGGTGGATCAGTGGTTAAGAGCACTGGCTGCTGTTCCATCACTCACATGGCAATTCACAACATGTGGTACACAGACAGACATGCAAGTAAAAAAATCCATACAGATTATTTTATAATAAACAGGGGAGGGTGGCCTTCAAAGGAAAACAATGCAGAATAAACAAAGTAATACTATGATTTCAGCTACCTTGATACTTGCTCAAATCCTATGTAAGGACATAATAGCCTAGCAGCCAGTATTAAGGAATATGGGGCAGTGGCCACATTGTCAGGCACTGTGCAGCTTGTCTGCACACAGGACTCTAACATGGCTCTAGCTTAGTTCTATACTCAGTGGGGATTACAACTTTCCCTTTACTTTGCATGAAAAATTCACATTTGTCTCAACCTTTCCTCCTACTAGAATATTCCTGTGAATGATCAGAATCAATGTCTACATTAGACAGAGGAGTCTATTAACTTGGCTGCTAAGCTATTTAACTCTTAAAGCTGATCAATATAAAATTTATTTTTGTAGGCCCGAACTGTTCAACTACTACTGACAATTTCATATGGTTCAAAGTGTAAGATATAATAAAAGCCAGACCTAAGGAAGAAAACACAGAAACAGCTCTAGCAGCAAGAAGAAAGAACACTGCTTAAAAGTAAACCTCTAAAGCTTCTTTCACCAAGCCAAGATTGAGAAAACCAAGATTTAATACCCACAATCAAATGTAAGATATTCTATCATGATATGCTAGACCAAATAAGAGAACCCAAGTTTAGTTATTTAGGAGGAAGACAGTAATCAACAGTTACTTAGCAGTAATTAGTTGCTACAGAAATACTGTTGAAGCTGCTACAAGAAATGACAGAACAAGCTGTCTCAGAGTCCTTTACAGCTGGTAACGGTGGGAGGTGCACACCTTTAATTCCAGCACTTGGGAAGCAGGTTTTAGAATTTTAATTATAGCAAAATTTAAGGTAATATCTCCTTGGACAAGGACAACTGCCTAAAAATGGACAGAAGTCATTCACACCAGTATGCCATTAACAGTACACTGAGATTTAAAAGTTAACTAAAACACGTATGGGGAGGGGTGAATCAAGAAGAGAGCTAAATTATCATCATGAAATGAAACAGCAGCATAAACAAAGCTCTTTAGATAAATTCCAGAAAAAAGTTAAAAAGCAAGTTTATCTGAACAAAGTGGGGAGTGGGTCAAGGAAATTCTCATTTTAATTTCTGAAACTCTGCAGAGACTTAATTTACTTTTTTAGTATTTTGTAGTGATAAACATATTAATGAAAATACACTTTCCCTGAAGTCAGATGTTCAGCAGAAATACCTGTATGTGAGCATTCTGAAACCTAGACAATAAATAAGCCTGTGGAAATTCCTTCATAGAAAATAAAATAAAAACAATCTATTTACATACAGACTGCTTTATATTCCTAGTGTTGACAAGCAAAAAAGAATTTTTAACTACTTAGTTTCAATGACTCTGAAGCACTGAGGTGCATATGCAAACAAGCTTTAACGCTCAGCTTCTACTGGTCTCTATGGCCAGCCTGCACCACTGGTCTTGGGCCACAGTTAAGTTTTCCTCTGTCAAAGCTTTTCAGAACCCCACCTGACTTTTCAAATGCAACTAGAATAATTTAGAACTGTGGCACCATACACATCTGAATGATATAAGATACAAACTAAGACAAAGGAGGGAAAAAAAACAGTATGTAAATGTTAAAGGAGATAAAGACAGTGTTTACAAAAAAATGAATGCTTGAGCCATTCATAATTACACAAGTATAATGACTTTTGATCTTTTCCACTGAATAGCACTACCTTTTACAAAGACTTTTTTTGGGGGGTGAGGTGGGGGGAGGTTTCCAATAGTAACTAATTTTTTTCTTATCTAATTTTTCTTCCACTAAAGCAGAAAAAAAAAAATTACTCAAAAAATTTACTTAGAAAGACACACTAGATGTGAGCCATATATCTAAATGTGATAATTAAATGTATTCATTTTATTTAATAAGATACACGAGCTACAAATCCTTGTAACAAAAACAAGTCAAAGTTATGAATTTGTTTGCCAATCTACACATTTCTCTACTCTGGTGCAGCAAATCCACTGGCATTAAACCAGGACAAAATACAAAGAGTCACATATTGTCAGCAGCATGCAGATTGAAAGCAGGTAACACTGTGACCTACATTCTCCTTAGCTCTAATCGGCTCACAAAGCCAACCTCCTGACAACAGAAAACAGTACTAGCTCCCTCTACATGACAAGAACTGAAGCAAGATCAGATGACACCTTATATTTCTAAAAGAATCTATTAATCTAATGAGTTTATGACATCTAAGGAGAAATGGAAGATGGAAGAGCATTGTATTATGGAGAAATGTTTTGTCATAGACAGTCACATTGACATAACAAACTTGTGTACACACCCATTTCTTGTGCTTTGTGTCACCACAAAAAGAGAACGACTCCATGGAGCAGGCTATGGATTCAATATGAAATGTTCTTACAGGCTTGTGCTTGAAGTTTTTACTGCCTAGATAATGGAAGATTTAAAAAACTGTGGGAAACTTTAGCAGATGGGATATAGCTGAAGGAAATAGGTCAAAAGGAACAAGCCTTTGAGGTATATTATAACCCTGACCCCCTCCTATCTAGTTATACTATTTCCTATATAGAAAGCTCTTTTGCCACATGCTCCCGCAGCCATGACATTCTACCTAGACTACATTCTACATGGACTGACCCCCGAGAAACTGTGAGCCCAAGTATATCCTTTTCCCTTTAGGTTGTTTTACTCATCCGGTAAAGGTCTTTACCACCAAACATGACTATTTGATTTCAATAGTAGGAACCCATAGTGGAATGAAAGAAGTGACACCTGCAAGTTGTTCTATCCTATGCTATTAATAGGTTGTTTCAACATTCATTTGCACAGTGGCCTTACAAAGATTTTTTTTTTTAATTGATAAACCATGTGAGCGCTAGAGGGTTATGCATGCTCTGATAGGTTTCTATTTAACTGAAGTTCTAGAAATCATACCCTCAGATGCACATAGAGAAGGCAGGAATGATCTTCTGTTAGAGTAATGCACTCATCCACAGGAACTGAAGCAGTGGCTGTGGTGGTTTTATATGCTTGGCCCAGGGAGTGGCATATTAAGAGGTGTGGCCTTGTTAGAATAGGTGTGTCACTGTGGGTGTGAGCTTTAAGACCCTCATCCTAGCTGCCTGGAAGCCAGTCTTCCACTAGCAGCCTTCAGAAGATGATGTAGAACTCTCAGCTCTGCCTGTACCATGCCTGCCTCGATGCTATACTCCCACCTAGATGATAATGGACTGAACCTCTAAACCTGTAAGCCAGCCCCAATTAAATGTTGTCCTTTATAAGACTTGCCTTGGTCATGGTGTCTGTTCATAGCAGTAAAACTCTAAGACAGAAGTTGGTATAGCAGCAGTCTATTATCAAATGGAAGTGGTACATACATGATAGGGGCTGAGCAGGTCCTGAAGGCACAAGCAAGTTACATGAAGAAGTTGCTCAAATGCCTATGGTTTCTACTCCTGCTACAATGCCATCTGCTGCCAAGCATGCACCGACAGCCTCATGGGGTGTTCCTTATGATCAGATGACTGAAGAAGAGAAGACTAGGACCTGGTTTACTGATGGCTCTGCACATTATGCAGGCACCACCCAGAAGTGGACAGCTGCAGCATTACAACCCCTTTCTGGAACAACCCTGGAATATACAGGTTTAGGAAAATCTTCACAGTGAGCAGAATTTCTGGCAGTACACATGGTATTGCAGTTTGTTTGGAAGAAGAAATGGCGAGATGTATGCTTGTTCACTGACTCATGGGCTGTAGCCAATGAATTGGCTGGATGGTCAGGGACTTGGAAAGATCACGATTGGAAAATTGGTGAGAAAGACATCTGGGGAAGAAGTATGTGGATAGATCTCTCCAATGGGCAAAGGATGTTAAGATATTTGTGTCCCATGTAAATGCTCATCAAAAGGTGACTTCAGCTGAGGAGTTCAGTTAAATGAGTGGATAAGATGACCCGTTCTGTGGACAGTCAGCCTCTTTCCTCAGCCATCCCTGTCATTGTTCAATGGGCACATGAACAAAGTGGCCATGGTGGCCAAGATGGGGGTTATATTTGGGCTCAACAACACAGACTTCCCCTCACTAAGGTTGATCTGGCTATAGCTGCTGCTGAATGCCAGATCTGCCAACAGCAGAAAACAACACTGAGCCCCAGATATGGCACCATTCCTAGAGATGACCAGCCAGCAACCTGGTGGCAGGTTGACTACATTGGACCACTTCCTATGTGGAAAGGACAACGTTTTGTTCTAACTGGAGTAGATACTTATTCTGGTTATGGGTTTGCTTTTCCTGTATGTAATGCTTCTGCCAAAACCACCATCTGTGGACTTACAGAATGCCTGATCCATCGTCATGGTATTCCACACAGTATTGCTTCTGACCAAGGAAGGCATTTCACAGCCAGAGAAGTGAGACAGTAGGCCCATGATCATGGGGTCCACTGGTCTTACCATGTTCCCCATCATCCTGAAGCAGCTGGTCTGATAGAAAGATGGAATGGCCTTTTGAAGACACAGTTACAGCACCAATTGGGTGGCAGCAGCATGGAGGGCTGGGGCAGAGTTCTTCAGAAGGCAGTATCTGCTTTCAATCAGTGTTCAATATAAAGTACAGTTTCTCCCATAGCCAGGATCCACAGGTCCAGAAATCAAGGGGTGTAAAAGGGAATAGTTCCACTCATTATCACTCCTAGTGACCCTCTAGGAAAATTTCTGCTTCCTGTCCTTACAACTCTAGGTTCTGCCGGCCTAGAAGTTTTGTTTCCAGAGGGGGGAGCGCTCCTACCAGGAGCCACAACAAACCTTCCATTGAACTGGAAGCTTAGACTTCCCCCTGGTCATTTTGGGCTTCTAATGCCCTTAAACCCACAGGCTAAGGAAGGAATAACAGTGTTAGGAGGGGTGATAGACCCAGATTACCATGGGGAAATTGGATTGCCTCTCCACAATGGAGGTAAGAAGGATTATGTCTGGAGTGCAGGAGATCCCTTAGGGCGTCTCTTAGTACTACCATGTCCTGTGATTAAAGTCAATGGGAAACTACAACTAATTCAGGCATGATGACAAAGGGCAGAGACCCATCAGGAACGAAGGTATGGGTCACTTCTCTAAGAAAAGAGCCAAGACCTGCTGAGGTGCTTGCAGAGGGTGGAGGAAATACAGAATGGGTAGTAGAGGAAGGTAGTTATAAATATCAGCTAAGACCGTGTAACCAGTTGCAGAAACAAGGATTATAAAGTAATATGAATGCTTCTGTTTTATTTTGTTAAGAACACATTTGTATAGTATAAGCTATTTGTGCTTTCTTCTAATTTCTTTAATATCAATCAGTATTAAGTTGAGATACTAAAAGAATGTTCCCAAGGGACATTGCCTCACTGTAAATTTACAAATGCATTTGCAATTGTACGAGGAATAGTTGTATCATGTTAGACGTATTCATTACCTTCTTATTGTTTCATGTGGACATGAGATATTATTTGTGTTAAGTTGTCAAGGGGTGGATTGAAATGGCTATTCCTGGTTGTCAACTTGATTATATCTGGAATGAACTACAATCCAGAATTGGAGGGCTCACCTGTGATCCAGATCTTGAGGCTGGAAGATACAAGTTTCTGACCTGGATCTTCTGATGGAGATCTTGAGGCATAGTGGCTATGAAAAGCTTAGGCCCAGGCAAGGTAGTACATACCTTTTAATCGCAGGAGAATAAGGCAAGGAGATCTGTGAATTCAAGGTCAGCCTGGGACAAAGCAAGTCCCAGATCCGGGTAGTACACACCTTTAATCTGGGCCACACCTTCTGCTGGAGACCTACATAAGGACATTGGAAGAAGGAAGATTTTCTCTTCTTCCACTGCTTGCATTTACTTGCCAACACATCTGTTGGAATCTACTTCCCATTTACAGCTGACCACTGTTGGGGTAGTTGGACTACAGACTGTAAGTCATGACAACAAATTCCCTTAATATATAAAGACATTCCATAAGTTCTGTGACTCTAGAGTACCCTGACTAATACAGAGGCTATGGAGAAATACTGCTCACTGGCTTGTTCCCTAATGGCTTGCTTAACACACACTTTCTTATACATGCAGCAAGAACTTATCCACTGTCTACTAGCACTCTGGTCATGAAGAAGTTTGAATTTTTCCTAAAACCTAATTTTTCTTTTAGATTCATTCTGTCTTGCCTGCATATATGTCTGTGTATCAAGAGTATGCCTGATTCCATGTGAAAATAATAAGACAGTGTTGGATTCCCTGGAATTGTCAGCTGCCATGTAGATGCTAGGAACCAATCCTAGATCTCCTGTGTTAACATTTCTTCTAGGTGCTGCCAACAGTTACCTAGCAACAGCCAGGTAGGAGTCTGGCTTGCTATAAAAGGACTGTTTAGCGCCTCTCTCTCTCTCTCTCTCTCTCTCTCTCTCTCTCTCTCTCTCTCTCTCTCTCTCATCCCTTCCTCCCTTCCTCCCCCCACCTCTCTGGCCCCTCTCTCTTTCTCTCTCTCTCTCTCTGTCCTTTTCCCCCTTCTCTCTCCATGTGTTCAGGGCCGGACAATTCCTCCTCTCCCCTCCCTCTCTCCGTCCTTCTCTGTCCGCTCTCTTTCTCTGCCTCTACTCCATTCTCAACCCCACTTCCCATGCCCCCAAATAACTTCATTTTATACTAAACCTGTTGTATAGCTGGTACCTAGGGGGTGTACCTCAGAATGGGCCTGCTAAGGCACTTCCTCTCCGCTGTGTCATACCATGTTTTACAAAACGTATTACTCTGCATCAGCAGCAAGTGCTCCTAACTCCTAAGCCATTTCTCCAGGCCCTATTACATAACTTTAAGATAGGGTATAGGCGGGTAAAAAGCCTTACAAAAAAAGAATATTACCAACTATATCAGGAAAAGCTTAATTATTGAATGGCCTATTAAAAGTCACTATTGCCAAGACAGGTTTCTTGGCATATTAACAAGGTTACATAGGCATGGATTTTGCCTTCATGACCCTTTCTAACTATAACTCTGAAATGTTGTATTGTGCTTGAGACTTCCATAATGCATTCTCCACACTCTCCCACACACACAATGTATAAGTACCTTCACAAACACTGTTTATGGAGCTGGTCATCTCATTAAATTAGACATATTTAAGACATTTTAAATAACCCTTTGTTAATTTATTTAGAAATATAAACATATACAACATCACCACTCAAATTTTAATTGTAGTATTAAAAGTAACTCTATAGCTAGGGAGATGTCTCAGCAGACTTAAACCTCTGCTGTGCAAACCTCACAGCCCACATAAAAGCTAGATGTGGTGGGTGCCAGCACTCTTCTGGAGAGATGTGGGGGAGGCAGAGACAGGAGATTTTAGAGATATTTTCAAAGTCTTACCTACACACAAAGCAAGAGGCACACATTAATGCAAAATGTGTAGTAATTATGACTTTTTAAATGTCAAGGTTCAAAAGTGAAATCTCATGTGCTTAAATTGACCAACGAGATCATAGGTCATGATGATGTAACAGCCAAGTAAAATTTTAACAAACTTGTCAATTTCTGAAATATACACTTTGTTAAGCTCACTTCTGTGCCAACTTGCCAAAGCTGCTTGTTTTTCTTAAGAAAGCTATTCTGTGATCACTAAGGAAAACTATTTATTCTAGAGATTGTCTTATATTTAATGTGTGAACATTATGAATCTTTAAAGCGAGGCCTTGCCAGTGTTCTAGATAATAAGAATGGTGATCTCTTTGGGAAACTGGTTTTCCTACTAGCTTTTAAGACTCAAGTTTATGACAAAGGACCAAGGCCCTGTGAATAGAAGGTAAATCAGAAACACACTTATGTTAAATTCCTTTAGAGGTCCCTTTACCCTAAAGCATAGAATTGCTTTTTAAGATAAAGAATAATAGGTTAAATTTAATTTTTTGTTTGTTTTCATGCAAGGCTTCTCTGTAGAAGCTGAGCCGACTTCTAACTTGGATCCTCTTGCCCAGGCCACCCAGTGCTGGACTTGGTTAGAAGCAAGCACCATTACAAATGGCTCAAAACTTAAAGAATGGACTCCAGTTTGCTTTATATTATTAATCTTCATCATAAACTTGCTGTTTCTGAACATAAGAAACATAATTCAGATTTGGAAGACAAACATAACAAATCTACCTATGATGTTAAACTTTGCACAATCCACTCATTTCTTTCATATTTTCCAACTTACTGGAATGTAAGTTTCTCAGGTATATCCTAAATATTGTTTAGATTTCATTGATATCCACTGTCATGTCTTCCTTTTCATTTATCAAGGTCAATAACAGCTGTTTCTATTTAATTCCAATCAAACAACTACATTAAGGACTGACTTTTTTAAAGGATTGATTTATTTTTATTCTATATATGACTGTTCTGACTATGTATTTCTGTGTAACTCACTTGTGCTCTTGAAGGGCAGAAGATGGAGTCAGATCTGGAACTGGAGTGACAGACAGGTGGTTGTGAACTGTCAAGTGGGTGCTGGAAACCTGAGTCCCCCGCAAAAATCAAGTGCTCCTAACTGCTGAGTTGTTTCTCTTGTTCTTTAAAGAAAGTCTTCTGGGACCACCATCTACATAGTGAACAGCAAGCTTCTCAGTGATTTCCTGACTCACCATAGTAACACTGGAATTACAAATGTACCCTACCACAGCTGGCTTTTTGTGTGGGTTCTGGAATCTGAACTCAAGTTGTCAGGCTTGTACAAGCAAGTGCTTCTGCCTACTGAGTCAACGCCCTGACCTCACCACATTCACATTATATTATTTTAAATTTGTCTGCAGCAAAGGATGTAACAACACACTCCAGCTCTAAGGGCTAAAGACTAACAACCCCAGTTACTTGACTTGGTAATCAAAGATGTAAGAGACCAAAATTATGTTTTCATTTTTAATTTATGGCCACTTTTCCAGTCTTTATTATTAACTGTCTATAAAACATTCCATTGTAGGTGTCAATAACCCAAACAATATTAAATATATAGAATATAGAGATCTTTGCTAGAGTTTATAAAAACTACCCAGCATTTGTCCAATGTTAACTGGGAAAATAAACAGTTCCTTAAAGATTCTAAGCAAATATTATTGCTTAAAATTCTTTATCTTTTTCCATTTCAATTGTCAAATTCTACATCTTCTACTGTTTGCTCCACAGCTATAGTGATCAATTCAATTTACAAGAATCTCATTCCCTACTTCTCACCTTCTCCTCCTGTATTGACCTAGGACCCCACCTAGTGGACAGCAACAGAAATCACCCTTTCTACTGTCTCTCTTTTTCCCAGTACAAAACACTGGTTTACTAGATTTGTTTATTGGTTAACTGATACTATCTCAGCAATTTCTTTAACAAGCATGGTTTGATTTTGAACCCTGAGTCAGAGACTGAGGTGCATATTTTACATATCAAAGCAGATCTGGCCTCCAGGTTCTCCCAGCATTCCAGGTTTCAGTCCCTACCTGGCATACCCTGCCCCCAACCCTGAACTTTCCAGACCAGGGGAGGCTGGGCTGTCCTTCCCCCAGCGGCTCTTCCCTATATAATCCAGACATTTTGGTGCCCCCCCCCAATTCCCGATCTCCCCCCCCCCCCTCTTTCTGTGCAGTGCCATTTCTCTCTTTCTCTTCCTTCTCCCCACTTCTCTCCCTGGTGACTTTCCTGCCCTCAGTCCTTGGAGCCAGTGAACTGGACAACCTGAGAGCAGTTTTTCAATAAATCTACATTTAATATACTATAATCTGGCTTGAATTGGCTCATTTTACCAACAAAGAAATAACTTATCACATATATCTCCCTCAAAACACGTACTGCTTATATTTCAGTTATAGCCAAGCTTTTTCTCTATTTATATTATAGTAGTGAACCCTAAAGAGCACCCAACTATACCCTAATAAAGATAGTACATCCCTTAATTTTGTCTCTAAAAGGGAAATAGCATAGTGAATTCTAAAACAAAATAGTGAATTCTCAACCTCAATAACAATGATCAATGTCTTCAAATTTTTTCTTCAGAAGATCCAAGATTTGCATTGACCTTTTCATGTCCCTTTAAGTTTGTTCTTCCTCAGAATTTATGGCAAAATGTAATTTGTTTCTATTTTATAAAAGTAGCAGTGTGCAAGAAAAGATTCTTGTTGCACTTACTATGTAATTACACTGTAGCACGCGTAGCACAGGGCACACACAGCACTCTAACAAGATGTTGGACTACAGTGGGAATCTTCATATACACCATTCCTTTCTAACTGAGTTTCAGAGTAGCTTTACCCACAGGAACAACTGTGCTTCATGACTGTCGCTTCACAGCTAAGCTTTCTGAGACCTTAGCTGGATTTTCTCCCATGTTATTCCATTATGAATAAAACTAGTCAAAAAAACCAAACAAACCCAAACCTCTTATAATTTAAAAATTTACATATAACAGTTTTTTATTCTAATATTAATATAATATATAATACATCATTTCCTCCTTCTAATCCTTCCCATATATCCCCTTTTACTCTCAAATTCATGATCAGTTTAATTATTGTTACTATATACATTACATACATATATTTATTCCTAAATACATAAACCTAACCTGCTCATATTATGCTACCTATGGTATTATTATGCTACCTATGATATCAGGGAAAACTACTTGGCATTAATCAATGGGGGGGGCTCTTCCAATTTCTAACCACATGTTAAATATTTGTCCTTATATCTACAGATAGATTTAGTTCTCACTCCTCATAAAAGAAACATATTTTTGTAAGAGACAAATCATTACAGAAAACCAATCAAAATACAGACAGCAAGAGATCACATTGTGTCCAATTCAAATTACATCTGTAATAGAATTCCTGTACCTAAGGCTTAGGGATCATATCAGAATAGGAGGGAGAAAGATTGTAAAGTGCAGAGAAGCTGGAAGTTTGCTCAAACTCTGTCTCCTAGAAATGTCAGAGAAGCTACAGACCCATGAAGTTTTATCAAACAAGACCTGAACACCACCAATGGACATACTAACATAGAAGGGGTCTCAACCCTAGACAACTATGGGCAACCAGGAAATACTAAGAAGAGGAAAATTTATCTTCCTCAAGGAAGAATCCCTCTATTTTCAACATGCAAATTCCTTCAGAAATCTTAGTACTTCCCTATTTCCAATCACATTATCAAACTAATTTAGCTTCCCCCTCATATTGCTCAGACCTTTCTCCTAAGCTAAATCCCCCCCCCCCCCAAGACAGGGTTTCTCTGTGTAGCCCTGACTGTCCTGGAACTCACTCTATAGACCAGGCTGGCCTCGAACTCAGAAATTCACCTGCCTCTGCCTCTAAGCTAAAATTTTAAAATTTAGATATGTATATTACTCTAATTTTTTCTCTCTGTCTCCTGAAGTTCTGCTTATTCTCAGTAGGGTTCTATGTGGGGTATAAAGAATTAACATACATAGTCCTTGCTTTCCAGGGAGCAACTAAGTATTTGTATTGCTTTTAGGCCTCTTAGCTAAGATTAATAAGTCTTGAAGTTTTTCTTTGTATTTCAATTACTTTGACACCTGATTATCTGCATCAGTTTTGTTACCTTTTGATGGAAAGATATGTTCTCACGGGGCATCATTCTGCCAGGCCCATATTGTCTAGAATGCCCCTGCAATTTGCCTCTATCTTTAGCACTCCTCTGGACTTGCACTGCTCTTAATTTTAGTA
The DNA here is from genome assembly GCA_028551405.1 of Uromys caudimaculatus. NCBI lineage: Eukaryota > Metazoa > Chordata > Mammalia > Rodentia > Muridae > Uromys > Uromys caudimaculatus. The sequence goes on along the minus strand of CM052700.1, from coordinate 29,674,382 downwards.
GTATATGCTCATGTATTGCTTCCTACCTAGGCCCTTTCACTGCTGAGAATGAAATCTAAGATGCTGCAACTTAGAAAACTTAGATGCTGAAAACTAAGCTCTCCAGGAGGAGGGGATCAGGACCTACAGTGAGTAAGTGGTCAACTCTATCAGCTCTGAACAACTCAACAGTTAGTCCTACTGTATTATACAGCTATTTTAATTTTCTAAGTTTCTCAAGAAAAAATTGGGAAGTAAAACTAGTGCATAGTGTTTCCAGACTGGAAGATACATTAAATATTATTCAGCATAATGATCTCATCTTGGAACTAAAGAAATAAAACCTAGAAAGTTGTATTTCCTTAAGGTTACACTGATAACAGAATTTAATAACACAAGCATTACTAGTACCTAAATCCACAAGTTCCTGATGTCAGAGCCTGGCTACAATCACACTGCTTCTTAAGACATGACTTACTCCTGCCCTCCCAACAACACTGTAAAGTCTTTGAAAACTTTAGTATTGCTAGTGTCTCAAAGTGTTAATCTACAATTTAGGGATGTTAAAGGGATACTTAACAAATCTTAAAATGAAGTCTTTGTCATAAGAAAAGGTTGGCTGATGAAGATACCCAATACAGATCTATCTTGGGGTTTCACATACATACTCAAAAGAGTTTGATCTACGGGTAGTAGTCACACTTTTTTGTAGTTTGAGTGTTAGCATTTTGAACCTTTATAAGCTTATCTGTGACCATAGCCATGTCTGTTCTAATGTATTTCTGGTAGAGGGACTGGAGAGATTGCTCAGTGGATAGAGAATGCTTGCTGTGCAACCGTGAGGACCTGAGTTCAAACCCCCAACTCTAGGACCCAGATATCTGGGTGTGGGCATATGTGCATTTAACTCCATACATAAAGCCCCTTTAAAGCATTTTCTGTGTGTTTATAGGTTAGGATCAGAGAATTATCAAAAATACTGCGGAAGAACGATAAACACAAATTATGGTGAAAATTGAACCAATTTAATAAAACAGCCAATTTTTAAAAAAAATCCAAGGGGGCTAAAATAAAACCACCTGAATCTTCATAACTAAATGCCATTTGCTAATTTTTATTATAAATATAACTTAAAATATATAAATTTTATAAATTACAGAAAGAAAAACTATGACATTCTTGTACATAGAACACAATAGCTAGAAAACATACCCATCTAAAGCTGGGTATGGTATCAGACACCTTTAATCTTGGCACTCAGGAAGCAGAGGCAGGTGGACCTCTGTGAGTTCAAGCCCAGCCTGTTCTCCAGTGAGTTCCAGGCCAGCCAGGGCTACACAGTGAGACCTGTCTCCAATAAAAAAATTAAAAAAAAATAAGATAAATAAATAAATATTGAGATTACTTAAGCTCTGAAACATCCTGGTTGTGAAACAAGCTCGTTATGAAACTATGAGCATACTTAACTTCCTATGTTTCTGCTGTCTCATCAACAACAATGAACAAACAATCTATCAAAGCCAAGTGTAGGGCTGTTTGAACATCAAGAGAAGATTACATGTGCTTAAATACACTTCCTAACACACTGTAAGTGATAAACAGCAGCTAGCATTTTGACTGTCATTACATACCATAAGATCCACTCTTAACTCTTAATTTCAAGTATTATTTTTAAGATAACTATATTGCAATGTATTTTCATATTCTCTAATATATAAAATGATGAATAAACTGTGATATTACAGCAAGATATGTCACAGTATTATACAATCAGTAAAAATTTATAGTGAAATTGTGATATAGAAAAATGACTATAACAGAGTTTTAGTTTAAAAAAATCAGCACTGAATGAGTTTCTGGTTTTACTTTAAAAATTAATAATATTGAGTAAAAAATGTTTTTAATTTTTCTCAATTGTTTTTCAAATGCAAGTAGTATATTAAAAAACAAACCCTATTAAAATATTGGCAAGAGCTACTTTTATATTCTTTTCCTTTCTACATTTTCAAAGTTTTCTAAACTGAGCACGTTTCTTTAGAATTCAAAACATTCAGTTTTTAAACTTTAAATATGGAGTACTTTTTAGAAAATAATTGCTTGTGTGAACACATTTATGATCCTCTAACTGATGTGAGCTGACCAAGTTTATTCTGCCCATTTGTATTACAGACATCTGTGGAGATGAAACTACTAATTTCATACATTTGTAACAAATAGTCTAAGTATGTTAAAAAGGTTTTTCAATAGGGAAAAATTGATTCCATTAAACAAAAAAGGAGAACAGAACCTTTGGGCTGGGTAGCTGAGTTGTTAAAGTACTTGCCTAGAGTATACAAGGTCCTGGGTTTAATGTACAGCATTGGATCAACTGGGTGCGATAATACAGGGTTAACATCCTAGCACTTGGGCTAAGTGGTGGTGGCACACGCCTTTAATCCCAGCACTCCAGAGGCAAAGGCAAAGGCAGGTGGACCTCTGAGTTTGAGGACAGCCTGGTCTACAGAGTAAGTTCCAGGATAGCCAGAGCTACATAGACAAACCCTGTCCCCCAAAAACAAACAAACAAACAAACAAACACCCAACCCGCTACCAAAAAAACCCCAAAACAACAACAAAAAAACCCAAAAATAAAAAACCCAAAAAACAAACAAACAAACAAACAAACAAAAAACAAAACAAAACCACAAAAACCTAGGACTTGGGAAGTAAAAGCAGGAGGATTAGAACTCCAAAGTTGTCCTCTGGCACACAGTAAGTTTGAGGCCAGCTTGAACTACAAGAGACATTCCCACCACTGTGAGACGACTCGGTGGGTACGTATTGGTAACCTGAGTTCAATTCCTGGAATTCATATGACAGAAAGAGAGCATAAACTCCTGCCAGCTTTTCTGGCATATACCCACTCTCTGTGATATGCCCTTCCACACACACATACAAACAAACATGAAAAACAAAAATGCAGAACCTCCAACAATCAACGTCCCATGACTGTTCTAACTTTATTCCATCTCTATCAGCATGTCGAAGACATGTTTCCACATTGGCACAAGTAAAATTGAATTGTTTTCTTTTTTGTTTTGTTTTTTTGAGATATAGTTTCACATTGCGCACACTAGCCTAAAAGATATTTGGTCTCAAACACACTAAACAGCCAATTCCTGATCCCCCTGCCTCCCCCTCCCAAGCACTGGACCACCAGACCCATTTTATAAAATTTTAAAAACTCTAACTAAAACCAAAATACTACTTTAAAAACCAGACTGGTCATTTGTCATGTGTGTGAATGTGCACGCCTGTCAAAACAGCAAGTCAACAGAACTCTAAGAGACTTACCCGTTCTGCAGTTGCCTCCTCTCCAGGTACACACACAGCAGCAGCACAAGCTATTTCCATCACAGAAGAGCTGGTAGGAGCATCAGTTGTGGATGAAGACCTGGGTCGACCTGACTGTATAATAGCTGCCACCTCTTGGCCAGATTTCCTGTTGATTTGGGGACTTCCCTTTGGGGCCTCTGACTTGCCCCGCCTACTATGCAAGCTTGTCCCTCTCTTCATCTTGGGTGGCACTCGGATCTGCTGGAGAACACGATTCAGAGCTGTGGGATGGGTGGAGACACCATCAATCTCAGCACATGCGTTCTGACTGTCCAGATCCACTTCAGGCTCTGGATCTGTCTGAATCTGCTGCACATCGTGGGGAGACACTGATGACCTCCTGCGCTGGTGCTGGAAGAGATGCTTCAAGCCTTGGCCAATCACATTAATGTTCTCCAGAGCATTGTGGGTCATTTTAGATAACTTTTGTTCCGACTCTGCCTGCCTCCTGGCTTCTGCATCTTGGGATTTGCCTCCAGGATCAGGGTCCTCATATAACTGTTCACTGCCGGAAGGCTCCATCGGTAAGCTTAATAAGCTTATTTGCAAACTCAAAAAATTTTAAACACACCGAGACTGTCAAATTAGGTAGGCATTTGCTTCAAGAGTGACTATGCATGCAGCTGAGAGATGGAGGCTTCATGCCTACCTAATGTTAAAAAAAAAAAAAGGAAAGAAAAAGAAAAAAAAGAAAACTAGCTAGTATCATATACATCCATGCAGAAATATAGAAACGCTACAGTTAAAAGAAAACAAACAAAAAACATGCAGCTAGCCAAACAGATTAAGTATTATAATTGTGCAATCTTTAATCAGAAGATTAAAAGGTAATTTTTCAGATAATTGTTATGTTATTTTCTAGAATAAAAAGCCCAGAACAAGGACACAGAAAATGAAAATAACTTTTTTTTTTTTTTTTAAAAAGATCTCTTACAAGTTTCAATATAAAGAAGGTTACTAAGGGGTCATCTTGGAATAGACTCCATATTAGCAGTTGGTAGGACAACCAGCCACTGTTTAGAAAATCAAGAGAACAGATCATGTATGTTTGGTCTTTCTGAGGCAATTAAATTCTTTTTTTTTTTTTTTTGTAATCACAACTGAGTATCAACATGCTGAAACTCAGCAAATTCAGAGAACAGTGAGAGATAAATATTTCAATCTATGTATATTTTAATAAAAATTTGAAACCTTTTGCTACCATCCATCCATATTCATCAAGCTCAATGGTAATTAGAGGTGACAGGTTTGCTCTTTCGGGAGGCCAAAACAAAGAAAAATCTTGTAAGTTAAATTCTTTGCTGAAGCAAAAAAACAAAAAACAAAAACAAAAAAAAAAAACCAAAAACCAAAAAACCCTTTCTGGCCCCAATAAATGAGTAGTTCAGACAGATCACTTTTCAGAGAGAACAAGATTTTTGCTCAATACCAACTGTCAAAAGGGAGATTTGAAGGAGTGCGTGTGTGTGTGTGTGTGTGTGTGTGTGTGTGTGTGTGTGTGTGTGTATGTGTGTGTACCTGTAATTCTAGCACTCAGGAAGCTGACACAGGAAGATGGTAGTTCAAGGTCAATTTAGACTACATACACAGCAAGTTCTAAGCCAGTCAAGCTGTACAGTGACACTGATTAACTGGGGGGAAAACGACAAGAGATTCTCTCTCTCAACAGCGTTCTTGACAGAAGAGTCCCATCTATTTATATAAACTCAAAAGCAAAGTGTGGAACAGTAACTAAGTGCAATCAAACAGCAAAGAAAAACGAAAGGTTAAAGGCCAAATAGCTGTCACAAGCCAGTATTAAACACAGCAAGCTGAAACTAAGAGCATGATTGACATGGCTATTGAAATCACATGCAAAGGGAGGGGTGAATGGACTGGGATCAGATTTTTTTTTTAATAAAGTGTTTTATTTTTATTGAATTTGTGCAAATATATAAAATTGTAGAAATTTATAGAAGCTACTACAGGGGACAAAACATGACACAGGAGGTTTTTACATATTTTCTCTCAATTTTTGTTGTTGTTTAGAAGACTGTAAAACGAGTACCCTGAGCAATCTGCCACTACCAGGTAAGCACTGCAAGTTCCTGTTCTGGAGTATGGGTGCTGCTGCCACCAAGTGGCAAGACAGAAAGCATAAATGAGCTCACTGTCAACATGGGCTAAGCACATGCTGAGGGACAGGAAGCACAAATCCACTCACACTTCCGAATGACTACCTCAGCGTTTTCACCAAAGGACATGGACACTGGCACTGTAGCTCCATGGTCCCCATTCTTTCAAACCTATTTTCTTATCTGCTGACTCTTCATGACTCAAAAGCACAGAGTGACAGGGTTAAAAATGCTAATCTCTCACCAGTACTTTTCTCCTTTCTAAACAGCATGTTTCTTCATTCTGGAAGGAGGCAACTGCTCCCTGTCCTCCACTGAAACTCTTTGTGGCCCCACAAAAATCTGCCATCCATGTGACCTCCTAGCCCTTTCCAAATTCTGCATTTGCATTGGTTTGTTGGTGTCCCTTTGGGACTGCAAAGAGAAAAAAGCTCTTATTGGCTTAGATTTAGTGCAGTCTTCTGGGACATTTTATGGGCAACTTTTGCCAACAGTATGCATGCTTAATTATCCTGACCTTCCCTTGTAAGTTTGCCTGGCAAACTAATAGTTACTGAATTGTATTAATCTTAGGTTAAAAGGGCCGTGTGAGCAACATACCAGCACAGGTGATAGTGTACATCTGTCAAACTATTCTCATACTAGGCTGCTGAGACTGAGAATATGGGAGGATGTCAAAGCAAGGCTGACAGGAAGTCGTTTGTGATTTTCCTCATTTTATACTGTATTAACCACACTGTACAACTGATCTGGTTATTGTTATAAGTAAAATAAAGCCAGTTTACCCCATCAGATTAAAAGATACCATGAATAAAAGAATGTTACTAAGGTAGCTAAGAAACTAAACCAACTACTACTTATCTCACATATAAGTATTATAGGAATTGACTACTCAGCATATCCTTCTTTGGGCAGTATGGAGAACTAACCAACGGACTATCTGTCTGCTTCCTATCTAAAAACCTGGAGAATATAGTATATTTTAAATGTCAGTTAGCTTCATGTGAGATTTCATTAGTATTTGTACATTGGTTTTTGTTTTTGTGTTTTTTAAGCTGAAATGACTACAAAGAGATGCTGCAATCCCTAGGGAAGGCTCTTAGGCACAGGTATAAAGATGAGAGAATGTATCTCAAGATTTCTAACAGCAAGACTTATCTTAATTACATTACTTAGCACAGGCTTATGGAGCATGCAGCCCTAAATACACTCAAGCTAAGTTTTAAGCAGTAAGTTGTGATTACCCACTTCTGATAGATGTAACCTGGCAAGTGGAACAGCTATTATTTACTGTGACATCACACACATAGAACATGGTCAAAATTGTGAAGGCTCCTCCAGTATCTGTACAGAAAATCTCTAAGGTCCCTGATCAAGATATGCAAAGTATTAACGAAGACCAAGTATGATAGCAAAATAACCAATGACAATAACATTGTCATAACTGCAAATGCTGACGGTAAGAATGTCAACACTCATTGAACTCAGTAATCGCAAAACACTTTTGAATGCTCTGCCATTTTCTTCTCTAAAATAGTAATCCTGGAATAACTAGTAACTGTTAATTAGTTTATGAAAACACTCAAAATTACATTTATATCCCTGGCTTTACACATACAAGAAGCTAACTATACTCCAATAAGAAAGGAATTTGGCTTTTCTTTTATTATCTCTAAAGCATCACATTCTTACAGTAAAGGGGAAAAGGAAAGGACCAAAATGACATGACAGAAGCGATATGAAATGTGGAGAAAAGAGCAAGAAGCAGCCATGAACACACCATACATTTCTGGTCATTTCAGTCAATTCTTAGAATTTCCCACAATTCATTTTTCTACCACAGTTTTGCTTAACACACAATACTTGGTAAGTGCACACTAAGAAAACAAGTTACTCTGAATTAATATTAGAAATAAAGTAGAAAATTGCTTTGTAAAATTCAACAAATGTTTAAAAAGGGTCCTCCACAAAGCCATCCTATATTATATACAAATTATTTCTTTCTATTCCTTTCTCTTGCCAACTTTTTGTTTGGTATATGGTAGCCAAAGCTTTTGGCACTGAGTTATTTTCACAGGTCATGAAAACTTGGATACTTGCCTTCATTGCTCTCCCTCAAGCACGTCCTGGGGGCACTGATGTCCTTTTAGGAGAAGCTGAAAAGCAAGCATAAGAATCGAAGTGAAACTTAGCGGGAAGCTCACCTTTTACAGACAAACAAGGAAAGGTTGAATGTACATGAAATAGTATAATTTTATGTTCTACCAGTAGGAAGGGGTAGGATCAGTTTTTAGTTTTTTATCAGCATTTTCTAATTTTTAAAAATGTAAAACAAAATTGTAATCAAGAAAGAAGATACTTTGTAAAAAATATTAAAATTAACAACACTGAAAAAAAAAAAAAAAGCCAATCGTAGTGGTATACACCTTTCTTTATTCCTACTAGTCTAGAGGCAGAAACTGCCAATTTCTAGCCAATCCAGTCTACATGGCAAGTCCTAGGTCAGCCAGAGCTACACAATGAGTGGGTGGGTGGAGGGTGTCACAGGTTACAATAAATATTTTAGTATGATCGTACTGAATAACAAACAGATACTGTATCAGTTGTAGTTTTGAGCTAACATGAAAATTTAAAAGATGCATAGGAAAACACAATTTCATAAGTGTTTTTTCAAGTACCTTCTGTCACAAACATCCGCAAGCTTTCATTAAAGGCAATTCTAAAGCCAGGCCTAGTGGCCTAACACTTACGACTCCAGGACTTGTGAAGATCACAAACTGAGCTGGTCTGGGACACCTAGCAAACTCCAGGCTGGCCTGGAGTACACAGGGAGATCCTATCTCAAAAACTAGGAGTGTGGAGAAAGGAAGGAAAAGGGGAGCTAACTGTAAAATCTATTTACTATGTACAACTGAGAATTGAAATGCATCAAAATTGAAAATTTCCTGGAAAACTAGCTTCTAATAGTCATCACTACAGACAATTTATTTAGAGAAGCATCACAGAAATTTCTGTTATGTACTCAACATTATAGAGGCCAAATACAAATTTACTCTCAGGGAACTCACATAGGACAGAAAACAAGATTTGTAAAACTGCACAAAGCAATCGATTGAGAGCTAAACTAAAAACAAAAGAGACAGTTCATTTGGTAAAGCATGAAAACCTGAGTCTGATCCAGAACCCACACAGAGTCAGGTGTGGGGGCTGGAGAGATGGCTTAGAAGTTAAAAGCAGTGTCTGCATACTGCTCTTCCAGAGGTCCTGAGTTCAATTCCTAGCAACCAAATGGTGGCTCATAAGCATCTATAATGAGATCTGTTGCCCTCTTCTGGCCTGCAGACATACATGCAGGTAAAACACTGTATATATAATAAATAAATCTAAAAACAAAACAAAACTAAAAACCCAAACTTATTCCAAAAGAAAAAGAAAAAAAAAGTCAGGTGTGATACATCTACACTTACAGTCCTAGCACCATTAGGGGGGTAAAGACAGGTGGATCCCTGAGGCTTGCTAGCCAGGCAAGTTCCTGAGAAACAGACCAGTGAGAGAGCCTGCCTCAAAAACAGTGGAGGGTACCTAGACTCCTGACCTCTGACCTCCATAGCACATGTACCCATACCCATAGGGACATGAACATGCACATACATGCGCTCATGTGTGCCTGCACCCTCGTGCGCATGCACACACACACACACACACACACACACACACACACACACACAGAGAGAAAGAGAGAGAGAGAGAGAGAGAGAGAGAGCGAGAGAGAGAGAGCGCACTAGGCTGTAATAATGACTATAGTCACCAGATGTGGTGGCACACACCTTTAAGCCCAGCACTGGGAAGGGGCAGAAGCAGGAGGAGCTCGGAGTTTGAGGCCAGCATGGTGTACAAAGTGAGTTCCAGGACAGAAAAGGCTGTTATATAGAGAAATGCTGTCTTGAAAAACAAAAAATGATTACAGTCACCATTAGAAATAGGTCTCAATAAATATTTCTTCCCTTAAAATGCTTCTGTCAAACATTTGTCACAGCAACAGAGAGTGACCAGTACACATGGTAGACAAAAATTTAATATCCAACTCTATCTTCTTCTTGATTCCTTTGGGATCCCTTTGCATAAAGTTCTCAGTAAACATCCTATTATGACCATTGTTTCTGTCACAGCTTTATTTACAGTGTTGAAATTCTCCCCTTTCAGTAGAAATTTAAAAATCAGTTTCCTCTACTCCTTGTAGTTTTTTATAATGACAGAGACTTTTCCCATCTTTTAACATATGCTTAATTTACCCCGAATAATTACCTGGCTTAGCATGATTTACAAGATAGGTGACACAGGAAAAATAAAGTTTATAGTTGTAAACTCCCGAGTTAGGCTGAGGAAATTTTAAGGAAATACTTAAAAAAACAAAACTAGCATGATCCATTAATCTTTTAGGGTCAAAGGAATAGGTATACCCAAAATCTACTACCAAAGAGATAGAAAACTGTTAGTTATGCTACCATTAAAACTAAACGTGGGGCTAAAGAGATGGCTCATTAAGAGCACTGACTGCTCTTCTGGAGGTCCTGAGTTCAAATCCCAGCAACCACATGGTGGCTCATAACCATCTATAATGAGATCTGATGCCCTCTTCTGGCATGTCTGAAGACAGCTACAGTGTACTTACATATAATAATCTTTGGGCCGGAGGGAGAAGAAAAAAAAAAACACTAAATGTGTACAGTAGTTTATATACATAGACTATTTCATTCTCGAATGAAGGACAGGTGACTAGTGATTCCATTATCCCAGCAAGAGATCTACTACACTGGTATAAAAGGAAAACAGAATTTAAACATAAAAACCATCAAAAGGGGAGAAAGCAAGATCACTGAACAGGTGACACACATGAAAAGCAAAAGTAAACCCAAATATATCAGTAATTATATTAAGTATGAAAGTACCAAAAGACAGAAAGCATTATTGAAAAAAATATTTTGTTATTTACAAAACTCGCATATGAAATAGGACAACACAAAATAAAAAGTAAAAACTACAGAAAAACCATAAAAACAAATTAGGAGAGCTGCACTATCACACAGCACTACCTAAGGAAAGTTTAAAAGTCACTTGCTGGATATCCACTAATGTCATGGAAAAATAAAGGGAGTAAGAGTATTGTTTAGTCCTGTGATGACTACATCCCCAGACCCAGGTTCTGCACAAATCTGAGGCTTAACCAGAATATCACAGAACTCTCCTGACCCTCTACTACCAACACCAATCTAAATAAAAATACAATGGAATACAACTGAGAAAGCTAGAAAACAATGGTATTCTGAGAATAGGCACAAAAAGAAAGGCAGACACACAGGGAACAAAGATTACTAAGAAAAAAAACACTGAAATCTTTGGTTACCATGGCAATGATGAATGTCACATTCAGTAGCCCACAGCAGTAAACATAGCCAAACCCTAAGTAAAATGACACAATTCCCCACTCTAGTAGAGAAATCCCCACAAATAGTAGACATGAACTTGTGGTCAAATATATCCAGTTATTTTCCTCAGTATTTTATTATATAAAACACATACCTCTTTGAACAAAAATTTATCAAATATACTAAAGGTAGCAATAAAAACAAACCTTGTAAAAACAGCATAATCATCAGGCCCAGACTCATGACATACATTTTGGAACAGCCAAGGAATTTAATGCAGTGTTAATTCAGTAAAGGCTCCAATGGAAAAGGCAGACAGTATATGAGAGCAGACGGAATTTTACAAAGAAATAGAAATCATAAAAAACCAAATGGAAGTGCTAGGCTTGAAAACACAGTGCCAAAGAACAATGCCTTTTCTTTTTTATTTTGTTGTTTTTGTTTGTTTTTGAAGACAAACTTTCTCTGTGTAGCCCTGGCTGACCTGGTTGTCCTGGCTCTGTTGTGGATAGCCCTGAGGCTGATTGTAATTCTGCTAATTCTGCCCTCCTGGGAGGGGCTTCAGACAAGGAGTGAGTTACACCTGTGACTTCTTGTGAACCAATCCCCTAATGAATAAAAGAGGCAATCACTGGGCTCAGAGGAGACTTCCAGGATGGAGAGAGGAAGAGAGAAGGAAGAGAGAGAGCTTTTTGGAATGGGTAAGATGTAGCTACTAGAGTCTCCTGGTATGGCGGATCTGCAAGGATTCGCTACCAAAGGAATCATATTTAAATAAGGCTTACAAGTTTAGGTTTCAGTTGATGCGCCCAGAGATTGAGTTATCATTGTTTCTGAACTAAGTTTGTGTTGCATTTTCCTTCATGCGGCGGCTCATCTGGGTTCAGGAGAGAAAGGTACAGCAGCAAAGTGGGTTTGCCTGATGTGCATGCACCACAGAGGCCATGGGGGTATTGAAGCATGGGGCTGGCGTGGTAGTGACCTGCCAGTGGGAACCTAGGGAGCTGGGTGGAGAGAACCAGGGCATAATGTGGGAACATGTGCCATATACACTCCATCTTTTTAAATATTTCCCGCAACACCTTTTCTTTTTTTATTTCGTTGCTTTTGAAGACAAACTTTTTCTGTGTAGCCCTGGCTGTCTTGGAACTCGCTGGGATTTTACACCCACCACCTGGCTAAAGAACAATGCCTTAGTAAGTACACATATACTGAAAGAGTATACTCCAAATTTTGGGGGGAAAATTAAAACACACCGGAGGTCAGCAGAACTAAAATATGAAAAGGAAAGAAAGTGAATTATCTTAACTTCAAAAACGGGACCCAAGAACCCCATTACACACTTCTTCTGGTGTTCTTTTACTCGAAAGCAAACAGAGGGGCAATTTGTCTAGTTATTTGGATAGGTACCACTGTTCTGTTCTGCCGTGCTTTCCTTTTTTAAACTGCTCTCTTGGCCTTTGGCTTCCCTTCAGTTTGCCATGATGCACTTATGCCTGTTTTGAGGGACTTATCCTCTGGTGTTTTCACACTTTCTTATCTGTGGTTGGTGCCTTGTAGGTTTTTTTGTTTGTTTTTTTGGTTTTTGTTTTTTGTTGTTGTTGTTTTAAAGATGTTTAAGGCAGTGCCTACCTAACAGGGTCATTGTATTTAATAAGTCCATGTTTCTGTCTCTGTCTCTCTGTTTCTTAAGATTTATTTTATGTAAGTACACCGTAGCTGTCTTCAGATACCCCAGAAGAGGGCATCAGATCCCATTACAGATGGTTGTGAACCACCATGTGGTTGCTGGGAATTGAACTCAGGACCTCTGGAAGAGCAGTCGGTGCTCTTAACCGCTGCGCCATCTCTCCAGGCCGCCTTGTAGTTTTTTAACTTAATGAATCACATTAGGCCTGTTTATAGCAGCACAATGACAGCTTATTACAGGAAGATGTATACCTTACCAATAGCTGTACCACTGAATCTCCACAGACCATTCCTCTTCCTTCCATGTCTCAGTGTTGACAGGTACTCACAACTGTGAGTTCAAAAGCATAGCAGCCATGCCATGGCATGCCCAGGAGTCAGCACTCTGTACCATCCCCTTACTTTTCTCTGGCTTTTATATTTTTCTTACCCCTTCTTCCACAACATTCTCTGAGCCCTGAAGGTTGTAATATAGTTGTTCCATTTGTAACTAGGTATTTGACAGTCATTTATTCTCTGTAGGTTAGCCATTTATGAGTCTCTCACCAGCAACTTCTACAAAAAAGAAGCTTCTCTGACCAAAGCTGACATCACCACTAGTGTATGGGCACAAACAGTTCTTTAGAAGGCAATTTGACAGGCACATTATGTCATTTAGCAAAACAACACTACTTGCTTCCTCATTAGGGCTTAGAATCACCTCAGCGATAGGATTTATTTTACAGTGACAGACATCATCTTCCTACCATAAAACAGGCATTGAGTTGAATCAGAAAGCAGTTTGTTACCCTCACAATAGCCCTACAACAATGATCTGATCTTGCCTGACTGGTCAGTATTATTGTACACAGAATACACACTTGAGTAAGACTCACTGACAATTCTCCTTCAATGCACCTTTCAATACTATAAGGGACAGCCAGCAGGAAGGATGTTTCTGGCCCATTTCTAGCTTGACTTATTTGTCTAGCAACCAAGATACATGACAAGTCAGGCTTTAAATTCATGAGTGTATATGTGTGTGAATAGCAGTAATTTAACAGAAGAAAAAAATTAGACACAAAAAGAACAAATAATCTGTAATATATTTCCTTGATGGCAGATATTTCTACAACTGTTCTTTCATTCCCATGAGTAGTTATGTCCCATGATAAAGGGAAGACCCCAGTTTTCCTCAGAGTCTATAATCTTCCAATATTTTTTTTGAAATGAACACCATCATTAAAGTATAAATAGTATTAATCTTTTCAAAACAAATAGCCAGGCATGGTGGCTAATGTGTAACAGTTTCTTTTGAAATAAAACATTCCATCTTAGAGGGAAAGCGTCCTTAAGGCACAAGATGTACTAAATGGGAAGTAAAGCAGTCTATTCTGCAGGGAACCTCTTTGATCTCAGGAAGTAAACAACTCAGAGGTTTCAGGAAGCTCCTGCAATTGACAAGATTTACTAGGCTCCCCATCACCACCACCACACATTTATAAGCAGTAAGGACTTCTGAACCATACTCTCAGACAAGATGAGGTGCCCAAAGAGACCCCTGTTGAACTGCCTGCTGATTGTGAACTGTGTCTCCAAGTATCCATGCTGGGTAGGTTTTGGTAATGCAGGTATCTCTGAATCATTTCTTCTCTTGTGACTCCTCACCCATACTCATCCTGTATATAACCCCAATAAATTCTCTGGTTCACCAAGATGGACTTCAGTAGTATCCTTACTTTGGTCAGGAGTGAGATGCTTGTTCACATATCCCCAGGAATAGTATCACCCAACAGTAGTGAATTAATTTCAGCACTCAGGAAGCAGAGGCAAGAGGATTATAAATCCCAAGCCAGACCAGCCACATTCCTATCAACAAAAAGGAGGAAAACTCTAGCGTGAACACTGAGACAGCATTTGCTAACCTCAATTTTCATAGTTACAGATTAGAGGGCACTCTGGCAAGGACTGTAATGACATTAGGAGTCATCCTATAGAAAGGTCTCCAAAAAGTGTCTATGAAGGCAGAAGAAACACTAGAGAAAATAACCTTGAAATTATGCCTAGTTTCTTATGTAGAAAAATATCAAATGACTTTTGAGAGAAGGAAGCACAAAAAAATTACAAATTAGAGGGCATTATGGCAAGGATGATAATGAGATCAGGAGTCTCCCACAGAAATGTCCCCAAAGAGTATCTGTGAGGGCAGACCTTGTATTTGCACACTCAGTGAACTGTGGAGGTCAGTACCAAGACAAGAACATTCAGGCAAACATACTTTCAGAAACAAATGTGGGGGGTTGAGGGGAGCAGCACCTCTCGCCCAGACCCGCCCGGATCTGCCGGGATCCCGGGCCTGAGAACCCGGGAACAGAAAGACTCCAAAACTTCCCGATCTCACTTGCAGTGGGAAACCTCTGCCTGGGACACCAGGA
>CM052700.1:29642815-29658885 GCA_028551405.1 Uromys caudimaculatus | reverse complement strand
GGGGGGGGGGGTGGAATTTCCTCCTAGAGGCGGGTTGGGGAGGGGATGGGGGGTATACAAAGAGGAGACTCAGAAAAGGGGAAACATTGGAAATGTATATAAAGTATCAAAAATAAAAAAGGAGGAAAAAAAAGAAAAAAAAAAAGAAACAAATGTGACACATTCTAAATGTCCAAAATAAAATTGTTTCCAACACACATACAGAATTTTAGCCTCAATGGGCTGATATAATAATAATAGCTCTGCAGGTAAAGGCTCTTGCCAAGTAAGACTAACAAGCTGAGTTTAATCTCCTGTGATGAGATTAAACATATGATGAAAGGAGAAAACCAACTTCCATAGGGAATAGATGACTTCCACATGAGCACCATGGCATATACTCCCACTCTCCCAAGTAAATAGGTATAGTAAGAAAACAAAAATGTAAAAATAAATTGGATATAATCGACACTTAAATCTCTTTAAAAAAGAAATTTCAGCCCCAAACTATGTCAACTAAAGTTAGCCTTTTTTTTTTTTTTTTAACATTAGTTTGGTGTATAGCCACATTGTCAAGAAAAATAACATGTTCTTACCAACAAAATAAAACAGCATATGCAAGAACCTGAAAAAACTTAATAGGAAAAGAACGATGGCAGTAAAGAAAACAAACAACTTACAGAAAATCAGATAAAGATTATACTTAAAAGTGAGGGTTCAGGAAATAGTCCAATGGCTTGTTCCATTAGCATCAGGGCCTGAATTTGCATCCACAAGCACCCAAGTAAAAGCTGGATGCATATTGTATGTATCTGCAATCCCAGTGCTCCTAGGATTGGCAGGCAGAGACAGGAAAATTCTACAAGCTCCTGGTACAGCCAGGTGTTCACAGCAGAAAAGAGACCCTTTCTCAAAGAAAGTAGAAGACAAAGACTGATATGTAAGTTGTCCTTTGATCTCCACATACACCCTTGTATTCTCTCCCCCCACCCTTTTACACACACATACTTCTTTCCCCCTCCAACTCCTAACTATTCTACTCAGCCTGCCGTTCACAGCTTTGAAGTATTAACTGATACAAACTAATAGATATTACAAATACAATTTGATGCATAAACATTACTATTACCATACTCAAGATGACAAACATTTCGTGATTGCCCAAGTTTCCTAAAGCCTTTCTTACCTCCTTCTCCCTGTACACACTATCTGCTTTCTGACACAAAAGAGTAGTTTACATTTTCTAGATTTAAACACAGTAAACCATACAGTATACTTTCCTTCAGTCTATCTTCTTTCAGTAAGCCTAATTATTTTAAGGTCTGTTTATGCTGTGAAAAACATCAATAGTTTTCACTGGCAAGTAATATTTCATTGTGCAAATAGGACACAGTTTCTTTACTCATAGACTTGTAACTGACACTCAGATTGTTAGATGTACTTAGCTATCAATAAATCTGCTAAGAGCATGTGTAAACAAGTTCTCGTGTGACTATATGCTTTGGCTTGTCTTAAAGAAATACTTAGAGCCGGGCAGTGGTGGCGCACGCCTTTAATCCCAGCACTTGGAGGCAGAGGCAAGTGGATTTCTGAGTTCGAGGCCGGCCTGGTCTACAGAGGGAGTTCCAGGACAGCCAGGGCTACACAGAGAAACCCTGTCTCAAAAAACAAACAAACAAACAACAAAAAAAACCCCTTAGAAATGGAATGAATGGGTCATGTGACATGTATGCATTTACTTTTTTTTTTTTTTTTTAAAAAAGCTCTGCTCAGTTGTTCAAAGCAGCTGTTCCTTTTTCCTTCCCACCAGCAACGGAGAATTATAGACAATTTCCATCCTTGCCAACACATGACTTTTCAATGAGTGTCTTCTCCCAGTATAAGTTTTGGCATACCTTGCCAATGGTGTGCTCCAAATATCAAAGATTTTTACTGTGACAAGCCCCTTTAGCTACTGTTTTCTGCCCTTTTTTGGCCTAGTTCCAAGATCACTAAATTTTTCCCCCCTGTCTTTTTGTGGTTTTACAGTCTTACCTCTTCCATCTAGGTCTGTGCTTATTTGAAGTTGATTTCTGTGCATGTGTATTATAAAGTCTTCCATGGTTGGTCAAAGTTAAGAACACTTGCTGTACATGGCTCTCCAGTTGGTCTAGTGCCACTTGTTGAGAAGAATGACTCTTCATGGAAAACCAGCTCCACCTCCTCTATTCAACCCTTCTTCTATAGCCACCCAGCCTCCAGCAACTCTAAGCAGTCCTGTCTAGACTCTATCAACTTCCCTATCCACCTTCTTCCTTCCAACGATTGCCCAAACCCCAATCCTACAAAAATCCAACTACCCATCTATTCCCTAAGTAAATTCTTCCAGCTAAAAATGACAAAAGGTGGTAAAAACTCTCAGAGATCTGTGCTGACCAAAGACAACTGAGATTCATGGTTCTAACACAGAATGAGCACGGTTGCTGTTCTCTAATTCTACTCCATTTCTCCAGCCCATCCACTCTCCTAATCCTTGGGATTATTTCACTCTTCTTTCTTCAAACTAACAGCCATTCTTCTCCTTGTTCTTCTATTCAACCCTGTGTCACTGAAACAGTTGGCTAACAGACAGATAGATCCTGGACCACCAAAGGCAGACAAAACTATTTCTTATCCCATAGCACTGCTGACAACAATAACTGAGACAATGTACAATAGAAGGCACTTGATCCCCAGCCTGGTACAAAGCCAGTCAACTCCCAGTAAGTGATGCTTCTGTCATCACTTTTACTACAAATAAACCATGAACCGGGATTGTGAAGTAATTTTAACAAGTTAACACTTAAAGACTTTTCTTAATGCATCTAATTTTATAATATACTATACAGTCTTATCAATGATAAGAATACATATATATGTGGCTATACATATATGTGATAACATATGTGTGTATATCCATTAGAAAAAAGTTACATTTGACACAAGACTTTAACATTTAGATTAGATACATGTTATCATAATTGTTTATATTTTATTGAAAGGTCTGCTTTTCTAATACCAAACACAAAATCTGTAACAGTCTAAATCATGATAGAAGAAAGTGTAGAAGACTACCACAGCTCTATCAGCTCATGTTCCTATACCTACACTGCTCAAAAGCAAGGACTGTCCTATATGCCTAATTTTTCACATAATTCAAATAAACAAATGTGTGAGTACCTTAAAAGGCAATATACTGCATTATTCTAGCTGTGTTGACTGAAATGAGAAATACTGTGCATTTACCCCACTGATTGTCAACAGCATCCACTTAGGTGGTGGAGCTGAGGTTCTGTGCTTAGTTGATCCTGGGTTTAAAAAGCAATCCAGTATATATTTAGATCAGTCCTAAAAAATACATTTAATTTCATATTTTACCTTCCTATTACAGAGTCCCTTTTGTGAAATAACTTGAGAAATAGTCTCTGCTCCAAAGATTAACCCTTGAACAGCAGGCATAGAAGATTAAAGACCTTTTCAACATTAGTATTTCTGGTTTTTTCCCTCTCTGACCAGTCTTGACAATTATTTTTGAAATAATACTTATAATCCACTCATTCCCAGGATCACTACTTGAAGCATCTAAATAAGACAGTGTGCACAAAACCAGAACCATCCACACATTGTTTTGACAGATCTAGGCCAGCCAGTTGCAAAGCTTCTGAATATATGCTCCCCACAGGCCCATGTACATATCTGTCAGCTCTAGCAAATGTTCTTTTTTGCCCTGGTCTAGTTCTAGATTTTGAGACAAAAATAAAGCTGCCAGTTGTGTGGCTCAACCTTCTAACGGGGTAAAAAGAAAAAGTTACTTGTTATAAAGAAAAAGCTATTTGTTATATAAACCATATTAAACATCTGCTTAGCAGAAATGCTAAACTGTAAAAGGCAGCATGACAAAAATCCCAGAAACAGTGGACATTCCAAATTCATGGATTCTACCTCTGTAAATTGAGCCAGCCTGGGATCAAGTGTGTTTGATAGCATCTGACCTGACTGTGAATGGCATTTCCTTGTCTTTACTCTTTCAACAGCACAGCTCAGTTCTTCCTTCACACAGCCTTTCTGTTGTGAACCAACACTGTAAGTGGGCCTGAGAGGACTTCAAGTATGCACAATGCATACGTGTATTATGCATGCATAATGTATGTAAGCATTACGTAGTTTATATGCAATACCACTTTTTCAAAGAGATCCACGCATCTGTACTTTGGCATGCGGGACTCCCAGAAGCAAAGCCCACACAGGAGCAGGTGAATTTTAATTTCTTGAAGGATAAAAGTGTCTGTAGGGCTGTGAATGGGTCACATGACTTTGATCTCAGCTGAAGTGCTCACATATGCTCACCTATCACAAACATACATTAAGATACTACAAAAACAAACAACAAATCAGAACATAACAACAACAAAACCACAGAAATAAGCACCGCTAAAGATATGGAGAAATTGGAAGCCATGGGCCAGTGAGATGGTTTCAAGAATAAAGGTGTCTGTCATGGAAGCCTGGCAACTTGAGCTTAATACATAGAAAAAATGCAGAAGTTGAAGGGGCAAAAAGTCGTCCTCTGACCATCACATATACACATACACACTATGGCACCAGAAACCCAGAAGCATACTCACATGCACACCCCCCACCTATACGCACAATATACCAGGCACACAGTAAAGAATAGGCTGGTATCCTTGTAAACTGTTAGTGGAAAATAAAATGGATGGTACAGCAGATTCTTCAAAAACAAACTAAACAAAGATCAAATTACCACATGATCCAACAATTGTACTTCTAAGAACAAACCCAAAAGGGCCAGGTGTGGTGGCACATGCCTTGATCCCAGCACCACTTGGGAGGTAGAGGCAGGCAGATCTGAGTATGAGGCCAGCTGGTCTACAAAGCAAATTCCAGGACAGCCAAGGCTAAACAGAGAAACCCTGTCTCAAAAAACAACCAACAACAAAACCAAAAGAATTAAGTACGGTCTCAGGGATCTGTATACTCATGTTCATAGCAATACTATTCATAACTAAAATGTAGAAGCAGCTCATGAGTTCGGTGAAGGATAAATGCAGTATACACATACAATGGACTGTATGCCGCCTCGAAAATAAAAATGTGGGATGGCTAAGTGGGTAGGGGGCACTTGATGCTAAAGCCTGACCATGTGAGTTCAATCCCTGGGACTTCCATGATAGAAGAAGAGAATGAACTGGCTCAACTCTGACCTCCTCTGACTTCCACATACACACTGTGGCACACAGGAACTTATATACAAGAGAAAAGGAAGGAGGAATGGAAAACTGCAATATACTAACAAAGAGACACTGCCAAGTGATATAAGCCAATCACAAAAAGATTAAACACTGTATAATTCCTGCACATGAAGCACTTAGAACAGTCATTATCATAGACAGGCAGTTTAATGGTGGTTGTCAGGGATTAAGAATGGCAGGAATGGGAAGAAACAGGAGTTACTTTGTAATGAGATTAACACTTTAATTTTGAAGACAAAAAAAACTATAGATATGGAAAGTAATAATGGATTTACATGACTATGAGTGATTTTGTATAGAAACAGATTCTTGGTGTATAGTCCAGGCTGGTCACAAACTCAAAATCTTCCTGACTTGAGTGGTGAGACACAGGAATGAAACACCTGGATCTACTGTGGGTTTATTTAAACACTGAACTGTACATTTAAAAATGGTTAAGAAGGGGACAGGGAGATGGCCCAGTCAGCATAGCACTTGCTAAACAAGCATCAAGACCTGAGTTGGCAGTCCCCCATATCCACATAAAAGCTAGGCCTGTAGTGATGCTCCTATAATTCTAGTTAGTACCAGGAAAGTGGAGACAGAAAGATCCATGGAGCTGAATCAATGAGCTGCAGGCTCAGTGAGAGGCCCTATCAAAGAAGTAAGTTGGAGAGTGATTGAGGAAGACTCCTGACATGACCACTAGGCTCCACATGTATATGCACATACATAAACACACAGATGACATAAGTTTTTAAAATTAAAAAAATGGTTAAGAAGGTAGACTTGAGGGCTGGAGAGATGGCTCAGAGGTTAAGAGTGAGGACCGCTCTTGCAGAAGACTAGAGTTTGGTTCCTAGTATCCATGTGTGGTGGTTGACAACTGCCTCTAATTCCATTTCCATGGGATTCCACATGTCTTCTGGCCTCCACATACTACTGCACTCATATTTGCAAACCCACACTCAGATACACATACATCTAATTTAAAAATAAGATAAAATCAGGCTAGAGAGGTGATTGAGCAGTTAAGACTACTCACTGTTTTAGTGGACCCAAATTCAGCTGCCAACAGCCACATCAGGTAGCTCACAACTGCCTATAACTCTAGCTACAAGGAATCTACATCCTTTTTAGCCTTCATGGGCACCCATATACACATGGCATGTCACACGCACACACACACACACACACACACACACACACACACACACACACTCACACACACAAACATGTTCGAGTGCACACACATATACCTTTAAAGATACAACCTTTTAAAAACACAGTAAGTCAGGAGCAGTAGCACATGCTTTTTAATCTCTTCACCTGGAAGACAATAGCAAGGACAACTCTGCGAGTTTGAGGCCAGTCTGGTCTACATAGTGACTTCCAGATCTACCAAGGCTACATAGTTTGCCTCTGTCTCAAAACACCAAAAAAAAAAAAAAAAAAAAAAAAAAGGAAGGAAGGGTATGTGCTAGTTCAAAGCAAATGACACCTATTTTGCTTTTTAATTTTTACCTTTCTGTACATGTCAGTCCCATCAGATAACAGGCTTCTGAACTATAGGATCATTTAAAGTCTTAAGATTTGGAACAGTTCTAGAAGAAATACAAAAGACTATGGGAGAAGAGGGGATTGTTGAATAGGGGAACATATTAGTAGCCAGTGCAAGTATCAGTTTGCAGCACCAATATGGCAGCTCACATCCAGTTCCAGGGATCTGATGTCCTCTTCTAACAGTCAGGTGCACAGACATATGCAGACAAACAAACACTCATAAAATAATAAAATGAATTTTTAAAAAAATGACCTATCCTATTCTTCAGTCATTCATTTCTTCTAGAGCAAACTACCTACCCTTGATTTTGTTCTCCTGAGTGGCTGTGACCAATATGAAAGCAACTGTCAGTGCATGGAGCTCTTATTTTACTTACATTTATAATTTTTATATTTATAACTTATTTTATATGTATGAATGTTTTGCCTGTGTGTATTTATGTATACCATGCATGACTGGTACTTGTGGAAGTCAATAGGCAACAGGTCCCCTAGAACTGGAATTAGATATGGTTGTCTGCTGCCATGTAGCTGGGAACTGAACCTGGGTCCTCTGCAAGATCAGCCAGTCCTCTTAAACACTGAGCCATCTCTTGAGCCCACAGACTTGTCTCTTAAATTTGTTACTCTTGGGCTGGTGAGATGGCTCAGAGGTTAAGAGCACTGGCTGCTCTTCCAAGAGGTCCTGAGTTCAATTCCCAGCAACCACATGGTGACTCACAACCATCTATAAAGGGATCTGATGCCCTCTTCTGGGATGTAGGTGCACATGTAGACAGAACATTTGTATATTTATAAAATAAATAAATAAATAAATAAATGTTAAAAAAATTGTTACTCCACATTTCCATACTACAAAGAGAATAAACAAGCTGTAAGAGAATATCTGTGTCCTCATGCTGCCAGTGGCAAGGTGAATGAATGGCACTGTTGTTCCAAACAAGTCCTGGAGTACCCTAGCAATTGTACTCTTGGTGCTCATTCCAGAGAAGTGAAAACATAATCACATGAAACATGACTCTTCATATTACCAATACCCAAAACTAAGAGAACAGAAATAAATGTACCTCAACAGGTCAATGTTTAGACAAACTTTGTACATTTACAGCATGGCCATTCCTAAATAAGCGAAATAAAAGGGAAAAACTGCCAATACAGAGATTGGACAACTTTAATGGACCAAGGGCATGATGCTTAGTGAACTTTTTAAGTCAATCACAAAAGATTCACATTGTAAGATTCCATTTGCCCTGATATCCCGATGCGCATTAAGGTGGTACTTTGTTAATGACCTCTAAAGTGCTTTTAAGTCCTAGACCTGTCCCAGAGCTCAAGCTCACTTCTACTCCCAGTAGTGCCTTCCCCTTCTCTTTCTTAATAAACTTTCCCCCCCTGTAACTATACATGTGTCCCTGGCCCAATTCTTTGTTCTGGAACACGAGAACCTGGAATTCTTACCAAGTGCTTTCTGGACTCAGTCATAACAGAACTTAATACAGAGAGAGGTGGTTATGGTAGATTAAACAAATATTTACATTAGATCAAACTGCAAAAACCTAAGCACATGCAAAATTGAGCACATGTGCAAAATGATAAAAAGTTAAGCCTCTAGCTAACATATACCAATGCTAAATTCCTGAATTTGTTAAGATGCTACCATTGTCAGAATCTTGGTGAAGGGCTCAAGGGACTCTATGTACTAATTCTGAAACTTCCTATGAAATCTATAATAATTTCAAACTCAAAACTTCTTTAAAATATTAGTGGAAAGCACTCAGATCATTCAAGATACCCAAGCTGTAATTCTAAGTAGTCCTTTCTTGGATTTTGAGAGTCATTCTCAAGAATTACCAAACCAAAGCAGGTTGTGGAAACTCCTGAATTTGCAGTCTGGTGTTGTCCAGACCCCTAAACTTGTGGTTGATATTTGAGATAAAAAATAGTGTTAGTGGTAACTGCACCCCTATTCTGGTTAATTTTATGTCCACTTGACACACTATAGTTACCAGAGAGGAAGGAACCTCAACTGAGAACATGCCTCTATAAAACTGAACCGTGCACATGCCTGCAGGGCAATTTCTTAGTGATTGATGTGGGATGGTGGTTCTATAAGAAAGCAGGCTGAGTCAGGCAATGGTGGTGCATGCCTTAAACTCCAGCTTTTGGGAGGCAGAGGCTGGAGGATCTCTATGAGTTTGAGGTCAGCTTGGTCTACAGAGCAAGTTTCAGGACAGTCAAGGATGCGTACAGAAGCTCTGTCTCAAAAAAAAAAAGCCAACAATGAGGAATAAGCCATAAGCAGCACTCCTCCATGGCCTCTCCATCAACTCCTGCTTCTGAGTTCCTGTCCTATTTGAGTTCCTGTCCTGACTTCCTTCCATGATGAACAGTGCTGTGGAAGTTACAGACAATAAACCCTTTAATCTCCAATTTCCTTTTGGTCATGCTTTTTCATTACAGCAATAGTAACCCCAACTAAGACAGCCTCTAACCTATAGAGACTACACTGACTCCTAATAGCATCTGAATTGCTTTATATTAACTTTTAAGTTTTACTATCAAAACATGCTATTTAAAAAATAAAAGCAAATGCCTAGGCAAGGTAGCCCATATTTGTAATCCCAGCACTTGGAGACTTGAACTAGAAAGACAGCAAAGTTGAGTATAGGCAGGGCTACATGGTGAGATTCTGTCTCAAAACAAAATAAATTAAAACCCACACCATTTAAGAAGTACTTCAAGAAGATATTCTAAAGAGACATTTGTGTCCTTCCCTTTGGCTAACAGACTACAGGGTTGGGATGGCAGTGGGATCCTGAAGAAATGGAAAGTTTCCCTGGTAATCTCGTACAAGAAGAAAAAGGATAAAGCCAGTGCTAACAAAAGAAGAGTCTCCCAGGAAAAGACTTCACAGTTCTAACAACTTGTCAGATCATCTTACAGAAGACTAGAGCCCAGAGAATAATGGGTCAGTGATGGGCAAGACCACACCCTGACCAGAACTGCTTATTTATGCATGCCTCTTGTCCTCTGTTTAAATCTAAACTCCATGTCAGTGCCCTAGAAGACAAACTAGGGTTTGTGGTTGGGGGAAGGAAATGTCCACAAAAATCTCATTATTTGTTCCTCTTCACAATGGAGCCAATGAATAAATTTCCTTTTTTCTGCTTTTCACTATTACTTGTTTCTTGAATTGGCCTATTGAGTTTGGGTGGCCAAGCATAGCTTGTTCAGAATTCCAGGGCCCAGGCTCTGACCTTAACCACACTGGAAATGAAGCAGCTAATAAAAACAAGGGAAATTATGGAGACATGAGAAGAGGAACCCCTCACCTGAAAGTCTAGTTGAAGCCTCTTACCAGGAAAGCAAAACTTCTAGCTCAGTTCACAGTGGCTACCAGAAGGCCTTCCTCTTCCAGATATAAACCTGCAGTTTTCTAGGGCCCCATATACAAGAAAAAGGACACATATTCTCACTTACCAAAGAGAGAAAAGGGGGCTGCAGAAAAGGATTAGCAGTTCAGGAGTACTGGCTGCTCTCTCAGAGGACTCTAGCTCAACTCACAGCATCCACATGACTGCTCATACCCAATAGCTTTCAACTCCTGTTCTGGGGGATCTGATGCACTCTTAACTTTCGTGGAATTGCACAAGCATGGTACACAGACATAAATGCAGGCAAAATACTCTTACACATAAAACAAAAATATTCTAAAAAAGAAAAGAGGAAAAAAGATTTCTTAGTAACCTTTTGAGATGTAATTTAAGAGATATAACCAAATGGTATATTTGGATAATGCTGAGACAATTAATAGTGATTCCCCACTTAAATGTCTCATTTGTAACTCTATCAGAAAGGCCTACACTAGTGTTCAGGGATGTCTTACTGCTTCTGAGTGCCTCCTTTTCTCTCCAAGGCCTTATGTCTATGTCTACATCAAAATCTCTAACTCTGGGCTAGAGAGATGGCTCAGGGTTAAGAGCACCGACTGCTCTTCCAAAGGTCGTGAATTCAATTCTCAGCAATCACATGGTGGCTCACAACCATCTGCCATGTGATTCTGATGCCCTCTTCTGGTGTGTCTGAAGACACCTGCAGTTTACTCATATACATAAAATAAATAAATAAATCTTAAAAAACAAAAACAAACAAAACCCTCCAACTCTGGTTCAACTTGGCTAGGCCTGGAATCCTTTTCTGCACTGAAGCCATGAATCTCAGTTTGACATAAGTGAAGATCCCTAAAGGATTATGGGAACTGGAGCTATTGAGGATGGCAGTTTAAAGCTGTGTCTCTGCCTTCTCATTGCTAACATAGTGCAATTTAGGTTTTCTAGGTACCAAATCTAAAACTATGAAACATCAAACAATACAGTAAATTTCAAATATGATTTCACTCAGAGATGAGGAACAGAAAAACAACAGTTGAGAGATGTTGTTTCCCAAAATACACCAATGTTATATAACACCATGAATTTATCCACCAAAGATTAAGCAGCATTGGTCTTTCAAGATTTTTACTCTGGCCAGGCTTCTGTAAGATATTCCCTCAACTAGCTGCTTCTCTAAATCAGCAAAAACATGTAGATGAAGTGCTGTGAAAAGAGTACAAAGTCAAGTCACAAAGTCTGTGCCAACACCACTTTTAGCTAGCTAGAAGAACATCTAGCTATCAGTATGGATGGGTTTGTACGGTGGCCATGGCTTGCCCTCAAATGGATGTTAGCTAAAAGAGTCAAAAAGGATTTAATTTATTTTAGATTTCATAAATTGATTGAGGAAAACTTTTTAATGGCTTTTAAAAAGATTTGTTCTCTCTTTCCCCCTTACCCCCAGGGTGTGTGTGTGTGTGTGTGTATGGGTATATGCACATTAGTGCAGTGCCAACAGAGGCTAGAAGGGAGCACTGTACTCCCTGGGGATGGAGTTACAGGTCATTTTGAGTCACCCAATGTGGGTGCTGGGAACTGAACTTGGGTCCACTAGAAGAGCAGTACATGTTTTGAACTGCTGAGCCATCTCTTCATTTTTTTTTTTTTTAAAGAGGAATGTTACCATAATAAATGTATACAATTTCAGAATGTTGCGATGCAAAACAGTATGCCTCTGACAAATGAGAAAACAGGTATTTATGAAGCACTACTAGCATGCCTAATCAACACTTACCAGTTGTTTTAATTTTTGTTTAATTTAGAATTTAACCAAAACACTATTTCTGAAATTTATCCCCAGATCTATCCTGTATCCTAGAAGTAATTAAAGGTAAAATTTACAATAATGTTTCCCTGATGTTAATTAGGACAGGCAACCTAGGCTTAGACATTAAGAAAAAGTTTCAAGACTGTAGTATTAACCATCAGGAGTAATCTGACCCCTTTCCTCACAGCACATCACAGTCAGTCACTAAGAGGACTGGACAGAAAATATCCAGAACAGGGCCTGGTTGTGATCAGAACGGCTCAGTGTCTAGTGTCTACACCCCACCTCCTTCCCAGTGTGGCAGCAGCTGCTTCTCATCACTCTGGTCCTGACACCCTCAACTTCCCTGTAGGAGGTTCTTGCCACTAACATCATTCTCAGTTCAACCAACAAAAAAGGAAACCACCAACTGAATCCAATTATAAATAATTTGTAGAAAGCAGGAAACACACACACACACACACACACACACACACACACACACACACACACACACACACTGCAATAGTGTGGGAAAAAAGGCTCAATAATTGAAAAAGAAAAGAAAGAAACTGCTGTTCTTCTGTTCAGTCTGGAGCCTTCTAGCACCACTTAGTCATAGAGCATTATGCATGAAGCTTCCCAGGCCTCTCAACCTACTTCATCTGATCCTCACAATGCTGTGAGGTACTGACTGGGGTTTCACCCATTCCACAGGCAAATGAGACCTAACTGACATGTTGAAAGTTACAAAGCCAGCTAGGAGAAAGCAGGAGCTTTTATCTCCGCTACTACTGCAGCTGTCTCTCTAAATGGGGGAAGTTTTAGGTTGCTAACTGAATTTCTGAACACTGTCCACTGAGCAAATTAGTGAACAGTGTTCCCACACTGAAATGATGAGATCAACCACATAATTATAAACTATAGGAATGTAAGGGTCATTTGTATCATCTCTTATTTTACTTTTTTTTTTTTTCTTATAAGAAGTAAGTATGGGGCTGGAGAGATGGCTCAGTGGTTAAGAGCACTGTCTGCTCTTCCAGAAGTCCTGAATTCAATTCCCAGCAACCACACGGTGGCTCACAACCATCTGTAACGGGATCTGATGCCCTCTTCTGGTGCGTCTGAAGACAACTACAGTGTATTCATCATATATATAAAATAAATAAAATATTTTTTTAAAAAAAGAAGAAAATATTTTAATATAAATCCCCAAAAATTCTTACAATGTCCTCACATTTTAACATCTACAAAGCATGAAGGAAGATCAAGAAGCTGAGAAAAAAATAAATAATTAAAACATACAAACCCTTTCTAATTCATAGATATAAATCAATTTTAAGATTTCTTCCAATACTTTTAAGTACCATTTACTTTAAATAACCTGACATTGGAGGCTGGGAAGATGGTTGTCAATAAACTGTCATCTCAGCATGAGGACCTAAGTTCAAATTGTCAGCACCCATATAAAAAGCTGCACTTGTAATTCAGCACTGGGGTGGGGATGGGAACCAGAGACAATGGAATCCCTGGGGCTTGCTGGCTAGCAGTCTAGCTGAAAAGCAGTGAACTCTGTCCAGTGAAAGACTGTCTCAGAAAATAATGTGGAGAGTGATTGAGGAAGATATGCAACATTGACTTCCAACTTCTACATGTACCTACACATACATGTGCACACATATACAAGAAACCTATTATCATATAATCTTATACATGATTATGGTACAATGGAATGATAATATATTCAAATTTTTTCATCATTCTCAAACTTGCAAAGCAACAACAGAGGATATGGTAAACTGACCAAAAATATCTAAGGCAAATAAACAAATCTAGCAAAATCTGAGAGAAGAGAAACAATCTTAGGTAGTACAATTAAAATCCTTTAAAAAAAAGATTTTGTACATTTCTGTGTACATGCTGAGGAGGTTTCTCTGTTCACGATGTAGGCTCCAGGAATGGAACTCTAGTTGTCTGATGTGGTGGCAAGCACCTTTACCCACTGAGCCCTTAAGATTCTGATTTATTCATAATGTAACTTTCCTCATTTTGCACAAACACTACAGTATTTCATATTCCACAATAATAAATGTATGTAAACTTTAGAGAAAAATATATCTCAAAATCATGTTATTGTTACTATAGCAACATTTTTTTAAATTACTTTTGTTTGTTTGTTTGTTTTTCGGACAGGGTTTCTCTGTGTAGCCCCAGCTGTCCTGGAACTCACTCTGTAGACCAGGATGGCCTCCAACTCAGAAATCCACCTGCCTCTGCCTCCCAAGTGCTGGGATTAAAGGCATGTGCCACCACTGCCCGGCTTCCTTTCCCCACTTTCATCTAAGGTCCCTCCCTTTCAGTCCTTAGAGTCTGTCACCTCCCAGGTCTCTGGTACTTTCTAGCAGGTCCCCCATCTCCCACTCCTTGAGGATGCATTATTTCCATTTATTCTGCTGGTCCTCAGGGCTTCTCTCCTGTTCTCCCCCATACCTGATCATGTTCCCCCTTTCCCTTCACCTTCCTCTCTCCCACCCAGGTCCCTCCCTCCCTCCGACTCCTGTGATTGTTTTCTTCTCCCTCCCAAGTGGGATTGAGGCATCCTTACTTGGGCCCTTCTGCTTGTAAACCTTGAGTTCTGTGGCTTATATCCTGGGTATTCTGTACCTTTTTGGCTAATATTTACTTATTAGTGAGAACATACCATGTATGTCCTTTTGGGTCTGAGATACCTCACTCAGGATGATATTTTCAAGTTTCATCCATTTGCCTGCAAAACTCATGTCCTCATTCTTAATAGCTGAATAGTATTCCATTGTGTAAACAAACCACATTTTCTGCACCCATTTTTCCGTTGTGGGACATCTGGGTTGTTTCCACCTTCTGGCTATCACAGGTAAGGCCACTACTATGAACATAGTGGAGCATGTTTTTCCATATGAAATTGAGAATTGCCCTTTTCATGTCTGTGAAGGATTGTGTTGGAGTTTTGATGGGGATTGGATTGAATCTGTACATTGCTTTTGGTAGGTGTTATAGTTTGTATATGCTCAGTCCAAGGAGTGGCACTATTAGGAGGTGTGGTTTTGTGGAAGTAGGTGGGTCACTGTGGGTGTGGACTTTAAGACCCTCATCATAGCTGCCTGGAAGCCAGTCTTCCACTAGTAGCCTTCAGATGAAGATGTAGAATTCTCAGCTTGGCCTGCATCATGACTGCCTAGATGCTGCTCTGTTCCCACCTTGATGATGTAGAACACTCAGATCCTCTTGTACCATGCCTGCCTGGATGCTGCCATGTTCCTGCCTTGATAATGGACTGAAGCTCTGAACCTGTAAACCAGCTCAGTCAAATGTTGTCCTTTATAAGACTTGCCTCACAGCAGTAAAACCCTAAGACAGAAGTATGGCCATTTTTACTATGTTAATTCTACCAATCCAAGAGCACTGGAGATCTCCCCATTTTCTGAGGTTTTCTTCAACTTCTCTCGAGAGACTTGAAGTTCTTGTCATACAGATCTTTCACTTGTTTGATTAGAATTACCCCAAAATATTTTTTATTATTTGTGACTATTGTGAAAGGTGTTGTTTCCCTATTTTCTTTCTCAACCCATTTATCATTTGTATAAAGGAAGGCTACTGATTTGTTTGAGTTAATTTTATATCCAGCCACTTTGCTGAAGCTGCTTATCGGCTGTAGAAGTTCTTTGGTAGAATTTTTGGGGTCACTTATGTACACTATCATATCATCTCCAAATAGTGATACCTTGTCTTCCTTTCCAATTTATCCCCATAATCTTTTTTTTTAATTATTATTTTTTGATACTTTATTTACATTTCCAATGTTTCCCCCTTTCTAGGTCTCCTCTTTGGAAACCACCTATCCCCTCCCCCTCCCCCACCTCTATGAGGCCTGCCCACCCACTCCTGTATTCCCACCTTGACATTCCCCTTTACTGGGGCCTCTCCTCCCCCTGATGGCCAACAAGGCCCTCCTCTGCCACGTATGTGGTCCAATCCATGGGTCCCTCGATGTGTATTCTTTGGTTGGTGGTCTAGTCTCCAGGAGGACGGGGGGGGGGGGGG